>OY740802.1:35879069-36626048 GCA_963514005.1 Raja brachyura | reverse complement strand
GAGACAAAGTCTAATGTCCTCCATGGGTAGAGGTGAATCAGACAGTATCCTAGCTTATGGATAAACCGTTCAGAAGTCTGATTACAGAGGGGAAGAAACTGTCCCGGAATCTGGTGGTGCACGCTTTCAAGCTTCTGTATTGTCTGTCAGATGGGAGCAGGGAGAATGAGTGACAGGTACGGCACAGTGGTGGAGCGATATAGCTGCTGCCTGTGTCTTGCTCACATTGAAGGAGAGGTTATTATCCTGACACTTTGTCACTAAGATCTCCATCTCCTTTCTGTACACCATCTCATCATTGTTCATGATTTCGGCCACTACAGTGATGTTGTCTCCAAACCTGTAGAAGGAATTAGAGCCAAATTTTGCCTTAGAATTGTGAATGTATAATGAATATAGTAAGGTCTGAAAATGCATCTTTATGGGGCACCAGCGTTGAGAATTATTGTGGATGAGGTTTTGTCGCCTACTCTCACTGATTGAGGTTTGGGGTTCAGAAAGTCTGATGTCTAGGTTCAGGAGTTTGGCATGAGTTTAGATGAGATGATGTAGAAGGCAGACCTGTGGTTGATAAATAGGAGTCTAACTTAGAAGTCCTTGTTGTCTAGGTGTTCCAGACATGAGTTTAGGGCCAGGGAGATGGCATCTGCTGTGGACCTGTTTTGATGGTAAGCAAACTACAATGGATGAAGGCTGGCTGGGAGGCTGGATTTAATGCGCACCACCAGTTGCTCGAAGCATTTCGTAATAGTGGATGTCAGAACCACTGGACGGTAGTCATTAAGGATCGCTGCCTTACTTTCCTTTGGCACTGGAATGGTAGTGGTCTTTATGAAGCAGGTGGGGACCTCAGAACGTAGCAGTGAAAGGTTAAAGATATCGGTGAATACTTCTGCCAGCTGATCTGCACAGGTCCTGAGAACATGGTCAGAGAGTCCATCCGGACCAATAGCTTTCTGTAGATTCACGCTCAGGACGGCCGATCTTATATTTGCCAGAGTAACCGTTTTTGCAGGCGCACCTGAAACTGGTGGGTGGTATTCTACCACCAGCCTTTTGATCAAACCAGCCGTAGAATGTATTGAGTTAATTGGGGAGAGGCCCATTATTATAGTATGCCAAGTGCTATAATAAAATTTTGTATCTCCTTCAATTGGAACATTTTCATTCAAGAAATGTAAAGGCAAGAAGTGAGAACATTACAAGTGCCCTAACGACATTCTCTTAAAGTTCTAATTATTCAGGAACCCTTCCATTAGTTTGAACAATTCCATAGATCATTTTGAAACGGAGGGAGGGAAACTGGAAATTATAGGCTTGGAAGACTATGACATGTTAAAATGTGTAACTGAATTCATTTGAATATTTAGGTTTTAGAAGGAACTGCAGATGCTGGAAAATCAAAGGTAGACAAAAATGCTGGAGAAACTCAGCGGGTGAGGCAGCATCTATGGAGCATAGGAAATAGGCAACATTTTAGGTCGAGACCCTTCTTCAGACTGATGTGAGGGTGGGGGGGGGGGGGCGGGAAGAAGAAAGGAAGAGGCGGAGACAGTGGGCTGAGGGAGAGCTGAGAAGGGGAGGAGAAAGCAGGGACTACCTGAAATTAGAGAAGTCAATGTTCATACCGCTGAGGTGCAAACTGCCCAAGTGAAAAATGAGGTGCTGCTCCTCCACTTTACAGTGGTCCTCACTCTGGCCATGGAGGAGGCCCAAGACAGAAAGGTCGGATTCGGAATGGTAGTGCTGAGCCACCGGGAGATCAGGTAAGTCACAGATAAGGATGGATCATACCTGCCTAATCTGATGGAATGTTTTTGAAAAGGTATCTGAAAGAATGGAAAAGGGCATGTTGTTTTCAGGATGCTCTGAAATATATCTGACAAAATACTTCATGAAATATTGCTATGAAGTTCTGGCAATTAAATAGAAGTTATTGAACTGGCTAAGAAACTGGCTGAGTTCCAGGAGTGTGAGTGTGAATAACAGGCAGTGCCCAGATTGGCATGGTGTGACTGTCATGTCTTGCAAAGATCTTTGGTATGATTTTAAAATATTCCCTTTATTTATTAATGACCTACTGTAGATAATGTGATAGAAACCCAAATATGTAAGTTTGAAAATGAGACAATAATATGCAACATACGTAAGCAGATTAAAGTGAAATTATAAGGCAATGTTAATTATTGGGCTAATATGGATCTGGGCAAAGTTAGCATTCAGGGCTAGGGTGGGAAAATCAAGAAGCAGGAGAACTCAAGATTTACAGAGGTTTGGAATTGATAAATAAAGTGAATGAAAGAAAACATATTTCAAAGAACGTATATGTCTGTTGGCTACAGTGTTTCTGCAAAAGAGAAGAAAAACATTTTAAAATGTGAAAATCTATGAATAATGATGTCCAAAAATCCTAAGAGTCAATGGATATTGATTTGTCATTGTTTCTGACCAATACAGAATTTTTTGTTTAAAGCTACTGGAATGCGGGCCTATGTATCCATCTGACTGCAAGTCATGTCACAGCTGAAGAACAATTGAATTTAATGGCATCTGAATGATGCCAGGACTCCAAGGGAGTAAATTATAACAAGGTATTACATAATACAGGTTTGCACTGCAGTTACTTAGTAGATTAAGGTGTGAGGTTCTTGAAGTTTGATTATAATGAGGACTTGCTCAGATAGATAGATAGAGAAAACATGTTTCCATTGGTCAAGAAGTCTGGGAATAGAAAGCCCCAAAGCTTCAGAGGTGAAGTCTACAAATATTTCTACATACAAAAGATAATGGAATTGTCACATACAGCAGTTGATAGTGGATCACAGTTAAAAGTCATAGATTTCAGTTGGCATGGATATTATGGAATACGGGAATTGCCACGATCTTTCACTGACAGGTCAAACAATTGTGAAGCTAAACAGCCAATAGTCATTCCTACAGAAATGGCAGATGCTCTATCCTCTCACCATCCCTCCTTTTACACCCCTACCTATCACAATCCCAATTCCTGTGTTCCCCTATTAACAAATTTTAATAATCCTTCTAAATTTCACCTAATCCTCCAAATCACATAATCTCATATTCACGAATGCTCAAATCACCTTACTTCTCATCTCCCTTGAGAGGTCCACCACAACCTTCTCTGTGTATATTTGCCAAGCCAAAGTCACACAGTTGGACATCAATGAGCAGAAATGAAAATCACTCAGAGAATAGTGCTCCTCCCCCCAGGACATCACACATGGAATTAACCAAAATGAGGGCTCCTATTTTCCCAGATTTGCCTAATCCAACTTCTCGCATAGCGTGGGGCTAAATTCTTTCATTGTTGTTACTAAAACAGCAAATTGTTTGACTCTTTTGCACATTGCCATAGGACTTAAATGAAATGAATCATTTACTGATGGTCCTATTCCTTGGTGTGTGTGTGAGAGAGGGGCAGGAAAAAAATGAACTTGGCATTGAGAGGACTGGAGGGTAAGGAAAATTAGAAACACAGATTTTCCATTCATACTACTCTTAAAAATACTTTAATTGGGCTACTGTTGTCAAATAATCAAAACCAGAATTTTGCTTAAAGGTCAAATGTTTAAAACATTAAATGAGTACAGATTGACAATGATTACAGGGATCTGGGGTAGGATGAGGTAATTTTAAAAAGAGACGTGCTGATATCCATCCTCCACAAGGGGTCCATTTGATCAGAACATGCTCATAGTTTTGCAACTGATGTGATACCTGCCATTCAAGCCATGTAGATGTATTGGACATGAAACTCCACATGTTTCCTGCAAAAAGGCCAAAATTCATCAGCAATTACTGCATATCCCGGCTACATATTTGTGCTGTGTAGGGGGTAGGGTACAGTGGTGGTTTGTTACTGGATTTGTAATTTCTGGGTTAATGTGAGTTGACTGTGGCATTTTATGAATTTGAATTGAGTTGGAAAATAAATTTGAAAATAAGGAACTGGCATCCTTGAAAATGACCATGACCATGAAGACATCATCTTGCAATTAAACCCCAACTAGTTCACTTCAGCCCATAGATAGCAGATGCCAGATACATGAAACAAATTAACATGATAATGTACACATACCTCAGCTTGCCTCTTAAAGTTTAACATGACATCATTCTAACTCAAACTATGGTCAATCAAAATGCTGCTAACCCCCTGGGGTTAGGGATGGATCTCCAGAGAATACAGCTGTGTTTAAAAGATAAACTAGAAGTTGACCATCAGCTTAATTCAGACCATTTGCAGCGATTTAAGCAACTCTCAGTAAAGCTAAAGTCAGCCCACACTACCCCTTCCCTTCAGAAACAGATCTCTCCATTCCTATTCTATATGTGACTTCCATCCCATTCCAGCTGAACTTTTAACTGACCTGTCAAAATGACTCAAACAAATAAAATCATAACTAATGGCCAAAAAGATCTTCTTGTATCATCTCGGGTGCTTGATAAATGCCAGCTGTTTGCAATGTCCACTGGAATACAATGAATCCCTGTGGTGATTATGTGTAAACTGATGGTCAATCGCACAGAGCAGAAAACCAGGCTTCTGAGGGACCAGCTGAACTTAGATGCGCAGAAGCAGCAACACCGCTAGTCTCTGTATTCTAAGGAAAATAAAATTCTCACTCCTGACCACTGTCCAATAATGGAAAGGGATGGTATGTAGAAGACAGATTCTGGTTAGATGTGACTACTCTTTCTGTTCATACACAGAGAACAATGATTGATCATGGAAAGTAGCTGATGTCTGCAGATTCAGTACACTAGAGTGTGTGGAGTTAAATTAAATAGTCCGGCACAGTGGTACAGCGGTACAGTTGTTGCCTTACAGCGTCAGAGACCCGGATTCAATACAATACAATACAATTTATTTGTCACATTGCACATAAAGTGCAAGTGAAATGAATTTGTCAGCAGCATACAATAATAAAGAACACACAAATACACAATAAAAATGATTCGATCTGATTATGGGTGCTGTCTGTAGGGAGTCCATACGTTCTCCCTGTGCCCATGTGGGTTTTCACCGGGTGCTCTGGTTTCCTCCCACACTCCAAAGATGTACAGATTGGTGGGTTATTTGGCTATGGGAAAACTATAAATTGCCCCTCGTGTGTAGGATAGTGTCAGTATATAGGGTGATCTTTGGTCAGCACTAACTCAGTGAGCTGAAGGACCTGTTTCTCTGCTGTATCTCTGAAGTCTGAAGTCTAAAAAACGGCCCTCAAAATGGGTGCAATGGTGGAGAATTCTGATGGGGTGACTGAGTACTTATTTGATCCAATGCAGACAATCCATCAGGTTAGTGCAATCTGTTCGGTAGGATCAATTCAACATAGAGCAAGGTTCAACCATACTATTTCTTACATGATGATCTCAACAAGATGTCTAATATCATGAATGTAAGTTCAAAGATAATCTGGGCCAGACTACACTTTTCTAACACAGAGGCAGCAGCAGGTGTTGGAGTGGCAATGGATTCATGAGGCACAGGGATGAGGCATTTTAGGAAGCCGTCCTCTTTTAGGATGCCACCATTTGTAATTCCCATATTATCATCCCACCAGAACTCTTGCGGTTGCCTGCCAGATAGCCAGCTCTTACAGCAGCCCCTCATGCCAAATGGGTCTGATGCTGGACCTTCTGGGTACACAACTATCCATCATTGTTTGCCTAACCCATTTTATTTGGATTTTATTTTTTGCATTATGACCAAAGTTAATGTCAAAGTCAATTTTATTCATCACATGCACATTACATGCAGTGTAATGAATTTGCCAGCAGCGATACACTTAAAAGAACACACAATACACAATAAAATTTAACACAAACATCCACCACAGCATTCTTCACTGTGGTGGAAGGCAATAAAGTTAATCCAGTCCTCCTCCCTTCTTCACCCCTAGTCGGGGCCATAGGCCCCTTGTAGTCGCTGCTACAGACGGCCCTTGATGTACAGGCCTTCTCGTCGGGATGATTTAAACTCCGACGTGTGAAACACACTCCATGGCTTGGAGGTCCCGAATCGGCATTTTTCTACCTATTTAGATAGCTTCCGGAATTTTATTGGCCTCAGGCCGGCGGTCAGAGCTATTCTCCGGTGATCCCTAGCAAGGGATCCCAGGCTCTGGATGGTAAGTTCACACCACGCCCATGGCTGGAAGCTCCGTAGACCACAGTCCCATTATGTCAACGACACCAGGCCAGCATTCGGAGCACTCCTCTTTGGCGACTCCCGGCAAGGGTTCGCCCGCTCCGCGATGGAAAGTCCAAGCTGTGCCTGCTGCCGATGCTCCGGGCCCAACTCCAGGAAAGGCCGTCCAATCCATGATGTTAGGCCGCGAGGGAGGCCACATGGAAAAGGTCGCCACCCTGTGGAGGAGGCGGCCGTAAGCGGTTCCCCCCCTTCCAATCTTCCTCATTTAATCTTACTATTTTACTTCGGAATCACGTGAGTGACTATGAGAAGATTTCAAAGCTCTGTGATTTCATGCCGTGGAACAAGTCCTTGCATCACACACTGTAATAACTGACCAAGGAGGAGTAACTGTGGAATGCATTCAGACATGACATGGTTATTTGATCATGCTGATGCTTTATTAACGAAGAAATAATAATGACCCCATACACTCAGGGTATAATTAAATTAAAATCCAGAGTTTAAAATCGACTCCGCAAACAACCCTGTCCTGGCAATGGGTTTTTTAATAAAATGTTTGAAAAGTTCTTTCATTAGACCATCCTGCCATTTCAAGGATGTGGTCCATAAGAACCTCCAACCGTTTTTCTGCGGAAGTCGATGCAGCCCTGGTGGAATGAGATTTAAAAACATCAGTATCGACAAGTGCCAAAGCCACAATCTGTCTTAGCCACCTAGAGATGGTCTGCACAGACACCCTTTAGTGAGGTTTTTTTATGACTGACAAATAAAGCCATTTCAGAGTTTTTTGTGACCCTGACATATTGAAGTAAATGGGTGACTATGCATAAATGACCGTCCATCGTATAGGCTACGAATTCCAATTTATGACCAGATGTCCCTGGTCTATCCTGTTTAATTAATTTGAATATGTAGAATGTTATTTTATCGCCAGTTATAGTCATAGTGTCCAATTATGCAGCGACTGAACTCGTTGAGCCGAGATCAGTGCCATCAGGATAACCACTTTATAAGTTAGCTTGGTGAGAGACAAGGACGTAGCTGGAGCTCATCCCCTAAGCAGCGTCAGGTGCTAACATCCCAAATGTGAAAGTATCTAGGCCTGGGGGGATTGGTATTAAAAATACCCTTCAAAAGTCTCGACACTAGAGGGTGAGACCCGATACCGTGGTGTCTCGACCCTCGCCAAGTAGGACGACAGTGCACTTCTGGCACAGTTAATGGCACTGTAGGACAAATGTTCATCAAAGTAAAGACTGGACAACAATTCTAATACATCAGTCACACGAGCCGAGTTTACGTGATGTCAGTTCGTGCACAACATATCTCCCATTTTTTAATATAGGAGATATATTGTTTTGGAGGAATCTCTCCATGCCGCCGTGATCATATCCAATGTTCGATCCACCAGTCCGAGCCCCAAGAAAGGTCTCCTCAGACTCTGCAAATTAACAAATTTAACCGTCATGGCATGGGTGACTCTCACCTGTAACAGGATGAACCAATAAACTACGATTTTTGGGAATGGCCATACAAGGTTCTGATACCTTACCCAGAACCACAAGACACCATGGCTGAGTAGGTCAGTCGGGTACTACCAACATACCCGACGTGGAGTCTTTTTTGCAAGACCCGACTGATGAGGCAGAAGGGAGGAAATGCATAGAAAAATAGTCCTCCCCAATGCAACGAGAATGCATCCATCACCATTGCCCCAGGGTCTGGATCCCAAGCAACAAATGTTGGCAATTGTTGATTGAGCATGGATTCAAACAGGTCGATATCCGGTGTTCCATACCGAGCTACAATGTCGGTAAACACTTTGTGGTCCAACATCCTTTCGATGTTCTCATTAAATAGTCGTGACCTGGTGTCCGCCACTGTATTAAGCTTACCTGGAAGGTAAGTAGCTGATACACAAATATTTCTCTTGGTGCATCAGTGCCAAATAAGGTTAGTCAAATAATCACAGGGTATTGACTTAATTCCACCCATGTGATTGATATAAGCCACCGCAGTGGTGTTGTCAACCTGAGGTCGGACATGCAGATGACGCATGTCTGTGCAGTAGGCTCTTAGGCCATAGAACGCACCCAACAATTCTAAATAATTAATACCATGTGATTGAAGCAAAGAAGACTCATGCGTGTTCCATCTGCCACCACAACTAGAGACGGTATCAGTAGCACCCCAACCTAGAGCGCTAACATCAGTCTGTAAAACAATTGAAGGACTACTGACGACAATGGTATTAGAACAATGCCGAATGTTTAATATCCACCATTGCAATTCAGAAATAGCATTGGCTGGTAAACGCATAGGGCTGTCAAAGTGACCAGCATGAATTTTAAGTGCTTGTACCTTTGCCCTCTGTAAATTTTGATAATGCAAAGGTCCAAACTGTGTGGCTGGAAATACCGCCACTAGCTTGCCAATCACCCTAGCTACTTGTCGAATTGAGGGTTGCTTAACGACAATAAGGCTGTGACAGGCCTCTACTAATTCTGTGGCCTTGCCCCCAGGCAGAGTCACAGACATGTGAACAGAGTTAACAGAAAATCCTAAATAATCCATAACCGTGGAAGGCATTAATTTGGATTTATCTGGATGGATGAGAAACCCCAATTTCTAAAAATAAGAGTTTGGTGGCTGCAACCGCTAATTAAGCTGATTCCAGAGTTTTCCCAATAATTAAGATATCATCCAGATATGCCATGACAATATATTTCTGTGCCCTGAGAAGCGCAAGTGCTGGTTTTAAGATTTTAGTAAACAATCTGGGGGCTGGTGATAACCCATTAGGCAAAGCCTTAAGCTGCCACAGTTGCCCCATCCAGTTAAATTTCAAATACCTTTGGTGATCTTTGTGTATGGGTACTGAATGGTATGCATCCTTAAGATCGATGTAAGCCATAAAGTATGGAAATCAAGTGTTTGGCAGTAACAAATGTTTCCATTTTGAAGTGTTTGTACTGCACAAAAGTATTAAGCTGTGTTAAATCAATGATGATGCGGCAACCGCCATCTTTCTTTTTCCTTGTAAATATATTAGATTAAAATTCATGAGAGGCATTTCTCGATTATCCCTTTCGAATGTAACCTCAAAATTTCTGCATGCACATCTAAACTTTCTTGCTGTGAGAGCACAAATGTCCGTTTAGGTGCATGCTGTGTGGGTGGAAATGAATTGTGAAGGAACTCAATTTTATAACCATGAATACCATTGCCGTATAAAAGAGTCAGACGTTATCGAACTCCATGCACTCCAAAACAAGTGTAACCTACCACCAACCTGTGAATTCTTTTTACCCCTGAAGTCCCGGAAGAAGCCAGACCCACCTACCTCCATGGTTACCGATGGGTTTGTATTTACTTCTTCCGTCCCCGAGTCCTGGGGGGTAGGGGTGCTGGGATGTGGGATTGGCGCATTTTCCAAGAAGGTCGTTCTGGGCCTTGGCCTAAAAAAGACCTTTGTCCATAAAACACGGCCTTCGAGCTTTTACCAGCCTCCGGATATAGTTTCCTGCTGGTGGATGCATAGGGGTGCTGCCGCCGAAATTGGAAGGACTTGCCGGTTGATGGCGCCTTTATTAGCCCGACAGCCTTTGACTCCTCATCCAGGTCCTTGACCTGTTTTGACAGGTTCTCCCCGAATAGTAGACTTGGCGGCTGGGTCTTGCTGGTTTTGCATAACCCTGCAAATTTAGTGTTCAGGGCAGGTTGGATGGCATTTTTCCTGAAGCAGTTGATGCCATACTGAGCACTGCATAACAGTGCCAGGGCATCCTCCTGCTCATCTGATAGCGATGTTCCATCGATGCTCTGATGCCCCCACCAATGTGTTCCCAAATTGAATTGTTCACCGCAGGAACGTTTAGGGAAGCACAGTTGGCAGGTGCCAAGTACTTGGCAGCTGTATCTGTTATAACTTGCTCCTGCAGCTGGTGGGATATGAAATAATCAATACTAGCCGCCAGCAGTTCTTGTAATGGTTCCCCAGTTAGCGAGGATATCGCGAATTTGGAGATCAAAGGCAATGATTTCTGAGCTTCATGCACCCCCAGCACACTAGACGTACCTTCAGCCAAATCCCCGACTTCAGAGTCAGCCCAGTACTGCCTCCGTATGCTCCCCTCCGAGGAGAGGGAGATACTATGCAGCCCAGTACCAGGTGCTGCCATGGGTGTCGAGGAGAACCATGCTGTCAAAGCTCCATCTGCTGGAGCATGTCACGTTGGAGCATCTGCTCCATCAAACGCTCCATGCGAGACATACGCCCTAGGGCGCTATCCATCGCAGGAGGTGAATCTTCCCAGCCCGACTCATTGGATTCCACGGGCCTATCCGACTTACGCTTGGCTTTACCCCCTTTCTGGGGAGCCACTGTGGATTCTGGAGGGGCCAAGTCGGAGGTTACTGGCTCAGCTGCCAGCGACCCGGGAGGTGAATTCGGCCGCTGCAGACTGCCTGTACTTCCACGGCCCGCAGCCTGTTTCGTCGCGG
This sequence comes from Raja brachyura, assembly GCA_963514005.1. Next base: position 36,615,367 of record OY740802.1, on the reverse strand, counting down.
TCCGTTTAGGCTCTGCCCTCGACTTATCCATTACTGGAACACACGAGAACAGAAAACAACCTCAGAATAGGTAAGAACTTACCTGTGGGTCTTTTTTGAACTTATCGCTGGAGCCCCACGCCAGCCGGCCAGTTGCTGCGCGATGCGTTCGACGATATGAAGCGCATGCGTGCTGGCGGGTTCTTCACGTAGTCACTCACGTGACTCTGAAGTAAAATTCTATTGTGTATTGTGTTCTTTTTGATTGTATGGTATGGCTGCACGGTAACTCAATTTCACTGTACCGTAATTGGTGCATGTGACAAATAAATGCGAACTTGAACTTGAAGCAGTGGGTGAAACACGGAAGTAGAGAAGAAAGAAAAGCAGATGGAGCCAGAATAGGGAGGAGAGCAGTGGGTAGAAGGATAAAAGTGTAGACACACGCTATATGGTGATAAGCAGGGACCCTAATATTGCAACGATGGAATCTGATGTGGAATATGAGATGCAGTTTCTCTATTTTGGGGTGGGCCTCCCCTTGGCAGCAGCGATGGCTGAGAATGAGCAGGTCAGTGTTAGAATGAGAAGGGGAGATGAAATGGCATGCAATTGGGAGCTCAAGATGGCCATTGCAGAGAGTACCCAGGTACTCTGCAAACCAGTAACTTAATCTGCGCTTGGTCTCACCGAGGTAGAGTAGGCCAAATTGGGATGCAGTTTGAGAAGGTGTGCTAGAATTCTTGCCTCAACTGGAAGGCCTGTTTACATCCCTGGATTGTGGTGAAGGAGCAGGTGTAGGAACAAGTGTTACGTTCCAGGGGAATGTGCCAGGAGTCGGGGAGAGGTCCACACATTCATTAAAGTGAATTGTCCTACAGACCAAAAGCAAAGTGTGCATGTTGCAGACATAAATTGAAGTGGTAGTGCCAAGCACACATATGGAAGTCACATTAACATGCACATACATATGCATTGATTCAAATGCTCACGCCCCAGTGATTGGAACTATCCTTTTAAAGAGTGGTTCTGTCCTTCAACATTTTAACAAGTGGTCTGCCGACAGCATCCCACTACAAACTGCAAAGCCTCTATCTGCCCCCACTGTCATCTGAGGTTCAATCACTCTTTTCCCATTCCATATTCCCCTGGTTCCTGAATTACACAACAAAATAAATGTAAAGACTCGTTACTGGTAGAAAACAACAGCAATTTGTATTCATAAAGCTTTTTTGACAAAGTTCTTCACTGCAGTTATATCAAGCAAAATTTTAGATAGACCGTAAAATGCCTGATAACTCCCTGAATAACTTTCAAGATTCATCTTAAAGGAGGAAAAGGGAGGTGTAGAAATGGGTAAGGGGGCATTTAAAGAGGGAATTCATGAAATTATGGTCTTTGTACATGAATGACAATGGTGGGGCAAAGGTCTTCAAGCCGTTGCATGGTATCCCAATTGAAAGAGATCGTGAAAGGCATTGAAGTTGGAAAGAGTACAGCAATGGTGGATGGAATGTTGAGGGGGGTGGGGTTTGTCGGGAAGCCAAGTAAAATATTGCAAAAAGGCGTTTTATTTTAATGCTGAGATATCATTGGACCAGAAGATAACATGATTCAGTAAAGAACATATCAGAGTAAGGAACAGTGCTATCATGCATCCACATCTTCACTGTGTCAAGAGGTAGATATTGGAAGATGTTTTCCTTTGTTAGGAATTACAAAATAAGAAAGCAGTGCCTTAAAATGAGGACAGGTAGCAAAAGATCTACTGAACGCAGCGCCAATGTACATATTTCAATCCTGACCCTGGTGTAGTTTGTGTGCAGTTTAAATGTTCAGCTGCGATCCTTTGGGTTTTTCTTGGGTGTTGCCATTACCTTCCACATCCCAAAGGCAAGCTGGTTGGTCAAGGGGCTAATTGGACTTCCTACTCCATGTTCCCAGGCTTCTATCGCAAAATGAGAAGATTAGTCAACCTCACAAGCGTGTTCGATAGTAAGAGAAAGAAGGTATTCAGCCCCTTAAAGCTATTCCACTGTTAAATTAGATAACTGGTTTTACAACTCCTCGTTACCCATCATATTTAACCTTATGGAGGATGAGGAAATGGGGGTGATTTCATTTTTCCACTCCCTTTGTGGAAAACTGTTTTCCAAATTGATTTTGGAATAGTTTAAATCTAACTTTGAGCTTCAGTAAATGTTGAACTTACATCGCAAGAAAAGCCTCTTTAGAGAACAGACAGACTTCACCTAGGGGTAGGGCTTTTTTTTTAGTGTTTAGTTGAACCACGTGTGTTGATCTCCAAATAATGGAGAAACAGAGCTGTGGGTGGTCGACATACTGCCTTCAGCAGTGGAAACGTTACTTGAGCAGCAGAAAGCTAAAATTACTCATAATCTGAGCAAATTCCTCAGCTTCCAACAGTGATCCATCAGCTCAGTCATCTACTGGGAAATCAAGAACAATTACATTTTCAGCTTTAACATCAATGTTTGGACAACAAGCGCTGACAACATAAAGACATTAAAAAAATGTATATATAGTACTTCCCATACTGAACACTACTGAAGGTCGCACTGTGTAGAACATATGGGGAGCAATAATGCTGACTCGGCTGACTTGGAACTGGAGGACATCATTAAACGGTCTCCTTTGCTCAAAGGAGAACACCCTCTTGCCCTGAATGTCCTGTGTAAATCTTTATTTGAACTTTAGTGAGAATTGGAATTTAGGCTGCACCTGAGAACTAACTTGACATACGTTCAGCCAGGTAACAAACTAAACTGTTGACTTTTTCAATAAAAGTATTCAATTTATTCAGAATAGGATAGCACCTCCTCTCCCTGGTTCCATATTTTTTACCTTTCAGCGCACCAGGTGATTGACAGCTGGTGTTTAAAGGAAGATACTCGCAAAAAACTGGAGTAACTCAGCGGGACAGGCAGCATCTCTGGTGAGAAGGAATGGGTGACATTTTGGGTCGAGATCCTTCTTCAGATTAAAAAAGAGTCTCGAACCAAAACGTCGACCACTCCTTCACTCCAGAGATGTTGCTTGTCCTGCTGAGTTACTCCAGCTTTTTGTTTAAACCAGCATCTGCAGTTCCTCCCTGTACTTGGTGTTTAAAGGAGCCTGGTTGCAAAACTTGGCCACATGGCGATGGTTTCCTCAATGCAACAGAGCTCAGTTTGTCTGAAATCGAGATCTCAAACGGTGAGCAGGTCCATGAAGTAGCAGGACTCTGATACACCTGAGTTTGTATGACTCATGCCACTCACCAGATTCGTTATCAGAGTAATGCTGCTTCATGGGCCCGCACTATAAGCATGCCATGCTGGCAGTGGATGATATCTGCCTTGCAGCAAAAGTAAAAGCAGAAAATAATGTAAATACTCAGCAAGTCAATCAACATCTATGGGGGATGCAAAGGAATTCATGTTTCAGTTCAATGGCTTTTGTCAGAACAAAGAAGAGTTCAAACCTGTTGTAAGTTTCAGAAAAATGGAAGAATGGAGAGAGTAAAGGGTATATCTATGAGAAAGTGGAGAACAGAGGACACTGGATATACAAGAGATGGTTGTGGTGATGGCTGGTTAACAGCAGGCGATCTGCCCAGAGAAGACATAAATCGAGGAGGGTGAATAAAATGAGGCAGATTTGAAATGTCGCTGCGAGATTGGCCCTGATTCCACCCATGTAATAACCACATGTGAAGAATCCTGGTGTTTATTGGCAGCATTAACACTTCCTCACCAATGCTTTTTAAAGAGATCCTCAATGGCTTAGTTTGTGTGGTATTATTGATTTTACTTCGGAGCCACGTGAGTGACTACGTGAAGACCCCGCCAGCACGCATGCGCGACATATCGTCGTTCGCATGCGGAAGCGACAGTCGGGAGGAGCGGGGCTCCTCCAGCGTAAGTTAAAAGCTTACGCCAGGTAAGTCTCACTGAAGGAGTGAGCGTCGACAAGGATCATTACTATGGAATCACGGAAATCAAAGAGAGCAGCGGCAAGAGCAGCTGCCATGGAGAGCAGCCGGCAGCGTGCCGCTTCTCCCGAGTTACAGGTTTTACCTGCAGCTCCCGACTTCTCGCCCATGAGGGCCGTTGGTACACCACGGTCGGGCGGCAAATCCACCCGGAAGTCGGACGGGGCCGCCGACTCAGCTGGGTCCGGACCCGAGGACACCCCGTTCGCAGATAGCGACGGAGGTCGTCTAGCCCGCATGGAGCGGATGATGGAGCGGTTGCTCCAACGTGACCTGCTAATGCAGGGGCAGAGTCACAGTGGGCCTCTTCGCAGGCCCACGGCAGGTTCCTACCATGGACTGCCTAATGTCTCGCCCTCTTCGCAGGGGAGCATTGAGGGTCAGAACTGGGCTGACCCAGAAGAAGGGGAGCTGGCTGAACAACCATCAGTGTCAGGGGTGTGTGAAGAATACCTGGATATGGTCAATAAACATGCAGTGCCTATACAGAAAGGCCTACCAATCCACCCTAAGCTGGCAGCCAGCATTAATTACATGGCTACTAACCAGCTACAGGAGCAGGCTATTAATTCTACAGCCGATAAATATATGGCTCCTGAGAATTGCAAGTCGCTGAATGTCCCCGCGGTGAACAACCCTATTTGGGGGAACATGAGCCCCATGAGCAGGGGGCAAGAAATTAAACTACAGAGGATCCTGAAGCTCTTAACCGCCGGGATCACAGCAGTGGCCAGAACTGCAGTGGGGATAGAGTTGCCGGAAGAACTGCAAGATGCCCTGGCTCTACTGTGTAATACACAGTATGAGATAAACAACTTCAGGAAGAGCATCATTAAGCCGGCACTCAACCCCAAGTTTGCGGGTTTGTGGAAGCCTGGGAACGCTCAGCCTCCAAACCTGCTGTTCGGGGATAACCTTCCCAAGCAGGTAAAAGACCTTGACGAGGAGGCCAAGGCCTTGGGCCTGATCAAAGTACCCGGCTCTACGAAAACTCATTATCCTCTGCGACAGCACCCCTACACACCCACCGGACAGAGATATCATAACAGATCTGCCGGTGGTGAAGGCTCGAAGGCCGGCCAACCTGCACAGCGGTCTTTTTTAGGCCATGGCCCAGCCCGGCCTTCTTGGAAGATGCGCCACTCCTACAACACATCGAACCAACAGAAGAAACAAGGACAGAGACCGCAACACCGGCATTAACCATGGAGGTAGGTGGGTCTGGCTTCCCCAGGAACACATCTTGCCTAAATTCACTTTATGTAGGGGGCCGGTTGCACATGTTCTGTGAAATTTGGCGCACTTTTACCTCTGATCCTTTCATTCTCAGAAGTATTCAGGGCTACAAAATTGAATTTATTCACGAACTCCCTACCCCGGTCCAGCATTCACCTAGCCGAAAATTCATCCTCTCTCAAAAAGAGAAGGCAGCAGGGCATGCTGAACTATACAGGTTAATTGAAAAAGGGGTAATTGAGAAAACCATCAGAGAACCTCAGGAGTTCGTATCTAATATATTCACCAAAAATAAAAAAGATGGCGGTTGCCGCATTATCATAGATCTGACCGAACTGAATACTTCTGTTCAGTATGTTCATTTCAAAATGGACACCTTTGCCACTGCTATACAGTTAATAGCTAATGGGTACTTCATGGCATGCATTGACCTCAAAGATGCATACTATTCAGTACCAATACACAAGGATCATAGGAAATACTTAAAATTTATCTGGATGGGACAGTTATGGCAATACAAAGCCTTGCCTAATGGGCTATCATCAGCACCCAGGTTGTTTACCAAGATATTAAAACCAGCTTTGGCCTACTTAAGAAAACAGAATCATACTGTAATGGCCTATCTTGATGATATCCTCATTGTTGGGGAGAATTTGGAAACGGCTACATTGGCAGTTTCAGCCACGAAACGTCTTTTTCAGAAGCTGGGGTTCATTATACATCCAGATAAATCAAAATTAAAACCCTCTACCACCATGAACTACTTGGGGTTTTTTATCAACTCAGTGCAAATGTCTATCACGTTGCCACCAAACAAGGTGGTGGACTTGATAGAGGCTTGCAGGAGCCTTACTGGCATCAAGGACCCATCCATTCGACAGGTGGCCAGGGTGATTGGGAAGATAGTGGCTGCTTTTCCCGCAGCACAATTTGGACCTTTACATTATCAAAACCTACAAAGAGCTAAAATTATAGCTCTCAAGAGTCATGCAGGCCATTTCGACAGGCCTATGAAAATACCAGAGAAGGCAAAAGCCGAATTAAATTGGTGGATGATTAATGCCCAATATTGTTCCAAACCCATCACTATCATCAATCCCTCGATCACCTTACAAACGGATGCCAGTGCCAAAGGTTGGGGAGCAACTAATACTACCACTAGTTGTGGGGGTAGATGGAGTGCACAAGAGTTAACCCTATTCAAAACTTTGGGGATTAACTATTCAGAAATGCTGGCAGCATTTCACGGCCTAAGGGCATACTGCACAGACATGCACAAAGTACATGTTAGGATACAAATTGACAACACCACGGTGGTGGCTTATATTAACCACATGGGCGGAATAAAGTCGATATCGTGTGATGAATTGGCCAACAATATCTGGCACTGGTGTCTGCAAAGGGAAATTTGGATTTCAGCCACTTACCTCCCAGGTAAGCTAAATACGGTGGCAGACACCAGGTCACGCAAATTTAACGACAACATAGAATGGATGTTGGATCGAAAAGTGTTCACAGATATTGTAGAACGTTATGGGACACCGGATATCGACCTATTTGCGTCCAGATTAAATCACCAACTACCAACATATGTTGCTTGGGAACCAGACCCAGGGGCAGTAGCGATGGACGCTTTCACGCTACATTGGGGGGATTTGTTTTGTTATGCATTCCCCCCCTTCTGCCTCATCAGCCGGGTCTTGCAGAAAATCAAACAAGACTCCGCTTCGGGTATTTTGGTTGTGCCCGACTGGCCTACCCAACCATGGTTCCCAGCGGTACAGAAGATGGCCACAGAACCATGCATTCGGGTCAATAAACGACCTAGTCTGCTCATACATCCTGTCACAGGACAACACCACCCATGTCATGACCGCATGGACCTGTTAATTTGCAGATTCTAAAATGGCCTCTTCTGAGATACGGACTCACCAGCAGAACCATAGACACCATCTCAGCAGCATGCAGGGAGTCCACCAGGAAGCAGTACCTGACCTACATCAGGAAGTGGGAAGGATTCTGCGCTACTACCAACACTACATATGAATCCGCTACTATTACAGAAGTGCTGGAATTCTTGGCTGCCCTTCACTTCGATGAGGGACTGAGCTACAGTGCCATAAACAGTGCCAGGAGTGCCCTATCGTCCTACTTGGGCCAGGGGAGTGACCAAATGGGCATTGGATCACATCCATTGGTTTCTAAACTAATGAGAGGAATATTTAATTCCAATCCCCCCAGGCCCAGATACAACCATACGTGGGATATCAGCATAGTTTTAACTATGCTGCGAGGATGGACACCCAACTCGGGGCTCACTTTGGCAAAGCTCACCTACAAAATGGTAATGATCATGGCACTAATCACGGCACAACGGGTCCAGTCCCTGCACAAACTTAGTCTGGATGCCGTGACTATCACCAATGACAAAATCATTTTTTATGTGCACGGACTGTTAAAACAAGATCGACCCGGAGCGTCTGGTCATACCTTGGAGTTTCTGGCATATCCAGCAGATACTCGACTTTGCATCGTCACGTTAATTTCACGATATATTTCAGTCACCAAAAGTCTCAGGGGCACGGAGACAGCATTGCTTATAAGTCACAAAAAGCCCCATCACAAAGTAACGGTGCAAACCATTTCTAGATGGTTAAGGGTGGTACTGGATGCGGCGGGGGTGGATACTAATATATTCAGATCCCACTCCACCAGGGCGGCATCCACCTCGGCGGCTAGGATGATGGAGGTGCCCCTGGGACCACATCCTGGCCACAGCGGGTTGGAGTAATGAGAAGACATTTCATCGCTTCTACAATAAACCCGTGGCCTCTCCTGACTCTTATGCAGGAAGGATTTTGAGTTCTGCCAAATAATATTACCCCTATGGGATATATATATATTTGTTTTGGTATGAATAAATACCTATTTTTGTTTTTCAGCCAGTGTCATGTCTGAATTACGTTCATCCTCTTATCCCAGCATAGCGGTGTGTGAGCATGGAGCTTCCAGGGCATGAAATCACAGAGCTTTGAAATCTTCACGTAGTCACTCACGTGACTCCGAAGTAAAATAGTAAGATTAAACGAGAACTTACCAGTTTGAAGTTTGATCTTTATTTTATGAGGAGTTACGATGAGGGATTACGTGCCCTCCGCTCCCAACCCTCTATTATAAAGATCAACTGGTATGAAAGTTCTCTCTTATCTTACTATGTTAGTCTACGTGACTATCTGTGATTTCACACCACTGCTTTGAAGAATGTCACGCATGCGTGCTGGCGGGGTCTTCACGTAATCCCTCATCGTAACTCCTCATAAAATAAAGATCAAACTTCAAACTGGTAAGTTCTCGTTTAATCTTACTAGTTTATGTTAATTGGACAGGCACATGCTTGGAGAAGATAAAATGCATCTGTGGCCCCTGAGGATATTGTTACTGGGAATGAAGAGATCCCTTTTCCTGGCAGTGAAGACTTTCACTATAGGTACGGAGCATGAGGAGAGGGGCTCAAGACCAGTCCAAGACGGCAGGAAGAGGACAGGGAGGCTCTTCCTGGAGGCTCTATCCTGCCAGTGTGTTCCAAGGCAGATCTATCTTTCAGGGGAGATATGCCCAAGGTTCTCCAAATCAAAGGCTCATGGAGATCATCTGACCTATTGTTCTCCTCTCCACATTTGTTCATCTGTACTGAATAATAATTACTCCATTGCATTTATTTTTTGACTGATTCTTTTCTCATTTTCCTTTGAATGTGCCCTATCAATAAGTAGTTATCTCAACTGCATTTGCCCATTAATGTCTGTGTGTGTGTGTTTATGCGTGTATGTATATTTCTTCATCTGCGTGTGTGCGTGCATGTGTATTTCTTCATCTGCTTGTGTGTGTATGTGCGTGTGTGTGTATGTGTGTGTGTGTGTGTGTATTTCTTCATCTGCTTGTGTATGTGTGTGTGTGTGTGTGTGTGTGTGTATGTGTGCTTGTGTGTATGTGTGTGTGTGTGTGTGTTTATATATGTGCCTGTACCCATAATCGTTCTATGCATGCACGTGTCAAATGTATTTGTGAATGTGCCTGGTGTTTATGTGTTTCTGTGAGTCAGTCTGTCTGGACATATGTTTGTCTGAGTATGTCCTTGTGTATCCATGTGCACATATGTCTATCTGTGATTGTGCATTTCTGTATGTTTAAAAGCATGCATGTGCCTATGCCTGTGCAGCTGAGTTCTGTGCCCATAAATATCTGTAAGTATCTACCTGTGTGTGTGCATGTGCAAATGTGCATGTTGATTGTAAGTGTTATGTATGTTACCATCCATGAGTCTAATATGTACCTATGTGCATTGTGTTTGGGGTGCATGCGTGTGTATATCTATGTCTTTGTTTATGTCTGGCTCCATGTTTGAGTGTGAGCATGTGTTTGTCTGTATTGTGTGGGGACATGTTCATGTGTGTATGTGTGGGGACATGTGCATATGTGTGAATGCTTTTGTTTATGCATTTAATGTGTGTGTTTGTGTTGTCTGTGGCAGCACATATGCATAGAGTATATGGATCTGTCTGTGTGCAGGTGTGGTTGTGTCTCCTCTGCAGGTTTATTTTTGACAGTGCATGGACATGGGTGTACAGGAGGATATATACACTTGTGTGCAGATTCATATATGTGTACATGCATGTGTCTGCATATGTAAGAATATTTGATACATGCCTGTGTGTTTGTGTGCATGTGTACTCCCGTGTATTAATAGGTTTATGTGTAGCAATTATAGAGCACATCCTTGGCTTCATTACCAAGAGAGAGCAGGACTGGTGTGATGAAAATGTTCAGGAAGTCAAAGGGCTAAGTAATCATAAATATAAGGTGTTCCTGGATTGGAAGCGTCACCTTTCTTCAAGAGAAAGCCTCTACATGAGCCTAAAGGCAGAGGTCCTGGAGGAAACCTAGAATCAAAGGAACAGAGAGATAATAAGACAGATGCAAAAGGCTCAGCAACGTAAAGATACTAATTACATGTACAGAAAAAACTCAAGGAAGTGCCCAAAACTTATTTATAGAAATACAACGTTGCATTGACTTCTGGAAATCTCTGACTCATGACCACTTAAAAGTGGAGGAGCATTTAGGATGTTTCAGAGAACTTGAAGTTCAAGCTTCAGGAGCACACAGAAGCTGCATAAATGCAGGAAAAGCGCACAAATGTCAGGCCAGGCTCATGCTGTCCCAACTATGGAAGGGTTGCTTCATTAGGCACTTTAGAAGCCATAACACTGGAGTGAAAGCAAGTCATTCTTGATTTCAAGTGACTGTCGAAGATGACATGTGTAAGTCATTTGTGTGCGTGTGTTCGTGTGCAGTAGTGTGGAGATGGATGGGGAGTGTTTGTGTTTGTGTGCATTTCTATGTGTCTGCATGTTTCTCTGTGTGAGGATGAATATGTGTGTGCCAGCACATGTCAATATGTTTGCATGCATCTGTATAAATTCATGTATGCGTGTATCTTTATTTGTACAGGCTCGGCTTCAGTTGTGTTGTTGTCGTAAATGAAATAACACTAATAAAGGCCATGTGGATTATATACTGATTGGGAAGGAGGCGTGGGCGATATGCTTGGGCGGAGGGGGGAAGGGGGGGATGGAGGGGTGGAGGCAGCTTCTTCTCTGGAACTAGAGTCCAGCAAAACAATGCTTTTGATGGTGAAATACAGTATGAGCAGGAAAGGTCAGTGAAACAGTTCACTTTAAATTACCACAAGAACTCCTTTAAAAAAGCCCAGCTGGCTGCTTGCTGGGCTACAATGCAATTCTTGTGAGGAGCTCTGGGATGACCACATTGACCCTTGGCCAGGCTCCAGTGACAGCCTGCAGCGAGCTGGAATGTAGTGCTGCATGTTCCAAACTCTTAAAACAACACAGGTTGCAGCTGTGTATGCCAGCAGCCCGTGCCTCACTCCATCAACTGGCCTTGAGTGGCTTTCACAGCTTCAGCTGTCATATTCACAAAACCCTGGGGAGCACAACAAGAAGATCGTCCCCTCAGAGGAACCAGTCTGGTGCCAGGTATCACTGGCCTACCACCAATTGAGGAGAGATGTTTGGTACGCAGAATAACAGATATGCGCAAGTGGATAAGAGGCTGGAATTTCATTAATACATTTATACATAAAGACAGCTTACATCTTTAATATTGTGAAATGCCCCAAATTAAGCCAAAGGGCATGTTTTCATTGTGTACTGCTCCTCGACCCCAAGACACTTTGCAGGGGATGGTTACCAGACAAGATTTGAAAGGGGCCACGGAAAATCCCAATGCAGCATCTTCAAGCTCAAAAGATGCAGCCTGTGTGTTTCCAGTATTTCCTGCTTTTATTCCGAAAAGAACAGTTAGTCACAATTTGGTCAAGGAGGTGGGTTTAAAGAGCCATCTTAAAGGAAAGGTGGTGAACCACAGAGATTTAGCGACTAGTGGTGTACCATACAGTCGCCAAATTGAACCGTTGCTGTTTGTGAAACAGTGTATATTAGCAACTTTATTGTGTATGTAGAAGTTATGATTAGTAGATTTGCAGATGACCCGACAAAATGATGGTTGTGGACAATAAGAAAGGTTGTCGATGGCTACAGTGGGATATAGATCAGTTGGAAAATTGGGGATCTGAGAGATAATTTTGTTGCACTGTGTGCAGTTGATATCTGGAGCTCACTGTCTGAGGAGGTGGGAGAATCAGATACTAATACTAATTAGAGGCATTTAAACATCACTTAAAGCAAGATATAGAAGGGTATGGACCTAATGAGGGAAAAGGGAATTGGTGTACATGGAGAAGAAGGTAGCAAGGATATAGTGGGCCTAACGACCCATTTCTGTGCTCTATAACTCAGTGACTAGTTTAGAGGCCAGCACATAGAGATGCGAGAGCTAATGTTGGGGCAATTACAAAAAGTAATGATGGCAGCCCTGAATTGAAGGTGCACTTAGATCTCTGGTGGCTGTAGAAATGGAAGAGACTTCAAGGACTCAGAATGAGATCATGAAGAGAAACACCAAGGATGAGAATTTTAAATGCAATATTGCTGGTCCAGGAACCAATCCAGATTAGCAAGCCGAGGCTGATGAGGAAATGAGGAACAATTTAGCGTGAATTAAAATGGAGTTTATGGAGGGGTGGAAGATTGCAACCTTCACGTGGTCCAGCCTGTTTCGACTAATGCAATCACCTCGACGTGCACAAACAGAAGATCAAATAGAACAAGTTGTCCTACAACTTTAGGCTGTGCATGCCACACGAAAGAAGAAGAGTTTATGGAGGGAAGAATTGGGAGAGTCAATAGATGAGAATTTTAGCAGCAGATTTGCAGCAGAAGCAGAGATGGGTAAAATTGTAAAGAGTAAGGAGAGAAAACACAGAATAAAGCTGTGTTCAGGGAGCCATATATGCAAACTGTAATAGTTAGCCAGAGGCAATGTCTAAGGAGAGTGGGTGAAAGGGATCTCAGTGATATATGTACAGAATAACAAGCATACAGAACCTTGTAATCAATTATCATCTAAGTAAGGGACGTTTAGCTACATAAAGTCTATACAAGGGTTACAGACAGACCTTGATGCTTTACATTTAAATTAACAGATACCATGAGTGGATAAGAAGTTGGATTCAACTACAAAGGTGCAGATGGTTTCTGAATAAAATAACAGATGAACTGGAATGAATTACAGGTGGAACTTGGATGATTTGAAAATAGAAAGCATATGGTCAAGAGTGAATTCACAGCTGGCATTAGTTTCTAATGCTTAATGTTACATACACCTGGGAGAGCTACATCTGGAAATTAATAGAATCATTAGGTTTGGACATAGGATAATAGGCCTAAGTTATATACTGAGATTGAATTAATGTGTTCAGGTGGTTAAACAGGGATGCCCAATGCTTTGGGCTTGTAGGGCCATTTTAAAATCAGAGCACAAGATCGAATTACTGTCAACACTTCTGCTCATATGACACATTAGTGCACGTAAAAACAAAGATATAAGATATAAAGATATAAAAATCAGTAGGATGCGTGGCCCATCATACCCCCATGCCTTTCAATAAGATCAGGGCTCATCTTTCACCTCAACGCCATATTCCTGCATTAACCTTATACATTGCTTTCTTTAAATCTATAAACCTATTTATCTACCTTGATATTCTCAGCAAAAGAGGCGCCACAGCTCTCTGGGGAAAGATTTCTTCTGACTCCCTGTTTTGAGACTATATTATGGCACAGTAATCCCTGGTTCTTGAGAGCCCAGTGAAAATATCAGGCCTGTATTTCACCTGTCAACTTCTGAGGAATTCTATATGTTTCACCTCCAATTTGTTGACATTTCTGAAAATATAGGTCCAGTCAGCCTAATCTTCCCTCACAGGCCAAACCCCTATCTCAGAGGACTTCTGTTGCAAGTACAAATCAAACCTGCATTGAATTTTCCAGATGCGTTCTCACCAAGAGTCCATGTAATTACAGTACAATGTTTTTTCTCTTGTACTCAAAAACCTTTGTAATATATATGTCGTTTTAATTTCTTGTTTCACCCAAATATTTGTTTTCTGTGACCTGTTTACGAGGGCCCAGAGGTCCCACAGAACATCAATATGATTCAATCACTCAGCATTCAAAAAACACACCACTTCCTTATTCTTTCTACCAAAATGATAACTTCATATGCCAAGTTATATTCTCTATTTTTTCCCATTCATTTGGCCCACCTAAAACCTTTAAAAGTCTTTCTGGATTCTCCTGACAAACCGCATTGCTATCTTGCTTTGTATCATCAGCAAACATAGATATTATATTCATCCAAATCATTGATATACATTGCAAATAACTAGATCCCAATACTAAGCCTCCCAACCCAAAAGTGACCTATTTATTACTCATTTCAGTTTTCTGTCCACTAACCAATCTGGAATTACCCCCACTCCTCTTTTCTTTCATTCTGTATAACACTCTCTTGTGTGGCATCTTATCGAAGGGCTTCCAAAAGTTTAAAAATACCATGCCCACTGATTCCCACTTAGCTACCCTGATCACTGTCTACCACAAACAAGTGCGTAAGCCCCTGAACATCACAGGAGCATTTGGGCTTCTGTTGACAGTGCATGTCAGAGCAAAAACCAAGCCATGAAGACGAAGGAATTGTCCGGAGACCTCCGAGACAGGATTGTGTCGAGACACTGATCTGGGGAAGGATATAAAACAATTTCTGCAGCATTGTAGGTCCCGACGAGCACAGTGACCTCCATCATTCTTAAATTGAAGAACTTTGGAACCACCGGGACTCTTCAAGGAGCTGGCCGCCCGGCCAAACTGAGCAATCGAGGGAGAAGGGCCTTGGTCAGAGAGGTGACCAAGAACCCGACAGTCACTGTCAGAGCTCCAGAGTTTCTCTGTGGAGATGGGAGAACCTTCCAGAAGGATAACCATATCTGCAGCACTCCACCAATCAGGCATTTATGGTAGAGTGGTCACAGAAGCCACTCTTCAGTAAAAGACACATGACAGCCCGCTTGGAGTTTGCCAAAATGCAGCTAAAGGACTCACAGACCATGAGAAACAAGATTCTCATGAAACCAAGATTGAACCGTTTGACCTGAATGGCAAGCGTCACGTCTGGAGGAAACCAGGCACCACTCATCACCTGGCCAATACCATACCTGTGATGAAGCATGGTGGTGGCAGCATCATGCTGTGCGGGTGTTTTTCAGTGGCAGGAACTGGGCGAATCGTCAGGATTGAGGGAAAGATGAATGGAGTAAAGTAGAGAGATCCTTGATAAAAACCTGTTCCAGAGGATTCTGGACCTCAGACTGAGGCAGAGGTTCATCTTACAACAAGACAACAACCCGAAGCACACAGCCAAGACAACGTAGGAGTGACTTTGTGACAAGGCTGTGAATGTACTTGAGTGGCCCAGCCAGTGCCCAGACTTGAACATGATCAAACATCTCTGAAGGGACCTGAAAATAGCTGTGCATCGACACTCCCCATCCAACCTGACAGAACTTGAGAGGATCTGCAGGAAGAATGGGAGAAATTACCCAAATACAGGTGTGCCAAGCTTGTAGCGTCATACCCAAGACTTGAGGCTGTAATCACTGCCAAAGGTGCCTCAACAAAGTACTGAATAAAGGGTCTGAATACTTATGTAAATGTGAATATTTCAGCTATTTATTTTTAATTATTTTGGCAAAATTTGTAAACAGCCGTTTTCGCTTTTTTATTATGGGGTATTGTGTGTAGATTAATGATAAAAAAATTAATCAATTTTAGAATAAGGCTGTAACGTAACAAAATGTGGAAAAAGTGAAGGGCCCTGAATACTTTCTGAATGCACTGTACATTGCAGTAAATACACTGCATCCAGAGATGAGTGACCAGCTGGTTTATATATAATTAAATGCATCCTGGAGTGATGTAAAGACAAGGATCTTTTTTTTCACTTTGTTACAGGATGTGAATTTTACTGATAAGAAGACACAAGAAGCTGCAGATGTGGAATCTGGAGCAAAGCACAAAGTGGGGGTGGAATTTAAGGGTGAGGCAGCATCTGGGGACAATGGACACATGACGTTTCAGATCAGGATCCTTCATCAGACTTGAATCTGTCAGAAGATGCATTGTGACTTGAAACATCACTTATCCATTCCCTCTCTAGATGCTGCCTGACCCTGTGAGTCCCTCCACACTTTGTGTGCTACTGATATTGATAGGCCCCCTTCGGTCATGGCTGACCATGGGTGTCTCCCTGGTTGGAGTATGCCACTGCATGACTTTGTTTAACTTGGGGAGATTTGTGCACATACAGTCACCACACGGTCCTTGACAGATCTGGGTCAGGATCCAGTGGCATGGAGTCCAAGACAACCAGAGACTATTTTCTGCTGCAGCCTTCATCCGCCTTCCCAGCCGTTGTGACGCTCCACTAAGGTCAGCCATCATCCTCTGCCTGTTCCACCGTTGAGGTCTTGGTTGGACTGCTCTTTGTCAGTCCTCCCCCTTGACCTTACCGCCATGAGTGACCCTTCCAGAAGCATTGCTCAAGACGGCATCGCTCTCAGGATCTCAGGACCACACAAGCTTCTCCACCACGACAAGGTGACAATCCACGGAAAAGAAGGCTTACTTCCACGGAGAAGGCTTACTGATAAGGCTTACTTTAAACACCAATAACTAATTGGCCAAGCATTGAGCCATCTCCTTAAATCTCTGCTGTCCTTGTTATGATGGTTTTCCATATTAAACACTCATGTGTGTTAACGTGTTGACTGTGAAGTGAAGACTAGCACCGTAGTCCGCTGCATCCCACCAGCTGACCACCCAGGCCGCCATTGATTGGTCGGCCCAGATCACGCAAAGTCCACGCGAGTGTTCGAGCTTAACGAACAAAGGTTCGAGACCAAAGTGGCACGGCCCGCCACAATATTGCTATTGCGTAGAGAATCTCGGATTTAGACAAAGAAGCACAAATCAAAATTGTGTCAGGAGAGAACTTGGATGGATGATATTCCCATTTGCCTGTGACCCTTGACATTTTAGTAATAGATTCAGAGATTTGGAAAAACCTTGACAAATAACTGCAGTACTTTTGCTATTACTATACAGTATATTGCTGTCAAAGTGCATTCATGCTGCAAGAATGAATGTTAGGGCAACGCGGGACAGCCTATTTTGTCCTGAACATTGTCAAACATTTTCAATATTGTGGGAGTCACCATCACCAGGTAAATGGAAAGTATTCCTTTGCACGTGTTCTTAGCTAGTGTAAAGCAATTGAGGAATTACGAGATGAGTCATTCACAATGGGATAACTAGCCTCTGACCTTTACTTGTTGCCATAGTGTTTATCAATTATAATTTGAGGGTATTGATTGTGGGAGATTAGTGATGGTGATACCCCTGAATGTCAAAGGTGGATGGTTAGATTCACTCTTGTTGGAGATCGTCAGCACTTGGCACTTGCATGGCACTTCAATGAGAAAGCAGCTGAAGGCGATTGGCCTGGGACGACTGTGAAGAACTCTGCAGCAATGACCTTGAGCTGAGGTGATCATCCTCCAACTACCATACCACCTTCCCTTGTGTGAGATATGATTCCAGCCAGTGAAATTTATTTTCATTTACTTCAATTCTACTAATGTTGCATGATCCACACTTGGTCAAATATTATTTTGATGTAAAAAACAAAGAATTCTGGTGGTTTATCTGCGTGATAATAGATGCAAAATATTGGCATTGCATGGATTACATGGTAATAATGGAGGGAATGAGGTATAAAACTCAAATAAGCAATTCAGATGTCTTATATACAAATCAAAGATATCCATGATTGGGTGGAAGCCATCTTTATTCATTCTATCTCTTTCTCTTTTGTGACAACTTAAAACATATTTGTTTCCTAACCTTGCCCAGTTCTGAAGAAAAATTCTCACTGCATATGCTTCCCACACTTTTTGATTGATTTAAGACATTCTGGTTGTGTATTTTTATAATAACTCCTGCAGATTTGATCTAATGGTGCGTTCCGGTGATTGATATATATAATAGTAGACACCCAGGCTAAAATTTAATGGAGTATTTTTGATTATTTACACAACTAATAACAAGTTTCCCATATGTGATTATAAACTGGTGTCTAATTAAGTGGTCACGCAGACTATATATACAAAACGGGTCATTTTGGCTGAATATCAAACTGGAATCTAGAATAACAAATCTCCAGAAATAATTTACAGATTGGAATCAAATCTAGTGATACAGAGGTTTAAACTTACAATGAACATAAGAAATAACAGTGGAAGTAGGCCCTTCGAACCTGCTCCACTGCTCAACATGATCATAACTGATTCTCAACCACCATTGTCCTGCCCAATCCTATAAGATCTAAATCTATTGATTTTTACTCTGAATGCAATAAATGACTGAGCCTCCACAACCCTCCCTTCGACATGGAAAGTTCTAAAGATCTTCAAAGGACTCTTTGAGTCCTCAAAAAAGTCTTGCCCTTTATTCTATGATGGTGAGCCTGGGCACCAGGCTCCTCAGCCAAGGAAAACATCCCCACAGCTTCCTTCTCCCACCCCAAACATATACTGTCGAGTCCTCTGAATTATGTTTTAAGAAGTCCTGTCTCATTCTTCCAAACTCTACAGAATAGAGGTTTGCCTACTCAATCTCACCTCACAGGGCAACTCTGAAAGAATACAATATGGCACCTAAAGCACCGCATTTCTAGTATATGTACTTGGTATAGTCCTCTAACTTACACTCTTACACTTAGTATGATTGCGCCGAATGGATGTAAGGATTGTCACTGAACTGTATGCAAAAAAAGGAAACATTCACTGTACCTAAGTACACTTGACAATAAAGTACCATTGCACCATTGAGATCTGCTATTCCAGAAACCAGTCTAATGAATCTTTGTTGTACCCCCTATTTTGTAAATATATCCTTCTTTATAATATCAACAATTGTGTATAATACTTCAGGTGCTATCTTACTGACTAAGGCTATTTGTAACTGTGTTAAAACATTCCTATTATTGTATTTAAATCCCCTTGCAATAAAAACCAACATACCATTTACCTTACATGGTAGCTTTCAGTGACTGGCATACGTGAACAGCCAAGTCGGTTTGTACATCATTATAATCAATTCCAATTCCTCACCGTTTAAACAATTGAGAGGGAGTAGACCAGACTGGAGTCATAAAGAAGGCTACATTAAAAAATAACTGGTAACTGTTGATGTGTCATGTCCCAGAATATAATTAAGGCATTAGTGGTTTATATACTAAATATCACACTAATAATATCATTCTGTCTGGCACACAGCTGAATACAGTGGCTTGGAAAAGTTTTCATACCCCTTGAACTTTTCCACATTTTGTCACGTTACAACCACAAACGTAAATTTATTTTATTGGGATTTTATGTGATAGACCAACACAAAGTGGCGCATAACTGTGAAGTGGAAGGAAAATGATACATGGTTTTCAAATTTTTTTACAAATAAAAAACTGAAAAGTGTAGCGTGCAAAAGTATTCAGCCCCCTTTATTCTGATACCCCTAAATAAAATCCAGTGCAACCAATTGCCTTCAGATGTCACCTAATTAGTAAATAGAGTCCACTTGTGTGTAATCTAATCTCAGTATAAATACAGCTGTTCGGTGAAGGCCTCAGAGGTTTGTTAGAGAACATAGTGAACAAACAGCATCATGAATCCCAAGGAACACACTAGACAGGTCAGGGATAAAGTTGTGGAGAAGTTTAAAGCAGGGTTAGGTTATAAAAAAATATCCCAAGCTTTGAACATCTCACAGAACACTGTTCAATCCATCATCTGAAAATGGAGAGTATGGCACAACTGCAAACCTACCAAGACATGGCCATCCACCTAAACTGACAGGCCGGGCAAGGAGAGCATTGAACAGAGAAGCAGCGAAGAGGCCCATGGTAATTCTGGAGGAGCTGCAGAGATCCACAGCTCAGGTGAGAGAATCTGTCGACAGGACAACTATTAGTCGTGCACTCCACAAATCGGGCCTTTATGAAAGAGTGGCAAGAAGAAAGCCATTGTTGAAACAAAGCCATAAGAAGTCCCGTTTACAGTTTGCCACAAGCCATGTGGGGGGCACAGCAAACATGTGGAGGAAGTGCTCTGGTCTGATGAGACCAAAATTGAAGTTTTTGGCCTAACGCTATGTGTGGCGGAAAACTAACTGTACATCATCCTGAACATGCCATCCCCACTGTGAAACATGGTGGTGGCAGCATCATGCTGTGGGGATGCTTTTCTTCAGCAGGGACAGGGAAGCTGGTCAGAGTTGATGGGAAGATGGATGGAGCCAAATACAGGGCAATCTTGGAAGAAAACCTGTTAGAGTCTGCAAAAGACTTGGGACTGGGGCGGAGGTTGACCTTCCAGCAGGACAACGACCCTAAACATACAGCCTGAGCTACAATGGAATGGTTTAGATCAAAGCATATTCATGTGTTAAAATGGCCCAGTCAAAGTCCAGACCTAAATCCAATTGAGAATATCTGGCAAGACTTGAAAATTGCTGTTCACAGACGCTCTCCATCCAATCTGACTGAGCTTGAGCTATTTTTCAAAGAAGAATGGGCAAAAATTTCAGTCTCTAGATGTGCAAAGTTGGTAGAGACATACCCCAAAAGACTTGCAGCTGTAATTGCAGCTAAAGGTGGTTCTACATAGTATTGACTCAGGGGGGCAGGATACTTTTGCACGCCACACTTTTCAGTTTTTTATTTGTAATAAAATTTGGAAACCATGCATCATTTTCCTTCCACTGTAGTTCAGGTGATTAACACGTAGAAGCATACCAATCTAGTGCAGGCTAATGGGATTAGTGCAGATGGACATAAGATCAGCATAGA
Organism: Raja brachyura; assembly: GCA_963514005.1. The sequence goes on along the minus strand of OY740802.1, from coordinate 36,594,717 downwards.
CATTGTGGGCCAAAGTGTCCATTTCTGTGAGCTAGTTTTGATTTTTTTTTAAACATCCATTGATGCTCCTGGACATATTATCAGTGATGTAACCTGGGGTTATTTGGTGTTTTGGGTCTTTCAACATCACACACCCGCACCCAGGTGACCCAGCCGTGGTTGATCAGACCACAACTTGTGTTCAGGTGACATTCGCTCCTCCCCATGGACCTCTCCTGATCCAGAGCCATCTCGAGGCTTTCTCAGCTGCCTCTGTGGTGTTCTTGATGGCTCTTCTCCTCTCCATTCCGTTGATGCCCAGCGCACTCAAGGCTTTGCAGTGTGATTGCCCGGCAAAATCTCTGCACCCAACCTCGATGGGCATACACCTTGCCTTCCAGCCTTGCACGCTAAATAATAGAACAAGTAGCCAGAAATAAAAACCAAAAATAAAAAATAAAAACCCTAGATTCTGATTGAGATGGTTTATACATACAGTAATCTATATTAAAGAATGCCTTTTACACAGGAATTTAATTGTGTTCGCATCATTTATAGAGATAATGTACTACCCAGTCTTAAATTACTGATGGGATTCTAATCAACACGTTTAGGTTGATTATACATAAATATAACTAATATCTGGGTATGGTACATGGCAAACTGAATTGCACGTGTGCACCTGAAAAGCTTGACAAAACATCTGGTGCTCCAGCATTTCAATAACAGCAAAGGTCTGCCTCTACATTGTGCACTACTATATGGCTCAGACATGTGGTCAACATCAGCATCAATATGCAGGAAAGTGAATGCATTTGAGTAATGTTGTCTGTGATAGATACTTAACAATCACTTCATCAAGCACATTAATGATGCCCAGGCCTTTTATAGAAAATATGACCATGATTGAAATGATCAGGATCAGTAAACCTCTTTGAATATATTTGTCACTGATCTTATCACTCCAGCATCCTTAACAGCTTACGTCAAGACTGCAGCTAAACTTTGGGTAGACAGCGGTGAATGTGATCGGACTTGCTTGAGGTTGATATCAAACATGCTCAACATGATCATGTTGAGGAGAGGGTTACCTGAGGGTATTTTGGAGGAACTGCCATGCTGTAGCCAAGGATAAGCAATAGAAAGGAATATGGAGTTAGTTAAGGGCTGGAATTATAAAGGAGTCTTAACACACATTCTAACAAGAACCTATTTGATAGAGAATGGTGAGGGATAAGTAGTGTGTAAAACAGGATTGTCCTGGAAATCAAAGTAGGTGAGATAACAAATACAGGAAAAAGTACCCACATTCAAGTCATGGTTGATTTGTTTACTCAATTTACGAGAGACTGGTCTTTACATTCAACACCACAGAACAACACTGTCCCTGCTGCATCGAATGACAATAAAGACTCATGGTAAGACACTGGGAAAAATGGACCATATCTAAGGTCTAGCTCTCAGCAAAGACAGACATCAATCAATTTCACATTGCCTTCAGTTGCCAGCACTACTTTTGACCACATTCACAAGGTCACAAGTTGCAGGAGTAGAATTAGGCCATTCAGCCCATCGAGTCTACTCTGCCATTCAATCATGGCTGATGTCTGCCTCCTTATCCTATTTTCCTGCCTTCTCCCCATAATCCTTGACACCCGTTCTAATGAAGAATTTGTCTATCTCTGCATTAAAAATATCCACGGACTGCCTCCATGAGTTCCACGGATTAACTACCCTCTGACTAAAGGAGTTCCTCCTCACCTCCTTTCTAAAAGAGCATCCTTTAATTCTGAGGCTTTGACCTCTGGTCCTAGACTCTCCCACCAGTGGAAACATCCTTTCCACATCCACACTATCTAAGCATTTCATTATTCTGTAAGTTTCAATGAGGTCCCCCCTCAACCTTCTAAACTCCAGCGAGTAGAGGCCCAGTGCTGTCAAACACTCATCGTATACTAACCCACTCATTCCTGGAATAATTGTTGTAAACCTCCTCTGGACCCTCTCCAGAGCCAACACATCCTTCCTCAGATATGGGGCCCAAATTTGCTCACAGTACTCCAACTGTGGCCTGACCAGCACCTTATAGAACCTCTGTTTTTGTATTCCAGTTCTCTTGATATAAATGCTAGCATTGCATTTGCCTTCCTTACTACAGAAGTCCTGCACCAGCACTTCCAAGTCCCTTTGCACCACCGATTATTGAATTCTCACTCCATTTAGAAAATAATCCAACCCGCTGTTCTTATTATCAAAATGCATGACCCCACGCACTGCCATACTGATTTTCATCTGCCACTTCTCTGCCCACTCTCCTAACCTGTCCAAGTCCTTCTGCAGAGTCCTTGCTTCCTCTACACCCTCCACCTATCTTAGCACCATCTGGAAACTTGGCCACAAAGCCTTCAATCCTCTTATCCAAATCATTAACATACAATGTGAAGAGAAGCAGCCCCAGCACCAACGCTAGTCCACTTTCTACATTTAGAAAATAATCCACACCATTATTCTTATTACAAAAATGCTTTGACTCAGGGCCTAGATGCTCCATAATGTTTATAAAATATAAATGTTATAAACACTAGGTGTAAGGAATTTTTCCTTTCACACCTTGCACTCTAGCCCTGGGACACGGAGGCAGATGGCAGAGAAGAGGGATGTTGGTTCACGTGCTGAGGGCTTTTATGTGCTTATCGGTGGTGCTCCGGTACTTCCAACATGTGGACTTTGGACTCTTTATTTTCTTCGCAAATGGCACCAAATATGGCGCCTGTGCATTTGCGGTGGTACAGAAGAATTTCACTGTTCTGTGCATACTGTACGTGCCAATAAAGAACCATTGCACCTTTGATTAAAAGCATTGGCACGGTTATTTTTAATCAAATTTAAAATGTATATTTTGAATCCTTTTTGTGCAGTTATTTTTTGTAAATTTAGCTCTTAAATCATCATAACTACTATAACTAAATATAAATACTATAACTCAATTCATCCTGTTAACAGAGCAGAGCAACACATCCTGTTAACAAATCACCCCTTAAATATTAATTCAGGGAAATTCAAAGCAAATGTAAGTGACAAAATTGTAGCAGGTTTTTGTGTGCTCTTTTTTCTGTGCTCAATCTTGGTGAGGTCTTTGTGAGATGTAGCGACTAAAACTAAATTAGGTCCTGCAGATGGTGTCTGCACAAGTCACTGCAGCAAAATTCAGCACATCCTCTGCCTCTGTGTGTGTTGTGAGAAAATATGTGAAGTATGAGAAAATGTTAAATTTTGATAGGGCTTCCTGTTGCCCATGAAGGGTACCTTTATCACAACCTAAAGCACTATGGTTAACATAGCAGAGAATGTGGAGACAATACGTTGCAACAATTTGCCATTTTAACAAGCCACGTTGTCTGATACAGAGTTTAGATGCTGAAGAAGCTTAGGACTTTGTTTTTTTGTACCAAGGCATCAATTCTTGCAGTGGCTCAAATCCTTTCACATTGATTTTGCAGAGACGCCAGCTGGAAGGTTATGATTGCAGACAAGAGTACTAATGACAGAAGATGCCTTTAATTCTGGACTTGATAAGATAGATAGATCTTTTAAATTTGCAACATACTCATTCAGTGTGGCACATGAGGTAAACTTATGAATTCTTAAAAATTGGTGCTGCTCGCTGAATTCTTCATACCAGCCATCTTCTGCAGACGAATTAAGCTTTGGTTGTTGCACTGCAACAGTGCTCTTCTGTAACTTCAGCCACTCAGTAACCATAGAAACATAGAAACATAGAAAATAGGTGCAGGAGTAGGCCATTCGGCCCTTCGAGCCTGCACCGCCATTCAATGTGATCATGGCTGATCATCCAACTCAGTATCCCGTACCTGCCTTCTCTCCATACCCCCTGATCCCTTTAGCCACAAGTGCCACATCTAACGCCCTCTTAAATATAGCCAATGAACTGGCCTCAACTACCTTCTGTGGCAGAGAATTCCAGAGACTCACCACTCTCTGTGTAAAGAATGTTTTCCTCATTTCGGTCCTAAAGGAATTCCCCCTTATCCTTAGACTGTGACCCCTTGTTCTGGACTCCCCCAACATCGGGAACAATCTTCCAGCATCTAGCTTGTCCAACCCCTTAAGAATTTTGTAGGTTTCTATAAGATCCCCCCTCAATCTTCTAAATTCCATCGAGTACAAACCGAGTCTATCCAATTTTTCCTCATATGAAAGTCCTGACATCCCAGGAATCAGTCTGGTGAATCTTCTCTGTACCCCCTCTATGGCAAGGATGTCTCTCCTCAGATTTGGAGACCAAAACTGTACGCAGTACTCCAGGTGTGGCCTCACCAAAACCCTGTACAACTGCAGTAGAACCTCCCTGCTCCTATACTCAAATCCTTTCGCTATGAATGCTAACATACCATTTGCTTTCTTCACTGCCTGCTGCACCTGCATGCCTACTTTCAATGACTGGTGTACCATGACACCCAGGTCTCGTTGCATCTCCCCCTTACCTAATCTGCCACCATTCAGATAATAGTCTACCCTCATGTTTTTGCCACCAAAGTGGATAACCTCACATTTATCCACATTGTACTGCATCTGCCATGCATCTGCCCATTCACTCAGCCTATCCAAATCACCCTGCAGCCTCCAAGCATCCTCCTCACACCTAACTATACCCCCCAGCTTGGTATCATCTGCAAATTTGGAGATGTTGCATTGAATTCCCTCGTCCAAATCATTAATATATATTGTAAATAGCTGGGGTCCCAGCACTGAGCCTTGCGGCACCCCACTAGTCACTGCCTGCCATTCTGAAAAGGACCCGTTTACTCCTACCCTTTGCCTCCTGTCTGCTAGCCAGTTCTCTATCCACATCAATACTGAACCCCCAATACCGTGTGCTTTAAGTTTGTATGCTAATCTCTTATGCGGGACCTTGTCGAAAGCCTTCTGAAAGTCTAGATATAACACATCCACTGGTTCTCCCTTATCCACTCTACTAGTTACATCCTCGAAAAATTCTATCAGATTTGTCAGACATGATTTACCTTTCGTAAATCCATGCTGACTTTGTCCAATGATTTCACCACTTTCCAAATGCGCTGCTATCCCATCTTTAATAACTGACTCTAGCAGTTTCCCCACTACCGATGTTAGACTAACTGGTCTGTAATTCCCCGCTTTCTCTCTCCCTCCTTTTTTAAAAAGTGGGGTTACATTAGCTACCCTCCAATCCTCAGGAACTACTCCAGAATCTAAGGAATTTTGAAAAATTATCACTAATGCATCCACTATTTCTGTGGCTACCTCCTTGAGTACTCTGGGATGCAGACTATCTGGCCCTGGGGATTTATCGGCCTTCAATCCGTTCAATTTACCCAACACCACCTCCCGGCTAACCTGGATTTCACTCAGTTCCTCCATCTTATTTGACCCCCGTTCCACTGCTATTTCCGGCAGATTATTTATGTCTTCCTTAGTGAAGACAGAACCAAAGTAGTTATTCAATTGGTCTGCCATGTCCTTGTTCCCCATGATCAATTCACCTGTTTCTGACTGCAAGGGACCAACATTTGTTTTAACTAGTCTCTTTCTCTTTACATATCTATAAAAACTTTTGCAGTCAGTTTTTATGTTCCCTGCCAGTTTCCTTTCATAATCTATTTTCCCTTTCCTAATTAAGCCCTTTGTCCTCCTCTGCTGGATTCTGAATTTCTCCCAGTCCTCCGGTAGGCTGCTTTTTCTGGCAAATTTGTATGCCTCATCTTTTGTTTTTATACTATCCCTGATTTCCCTTGTTATCCATGGATGCACCACCTTCCCCGATTTATTCTTTTGCCAAACTGGTATGAACAACTTTTGTACTTCATCCATGCAGTCTTTAAATACCTTCCATTGCACATCCACTGTCAACCCTTTAAGAATCACCTGCCAGTCTATCTTGGCCAATTCACAACCAGAGCTATGCCATACCAGTTTTCATCTGTACCCTGTGCCATTCTGTACCTATTGCCAATCGGTAAATAACAGCATTCTGCACCAAATACCATTCTTTACTGAAAGGTATTTAGAAGCTAGTACCATTTATTGTTTGATGTTGCTCTGTACCAAGTGCTACTCTATTCTTGCTGTCACTCTACATCAATTGCGGGATTTTAATCTGGTCATATACTGCAACATTTCACTCCTTTACCATGCTGTTTAGTACCCAGTGGCTTCTCAGTCCCAATGCTCTTAACACATGGCAATTCTGCTCCCAATGCCATGCTATAACTAAATAATTGCACTCTGTATGCTTGGGACCCTCAGACTTATCTTGCTTGACACCCCATCCTGACAAATGTGGGACACACAAACAGATCAGGACTGAGTCCTTCAAACACCCTTTGGCTGTCAGATATGCAGTAAGCAGTGTGATATCTGAAACAAATGGTTTAGAACTTAGAACTGGGTTTTTCTTTCAATTGGAGTCAGAACCAAAAGCAGGAATTAAATCACTGCAGGTTAAAGAGGAGGTAAATTGATATTGTTTGCCCATCACAAGCTGAAGTGTGTATACACGTTTCATTCAATCAATCTGCTCCATCCCCAGAGACACTGAGGAAGAATAATTGCGCTTTGACAATAGGCATTGGCTTGTAATGTAATTCAATTCTAGTTCACTTGTATTTCTACATTCACAAGAGGACTGAAATTGGGACAAATCAATTACTTGTGTTTACATATTTAAAAGATATGGAATGTTAAATGCATATCTTGGCTTTCTATAAAATATCCCTCCACATTGTTGTGTTCGATAATCAGATTCATTGGATTCATAGAACAGAGTTTGATTCACTCAGTAATTTATTACACTACTAAATAAGGCACATAGGTATCCCCGAATATCCCCGAAAACATTAGCAAACCCCGAGTACACAGCAGAGCATGCCGCAGGATGTTTCTACAAACACTCATGTAAACCCGTATGTACTCGCAAACCTATCAGAGCATGCACAGGATGTTTCTGGTCAAGATCACCTGGCAACGTTCGTGACATGGTCCAAGGCTGAGGTTCTCTTACCGAAAGGGCGCCCAACACCATCCTTTATGGCATTTCCTATCAGAGCAGACCGCTCAACTGCCCCCTCCCTGAGCCAATCATAAGCCCCCCTTGTCTGCAACGTTTCTGCGTCACGTGGCAGGGGCGCAGGTGGTTGACCCCATTATTGCTGTTGTGTTTTGTTCACCAACGCTACACTGTCCCATTGAATGGCCTGGGAAAGGCTGCATTCCCAGACAATGCGAGTCCCCACACATGGACAGGACAGCAATTCTAGGAGATAATGCGTCTGAATCTCGTTTTCAAGAGTTTATGGAATGTAGGGCTGATAATTTAGCTGATAACTCCATCTCACATTTTAGCTGAAATTGTCAATTTAACCCTTACACTACACACATGAACTGATAGAATAACCACTATTTTTCTTCCAAAGTGTATCAATTCTAATGTACAAGGTCTCATTGATTGGGCTGTTAAAAATGATCTTGTCAAGTAAATCCATCCTACCGCAAGAGGGCAAAGCAAACAAGACTCCATTGTTCTCGTTGCATAATGAGACAAGCAAGTTTTCGAGATTTGAATCAATGATTGGAGAAAGAACCATTCAAGGTTACAAAAGATGAATAAAGCTACAACTGCCATGAATATGCGATCACACACATATACAACGGTCTGCCATCCACAGTTTATCTGGAAAACAAAATAATATATTCTCTTATTTTCAGTGAAATATCTTACTTGCACTGCATACATTTTCCCAAATCTAAATAAACCAGTACTGACTGTCCCTGTATTAAAAGCAAATATTAAATGCATTGCCCAGTGTGTAAGCATGGGAAATATAGATACGGAAGTAGATACCCAAACACCGCCCATCCTCAAGAATGTCAGCTATTTATAGGTATTTATAGGCATGTTACAAAACTTACCTTCAGCGGCACTGCAGTTCTGCCATTGGCTGTGTGCGCGACTTTGGCGCCTTTGAGAGGGGGCGGGTTTAAAATGCCGTTTTCTCCTGCCTGTCAAAGCCGATCTTTGGCAGGCTGTTTAGCTGCTGAAGAACAATTGATCCGACTTGCATTTTATCAAGTTTTTTAAAAACATCGCTGGATAATTTAAATTATCCAGCGGGAGTAAAATAAAAATCGACTTCTAACGCCGTCAACGCCCCATTTAAGGGACAAGGCAAGATAAGCCAAATTTTACGTTGCGAAAAGGTGATTTAGGCCCCATACGAACCGGCAGTGTTTTTCCTGCCGATATGGGGTTTAAATTCATCGCAAATGCAACGTTCCAATCGATCACGTTCCACAAAATCCCACTCGCAAGATGGTTTAAATGGCCATTAATTTACGGGAATTAAACACTAAATTCCCTCCATTTGGCCTATAAATTCATGACAATGTGATTTAAAAATCATGTTATATTGTGAATTCTTGTGTGAATGTTATTTGGACACTTAGGCTATTTAAAAATGTTAATCTTTTCTTAAGAAATGGATAGATCTAGTAATTGAATATTGTAGTTAGCTACAATTGGGTAACTAACTAATTATATGCTTTAATTTAAGGTCATCCAAGTAAGATTGTTTCATATTTGTTTCAGCATGCTTCAATCTATAATAACTGAAAATGTCATTCAGTTCTCTTAATTTTAAAGAATGTTATGGGCTTTTGACTGTCCATGATCACAGCTTTTGAGTTCCAAGTATGACAATGGCCATAACTTTTTTAATACTGAAGATATGAATTAGGTGTCAAATTAAACTTCTTTTCATGCTTTATCTGATGGGGTAAATTGCAGACTTGATTTTTTTCATCTCAAAATTTTGTAACATTGTTACTATTTACGGAGAGTTGTTCCCTTACATACTGTGAAAGATGGAGGATGTGGGAATAGGGTTGGTATGGTTAGGATAGGCACAAAAAGCTGGAGTAACTCAGCAGGACAGACAGTATCTCTGGAGAGAAGGAATGGATGATGTTTCGGGCCATCTTTTGTATTGGTGATCTGCCCAGCTGGAAGCGGTTATTCAAGTTGTAGGCAAAACAGATAGCCAACCTTTAAGGTAGACCAAGGAACTGTAGATGCTGGTTTACAAAAGAAAAATAAAGTTCTGGAACTCAGCTGGTCAGACAGAATCTAGGGAGGACATGAATATGCAGAGAAGGTGAGAGGAGTTTAATCTGTTGTTTAAGCAGTTGATTAATTTTCTCAATCATGCCTGATGCTTGGGGGAAGTAGGAAATATGTTGTGCTCAATGTACACCATTGTTAGAAGTCCATTCCTGTACCTTCTGTCCTGAAAATTGCAGCCCATTATCAGACTGTATTTCAAGGGGGTGTCTGAAACAGGATATTAGTTGCTGAAGGCTGCAGAGGGTACTTTTCTCGTCCACTTTAACAGAAGGGATGGCTATCAAAAGACCAGAGTCGGTGTCAACCATGAATAAAAAGACATTGGTATCTTTGTTGCAGGGGAATTGGGCCAATGTAGTTGATCTGCCAAATCTGTGCAGAACCACTCCAAGACTTTATGTGTGCTATAGGCCCTTTAAATAACGTTTGGTCATTCACTCATTGGTAGACTTCACATTGAAGCACACTCTTCAACATAGTCAAATGGGAAGGAAATACCTCTCTGCTTAGCTCATTCTGCAGTACCGTGAATTCCCAAATGTCCTGCGATCTCATGTGCCCATACACACAGGGGGTGGTTGTTCTTTGTTGATGGTCTCCAGTTTTGAGTAGACCAATCTGATCCACAGTATCATGTCAAAGTCATCTTTCATGTGCACATCCACGTGTTACACAGTGATGGTTACGCATTGGGTTTCTTTCAAAACGTCTTGCCAGATGGGTTTGCCCCAAAGAGGCCTTCCCACAATATTGCAGTAATTTGTCTTTTTTGTCTAATTTGTCTAATTCGAGGAAGGACATTCTTGCTATTGAGGGAGTGCAGCATAGGTTTACAAGGTTAATTCCCGGGATGGTGGGCCTGTCATATGCTGAGACAATGGAGCGACTGGGCTTGTACACTCTGGAGTTTAGAAGGATGAGAGGGACTCTTATTGAAACATATAAGACTGTTAAGGGTTTGGACATGCGAGAACCAGGAAACATGTTCCTGATGTTGGGGGAGTCCAGAACCAGGGGTCACAGTTTAAGAGTAAGTGGTAAGCCATTTAGAACAGAGACGAGGAAACACTTTCTCACAGAGAGTTGTGAGTCTGTGGAATTCTCTGCCTCAGAGGGCGGTGGAGGCCGGTTCTCTGGATACTTTCAAGAGAGAGCTAGATAGGGCTCTTAAAAATAGCGGAGTCAGATGATATGGGGACAAGGCAGGAATGGGGTACTGATTGTGGATGATCAGCCATGATCGCATTGAATGACGGTGGTGGCTCGAAGGGCCGAATGGCCTACTCCTGCACCAATTATGTGGCGGTGCCTAACGGCAGCGGCTCGACTGCAGTCCGTCTGTCTTTTTTAAAATTTTTGTCACATTAGATGTATGTTTTTGGTTTTAAATATTATTATGTTTTAGCTGTGTATATGTGGGGGGGGGGGGGGGGGGCGGGGGAAACCATTTAATCTCTTCCCTGTACGGGGACCCGACTTTTTCCTTGCCGGGGCTCCGGTGTCATTGGGCCTAACATCGTGGAGCTGGCGGCGGCCTCCTACCGGAACCAACCTGAGGGCTCCAGTCGCGGAGCCTGCAGACTCACCATCGCGGAGTTGGCCGACTTTGGAGCGGGGAGAGCTGTGGTGGCACGCGGCTGCAACCCGACCTCGGAACTTCGGAGGCTCCGGCCGCAGGCCCGGTGGACAGGAACTTCGGGAGCTCGCAGGTCCCTGGTGGGAGACCGCTTTTCAGAGCTCCCGCAATGGCAACTTCTCCCGCCGGAATCGCGGGGTTTAAATGACACGGAGCGGGGCCTAACAATGGAGCCCTTCCTACTTGGTAGATGGAGGTCTCTAAAAGTATCCATCTTATGATGGGAGGGGTCTGATCACAGTAGCCCTTATCTGTCCCCTGACTGTCCTTCTGTTTCTACCAGTCCCCAAAACCAGACAGCAGCTATTGGCTCCATCAGGCACCTTGCATTACAAGAAGCCCTGAGGTGCTGTGCAGCCACTGCTGTAAGCGTCAGGTAGCCATCTCTCAGTTTACTGCAGCTTGCAGTGCAAATGGGGCACCAGGCCTAAATGGAGCAAGCGGCAGAGAATGAGCGATCCCTTCCTTGGCCCACTGCTGTTTTGGTCCCATTTGTAGGATGTGCCCCATTCATAGCAGGCTTGCTTTTGAGTGAGTATGCAGGGACTGCAGCAAGGTTGTTAGGTGTGGTCCGTGCCTCTTGCAGCCGACTAACCACTGAGTGTCTTGTTCACTTGTGGGCATCGCTATATCAATAATTTTATTTTTAACGTCTTGTATTATGTAGTTTCCTTTAACTCACTGAATATCTAGAAATTGAACTGTTTGCATGGGACTCTATATCTTGGCAGGATTAATCTCCTACCCTCATAATAGCATACTAGAATAAGTGGGACCCGCTGGTCCCCCATCGCAATATTCCACCTCGCCACCAATTCCAATATTGGTGGCCAGTGGGGGGGCGGGTTCTGTAGTCCTAGTATGGGTCTTGTGGGTCACAGGGACTGGTTTCCAGAGGGTTAATATGGACATTGTGTGCCGCATGAATTATTGGGCTGGCAGGTCAGTCACTCAGGGCTGGTGGGCTGGCAGCTGAGTCACTCAGGGCTAGTGGTCTGGCAGCTCAGTCACTCAGTTCTGGTGGGCTGGCAGCTCAGTCACTCGGCCCTAATAGTCTGGCAGCTCAGTCACTCAGAGCTGGTGGACTGACAGCTCAGTCACTCAGGGCTGGTGGGCTGGCAGCTCAGTTACTCAGGGCTGGTGGGCTGGCAGATCAGTCACTCAGGGTTGGTGGGCTGGCAGTTCACTCATGGCTATTCATTGAAATTCCATTTCAAGCAGAGTGCAGGCTACAAATTCAATTTCATAGCATTTCAAGCAGAGTGCAGGCCACCAAATTGAATTTCATAGCATTTCATACAGAGTGCAGGCCACCAAATACCATTTCACAGCATTTATGCCGAGTGCAGGCCAGCAAATTCAATTTCACAGCATTTCAAGCCGAGTGCAGGCCAGCAAATTCAATTTCACAGCATTTCAAGCCGAGTGCAGGTCAGCAAGTTCAATTTCACAGCATTTCAAGCCGAGTGCAGGACAGCAAATTCAATTTCACAGCATTTCAAGCCGAGTGCAGGCCAGCAAATTCAATTTCACAGCATTTCAAGCCAAGTGCAGGCCAGCAAATTTAATTTCACAGTATTTCAAGCCGAGTACAGGCCAGCACATTCAATTTCATAGCATTTCAAGCCGAGTGCATGCCAGCAAATTCAATTTCATAGCATTGCAAAAAGTAGGAGTAAATGCAAAGAGTAGGAGTAAACGGGTCATTTTCAGAATGGCAGGCAGTGACTAGTGGGGTACCACACGGCTCAGTGCTGGGACGCCAGCTATTTACAATATATATTAATGATCTGGATGAGGGAATTGAATGCAACATCTCCAAGTTTGCGGATGACACAAAGCTGGGGGGCAGTGTTAGCTGTGAGGAGGATGCTAGGAGGCTGCAAGGTGACTTGGATAGGTTGGGGGAGTGGGCAAATGCATGGCAGATGCAGTATAATGTGGATAAATGTGAGGTTATCCACTTTGGCGGCAAAAACAGGAGGGTAGACTATTATCTGAACGGTGGCCAATTAGGAAAAGGGGAGATGCAACGAGACCTGGGTGTCATGGTACACCAGTCATTGAAAGTAGACATGCAGGTGCAGCAGGCAGTGAAGAAAGCGAATGGTATGTTGGCATTCATAGCAAAAGGATTTGAGTACAAGAGCAGGGAGGTTCTACTGCAGTTGTACAGGGTCTTGGTGAGGCCACACCTGGAGTATTGCATACAGTTTTGGTCTCCTAATCTGAGGAAAGACATTCTTGCCATAGAGGGAGTAGGTTCATAGAGAAGGTTCACCAGACTGATTCTGGGATGGCAGGACTTCCATATGAAGAAAGACTGGATAGACTCGGCTTGTAGTCGCTGGAATTTAGGAGATTGATGGGGGATCTTATAGAGACTTGCAAAATTCTTAAGAGGTTGGAGAGGCTAGATGTAGGAAGATTGTTCCCGATGTTGGGGAATTCCAGAACAAGGGGTCACAGTTTAAGGATAAGGGGGAAGTATTTTAGGACCGAGATGAGAAGATCATTTTTCACAGAGAGTGGTGAGTCTGTGGAATTCTCTGCCACGGAAGGTGGTTGAGGCCAGTTCATTGGCTATATTTCAGAGGGAGTTAGATGTGGCCCTTGTGGCTAAAGGGATCAGTGGGTATGGAGAGAAGGCAGGTACAGGATACTGAGTTGGATGATCAGCCATGATCATATTGACTTGAGCAAAACCAAAATAATGTTATTTGGTAATTAACCATATAACCATATAACAATTACAGCATGGAAACAGGCCACCTCGGCCCTTCAAGTCCGTGCCGAATAACTTTTTTCCCTTAGTCCCACCTGCCTGCACTCATACCAATATAACCATATAACAATTGCAGAACAAATACACAAGCGAATATAAAGATAAGTGGGGTTGAAATTGAACGAGTTCATGAAAATAAATTTCTTGGGGTTATAATGGATGATAGAATCAGCTGGAAATCACACATTAAACATGTACAATCCAAACTGTCAAAAAGCATTTCTGTATTACATAAAGTTAAGCAGGTTCTGGATCACAAATCACTCCGCATTCTCTACTGTTCACTAATCTTACCCTACTTAAATAACTGTGCAGAAGTCTGGGGCAATAACCATAAAAGTTCGCTACATTCATTAACCATTCTGCAAAAAAGAGCAATACGCATTATTCACAATGTCAGGTATCTGGATCACGCTAATTCATTATTCTTACAGTCAAAATTATTAAAATGAGCAGATTTGGTTGCATTTAAAACAGCACAGATAATGTTTAGGGCCAAAAATAAAAACTTACCTGGAAATATACAAAAATATTCAATGAGCGAGTGGGGGGTTATAATTTAATAGAGGAATATTTCATTTCAAGGTACACCAGAAAAACTTTTTGTATTTCGGTCTGTGGAGTGGGATTGTGGAACAGTTTGAATGTGGAGTTAAAGCAATGTCCAAACATGAACCAGTTCAAAATGACTTACAAAAAACTTTTTTTCGCAAGGTACAGGGATGAAGGGGATGGTTGACAAACAGGGGTTAATGTTTATTTATTTAGTTTATTTATTATTTATTTATGTTTTTTGGTTACTTCATACATATTACTTGTATGTGTTTATCAGTTGTATGTATATATATGTCTGTATGCATCTCTAAAAATTGTCTGGGGTTCGTCTACGGTTAAATTGTATCTCAAATGAATAATTAGCTATTGTAGATTATATATTGTATATTATGTTACATATTACATTACTATTGATACATTATCATTATTAGTATTATTATTATAAGCATTGTTATTATTAATGGTGATAATTATTATTATTTATTAATTAATTATTAAATATGAAGAAGGGTTTAGGGAGAAGGGGTGAGATTAAATAAGTTATTCTTCTTCTCACTCCTTTTCGAGCTTGTAAAGAAAAAGCGTTGGACATTTAAATTTTGCTTTATGCTTTTCATTGCTTTGCAAATATTGCCTGGAATGTCCAATTGTTTGACTATTTCTATTTGTTGTTGTTATTTATTCCTGTTTATGTCTTTACTTGTTCGGAACAAATAAACAAATAAACAAATAAATGGCGGTGCAGGCTCGAAGGGCCAAATGGCCTACTCCTGCACCTATTTTCAATGATTCTATGATTTCATGCAGAGTGCAGGCCAGCAAATTTAATTTCATAGCATTTCAAGCAGAGTGCAGGTCAGCAAATTCAATTTCATAGCATTTCAAACAGAGTGCAGGCCACCAAATGCAATTTCATAGCATTTCAAGCAGAGTGCAGGCCAGCAAATCCAATTTCATAGCATAGTTACCTTCATCGTGGTGATTGAAGGGTGAGAGGACCAATCAGCTGATCTCAAGATTTTTTAAACACTCATAACCTTTTTATTTTTCATCGATCAGAATAATCCTTGGGGCTGCCTCAGCGGAAGAGGACAATGAGTAAGAAGGCCAAAAATCATGGAGATATAGGGTAGCATTTTTTCTAAAATCAATATACAGCGCAGACAAGAAGTGGTCAAGATGAGACTTTTAGTTATATAGATGTTCAATTAAACTGGCTGGAACTTCTGGTAGGATGACTAGGGAAGAGGAGGGGGAGAGAGAGGGGAGGAAATCCAGGAGTTACTTGAAATTAGAGAAATCAATGTTCATGCCGCTGGGTTGTAAACTGTCCAAGCGAAATATGATGTGCTAATTTCTCTAATTTCAAGCAACTTCTGCATTCCCTCAACCCCTCTCTCCCCCCACCTCCACCATAGTTGTCCTACGATTTCCACTGTTCACTACCATGTATCCCTCTCATTAGCACACCTTCCCCAGCCAACAATGGACCATTATGGACTCCACCCTTCCTGATGCTGGCCCTGATCTGTTCTGGCCTTTCCTCACCTCCAGTTCCTTATGCACCCTCCCCCAGTCTGAAGAAGAGTTCCGACCTGAAACCTATTCCTTTTCTCCTTAGATGCTGCTTGATCTGCTGAGTTACTCCGTCAATGTGTGTCTACCTTTGGTATAAACCATCATCTGCAGTTCCTTCCTATACAAGTGATAGATGGATACAGGTGAAGGGGGGTTTTCAGGTACATCTGAGATTGAAACAAGGTTGGCCACCACTGTCTGTACCGCAGGAGTGACCGTGCCTCCGTACCCCTGAACTAAAACTTCCTTGCCCGTAAATCAAACAGGATCGCCATGTATCAGATTAGCCTCTTCATTGTATCTACCAATGCTATTCCCCTCTATATTTTCCCCTCTCTATTATAAGGTTATCAGAACATGTGGCCTCAGGTCTCCAATGAATCTCCAGGGACAGGATTTCTCGCACTTATGCCCTGACATCCAAGCCCATCCATGGTCGAAGGGGAACTGAGAAGCCACAGTTAATCAAGCTCTTTTAGGTCAGGGTAAAGCTGTGGCACGGGACATGCAGAGGGCTTCATGTCCTCCTCCTCCTTCTTTAGTTTTCCTGAACATGTTTGCCCTGACCCATACTCCTGTTTTTAAAGGACATAGATGATGTCAGTCAAAAGGCCATCGATTTTATCACTTTCCAACCTGTTTTTTTACAGAGCTACAAATATCTCTTTGCAAGTGATCTTCTGTTTATTCTGATTTGCCCCATCTACATTTTATTTTCAGTCTTGGTTTATCCCAGATTCGCTTTGGCTGCTTCGCTTCACTTCCTCGAATAGTGCAACCATACTAGCAACCTCTGCTACGATCCTTCCAAGTGTTGGTCACAAAACAGTCGGCAAGATGCCACGTTGATGAGCAGACCATGTTCTCATCAGAATGCTTTACGTACCGCTGGTGAACTGTCGGCCTCAGGACCTGAAAGATGCTTCCCATTCATCCCCGTTTGTGAAGCCATATCCCATAGCTTAGAAATGGCTGTGCGCCATGGTCAGGGTTCTGATTCCTGGTCTATGACCATAAGGTAGTAGTCCCTAAGGGCCTAGGTGATCCACTACTAGATAATGCGTCCCGTCGCTAGTATGCCATACTACTACTACAATGAGTGGATGTGTACTTAAGCACCCATGTGTTTCATTCTGCTTTAAATTGCTTTAAACTGCACTATGCAGTTGCAGCTTGGGACCCATACACAGATAAAAACATTTCATCCATCGAACGTGTCCAAAGACAGGCCGCTCGATTTGTTACTAACACCGATGAGAGAGAAGCGTGTGTCACCAAACTTCTGAATTCTCTGGGGTGGAACCCTCTCCAAGATAGACGTAAAGCTCACCTTTTGACCTGTTTTTACAAAATGTTAAATGGTCAGCTAGACATAGATCACAAGACCTACACCAACCCCAAACCAATTAGGAGCAGACGAGGGCATTCGATCCAATTTGTAGTCCCAGCCACAAAGACAGATGTGTACAGCAATTTGTTCTTCCCACGCACTATTAAAGCATGGAATAATCTCCACCAAACCACGGTTGCCCAGCTGGATGCAACAAAATTTAAAGTGACACTTTCTTCCCAATAACCCTCTCTGGCTTAACCCCTCCCTTCACCACCTCCAGTTTAAATTCCAGTTGGAATATTTTGGACGGCCAAGTAACCAAGAACCAAGAAGAACCAAGAAAGCTCATCTGGATTCCACAGCCAAGCACCGAATGGCTCACCAGGTTTTTGTTTCATTCTGGCTCCTAATTCTTATAATTTACTGGTACTATAATCCTTGGCTGTGCTTTCTGTGCTTTCAATCAGAAGATCCAGCTGAGCCATTTGGTTATTTTCTCTCTGTTTAGTTTTGACTTTTGGTTCGGACTAGTGGTCTAGCTTCTCCTACTGGTTTGTCCTCTTCTTTCCCCAATGTTCATCTTCTGCCTGACGCATCTGAACATCAAATATTGCCATCCTTATGGTTGGATACACAGTCATCTTGTGCATGTTTTTACCAGATCTATCCCCCACTCATTATTTAATTTATTTTGCTATTGAACTGTATTAATTGACTTATTTCAATTACACCTTATTTGCCCGTTTCTGCACAGACTTTGCTTTGTCAGTCAAGTTCACACCGCCTATTTTTTCCAGGCTGCTAACTATTTTTAAAATTATTCAATTTCAGCTTCATGTTTTTTGCTTTAGACACACTGCTGCCTTCGTGCAGTGGCAAGAATCCATCCCACATGTGGGAGATCCTCTTTCTTATTGGGGAGGCCAGTTCCGTTCAAACATGTAATAATCAAAGACGGGAGCTTTCCTGGCTAACCCTACAGCTCTCTCTCTCAATTCTTAGGTGGTCTCCATTTGCTTATTACATTAGCAAAGCTACCATACCCTTCAGAATTGTTCATCCACCCTGGGACCTGAAAGATTTTGGGTTCTGGCTCTCCAATCTTCTTTTCCACATTTTCATTGAATCCTCCCAACTACGCCAAAAATATAATGATACAAATAGGTTTTCAAGGATTTGGATCAATGATTGAAGAAAGAACAATTCAAGGTTACAAACAACTATGTCTATTATAGTAAAATACAGGAATAAGATTTAATAAAGCAACAAATTGGTGGCACAGTGGCACAACATCAAGTGCACTCCCCCATCACCCTTGAGATTATTGTCTTAAAATATCTCCTGATATAGTGCATTTGAAAATACCATTCTTTTCCTTCCTTTCTCCATGGTTTTGCTTGTCATCAACTCTGTAATCTTCCCGAACTGAGAAACCCTCAAGATAACATCTGTGACTGCAAAAACAAGTCTGAGGCCGGGTATCCTGTAGCAAGTAATATTATTCGTAGTAGCACACCTGATAGAGCTTCTGCCTCACAGTGCCAGACCCAGGTTCAATATTGACCATGGGTGCTGCCAATGCAGAGTTTTCACGTTCTCTCTGTGTCCGTGGATTTCTTTGGTTTTCCGTTTTTTTTTTAAGCTCAATTATTTTCCTTAGCATCTAATTGTTTTTCTAAGTGAGCCTGCTTGCTTGACAACGGGACTGTAAGCAGACAACTTGATTTTAGCTGCAAAGCCTGTTTTAACCTTTACACCACTGTGCCACCCACTTAATTGAACAAGTCAATGGCGATATGGAACTTGACAACCCACAATACAAGCTGTAGATTAGTGTCACTCATATCATGAGTCATGCTTCTGTAGTTATGCACACTAGCTTTTCAGTTATCACTGCTTGCTGGATTCCTTTAGTGTAAGTGGAACGTGCAAGTGTGAAGTCGTGCTTGCTATGTAAATAAAGTCTTTGGATCTTTATCTTGGTGTAAGGCTTCTGTTATTGTATGGTCATCACTCAACAAAGCTCACAAACATCCATCAGTGATCTTAGTCCTGGAGAGGAGGACGAGGTGGAACAGTTTACCATTTGGTCTTGTTGATTCCAGTGGGTCCATTACAGTGGGAAGCTTCATGAATGTGAGGTTCAATATTTTAACGAAATAGATTGAGAAGTCGGCTAGGGCAATAACAACATTTCCTGACCTCGGTCCAGGTAGAATTGGGTCTGTAGTGGACCTATTGCTTGAAATCATGGCTAGTATTTCATCATGTCTTTGAAGTAGAAAATAATTTCTGAAGGATTCTCCACAACCTCTTGGTTGGTAAAATCAAAAGATTTTATAAAGTCAAAAGGACCATGCACAGTACTTTATGCCTCTGCCAGCATTGTTTTTAAGAGTCATCGCTCAGTGAAGATCTTACTTCTTGTAGGTTTTAATGTGCAATCCATGATGTTAATCAGGAATCAGCTCTTCACCAATTGGGAGGAAGCAGTTGAAAAGCAGTTGGGGAAGTCCAGGACAAGGGGTCACAGCTTAAGGATAAGGGGGAAATCCTTTAGGACCGAGATGAGAAGGACTTTTTTCACACAGAGAGTGGTGGGTCTCTGGAACTCTCTGCCACAGAGGGTAGTTGAGGCCAGTTCATTGGCTATATTTAAGAGGGAGTTAGATTTGGCCCTTGTGGCTGAGGGGATCAGAGGGTATGGAGAGAAGGCAGGTACGGGATACAGAGTTGGTTGATCAGCCATGATCATATTGAATGGCGGTGCAGGCTCGAAGGGCCGAATGGCCTACTCCTGCACCTAATTTCTATGTTTCTATGTTTCTAAAACAGTATCCTGTGGCCCTAACTGCAAGGACCCCCTTATGGTTATTGAGATCAGATTTGACTCCTTTCTTGACCATATTAATCATCTAAGCTTTCTTGAGCTCTTCCATAAGCAGGATACAAAGCTGTGAATTTGTGCCAGAAATTCCTCTTTACCAAGATTTAGACCTTTAGCCATACCATCTGCTCCAGAGACTTTAATGCTTTTCAGTTGACATGGGGTAATGATGAGATTTTATAATATACTCTGTTACAGAAAGGGATCAAGGAAACCTGCATGATTAACAGAGTTTCAGTTTTTTTGATCTGCTCATAATAACATTGTCTCTCCATCCCCAAACTCTCCTTTGTTCTTGCTTCTATGCAGGGTGTGCTCTTGGGGTTTCAGCTGTGAAAGGCTTGACAGTCTGGGGAATCCACACGTCATGGTTATTGACTACTTACAGATTGCCTGTACCCTATCCACCCACCAGCTGCTCTTTAGGTCACAACATTTTTGTTGGACCTCAGCCTTCAAGTCTCTGAAGAGCTATGCAGTTTTCCTCAAAGGCATGTTGGAGATTTCAATCCCTCAATATCTTATGGGTAATTCATTTCTGGTTCTGCAGGTCATTCCAAGCAAATCAGCCCAGTTGGTTTCTGGTAGAGAGACAAAAATCTCTTCACAAGTGCTATTTATGATGGACCAGGGCAGTCCATGTACTGTTGATGTTAAAGCTCCTGTTGCTTAGTAATTATCCACGTCATCCAGGAGCTAACTGAGAAGAGCCTTCTTAGCGAGACCATGTGAATTTCGACTGCAATATATTTATGGATGCTGATGTTTTGGAGCCAGGCTAATGGAATTAGCAGTGCAAATTAAGCAATAATTGGTCCAGCAGTCATCAGCACCTATGAGTGAGGCAGACACCCTTATGGTGTTTTGCTTTAATGGTGACATAATCTAATAAGGAACCATGCCTGGTTCTGAGGTGATGCCATGCTTCTCGGCTAAAACAGGATGGTGTTTATGACAAGACTGTGTTCCAAGCATTTCATCAGAAAGTGGACTGCTCTTGAATTCACTTTCTCTAGTCTCCTCCTTGCCATTCAGACCTGACCTTAGCTCCAAATTCACTTAGGAGGATCAATTTATCTCCCTCTGATATCCAAGCCAGAGCTTTCTCAAGAGCAGTGTAGAAATTCTCCTTGGCCTCATCAGGGTTGAAGATTTTACACTGACCATAACACCAGAGTGAGTTTGAGGATTACAAGACATGTCACTTGGTCTTCAGCCAGTCGTCAATGTAGCTGAGGTAGAGTTTGGGGATAGGGCCAAGGTACGCCTCAAACAAGGAATGTTCGACGCACCCTACAAAGAGGCAGGCATATCTGGAGCCCATGCGCGAGCCCATAGCTATGCATTGGATTTGGAGGAAATGCGAGGAGTCAAATAAAAAGTTGTTGAGGGTAAGGACCAGCTCTGCTAGGCGGAGGAGAGTATTTGTGGACGGGGATTGGTTGGTTCTGCGGTCAAGGAAGAAACAGTGGGCTGTAAGACCCTCCTAATGGGGGATGGAGATGTAGAGTGACTGGACTTCCATGGTGAAGATGAGGGAGTGGGGGCCTGGAAGACACAGAGCATGTGGGGTGTCTTCGGCATAGGTAAAGAGGGATTTGACCCAGGGGGGGAGGGGGGTAGAATGGAGTTGAGGTATGTAGAAATAAGTTTTGTTGGACAAGAACAATGGGTCTGCCCATTGGGACAGTCAGTTTTGTGGCTTTTGGGGCGAAGGTAAAATTGGGCTGTGCGGGGCTGGGGAACGATGAGGTTGGTGGCTTGGGAGGGCAGGGAGCCGGAAATTATGAAGCCAGTGATGGTGTTTGAGATAATGGCCTGGTGCTCGTCTGTGGGGTCATGGTCCAAGGATAAGTAGGAGCAGGTGTCAGAGAGTTGGCGCTTGGCCTCAGACCGGTAGAGATCAGCGTTTTCCACACACAATTAAGCCCTCCAACATTGCTGTTAAGTTTCATTTTCATACTTCTGCATGTTTCCTTTCACCTGTCTAGATGTGAAACAGGCTTCTAATTGGTGATATACCTATGATTATGTTTTCTGTAACCACTGGCCCATGTGTGTTTAATTCATATATTGTTGTCCCTTTGGTATTATGTCGCAGTTCATCAATCAATCAGCTGTAATTATTTATCATCAACTATTATGCACATTTGCTATATTTAAGAGGGAGTTAGAAGGGATCAGGGGGTATGGAGAGAAGGCAGGTACAGGATACTGGGTTGGATGATCAGCCATGATCCTATTGAATGGTGATGCAGGCTCGAAGGGCCGAATGGACTACTCCTGCACCTATTTTCTATGTTTCTATGATAGAGTTATTATTGGCAACTTTCTAATCTATGATTGGGCCATGTAATCTATGTTTGGGTTTATAATCCCTTGTATGTTTGGTTATTATTAAATGATGACCCAATTGACTGATACTATTAACTGCCATCCCAGCTCTGATTAGATAATTATTCATTATTATCCCAGCTGTTTTTATATTTTATTAACTGTTCTGTTCAGCTGTTTTGTTATTCATTGTTCTTCCAGCTGTATTATTTTACTACTAACTGCGATCCTGCTGTATTTAAACTGTATTTATGATTTTGTCAGTTCATAACAAAAGATGGAGAGCTCTGTTCTTAGGTAAACTGTTTTCTGGTCCAGTCTGCCAGTAGTTCCTGCCGCTGTTTACCTGTGCTGGATGCGTTGTAACACCAACTGATACTTATAACTAGAGCCAAGATTTTGCCATAAATGCTATGTGCCATTTCATGCCTTTTTTGATGATTTCAGGAAGATAATGCCTTTTTCACGATTGAGTGCTTAAATCTGCCTTTTTGCCGCTTTAACGTAACTTACAAGAAAATTTACACCACCGGGGCGAAACTCGGCTGTAAGTAGGCGTTAAGTGGTGATTGGAGAGGGGTGCGTGGGAAATGGTCCAGTCCTTGCAAACTGGAGTCATGCTTTAAGTAGGTGTGAAGTGGTAATTGGGGGGGAATAGGTGGGGAAGGGTCCAGTCTTTTCAAACTGGAGTCAAGCTGTGAGTAGGTGTGAAGTGTTGGTTGGGGATGGGGTGTGGGGGTTCTAGGGTTAAGTTTCTATTTATCGAACCTGCAGTAGAACTCATTCAGGTCATTGGTCAGCTGACAATTGTCCAAGGAGTGGGGGGTTTTCCTCTTGTAGCTTGTGATTTCTTGCAAGCCCTTCCACACTGAAGAAGAGTTATTTGCTGAGAACTTGCTCCTCAACTTCTCAGAGTACTTTCCTTGGCAGCTCTGATTCCTCTTCTCAGCTTGTATTTGGCCTGCCTGAGCATCACCGATCCAGAGGATCTACTCCTGCAAACGTCAAAATGCCTAAAGTCAAGTCAACACCTTGTAAAAGACTGAACGATTTGGTGAGAGTGTACGGGAGTGATATATTATCTACAGACAACTGTGTGCTGTTTTACAAGCATGTGAGAAAGCAGTGAATCATGAGAAGAAATATTTCATCTCCCAGCATGTACAGACAGCTAAACACAAGTCGGCAGCAGAGAAACTGAAGGTAGGAAATATGCAAGCTTTTCTCCTCACAACATTTACTGCTGGCTCCAGTCGCAAATTTGAGTTTGAGTGATCTGTGCAACACATTCATTGATGCTGGAATTCCACTGTGGAAATTGGAAAACAAATCTCTCTTAGTTTTTTTAGGGAAATACACAGGGGAACATATACCTAGCGAGTCATCATTACGGAAAAATTATGTTGACATCAACTTCAACATTGTTGTACAGAAAATTAGAGATGAAGTTGCATGCAACAAAATATGGATCTCATTAGACAAGACAACTGATGCTATGGGAAGATATGTTGCCAATGTGGTCATTGGTACACTGGATGCAGGTGAACCATCAAAGGAGTATTTCTTGACATCGGAAGTATTGGAGAAGTCAAAGAGCTCAACTATTGCTCAGTTGTTTACTTGCTGTACTTTGTACTTAAAGTTCCTGGCGATGTAGGTAAAGACATACAAGGAAAATGTGAGAGGGTGATTTTAGCTAACAAAGATCATGAAGAAAGTTCTCAAGGTAGTTGTAATGCACAAGATATCGACATGAATGTAGAGTTTGGAGCTTGTTTCAGGTATGCACCAGTGACCTCAGCTGGGATAGAAATAAGTTTTTCACAACTGTAGCATATTCTGTCTGACAGACGGCATAGTTTAACACCAGATAATTTGAAAAAATGTTAGTAATTATGTGCAACCAGGCAACTGGTCATTTAATGTAGTATACCTTTATAATTATCATTTTTAACCATATTTTGGTGGTGGAAATAAATGCCTTTTTATGCCTTTTTTTTGTCAATAAATTCCTTTTTCGTGCCTTTTTTGGAATTTTATTATGCCTTTTTGCCTGCCTATTTTAGAGATTCTTAGCGCCTAAACATCCTGGCTCTACTTATAAGGAATTAATACATAGGGAGGAATCTATTGAATTCAAGTCCAATTCCAGATATCAGCCCATATTCTCTGCTTGACAATATGGTCCTGTGAACATGTTTGAATGTTGAAGGTGGCAACTTTTGGATGAGATATTAGACCAAGGTTCAGCTGCCCTCTTAGCAGATACAAGAGATCACAGGAGAGTTTGGAAGCTCTTCATAGTGTCATAGCTAATATTTGTCCTTCAGCCAATATCTGAAGAAGGGTCTTGACCCGAAACATCATCCATTCCTTCTCTCCAGGGACATTGCCTCTCCCACTGAGTTACTTCAGTATTTTGTGTCTATCTTCTGTGTAAACCAGCATCTGCAGTGCCTTCCTACGCACTCACTGAATGTGGAGTACGTGCATGCTCTGTGTGACTGTAAATTAGCTCTTCTAACTTTCCCTCCTGTCTAGTTCAGTCAACAAAACATTGATTCAAGCACTGGAACAACTAAACTTTATTGTTGGATAGCACAATAAATTACCTTATATGATACCTAAACCAACGATGGGTTCGATCCTTGAATCTGCCTGGCCAAGCCCTTCAGCCTCATGCAAGCAGAGACACTGCAAAAGGTAACGCAGTCCCAAGCGCTCTTCCAGAAGATCGACAAAGGACCTCGTGGGGGCTGCCTTTTATAGGTCCCCGAACCTTGAGGGGCCGAACTACAGATAGGTGGTCTGTTTACAATCCAATCAAACATATAAATTACAACAATACATTATTGACAGTTACACAAACCAATGACAAAATCTCCTTTACATTGTTGCAGGAGAAGCTTTTAGAGGAAGCTACCAAAACTTGAATAATGTAACATTTACCCTGGCATCCAAACAAACCGGCCAGGGGCTTAACACTGACCAATCAACAAACGGCAGGGTAACTGTCTAGCAACATTATTTACAACATGTACACTTCGTTTGCATTTATCCAATTAACTTCATGCATTTTACATTTCCTTGGATGTCCTCTGCAGAAATCCCATCCCGTCAATTGAATATGCAATACTGATCTGGGACCCAGACCTACTGGCACCATTCAGAAGCTTGTCCTATTTCTGCAGAGCACACCAGACTTGACCAAAATGGCCTAGCAATACATGAGTCCTTACTAAACTTTAGGTGCTATGGCTGCTCGATTTTAGTCAGGATTAACATGACCACATTGATTCCTCTGGATTCTCTAGTTATTCACGTATCCAAACGATTTGCTGGTTGGTTGGCTGACCACTGTCAACAACTTTTCCTGCGACTCCACCCACTTCCCCCAGGTCCAAGGCGTAGCTATGGGCACTCGCATGGGCCCTAGCCATGCCTGCCTCTTTGTAGGGTACGTCGAACAATCCCTGTTCCAAGCATACACTGGCCCTAACCCGAACTATACCTCCGCTACATTGACGACTGCATTGGTGCTACCTCCTGCACACATGCAGAACTCACTGACTACATCAACTTCACCATTAATTTCCATCCTGCACTCAAATTCACTTGGACCATCTCCGACATCTCTACCGTTTCTAGATCTCACCGTCTCACTGTCTCCATCGCAGGAAGCAGACTATTGACCGACTACTACAAACTTACTGACTCCCATAACCCGAAATGTCACCAATGCCCTTCTCACTATAGATGCTGCCTCACTCGCTGAGTCACTCCAGCATTTTGTGTATACCACAGTAACTTACTCCTTTATGCAAGATAAGTGCAAAAAGAATCAAAAAGAGATTTGATAGGTATATGTGAGGAAGAATTAGTTGTTGGAGTATTGGGGAAAGAGAAGAGGGGGAATGTAACTAAATGGATTGTTCCCCTGGAGCCTACATGGACCTGAGAGTGTGAATGATCTCATTCTGTATTTATTATAAAACAAGGCATTTCGGTCAGCCTGATGATGATCGCACATTGATACTATCCTCAAGATAACAGGCAATAGGAGTCAATTACTATTCTCTAATCCCAAACAATCTCTAATCCTAAAATCCCTGGTTTATATTTATTCCTTTAATGCTACATATCCTTGATTCTGACCTTTAAACCCGTTAGTGGTACAGATCCTAATCTTTGACCTGGTGTTCCGGATTCCTCCCACTCTCCCAAGTTCCCCAAAGTTTGTAGGTTCATTGGCTTTGGCAAAAATGTAAATTATCCCTAGTGTATAGGATAGTGCTAGTGTATGGGGTGATCGTTGGGTGACATGGACTCGTTGGGCCGAAGAACCTGTTTCCACGTTGTATCTAAAGAGTCTTTTTTTCCTGCTATCCAATCAAATTAGATAATATTATACACGGATACTATCAAGCTGAACTCAACTACAATAGCTCGACCCTAAGGAAAAGATAGAGTGCAGAATATAATTTTCAGCATTGTAGCGCAACAGTTTCAGAGACAAAGTCCAATGTCTGCAATGGGGTAGATATAAATTGGATAGTACCCTCGCTTATGGAAGCACTGTCCAGAAGCCTAATTACAGTGGGGAAGGTGTTGTCCCTGATTCTGACGGTATGCGCTTTTAAGCTTCTGTATCTTCTGCTCGATGGGAGCAGGGAGAAGAAGAAATGACCAAGGCGGAACAAGTCTTTGATTATGTTGGCTGATTTTCCAATGAGTTTGAACCTCATTGCTATATGTAACCCTGACCTTAACTCCAAATTCCCTGATCTTGTTCCCAACCATATATCACCATCCTTTATTCCTGGCATTAATCTTGATTACCCTAGGATTTTATCCCAAACTGTGACCGTAGTCCTATCTCTAAATCTAACACTGAATGCCTAACTCATAGACCCTGACTTATTTCTAACTTTAGCTCTGACCAATCCAGCCCAGACCCTCATCCCATTACTCAAATTCTAATGTAACTTTACCTGATCCTTAACATTAATTTCAATCCAAACCCAAAGCATAATCTCCACCCAAATGTCTATCTATTTCTTTTCCTACACCATCTAGGCAGCACAGTGGTGCAGCGGTAGAGTTGCTGCCTTACAGAACTTGCAGCGCCGGAGACCCAGGTTCAATCCTGACTACGGATGCTGCCTGTAGGAAGTTTGGACATACAGGAATGTAGGTTAATTGGCTTGGTGTATGTGTAAATTGTCCCTAGTGTGCGTAGCATAGTGTTAATGTGTGGGGATTGTGGGTCGGCGTGGACTCGATGGGCCGAAGAGCCCGTTTCCGCACTGTCTCTAAATTAAACTAAACTAAATCTCCCAAACTAGAAACATTTATTACAATCTGGAATCAAATCTGGAACCAGAAGTTTAATTTAGCTCGACACATGGTAAAAGCAGTTAAGCCAACAACACAGAAAACTTGGCAGTGCCACAGTCTTGTTTGTGCAGCTGTATATCGCTATCTTCCCCAGGAGGTTGAGCTGAGTCATTGCTCATTAATGGTGTCATAATTATTCCGCCATGATACTAAAATCCCTCTCTCTCCCTCTGAATCACTTGGCAACACTGGTGTTGAGCCAAAATCTTCATCCCTTGACCTGTGCTAACCTGGCTGATTTTTAAGTGCTTGGACATGTCACAACTTGCCTCAGTGCCACAACTGGCTAACTGAAAGAACAATGCAATCAAAGCACCAACATCCAGCAGCGTCCCAGAAATAACCACTTGACATGACCAACATGTGGACAGAGGCAAGAATGGATGCAAATCTACATCCAACATAATGAACAGCCGACCAATTAAATACCTACAAGCAAAATAGCTCAAGAAGGAAGAAAACCTGTTTCTGGATGCAGTTAATATCATCAGAACACAAATGGAGAAAGATTAAAGATATATCTCAATAATGTTTAAAATAGGAAAAAATATATTTTGGTTTATACAGTATTTCTCTTTAAACAGTCAATATTTGTGTTGAATGCACACTTTTACCGTGCTCTAAATGACAGACATGCTAGCTTATGATAATGACCATAACAGCTCTTCAATTCATTGCATGGGAAAACTTCAGAATATGTCTGAAAGCGCTCTGTCTCTTTCTCTCTCTCTCTCCCCTCTCTCTCTGTGCCAAATAACAACCCCCACACTCACCTCCATTCACCTTCATCACTGCTGCCCCAAACCACCACTCTCCTCCTATACACATATCCACGGAAAGGAAACTTTATAAAATAAGAAGACTACATATATAATAAATGGAATGCCCCCCCTCCCAACTTCGTTTTTAATTCAGTAAAAAGAAAAAGCAATGAAACATCTTGCCCCTGTGTCTGACTCACCCCTTACCGCTTCATCAACAAGTAGTTAAATTTGAAAGCTCCTCCTTCTTGCTTAATTACAGACGCCCTTAAGACATTCAGATAATTTTCTGTTGCTACTTTTGAGTTTAGACTAAAGGGTGCTCCTCCCACTGAAGTAGCCTCCTGCTGGCTCAGTCTGCACTAGACAACTTCACTGATTTACATGCAGAAGTATTGCAACTCTTGTAGGTGAAGCATTCACAAGCTCTCGCTGAACTGTGGGAGCCGGTTCACACAGCATGGGTCCTGAACTACAACCTAACTTGGATAGCTTTGCCTGAGCACCCTCGTCTAAGCTGTAAAGAAGCGAAGAGGAGAGAGAGAGACAGAGAGCGAGAGAAAGTGAGAGAGTGAGTGACAGAGAGAGAGAGAGAGAGAGAGAGAGAGGGAGAGACGTGACCATGTTTGTGTAGAAGAGTCACATAGCTGTCCAAACCGATTAAGAATGAGCTTCCTGCTGTTTATTAAAAAAGCTGCAGTGGGGCTTCTGTGGAACTGCTTTGTGCTGCAATCAGTTTTGGGGAACTTAACCACAGACAACGCCATCCATTCCAGTTTCATCCACGGGCGTCTAAAAAGTCAGGAAAGACGGGAGATGCAAAGAGAAATCCTCTCGATCCTGGGCCTGCCTCATCGCCCTAGACCCCATTTGCATGGCAAGCACAACTCTGCGCCCATGTTCATGCTGGATCTCTACAATTCCATGTTAATGGAGGATGCGAAGGGTTTCTCATACCCTTACAGAGCCCTCTTCACCACCCAGGGACCACCTTTGGCCAGCCTGCAAGACAGTACCTTCCTCAGTGATGCTGACATGGTAATGAGCTTTGTCAACCTGGGTGAGTTAAATTTATTTCAAGAATTGCTGCCGTAGTTATGAACATGATCTAAAGCTTTAGTTCTGTGTTTCTATGCACAACCTCCCTGTGCGGCACACCTTGCTTTAGGCAGTTATTAAAATTCTTGATAAAGCTTTGCATCTTGCGTGAGAATCCACTACAGGTGGCAATCAAATTGTAAGTCAAAGATTGGAACAAATCTCTCTAGCAAATACTGCTTAATTTATTTCAGGCTGTTTAAAGTTAAATCTTTACTTCTCCCTTTCTGGTTACTCTTTCAATTGTTAGAGAAAATTAACTGTGTACTTTACTGAAGGTGAGTCCAGGTGACATCTCTCAAGCCAGCCACTCAAATTACTGCAAAAGACAAAGTGCTGGAGGAACACAGCACGTCAGGCAGTATCTGGGGAGAAAATAGACAGGCAACATTTCAATATATAAGGGTCTGAAGAAGGGTTTCGGCCAGAAACGTTGCCTATCTCTCTCGCTCCATAGATGCTGCTGCACCCGCTGAGTTTCTCCAGCATTTTGTGTATCCGAGGCAACATTTCAAGTCATGACCTTTCTTCAGGCTGATTGTAGTAGGGGGGAGAAAGCTGGAAAAGAGTGTTGGAGACAGGACAAAGCCTGGCGAGTGACAGGTGGGTACAGGTGAGAGGGGGTTGATATTCAAATGGATTGAATAAATGACAAAGGCTAGAGGTGATAAGGAGACAAAAAAGTGTTAGTTAAGGAGAGGAGAATCATAGAATCATTGAGCATGGAAACATGCCCTTCTGCCCAACTTGTTCACGCTGACTAACATGCCCCATCTGCACTAGTCCCACTTGCCTGTGTTTGGCCCATCGATCCATATATTACAAAAACTCTCCTCTTGTTTGTTTGGGGGTTCAGTATTGGGGGTTCAGTATTGATGTGGATAGAGAACTGGCTAGCAGACAGGAAGCAAAGGGTAGGAGTAAACGAGTCCTTTTCAGAATGGCAGGCAGTGACTAGTGGGGTACCGCAAGGCTCAGTGCTGGGACCCCAGCTATTTACAATATATATTAATGATTTGGACGAGGGAATTCAATGCAACATCTCCAAATTTGCAGATGACACCAAGCTGGGGGGTATAGTTAGGTGTGAGGAGGATGCTTGGAGGCTGCAGGGTGATTTGGATAGGCTGAGTGAATGGGCAGATGCATGGCAGATGCAGTATAATGTGGATAAATGTGAGGTTATCCACTTTGGTGGCAAAAACATGAGGGTAGACTATTATCTGAATGGTGGCAGATTAGGAAAAGGGGAGATGCAACGAGACCTGGGTGTCATGGTACACCAGTCATTGAAAGTAGGCATGCAGGTGCAGCAGGCAGTGAAGAAAGCAAATGATGTGTTAGCATTCATAGCGAAAGGATTTGAGTATAGGAGCAGGGAGGTTCTACTGCAGTTGTACAGGGTTTTGGTGAGACCACACCTGGAGTATTGCGTACAGTTTTGGTCTCCAAATCTGAGGAAAGACATTCTTGCCATAGAGTGGGTACAGAGAAGATTCACCAGACTGATTCCTGGGATGTCAGGACTTTCATATGAGGAAAGACTGGATAGAGTCGGCTTGCACTCGCTGGAATTTAGAAGATTGAGGGGCGATCTTATAGAAACTCACAAAATTCTTAAGGGGTTGGACAAGCTAGATGCTGGAAGATTGTTCCCGAATTGTTGGGGGAGTCCAGAACAAGGGGTCACAGTCTCAGGATAAGGGGGAATTCCTTTAGGATTGAGATGAGGAAAACATTCTTTACACAGAGAGTGGTGAGTCTCTGGAATTCCCTGCCACAGAAGGTAGTTGAGGCCAGTTCATTGGCTATATTTAAGAGGGCGTTAGATGTGGCACTTGTGGCTAAAGGGATCAGGGGGTATGGAGAGAAGGCAGGTACGGGATACTGAGTTGGATGATCAGCCATGATCACATTGAATGGCGGTGCAGGCTCGAAGGGCCGAATGGCCTACTCCTGCACCTATTTTTCTATGTTTCTATGTTTGTATGTATGTGCGTGCATGTGCACGATGTTCCAAAACCCTGCCAAAACAGTATGCAATAGCGCTACAATTTTTGGCCTACCTTACTCACCATTATTCTGGGATGTAAAAGAAACAAGTTTTGTTTGGATTGATGTTATATGTTATATTAGTTATTGACATTTTAAACTTTACAAAAAACACTTTTTAAACCACTTTTCCACTTGCCCTGCCCGTCAGCAGCGTTCGACGTCACATTGAAATCACAATGGGATCCCGAATCTCAGTTACATAAAAAATCGCGATTTAAAAAAAAAATCCGTTTTAATCAAATTATTTCATTTTCATTCACAATGACGTCACAAATGGGATCGCGAATCTCATTTACATAAAAAACATAATTTTTAAAAAAAAATCTGTTTTAATCAAATTCTTCTGTTTTCATTAACAGCTAAAGTTGTGTTTAGATTATTTTATAGAAAAAATGTGATTTTCATTGTGGGGGGGGGTGAGATAGGGGGGGTTTCATTAAAAAAAATCAAGGCTTTTATTGTGGGGGGGGGTGGGATAGGGGGGAGGTTTCATTTTATAAAAACATTAACTGTGCACTTTACTGAAGGTGAGTCCAGGTGACACCTCTCGTTGCCGAACCAGGCCACTACTCTCTACTGTGCACCTGTAGAAGTTCAAGAGAATCCTCTTTGACATACCGAATCACCGTAATCTTCTCAGGAAGTAGAGGCGCTGATATGCTTTCTTTATGATTGCATCAGTTAGTGTGGGAATGTGCTGGGTCCAGGAAAGATCGTCGGAAATATTCACGCCCAGGAATTTGAATTTTTGGACTCTCTCTCCACCATCGTCCCATTGATGTAAACAGGATATTGAGTCCTCAACCTTCCTCTCCCAAAGTCCACAATCAGTTCTTTGGTTTTGCTGATATTGAGAGCCAGGTTGTTGTGCTGGCACCATTTGGTCAGTCGGTCGATCTCACTTCTATAGTCTGACTCATCACCATCTGTAATTCGTCCCACAACGGTGGTGTCGTCAGCAAACTTGAAAATGGAGTTCGCACCATGTCCGGCTACACAATCATGAGGATAGAGTGAGATGCGCAGGGGGCTGAGTATGCAGCCTTGAGGTATATGGAAGTAGGATAACGTAGAACTAATGTGAATGGGTGATCAATGATTGGTATAGGTAGACAAAAAGCTGGAGAAACTCAGCGGGTGAGGCAGCATCTATGGAGCAGAGAAGGGTCTCGACCCGAAACGTCACCCATTCCTTCACTCCATAGATACTGCCTCACATGCTGAGTTGCTCCAGCTTTTTGTCTACCTTCAATTTTTCCAGTATCTGCAGTTGTTTCTTAAACGATGATTGGTATAGACTCAGTGGGCCAAAAGAGCCTGTTTCCACGCTGTATCTTTCAATCAATTCAATATCAAAATATTGAACTAGATTTGTTTTAGAATTATCACATGCAAACATGATTGGTTGAATTCCTGCTTTTTGCCTGTATTATGTCATTCTTCTTTTACAGGCTTTAAACTAGAGAGCTAAAACATCAAAACAATTTCAATGGTAATAACTGTAGTGGTTGTTTTATTTCTATTGACGAAGGTTACTGCTTGTGCTACAGTTTAAGAGTTAAAATAGTTCACGGAGAAATAAAGTTGCTTAGAGGCAGGGGAATGTTTCCTGGTGAAATATGCACACCACAGGCTGTCTCTCCATTGCCCCATTTTGTGGAGCTGTTACGTGTAATCCTCAATCGATGTACTCACCTCAATCAAAGTAGGCAGTAGTTACTATTTATGTTAACCCTTTGATCACTACTGAAATATTATTTTGTTTCCCTTCATTTCAACTTTATCAGACACATTATCCAACACTGTGTGTGGTGGGAATCAGGAGCTGGAGGCTTTGTGTTTTCTAAACTCCATTCAAAAAAACTGTTGCAACTGTCTCTCTGCATGTCTGAGATTGGCAAAATTAATTCAAATTCAGACTCAGTATTTCTCAGGATAGACTTTTCAGTTTTTCAGCATATGGAGATGAACACTCGTTCTTAATGTTATGAGACAAACATGCACATGCACATAAAGTACGATATATTAATGAAATCTTTAGAATATTTATGGCTTGGAGCCATGCCCTAGCTTGGTATATTTATTTCTGCATGCCACTGCAAGGGTCTGATCATGGTTCTGCCCTTTATCCACATAATTTCACAGTATTGATCCTAATATGCCACTTGCTCTAGATTTTGAATCTCCAGATGTACAATCTCATTAACTTGTTCAGTGCGAATGAAGATTGCCAGGCATTGAAATAGTCAATTGAAATTCTGCATGTGTCAAAAACAATGTGAAGCAACACATAAAAAGTAATCACAGATAGGGATAAATTATGCCAGATCCTTTACCTCAGCAGTCATAATTTAACTAGAAACTCATCCCTTGGAGTAAATGGGGTTCACAGTGTGGTTTAACCTGTTCACTGCCAGGTATTTTATTTAACTATTGGCCAAGACATATATACTCAGGGGTGGCACTGAACAGGTTAAAGAGGAGCTACGCAAGAATTGTGGAGAAATATCAAACCTGTGTTTTGATTGGGAAGTACATTCTCTGACTTTATGTGTGATCCCAGATCGGCATCACTATGGTTATGAAATGTCCTAGAAGCCATTCAGTTATACATAATCACCATGTTAAACCAGGAAAATGATACAAATGGATGGACAACATGGCATCAATCTTGGCACCAAATTCAAACATGGCAAAATAATTCCTAGCACATTCAATCTTCATGATGAACATCTTGGGACCATGTCTAGATTGGGGCAGCTGTCAGACAATCAACAGTTTGCCATAGTTATTGCACAATATCATACTGTATACACAGTGCACCAGACTCTATCAGAATCCTTAAGCGGGACTGGCAGATGTTGGGACACTGCTTTTCAACAGAAGGGAACAGTCTAGGAGTATTCAACATTGACTCCAGATCCCATTACGTCATATATTATCAGGTCAAAAACAGATGGAAATTTGCTCTTGATTGGGCTCCCCATAAGCAGAAGAAATTTCTCTTCATCAGTCCCACAAAATATCTTCCATAATCTGAAAGCTTTCCATTGACTTCCCTTTTCGAAAGTAGGCTAGATTTATTCTTTGGCAACCCATAAAACAAGCCTGTCCCACTGCCCTATAATGAAATATATACCTCTTCAATCCATCCTGTTCCACTGTGGTGTAACAAAAAATGTCTCCTCAAACAGCCAGTACATTCTGAAATAACCAATAAAGCAGTCTGTACCAATGTGATATAACCATGCATACCATCTCACCAAACTAGTGTGTCCAAATATGATTAAATCCAAAACGTCATTCACCAAACCAGCCTGTTTGATAAAATTCATAATGTCACCTTAACCAAACCATCTTATCCTGAATGCTACAACCAAATATATAATTGAATCAATCCAGTCTGCTCCACTGAAACGTAACCAACTATATCTCCCCATCAATTCATTTTAAAGCTAAATATAATGCAATTTATCTCTGACTATTTGGAAGGCGCACAAATGATTCGAGGATTTTTACTGGATCACTTGCATGATAGGACATGGATAAGGAACCCTGAGCAATGGTCAGTGGCCAGCATGCATTTGGCTACATGGAATCAGAAGTAGCCAATCAACTACCTATTACATTAGTGGTTAATATCAAACCTATTGATGCACCTGGACCAGTTTATTTACAGTAGAAATCAAAAAGAGATAAACTGAATTTACATAGTGCCTTTCACAATTTTGGCATATATTTGGCACTTTTGGCATAGTGCAATTAAAAATAAATAAAATACAATCTCATTAGGCATAAGATCTGAATGACTGAATAGTCAAGGTACTGAATAAATGTATTCCTTTTCCATATCCTTGTGTTTCCATTTTTAAAAAGACTCAAAATCCAATTCTTCCTAATTTTGTCAGGTTTAATAACAGTTCACCATGGATGCAGCATAGTGAGATAAATGGAGAAATAAAAGTAATTTATAGCTTCCATTTAGTTATTTCAAATATTGCGTAGTGAGGCACATTATCTGAAACCTCCAATAGGGGGCTTTTTAAAAGATCCAGTTCCTATTTGGAGTTATTGCAAAACCTAAAAGCATCCTTGCTAAATAAGATTCTTTTGTTTTGCACTAGATGCATCTATGACTCACGTTTAAGATGCAAGGTATTGTGTAATTCGGTGAAAAAACTGCTATGTGATACCTCAAGTACTCATCTTCTATTTTGACAGTGATTTGACACTCATTTATTTTTAAAAAATCCAAATGTAGGATGCATCGAGGTTCTTCTCAGGAAGTAATTTCGCAATGTAAGAAAAGTTACTGGCAGTATTGAGATTCCCGTTGTATCAATAATTTTGATTTTCGGTGCAAGAAATTGGATCTAAATACAGATAGGGTTTTCAAACCTGATCAAGCTCTCAGAAGACACCTCCGGTCTTCTTGCCCAATACAAGAAGTTCACCAATTAATTTTTCAGAAGGCACAGATATATAGTAACTATCTGAAGAACCGGTGGTAACAATGAGTAAAATAATGTAAACGTTTTTTAATCCATGGATTATTAAGATTTCACATGTTTTGTTCGAAGATGAGATTATTATAGATTCAAAGGTAGTTTAAAAGAAGAAATTGGAAGAATTAATCCCCATTTAATAGCAGCAATAATCAAATCAATAAGAAAAAAATCTTTCTAGAACGAGTAATTAGATAATAAAATCTAGGGACGTGGGGAAAGAGTAAAATAATGGATCAGGTAGACACAAAATGCTGGGGAAACTCAGCGGGTGAGGCAGCGTCTATGGAGAGAAGGAATCTGAAGAAGGGTCTCGACCCGAAATGTCGCCAATTCCTTCTCTTCATAGATGCTGCCTCACCTGTTGAGTTTCTCCAGCATTTTGTGTCTACCTTCGATTTTATCAGCATTTGCAGTTCTTTCTTAAACAAATTAATGGGTCAGCTAGGTTGTTCTTCAAAAGAGCA
This sequence comes from Raja brachyura, assembly GCA_963514005.1. Next base: position 36,558,169 of record OY740802.1, on the reverse strand, counting down.
AATCTGACCACCTGTCAAGTAACCACCTTCTGTGCTGTACCATCCTATGACTTTATTCAATAACTTTTTTTCTTAGCTGATCTAATAGTGTTTTAATACAATTAAGTGTTTCAGTATGCAAATTAAAAAGGGCACAATAATCAAACTCATTAATGTAGGACAATTATCACAAAAAGCCCAATCTGGTAAAAAAAAATGGCAACTTTAATTTGCTAAGGGACATTGAAGTACAAACATGGTGGAACAAATATCAAAGAGCTGATGCAAGTCATAGAACTACCCCCATTTGTTTTAGATTAAATTGTCAGATTTATGAATGCACTGCACAAGCGCAACCATTTAGATTCCTTGACACAAAGGTGATGCTGAGGCTGTGATTCCCCACGGTTTGGTAAGTATTACAGCTGAAGCTGTGAAAGCCACTCAAGGCATGTTGATGGAGTGAGGCACGGGCTGCTGGCATGCACAGCTGCAACCTGTGTTGTTTTAAGAGTTTGGAACATGCAGCCCTACATTCCAGCTCGCTGCAGGCTTTCACTGGAGCCTGGCCAAGGGTCAATATGGACATCCCAGAGCCCCTCACAATGAAACCAGCAAGCAGCCAGCTGGACTGTTTTACTTACGCATTGAGAAAAATCTTCTTGTTCTGAAAACAAGACCATCCCAATCTGATTTGTTTAGGCTTCCTCCATACCATGCTGCAGAATGATATGAAACATGCCATACAGTGACACTGACACAATCCTGAGTCCGATCTGTGTCAGTGTACCAACCTGGCAGAACGGTCAGGTTTTGCAACAGCTTCTTCCCCCGAGCCATCAGACTCTTGAATTCCATATAATGTGCTGCCACTATTATCTATTTTATCTTTTTCTCTATTTTATTCTTTTGTTATTTTATGTTGCACGGTGAGCCAGAATCACCAAAATTTCGTTCAGACTTGCATTTGTTGGTGTATTTTTGAATGACAATAAAGTCTTTGATTGATTTCTTTGATTGATCCTGCAACAGTGGACAGGATGGATTTTTTTTTCCCCGTGTGACCCCGCAACAAAAAGGGGTTCATGTTTTAACATAAATATAATTCCATTTAACAGGAAAGTAGAATTTATAGTATATTAATAAGTAGTATTTATAGCACATTAATAAACTAAAATACTTTAATGTGCCATTTCTGCCACCCCATGTGCTATTACATATTGGTGTAAGCAAAGCCAAATGCATGGACATTACTGGATATGATTCACACATCGGAGTAGATGTTACATCTGGCTGTGACAGGTAAGTTTTCTATTCATGCTGAATTCCAGATCATTTCTATGAAACTAGTATATACCGTCACAAGCAACTTAATTTGTTAGAAACAAACGTTTAATCCCACTATGCCTTTTATACTATTCAGCAGAACTCTAAGCGGGTGGAAGATACCATGCTTATATTGTCTTTGTTTTTATTTAATTTTTTTTTTCTTACTTTTCTTTATATCTTTATTTATTAGCGGTACTGTAAGTTACATCAGTGTACATCCCTTATATTGTATTACAGTCATTGTACCCCTTAATTTTTATTTTTTATTTTAAGGCTTTAGAAAAGAGAGAATAGAGAGAAAAATAGCAGCACAGAAAGTGGAAAAGTGAAAAAGAGATGTGAAAGTGCCAAAGCGTGACAGAGGGAAAGGAAACCCTTGAAGAGATAGAAACGGGAATTAAAAGATAGACCCTGGAGAGGACAGAAAAAGAGGGAAAAATAGAGAAAGAAAAAAGAAAAGCCAGTTACTTTATTATAAACATCTCGCAAGAGGAATCTACCAACTCGACAATTTTTCTTCCCCCCTTACCAAGAACCGGCACCGGTACTTTTTTGAGGTATTCTTGCACCTTTTCTTGTAATAGATTTATAAATGCAGACCAGTCTGATTTTCCTGCTAGTCGGAGTCTCATATCTTCCAAGTGTAGTGTTTTGAACATAGATTAAATCCACATATTGACTGTGGGTACCTGAGAATTTGTCCAGAATTTTAAGATTAGCTTTTTTCCAGTTATTAAGCCATATTCAAATAGAGTCTTTTGAAACACGTTTAAATAGTATAGTATAGTTTCTTTATTGTCAGTGTAACATGAACCATGTACAACAAAATTTAAAAATGTCAGCCAGTCAGTGCACCATTCAAACCATAAAAGCTAACGATACATACAAGGTAAAATATTTAAAAAGATAAACAACTAAAATAAATATGAAATATGAAAATAGCACGCATAAACACCCAACCCTATAAATCCTAAATCAGGGCAGTCTTCTGATATCTCAAAGATTATCCAGTCTGCTTCTGGGGTCAGTTTTATTTTAACTATATTTGTGAAAATTTCAAAAATGTCAGTCCAAAATGTTTGAATTTTTGTACAAAAGACAAATGAGTGTGCTATATTAGCTTCTTGACATTGACATTTATCACATATAGGAGAGACGTTGGGAAAAAGTTTACTTAATTTAGATTTTGAATAGTATAATCTGTGTAAGATTTTAAATTGTATTAAGGTGTGTCTTACATTAATTGAGCATTTATGCACGTTTAATAAATATTCTTCCCACCTTTCTTTGGGAATTTTTATACTTGATTCTTTTTCCCAGTCTCTCCTGATACCATCTGTTGTTGTATTTCTGCATTTAGAATACTATTATATATATATGATATTAGGTTAGCTGATTCTGCCTTTGTATTCATTACTTCTTCCAGTAAGTCTGGAGGCATATTGTGATAATCTTGTGCGTATTTTTTCAAATAGTCATAGATTTGGAAATATTTAAAATACTGATTGTTTCCCAAATTGTATTTTAGTTGTATTTGTTTAAATGATAATAGTTTTCCCGATTCATACACATCTCCGAAGATTTTAATTCCAGCTCTTTCCCATTATGTAAATGCTTTATCTATAGTTGAAGGTTTAAATGAGGGGGTTTTACCGATAGGAGATAAGAGAGACAAGTTTCTTAATTTTAGATTATGTTTTATTTGTTTCCAAATTCTGATTGTACTGTATATAATTGGATTATTGTTGTAATTTATATTATTCATTGATATTGGTGAGAGAAGGATTGCTCCAATATTATAAGGAGAGCAATCCTCTCTCTCCATAATCGTCCAATCTGGTTGTTGGGGAGAGTTATCCAGCAATTGGATCATGTTTCTGATATTACAGACCAGTAGTAATACATAAAATTGGGGAGTGCTAATCCCCCTACTACTCTGGTTTATTCAGATGAGCTCTTTGTATTCTGTGGGATTTATAATCCCAAACAAAATTTGTGATATCTGAGTCCAGTTTTTTAAAAAACTTTTTGGGTAAATATATTGGGATAGATTGGAACACGTATAAAATTTGTGGTAGAAAAATCATTTTTATGGCATTTATTTGGCCTATTAAGGACATCGGAAGCGTTTTCCAAAATTTAATCAAGTTGCCTTTATTATCATCTAATTACTCCACTGAATGTACAATCAATATTTGTAGTTCTGCAATGACAGGATTATAAATAATTGTATCTCAATAATGGCTGGAGGCAGCATGGCTGGGCACCTGGCCAAAGTACAAGAATAAATAGCTTTAGTTATTCATGTTGTCAAGCCTCCTGGGGGCATTGAAGGCAAGACAAACAGACTCCTGGGTGTGAATGGCATTAATTTACCCAGAATTATCACTGGTGTCAGCTGGAGCATGCCAACTGCCTTACTCTGGAACATTGCTCAACAAGGATCAGTTGGACAGGCTGCACCAGGCACCTCTCGCAATCCTTCTCATCCAGATTGCACTCCAGCATGACTTTCACTCAATCAATTTCCATATGTATTTTAGATTAGATATTAATTCAAGGCCCCAAATATCATATCAGGTTATTGTAAGTGTTTTCACTGAGCTATTCGAATATCTTTAAACTGGCGTCCCAGTATCCTGGTGTTTAACAGTGCAAAATAATCCCTTCCCTGTCCATCCCCACCGCTTTATTTAGAACAAGCCTCAGTGATTGCGTGTGGACAGAGAACACCATGCTAATTCATTTGGTAGTGTCTCAAGAGATAAAATCCTCCAAACTATTTCGGGAGATCTGCAGCTTGAGCTGGCATTATAATCTGAAATTATAACTGTAGCTATACTCAATTCTTGTGGCAATTCCTCTCCCTCCCCTCCACCTCCTCCTTCTGCTCATTATCCAGCCCTACCCTTTTCGGTCTCCTGTTTACACCCTCACCCACCCCACCCCTTTCCCATCTACCCATCACCTCTCCGTCTAGTTTTATATTTCATTCTTTGCTTTCCATTCTTATCCGATTCTGCCATTTGCAGCCCTTTGTCTCCATTTATCATTCTCCAGACTTTGTGACAACTCCACCCATTCTGCCCAACCTGACCCATCTCACCCAACCTGACCCAACTCATGCCCCAACCCTTTCCTTCACCTCTATATGCTAGCTATCTCCTCACCATTCCAGTCTTCAAGAAAGGATCCAAAATGTCACCTCTCCATAAATGCTGCCTAACCCGCTAAATTCTTCCAGAAGTTTATTTTTTGCTCATTAATGGCTGGATGTAATGAATAGTGTGCCACAGTGATAACTGTTAAAGAATCAACTATTTATAATTTCTGTAAATTATAAAATTGTTTAGTGTAGGAACCATGTAAAAATGGATATGTTGATCTTCTGGGACTTGGTGGTCCAAGCAAGTTGCGAAGAGGACATAAGAAAACAACAGGAGGATAAAGATTGGTTAGGTGAGCAGCCAAAGATTTCTCAAAAACAGTATAATGTTAAAAAAAAAAATGACATTATGCATTTTGGATTTAAAAAATAAAAATATAAATGAGAGAAAGGGCGTAAGATTGTGCAGATATGAGATGAAATAGGATTTGTGTGTCTGTGATTTAGAAAACAATTAGAATGTAATTATGAGAGAAATTGCATACAAATGCCAGGAGTTATGCTTCAATTATATAGGACATTGGTGGCACCATATCTGGAGTACTGCATGCAGTATTGAATACTGTGTAAGAAGGAACTGCAGATGCTGGTTTAGACCAAAGATAGGCACAATAAGCTGGAATAACTCAGCGAGCCAGGCAGCATCTCTAGAGAAAAGGAATACTACTTGAGTTTAATTAAGTTTAGTTTAATTTATTTTCGTCACATGTACCGTACCAAAGTATAATGAAAAGCCTTTTGTTGTGTGTTATCCAGTCAAAGGAAAGACCATACATGATTAAAATCATCATCCACAGTGTACAGATATAACATTGAAGTCGGATAAAGTCCAATTAAAAATAGTTCAAAGGTCTCCAATGAGATAGATGGGAGGTCAAGACCACACTCTAGCTGATAAGAGGACGGTTCAGTTGCTGGATAACAGCTGGGAAGAAATTGTCTCTGAACCTGGAGGTTTGCGTTTTCAAACATCTGTATCTCTTGCCTGATGGGAGAGTGGAAAAGAGGGAGTGATCGATGTGAAACCAGTCCTTGATTATGCTTATTTATTTATGCTAATTTATGGAAGAATGCTAATATGTTGTAACTAGTTTAGAGAAGATTGACACCACTACCTGAATTAACATGCTATCTCATGAGGAAATGAGGATAGGCTTCTTGCTGATGGATTTTAGAAGATGGATGGAGGACTAGATTGAAATATGGATGTAGTTTCTTACATACAATAACTCCAGCTTTCTTCATGCAGGAGTTCCTTCCTTTCTCCCATGGCTTAAGAACTATGAAAAGGGCAGGTATCTCTACCGACTGCCAGTCAAATACTGATTAATCAACTTCTGAAGGGAATATCTGAGATCCAAAGTTAAACCAAATTGCGTAAATATGCAACGGTACAACGGAATAGAGAAATAAAGTGGTGGATTTATTGCACATTGAAGACAAAGATTAAGAGCACTATATTTCATTTTGTCTGATGTTTGATGTATTGGTGTATCCATCATTGCTGTTAGTTGAGTGTTATTCTTCAATGAACGACATCTGGTTTAAAGCTTCAAACACATTACTTTCCTTTCCAAATTGACACATAAATATCTAGAGACAGTACATCGGCAAGTTTTTGATGAATAGCAAGTAACATGTGTAACAGCGCCCCCTCCATTGGATGCCACTCTGATCCGCACCACTGGCTGACAGACCAGGGGAGGCCAAATCCCCAGCATCATTGGTATCATCTGGGTCCAATTAACTGATATTGGTTTGACCACCTTAACCTTGTCAACCTACTCCCTATAAAACCCAGGCATTCTAGCCAGAGGGGAGAAAGGTGAGAGAAGAAGCAGAAGAGAAAAGAAAGATTGAAGAAAGAAGAGAGAGTAAAAGTGGGGGAACCTCCCTGCTAGCTGTATTCCCCTGTTGAAGGTTTGAAGCAGACTGAGCCACTGTGACAAACCGGAGACCACCAGCACCATTGTGTGGCTAAGACTGGGCTGCTGGGAAAAAGTCCTTGACAGCCGGAACCTCTACTAAGAGTGAGTGGCTGGGACAGGCTTGAGACAGTGGTTCATCCTGGGACAGTGCTTCATCCTGTCTGTGGACAATGAGGGACTTTGCCCACACAGGCAAAGACTGAGAAACCAGGATAAGCCTGGGACCATCAGCTCCTCCTCTTGAGGAACGGTGAACTGCAGGGAGAAGCCTGAGCGCCATGCTTCCTCCTTTGTGATCAGGACTGAGCAGTCTGAAAAAGCCCAAGATTACTAGCTTCACTGACCATGTGGCCTGGGGACAAGGAACAGTGCCCTCATGGCATCCGGGTCTTTCTTGTAACTGTAAATAAAACACATCACGTGAGTTCACCTTACTACGAGTGTTGGTGTGGCCACTGCAAAACCAGCGTTATTCCTGATGACAGCAATCAAACGAATAGGAAAAGTAAATATTGTTTTAGAATGATCCCAGGCACTTTGGCATGAAATGTACAACCAGAGACAAGTAGAAACGGTCCAAAAGGATAAACCAGGTTAGGATGTAGGAAGATGGGTGAGGAGGAAGAGGGTCACTGTTGAGATAGAGGCTGGTAGGTGATAGGTGGAAACATAAGAAAGAAAAAATTGGCAGGTGGAGCATGTAAGAGGGGGAGGGATTAGGGGAAGAGACAGAGTCAAGTAGGTTTAGTTTAGAGATACAGAGCGGAAACAGGCCTTTCGGTCCACCAATTCTGTGCTGACCAGTGACCCCTGCATATTAACACTATCCTACATGCTCGGGACTATTTTTACATTTACCAAGTAAATTTGCTTGCAAACCTATATGTCTTTGGAGTGTGGGTGGAAACCGAAGATCTCGGAGAAAACCCACGGGGAGAACGTACAAACTATGTACAGACAGCACAGGATCGAACCCGGGGCTCTGGTGTTGCAAGCGCTGTAAAGCAACAACTCTGCCGTGCTGCTCTATGGTGCCCTATCCCGTGCCAGTGATACGTGCAACCAGATGAGGTAGAGGTATTGGGCAGATGGAAATAAGTGTGGGATGGCGGTGAGTCTAAATAACAAGGAAGAAGGGATTGGATGAAAAAATAGAACAATGGGAGAGAACTAGAAGAGATGGCGGAAGTGGGAATAGAACAAAGGGGGAGTTGGCCACCTGAAATTGGAAACTTCAGTGCTCATGCCACTGGACTGTCGGCTGTCAAGGTGACAAGGAAACTATAAAATGTTCTTCTAGTTTTCACTTGATCTCACCATGCCAGAGGGAAAGACCATGGGTGGCATGGGAAGGGGAATTGAAATGGCATGCTTCGGAAGCTCAGAATGAGAGTTATCGTAAAAGCCAGCGAGATGCACCTTACAAACTGAGATGCTGCAAGTGCACAAGGCAGTCTCCAAAATAAATGGTAGATTCAGTTGGAGATGCATGCATACAGCAGTGCAACCTCTTTTTTTCATATTAATAATGAGGTGGCATTTACTCCCCAAATCCACATTTAGTTCAGCATATTTATTGGTTAGCTTTCGAAAGTATCAAGTACCTGACAGCTTTACAAACAAATCTTGCAAGATGGGCATGTTATAAGGTAAATGTAAATGGATGCCCAGTGAGTAGGGGGACAGAAACTTGTGCAGATCTCCCAGTGTTGGGCTTAAAAACACATTGGAGTATTTACATAGTGTGACCCAATTAGGAAGCTGCAACTATTTCCTTTTGCTGGTTGAGACAGCCACTCAAAATTACCATTTGCATTTTGCACTTTTACAGATTCGGAAATCAGTTTATGCAACACGTTTTCTGACCATGGTCTACAATTTAGGTTGGCTCAGTTTGTAACAATCCATCGCGCTTATGGAATTCTTAATATCTTCATTATCCTGTGTCCGAAGGGGAGGTTGAAGGATCTGTACACGCAATGAAAAAGCAGTAACTGAGCAAATTGTGTAAATGGCCCTTAAATCACTGACTGGTATTACATCTGATCATATACAGAGCCACAAACAATTTACCGCAGGATATTCTGCATCTGAAATTCAAATGGGTGTACACGTAGACATGGGTGAGCATGGTACACCCTAACTTGGAAAGGTGGGTGGAGAGAGAAATGAGCCAGAAAGGGTGTCACAAGTCACAAGATCAGGATCGAGGATCACACAGAGTGATTGCTCCAACTGACAGGCCACAGACGATTGTTTTAGAAACATAGAAAATAGGTGCAGGGGGAGGCCATTCGGCTCTTCGAGATCATGGTGATCATCCCCAATCAATAACCCGTGCCTGCCTTCTCCCCATGTCCCTTGATTCCACTAGCCCCTAGAGCTCTATCTTCCTCTCTCTTAAATCCATCCAGTGATTTGGCCTCCACTGCCCTCTGTGGCAGGGAATTCCACAAATTGACAACTCTCTGGGTGAAAAAGTTTTTTCTCACCTCAGTCTTAAATGACCTCCCCTTTATTCTAAGACTCTAGCCCCTGGTTCTGAACCAGCCCAACATTGGGAACATTTTTCCTGCATCAAGCTTGTCCAGTCCTCTTATAATTTTATATGTTTCTCTAAGATTTCCCCTCATCCTTCTAAACTCCAGTGAATACAAGCCTTGTTTTTTCAATCTTTCCTCATAAGACAGTCCCGCCATCCCAGGGATCAATCTCGTGAACTTATGCTGCACTGCCTCAATCACTCAATCAATTCCTCAAATTATGAGACCAAAGCTGTACACAATACTCCAGATTATGGTCTTACCAGAGCCCTATACAACTGCAGAAGAACCTCTTTACTCCTACACTGAAATCCTCTTGTTATGAAGGCTAACATTCCATTAGTTTTCTTCACTGACTGCTGTACCTGCACCCCAACTTTCAGTGACTGGTGTACAAGGACACCCAGGTCTCGCTGCACCTCCCCCTTACCTAGTCTAACCCCATTGAGATAATAATCTGCCCCCTTGTTTTTGCCGCCAAAGTGGATAACCTCACATTTATCTATATTATACTGCATCTGCCACGCAACTGCCCACTCACTCAACCTGTCCAGGTCACCCTGCAACCTCCGGACATCCTCTTCAAAGTTCACACTGCCACCCAGCTTTGTGTCATCCGCAAACCTGCTAGTGTTGCTCCTAATTCCCTCTTCCAAATCATTAATATATATGGTAAGCAGTTGCGGCCCCAACACCGAGCCTTGCGGCACTCCACTCGGCACTGCCTGCCATTCTGAAAAGGACCCGTTCACTCCTACTCTTTGCTTCCGGTCTGCCAATCAATTTTCTATCCATGTCAACACCCTACCCCCAATACCATGTGCTCTAATTTTAGTCACCAGTCTCCCGTGCAGGTCCTTATGAAAGGCTTTCTGAAAGTCTAGGTACACTACATCCACTGGCTCCCCTTTATCTATTTTATTTGTCACATCCTCAAAAAATTCCAGAAGATTAGTCAAACATGATTTCCCTTTCATAAATCCATGTTGACTTGGACTAATCCTTTTACTGCTATCCAAATGCCCCATTATTACCTATTTAATAATTGACTCCAGCACCTTTCCCACCACCGAAGTCAGGCTAACTGGTCTATAATTCCCCGTTTTCACTCTCTCTGTTGGAAAGGTGGGGAGATTTTTTTGAAAAATAGGGAGTCACATATTGTATGGTGAAAATTGACATCAGCTGTGGAAACAAACTTGTTTATTAACTGGTCATGGTGGATGTTTAAAAAATAATGATTTGGAGCATGATGCACAGGCCAAATCAGACTTTGAATTACTAGATTTATTCGTGGTACATGAGCTAGGGTTGGGTTGACCCAGGATATGGGTCAAAAGACATGGAAAATCCAAATGAGTTGATGGCAGGTAATCTACAAAAGAAATAGAATTAATCAGAATCAAGAATATGGTGAGTAGCTCATGAGTAACAAAAATGTCCCTGCAGTTGGGAAGATAACAGAGTTTAAAAAAACATGAAAAATAATTAAATTAATTGCTGTCAACTGAATTTTGATATAAAAATAGCTGATATTAAAGATATGCATGTATACAGTAACTTGGTGTAAGTAACATAGGTGGATAGTTATTGCTCTGGCTTTGAAACTTTTTGGGGAGGAATGGATTAAAATATACGTTGAGTGTAAATATACAATTAAGAACCATGTGTGCCATAAGATATTATTTTTGATATATTGCTGTATAAAGGTAGTCGAATGTTGTTGTCTTCAATAAAGCATGTTTGGCTAGAATCCAACCTTGTTAATTACCATACAGACCAGCAAAATAGAAGAACAAATTGAGGCTACTATGAAAGTAGCCTCGAGGAAAAGAGGTTCCTTTTGAGCCAAAGCTGACCATGTATTGGTGCTACGCTCCTGGTGAAGTCAGGTAATTTAGAAAATCCATTGGTTAATTTGGCAATCTCTGAGCCGAAAATAGTTGGTGGTCTAATACCTAATGTTGATACCTAATACCTAGGTTGACCAAACTCAACCAAAATAGCAACGGAGGTGTTGTAATTGGACCACTGCAACCCCCAGGTTATGAGAAGGAGTAATGAATCAGAGTTTACCAATTATAATTTTCATTGTGCAAACTTCTCAGGTGAAACGGCAACCCGTTGAATTACTCCAGCACATAGTGTCTTTTTTTGTAAACAGAATTTGCAGTTCCTTGTGTCGAGAGTTTAAACGAATAAGTATTATTGAAAACAAAGAATGGGACTTCCAATCCTACTTGCCATGGTGCACAGAGGGTAGAATAAAAATGTTGCAGTAAAATTAAAAATGAAATATGAAGTATGGGTGGAGAGGTAATATTGGAGTTGTATACGAGCTAGACCAAGCCGTAGGAGGGCATTCAGTTTTTTTCATGGGAAGACGGTAAGACGGCTGGAGAGTACATAGAGGAGATTTATGAGTAAGGAAGTTTTGAAGAAATATTGTTTCGGCTGAACCTGCTTTCTTTAAAATAAAGGAAGTAGAGAGGAGATTTAATCAGAGCCTATAAAATTGTGAGGGGCCTCAACAGGGTGAATGGGAAGGAATTATTTCCTTTGGTGTAAAGATCAATAACTAGGGGCCTAGATATTAAAGTCAAGGGACTCAAAGATACTTAATCATCATATGCACTAGGAAAGGAATAATTAATTCCTTACAGGGTTATTAATGCAACAACAACAAATAAATATGCCATATCAAATACAATAAATTAATAATCAGGATACGCGGTAAACAGACCAGAATAGTACATAGTCAAAGTATATAGCATAAGTAGGGTTGTGGTCAGGGTTATGCAGTGTGGATCAAATGTCTGTTAGTTGTGGGAAGAAATTTATTGAACATGGAGGCCATGGTTCTCAGGCTCCTGTATCTTTGTCACAATGACAACCATGAGGTGAGAGTATGGCAAGGTAGTGTGGGTCTTTGATGATATTAGCTGCATTTTTTGAGGCTGCATTTCCTATGGTGGGGAGGTCAATATGTGTGATGGATTGGGCAATGTCCATGTTTTTCTGCAGCCTCATTCATTCCTAGGTGTTTGTGATACTGAATCAGGCATATGATGCAACCAGTCAGTGTGCTCTCTGCTGATAACCTGTAGAGGTTTGATACAGTATTTGATGATATGCCAAATATCCTCAATCTTTCGAGGCATTGATTTGCTTTCTTTGTGATTGCAACAACGTCTTGGGCCCAGGAAACATCTTCAGAGATAGACACATTCAGGAACTACAAGCTGTTGACACTCTCTATCATCATCCTGTCATTGATGACAGGTTAAGGAATCTTCATCTTCCCTTTCCTGAAATCAACAATCAGCTCCTTGGTCTTGCTTGGTTTTGGGTCTATGATCATTCCTATGCAATTGGATCCTCGACTTCCTCATCAGCAGATCGCAATCAACAACACTCCCTCCTCAATAACAGTCCCCAGTTCTAACTCACTTTAAACACAGTTCCGATGCCATCTTTAAATTCGCTGACAATAGCACCGTTGTTGAACAAATAATAGGTAATGATGAGTCAGAATATAGGAGGATGATTGAAAATCTAATTGAACGATGCCAGAACAATCTTGCTCTCAATGTCAGCAAGACCCAAGGGGCTGATTAATTACTTTAGAAGAGGAATGTCAGGGCTCCACAAACCTCATTGACAGGTTGGCAGTGCAGATTCAACATTCTCAAGTTCCTGGGTAAGCATATCTTTGAAGATATGTCCTGAGGCCAGTGCCATTGATGCAATCACAAAGAAAGCCCATTCATTAGAAGATTGAGGAGATTCAGTATGTCCACGAGTATTCCCTTAAATTCTACCAGTGTACGGTAGATACTGACTGCTTCACAGCCTGGTTCAGCAATTCAAACACCCTGGAATAGAAAAGATTACAAACAATGGAGGACACTGCCTGATCCATTACAAATACTGACCTCTCCTCCATCGGTGATCTATTGGAAACGCTGCATCAAAAAGACCGCCCAGATCATCAAAGACCAACATCATCCTGGCCGTGCTCTCGTTTCACTCCGACCTTCTGGATGAAGGCATAGGAGTTCAAAAACCATGACCACTAGGTTCCAGAATAAACTCTTTCCAACAACCATCAAGCTTCTGAACACTTGACACTACCTCAACTATGAACTTTTATGGGACATCTTTGGTTGCACTAAAGTGTTTTTTTGCACTAGTAAATTAGTGGTTATCAATTTACTGTTTTTTTTAAATGTCCATTGTATACTATCTGTGTGCTTTGCACTTACATGCCTGTTATTCTGCTGCATGTAAGAAGAGCATTGTTCTGTATTTGGTGCAAAAGGCAATCAAACAATCTTGACTCTTATGTTGAGTGCAAGATTATTGTTCTGACACCTTTTAGATTATCAATGTTCCTCCTGTCCTATGATTCATTATTACCCGTTATTCGTCCAACAACAGTGGTGCCATCAGCAAACTTAAAGATAGCTTTGGAGCTGCGCTTGGCTAAGGGTATAAAGAGAGTAGAGCAGTGGACTTAACACACAATCTTGTGGTGCTCCTGTGTTAATGGTTATCATGGGAGAAGAATTAGAGGGGAGTAGGTGTAAAGAAATTCACCGAATAGTGATGGGAGTCTGAAATCCATTGTTGAATGCATGATGGAGACAGAAACATCTTTGAAAAAAAAATTAAAAATCATCTTTTGGTATGGCACAATGACAAAGCCATTTGGTCTGATAACTGAAAACTGTGATTAGTTGCAAAAACTCTATCTCCTTCATCAAGAGTATAATTGGATGAATGCCTTCTTTGAGGGCAGAAAATTGCAAAGGGTCCTAAGAAATATCTGACAGATGATTAAATCCAATGGGGAATTCACGACAAATTTCATTCACGAGAACATTGTGGGAATGTGGAACATCCTATTGCAAGAAGTAACCGAAGTAAATGGCACAGATTATTTTAAGGTGAAGTAAGGTAGATAGAAATAGAAGGAAATTTCTCCACAAGAGTGCAGAGAAGATTTACAAGGATATTGCTTGGATTCCTGGGCCTGAGCTAGAGGAGAGGTTGGTCTGGCTAAGATTTCATTCCTTGGAGTACTGAAAGCTGAAGGGTGAACCTATAGTGGTGTACACAATCACGAGGGGGATAGAACTGCTTAGTGCACAGTCTTTCCCAGTTAAAGGGAATCAAGAAAAGAGGACATTGGTTTAAGGTGAGAAGAGAAAGATTTAATGGGAACCTGAAGGGCAACCTTTCAACACAGAGGTGGGGTGTATATAGAAGTAGCTGCCAGATAAAGTAATCGAGGGAGGTACAACAACAACCTTTAAAAGACATTTGTACAAGTACATGGATAGGATAGGTTTAGAGATGTACTAGTCTAAGTGCAGACCAGTTGGGGTCTGCTCCCAACGCAATATTCCACCACTCACCCGTTCCCCCAATGCAACCCGTTCCCCCAACGCAATATTCCACCACTCACGCAAAGCCCCCAACTGTGCAGACGCAGCTCATTTCCCCCAAGCACTCCTCCCCTTCTTCAACCTCCCTCTTCTTTCCTCTCCTCCTCCCCTCCCCAATCCCTCCCTCTCCTTTCCATTACCCTCAGTCATTCCCTCCCTCCATAACACTTCTCCCCTCCCTACCCATCCATTCCCTCTATCCCCACCTCCCCCACGCCTCACCTCCACCTGTCCCCCCACTATCCCTCCTCAACCCCACTGCCCTCCTCTCCCTCTATTCCCCACTCCCTATCTCCTCCACTCCCCCCTCTTCTCCCTCTATTCCCCCACCTCCCCCACTTCCCCCCCTCCCTCAATCCCTCCACTCTCCCTCCTCACCTCCCCAGGATCTTCCCCCTCTCCTCCTCCCCTCCCAATCCTTCCCTCACCTCTCCCTCCCTCTCCTTTCCCCTACCCTCAAACACTCCCTAGCTTTAGTGGATTCTCGAAGCTCTCCCCGAGAGCTGCCGGCGGATGTCGCGCAGCTACTGCTGCTGGTAAGTAAATTCAAACAGCGGGTAGGGCTGGTGGTCGCACATGAGCGTGAGCATCTCACGTCTTGTCCCGTAGATCAGGAGCAGCAGCTCCTTGAGGCCTGTGTATTTCCCTACCACTAGCTGATTATCGAAGTAAGGAACAAACCGACCGGCCGTCTCCTGCTCAAGAGCGCATACCACATAGTGGTAATTGGTCTTGTCGGACGTTACGCTGCGGATGTAGAATTGGGACTCGGCCTATAGGGACCAAACCCACGGCTGCAAGGTCCAAAATGTAGGCAGCTTCAGGGAGACTGCGTTGAGTTTGGCCTTATAGGCGGCAGTGGCGGAATGCATTTTCTTATGAAATTTCCCTTCCAGGATTACACTCCTGGGCGTCGGGGTCACCAGTATAGTGGAGACTCACAGGAGTCCAGCCAAAAACTAAGCAGAGACAAGTTGTGTGCTTGAGACGTGTTTTATTCGGTACGATACAGCTCCCAACTACCCAAAAGGGCACGGGCGTTGCCCGACCTTAAACACCCCTATGGGTCAACCCCGTGACCTCCGCCTCCCACACTGAGACACCTAACTCCAGATCCGAGGGATCGCTCTGCCAGTGGCCTCCCACTAGGTGCCACCACAACAGCTGCAATCAAGGCAGAACATGTCCATTGGAATGAAAGGGTTAACTTATGAAGAAGGATGGTGAAGGTCGGTCCTCTTATCATTGGAGTTTAGAAGAAAGAAAATTGATCTTATTGAAACAAATATGATTCTGTGGGAGATTGGCAGATGGATATTGAGGCAATGCCTCTGCTGTCTGCAATGCTAATTTAAACTAATCTCATCTCGCCCACACATGGTCCATATCCCTCCTTTGCCTGCTTATTCATGCGCTTGTCTAAATTGCTGTTAAATGTTGCAAAGGCATCTGGTGCCACCATCTCCTTTGGCAGCATGTTCCTGACCTTCACCACTCTCTTCAAAAGAACCTGCCTAGCAAATCTGTTTTAAAATTGTTCCCTCTCACCTTAAAGCTGTACTTTCTAGAAATTGAAATTTTCACACTGTGAAAAAGATTCTGACTATCAAAGCTACTCATAATTTTATACATTCCTATCAGGTCAGACTCTGACCCTCCAGAGGAAACAATCCAAGATTGTCTAAGCGCTAGAACTGCACATAATACTCTAAATGTGGCCTAACCAAAGTTTTATACAGCTGCAAAATGACTTGCCAACTTTTCTACTCAGTGCTTCGACTGGTAAAGGCAAGTGTGTTGTATGCCTTCTTTGCTTTCCTATCTACTTGTGTGGCCACTTTTAGGGAGCCATGGATTTGTACGCCAAGATTCCTTTGTACATTAATGTTCCCAAGAGCCCTGTCATTTACTGCATACTTTCCCCGTACATTTTGCCTCAAAAGCCCACCACTTTACATGTGATCAGATTAAGCTCTATTTGCCATTTCTCTGCCCATATTTCCAACTGATCTATATCCTGCTGTATTCTTTTGACAACCTTCTTCACTATCCATAACTCCACAAATTATTTCTGCAAAATTACTAATCGCCTCCACTACATTTTTGTCCAAATCATTTATATATATCGCAAACAACAGAAGTCCCATCACTAAATCCTGAGGAACACTACTGGTCAGAATTATACTCCTCCACACTAAGCACCGTCATTTATGGCTAGGACAAATTGAATCTAATATACAAAGTCTCCATGGATCCTATGTGCCTTAATCTTCTCAATCAGCCTACCATGAAGGGCCTGTCAAATGCTCTATTAAAGTAGACAATACTGACTATCCTGGTCATATCAATCAGCTTCATCATCTCCTTAAAAAATGCAATCAATTTTGTAAAACATGATTCCCCTGAACAAAGTCATGTTAACCTTACCTGATAAGTTCATGCTTTACCTGATGTAACTAATCCTATCATAGTCATACAGCATAGAAACAAGCCGTTTGACCTGACTCATCCATGCCGACCGAAGTGCTCATCTACACTAGTCCAACCTGACCATGTTTGACCCATTGCCATCTGACATTTTCGATTTATGTACGTCCAAATTCATATATGCCCAAAATGTTATTTTACCCACTGCAACCACTTTCTCTGGCAGTTCATTCCATATGGATACCATTGTGTGTAAAACCTATGCACCTTAAGCAAGAGTCTGAAGAAGGGTCTCGACCCGAAATGTCACCCATTCCTTATCTCAACGCTACGGACATTTTGATGAGGAACATTGTCTGCCTTGTTCTTGTTCTTTGTGGTTAATCCTTAATAATTTTACACATGAGTTTATCCTGGACAATCAGCTTCATACTCTTGGGGACCTTTTGACAGACATCCTCTTCCAAGTGATTTTTCTTAGGGTTTTCCATGTTAAAATGATATACTAGATGTTGCTGTTTATCATACCACTGCAGTCCTTGTGGCTTGGGTAGGGAGAAACAAATCTTATCTCTTTTTCACTTTCTAAAATCATAAGCTCTAACCCCAACCTCTTCCCCTGCATTCATCACCAGGTGAGGTCAACATATCCACAACAGTGTAGGGAGCTTCCATCGCCCCAATGGATGGTTCGACTACCCCGACCGCGGGGGAATAAAGAGGAATTTGATTTTTTTTTGTCTTCCATCACAGTGAAGAATGTGGGGAATCCGCTGTGGTGGATGTTTATGTTAATTTTTATGTAGTTGTGTGTCCTGTTGCTTTTTTTACCGTTTGGCTGTATGGTAATTTGCATATCACTGTACCTTAATTGGTACATGTGACAATAAAAGACCTTTGAAACCTTATGGTTTAGCATATTGTCCAATCATGTGATAAATGTTAAGTCCACCAGAGCTAATTGGAAGAAGAGTCTTTCTTCTGCTGTGTCTGCAAGTCCCAACAAACATCCCTGTTCCCTTGACAACACACTCCTTACACAACACTTCCCACATCTGTCTGTACACCTGGCCTGGAGATATTCCAGGAACAGGTAGGATCAAAAGGTAACTGCCAGAACTGCCAGGTGACTATCCACCTACTGTAATTTGTACTGTAACTGTAATTTCCAATATGTGCAATAACCCATACTGGATATAGGAATCCTATTTATCCATTCTATTTATCCATTGTCTTTTTATAGATATGTATATAGCGCCGCAGAAACTGTGCACCTTATTCCCCCCCCCCCCCCCCTTTTTGTTTTGCACTGAGTAGGAGCAGCTTTTAATCTCATTGTACATGTGTATAGTGACAATAAAAGGCATTCTGATTCTGAAAGAAAATTAGTTCAAGCTTTTTTTAAATTAAACCTCATTAGGAAATATATTTGGATAGTTCCTTTAAGTGGAGCCTGTTAAAGCACTTCTGATTTCCTTAAATTCTGAACACCCACCTGCATTGCTGCTCCACCCCTCAGCATCAATTCAAATAGCTAAATCCAGTTGACTCAATTTCTAGTGGTTTCATCATGTCTCCAGTGGCCTTCTATTGGTTACCAGAAAAATGTACCATCTCACATTTGCACCCCGTCCCTTTCTGCTGCTTTCTGTCAATTGGAAACTGAACAGAATTTTCTTTAGCTGATCGCAATAATATTGGGTTTCCGCTGTCTTCAATATTTTATAAGATAGGGGTCACAGTGGCCATATATTTTAATTGCCACTTCAACTTTTTGAATGCAGTTGCATCCAGACAATTAACCTTCAGTTCATGGAGATTCCACAATATTCCACAAAGATTGTTAATCCTTCTCACACGGCTTTCTGGAACTAATCAACTGTTTGGAAATATTCAGTAACCGGGACTGCAGGTATGGGGGCTTCAGATGGGGATGGGGGCTTTCTCACATCCTCTTTTGTGTGCAGAATCTGTGTGGACTGATGAAGCAACAATTCTGATAATACAGCACCTCGTATTCCACTTGGGTAGCCTACAACCCAACGGTATAAACATTGAATTCTACAATTGTAGGTAACTAACCAACAACTATACGTTTGCCTTTCCCTATTCCCTTCCACCTGTATCGTTTCCTCTGACTTCACATTTTGCGTCTCTCCTCTCTATATCTCACAGCCTTTTGTCTTCTTCACATCTTTAGCCTTTGTCCACACACCCTCTTCTCCTCACCTGTATTCACCAATCACTTACCAGACTTTGTGCATCCCAATTTTCTTCCAACTTTCTACCTTCTACTACTATCAGTCTTTAAAACAGCATTTGCAGTTTCTTATGTCCCCTGCATGTGGGTCATCTATCTACACATAACTAAAACTCTGATCTTGTGCTTTTCCAGTTTTACTTTTCTATTTGCACAAAAATGGTACACGATAGCGCTTCTACTTTTCGCCACCTTACTCACCATTCTCCTGTGCTACAAGGGCAACAAGTTTTGTTCCGATATATGGTATATTTTAAAGGTTATTAAGGTTTTAAAATCTTTTAAAATGTGCATGCGCAGATTGCACTCCTCTCCTGCACCATCGCCACACTGATTGGCCGGGTCTGCTGTCAGTCACGAATGGCGCCTGCCTCGCCGGCGAGTAGAATATAAAGCTGAAGGAACCGCTGCCAGGGTTCCACGTGGTGATCCAGGAGGCATGGAGACCGTGGTGGTGAGGCCTCGCGACGATGGGGCTGTGACGGCGGTGAGGCCTCGCGGCGATGGAGCCATGGCAGTGGTGGGGCCTCGTGGCGGCGATGGGGCCTTGCGACAGTGGTGGGGCCTTGCCAAATTTCAAAATCCGCGGAGAAATCTATCTCTTCCTCATTTTATTCCTGTCTCGTTTCTGGTGGGGGAAGAAGGGGAATGGAGAGAGAGAGAGAGAGAGAGGAGGGGGAGTATGGGGGCGGTAGGGAGTGGGGAATAGAGGGAGAAGAGGGCAATGGGGGAGGTGAGGAGGGATTGTCTGGAGTGGACATGCGTGCTGGTAAGCAAGGCCCCCACTTAACCGCTGCAATCGGCATTTCCATCCGCTCTTATGGCATCCGCACAATCCAGATCATCTTTGGTGCGTGCCACTTCATCTGGCCATTCATTGTTAAGGACGTGGCCCAGCTGTTGCTGGGCGCAGATTTCTTGAGGGTGCAATCCCTCCTGGTGGACGTGAGAGGGCAACGCCTTGTCCACGCTTCCACGTTAGAGGAGATCTCCTTGTGCCCTACTGCGTCCGCCACGACAATCCACAACCCTGTAGCAATGGTGGACAATATATATGCTCAGATAATGGCCGAGTTTCCTAACGTTGTCACTCCGCAGTTCGACTTGGCCAGCCCAAGACATGGTGTCATGCACCATATTCTTACATCAGGCCCACCGCTCCACGCCCGTGCCCGAGGACTTTCCATGGGCATCGTCCGATGCTCCAACAGCCCATGGGCCACCCCGCTGCACATGATGCCCGAAGGACTCCGGGGGCTGGAGGCCTTGTGGTGACTACCGTTGCCTGAACGAGGCAACAACTGCCGGTCGTTACCCCATTCCCCACATTTCTCAGCCCATCTGGCCGGGGCTAAGCTATTTTCTAAAACCAACTTAGTCCGGGGATATAAACAGATCCCCGTGCGATCGGAGGATGTCACGAAGATGGTTATTATCACCCCGTTCGGCCTCTTCGAGTTCCTGTGGATGCCCTTTGGCCTCAAGAATGCCACACAGGCCTTCCAGCGCTGGATGGACACCGTGGGGCATGGGCTCGATTTTCTGTTCATCTATTTAGATGACATCCTCGTGGCAAGTCGCTCACAGTAGAAGCACTGCGCCCACTTACGTTTATTATGCCAGCTCCGTGAATACGGCCTCTGGGTCAACAGATTTCTGGGCCACCAGGTGACACGACACGGAGGAGTGCCTCTACCACACAGGTTTGAGGCAATCTGCTAGCTTCCGCGGCCTTCCACAGTGTGGGGCCTCCAGGAGTTCGTGGGCATGGTAACGTTCTACCATCGGTTTGTGCCAGTGGCAGCTAAAATTATACGGTCATTGGCAGCCTCTCACCTTTTTCAGCTGCCAGCTCAACCCTGCGGAACAGCATTACATTGCTTTCGACCAGGAGTTGCTCGCCTTGCTCCTTGCGGTGTGGCATTTCCGGTATTTCCTGGAGGGCCGGGAATTTGTAGCCTTCGTGGACCATAAGCACCTCACCTTCGCATTCGCTAAGGTCTCAGATTCTTGGTCCGGCCGTCAGCAGCACCATTTAACGTCTATTTCGGAATTTACCACAGTTCTGACAAATAGCCGGTAAATAGAACCTGGTTGAAGACGCCTCGACGATCGCAGCCGTTCTCAACCCAGACTACTCCACCTTGGCTGCGGCGCAGCTGGTGTACGATGAGATGTTGGCATTTCGCACCGCGATCGTGGGTTTGGTGCTGGAGAATGTGCTGTTGGGCCCCTCGGGTACATCCATCCTTGCAACATGTCCACGGTGGTGGACCGTTTTACGCAGTGGCCGGAGGCCATCCCGCTAATGGACACATCCGCCCGGTCGTGCGCTCGTGCCCTTGTGGCTAATTGGCAGCCCGCTTCGGGGTTCCTCTGGACATCACATCGGACCGGAGTGCCCAGTTCACTTCTGAACTGTGATCCGCAATGGCCCACATGCTTGGGACGCAGCTCCACTATTCGACAGTGTACCATTCCCAGTCGAATGGGTTGGTGGAGCGGTTCCACCGCCATCTGTAGGACGCCCTGAAGACTCGCCTCATGGGCCCTGAGTGGATGGACGAGTTGCCATGGGTCCTGTTGGGGATTCGGACTGCCCCCAAGGAGGATTTGTCATCGTCCTCGGCGGAACTAGTGTATGGCACTCCGCTCCCCATCATCGGGATGTTCGTCCCGGCTGCTTATGTGTCCTGGGAACAGGCGTCATCTGTGTTGGTGCACTTGCGGGAGAGGGTTGGCGCCCTGGCTCCCGTCCCAATGTCCCGTCATGGGGTGGCTCCATTCCATGTGCCACCGGCATTCGTGGACTGTCCGTACATCTTTCTGTGCAGTGAAGCCCACAAAGTCACCCTTGCAGTGCCCTTATGAAGGTCCCTTTCGGGTGCTGAGGCACAGGCACACGATATTCGTCTTGGACATAGGGGGCCGGCAGGAAACTGTATCCATGGCTCATTTAACACCAGCCCATCTGGACCTGAGTGAGCCAGTACAGGTGGCTCAACCTCCCCGTCGCTGGTGCCCACCGTCTCGGGTCCCCTTGAAATATTCCAAACTGCGCAAGTCCCCTGTGCGTGGGGACGTATCTAAGCGACCTGGTCGCCTCATTCGGAGTCCCGTCCATTTCGGTGCCTCTGGTTCTGGGGAGGGGGGGTCATGTGGCGGCACCTGGTGGTAGGCCACAGGGAGAGCGAACTTTCGGATCTGGAGGGAGGAGTTAGGTGTCTCGGTGTGGGAGGCGCAGGTCACGGGGTTGACCCATAGGGGTATTTAAGGTCAGGCAATGCCTTTTGATGAGTTGGGAGATATATTGTACCGAATAAAACACGTCTCGAGCACGCAACTAGGTCTGCTTAGTTTTTGGCTGGACCCCTGCAAGTTTCCGCTATAATGTGCTCTTATCTAAATGTGGAGACGAAAACTGCAAGTAATACTCCAAATACAGTCTATTCTGTGGCCTGTAGAATTGCTTCAATCTTACCTAACAAAGACAAATCTCCTGCTTCCTTTGTATGAAGTCCTCTGCCAGTGCTGGCAAGAAGGAGCTGTACCGTAGGACATGAGGGATGCCACGATCATTACCCTCTACAGGAACAAGGGCGAGAGAAGCGACTGCAGCAACTACAGAGGCATATCCCTCCTCAACATCGTTGGCAAGGTCTTTGCTTGGGTCATCTTGATCTGCCTGCAGAAGCTGGCAGAATGGGTCTACCTAGAGTCACTGTGCAGTTTCCGAGCTGGAAGGTCAACAGTAGACATGGTCTTCTCCCTTCGCCAGCTCCAGGAGAAGTGCAGAGAACAACGGATGCCCCTGTATGTTGCTTTAATTTACCTCACCAAGGCGTTCGAACTTGTCAGCAGAGATGGCCTATTTAAGGCTCTGCCAAAGTTCGGCTGCCCACCAAAACTGCAGAGCATGATAGAATCCTTCCACATCAACACGAAGGGGACAGTGCAGTTCAATAGCAGCTTCTCTGAGCCCTACGACATCCGCAGTGGCGTTAAACAAGGCTGCGTCCTCGCTCCCACACTCTTTGGGATTTTCTTCGCTCTGCTCCTGAAACATGCCTTCGGCACTGCAACAGAGGAGATCTACTTTTCACACAGAGTGGTGGGTCTCTGGAACTCTCTGCCACAGAGGGTAGTTGAGGCCAGTTCATTGGCTATATTTAAGAGGGAGTTAGATGTGGCCCTTGTCGCTAAGGGGATCAGAGGGTATGGAGAGAAGGCAGGTACGGGATACTGAGTTGGATGATCAGCCATGATCATATTGAATGGCGGTGCAGGCTCGAAGGGCCGAAAGGCCTAATCCTGCACCTAATTTCTATGTTTTTATGTTTCTACCTGCCTACTAGATCAGATGGCAGGTTCTTCAACCTCACCCGCCTCAGAGCAAAGACAAAAGTATGTGAAGCTCCCATCAGAGACATGTTGTTTGTTGACAGCCCCGCAGTTGTGTCCCACACCCAGCAGGAACTGCAGTCACTGATGGAACGCTTCTATCAGGCATGCAAGGACTTTGGGCTGTCATCAGCCTGAAGAAGACGTATGTTTTGGGGCAGGATACAGAGGCGCCGCCTGTCATCACCATCGACGACTACGGACTTGATGCCGTCCATCAGTTCACGTACCTCGGCTACACCATCATCGACAACCTCTCCTTGGACACAGAGATTGATTAGAGGATCGGGAAGGCAGCTACAACTCTCGCTCGCCTCACAACTCGAGTGTGGACCAACCCAAAGCTGACAGTGAAGACAAAGATAGCAGTCTATAACGCCTGTATCATCAGCACGCTGCTGTACGGCAGTGCGACATGGACTACATATGCCAGGCAGGAGAGAAGACTCGACACCTTCCACCTGAGAAACATCCGCCGTATCCTGGGCATATCAGAATGGCAAGAATTACATATCTGGCAAGACAGTGGCCAATGCCAAGATCCTGTCTCGCGCTGGCCTTCCCAGTATGTACACTCTACTCAGGCAACTCAGACTGCGGTGCCTGGGCCATGTCCACCGCTTGGAGGATGGCCGTATTCCAAAAGAGCTATGGAGAGCTGACATCTGGGAGGAGAACCATCGGCCGGCCCCAGCTACATTACAAGGATGTCTGCAAGAGAGATATGAAGGCGCTCGACATCGATGTGGAGTCCTGGGAGAGCCTTGCAGCTGACCGCACGAGGTGGAGAGGTACCCTGAACCAACATCTCAAAACGGGGGAAGAGAAACTGTTGAACTCAGCGTCAGACAAGCGGGCACGCAGAAAGGAGTGCAGCAACTTCAACAAACCAGAGACCCCACACAAATGTGACCTTTGCCACAGAGACTGTCACTCACGCATTGGTCTCTTCAGCCACAAGAGACGCTGCTCCAGCCGAGGTTTGGAGCAAGCAGCCAACAACTAGGATGCATCACCCATGGTCAGTCATGACCGAGGGGGGGGGGGGGGGCTACGACCTATCTTCATACTTCTTGCATTAAAGGCGAACATTCTTATAGCTTTACTAATCACTTGCTGCATTTGCATTTTTACTTTTTTTATTTCATGCACTAGAATCCCCAGATCCCAATGTGCATTAACATTTTGTGATCTCACACCATTGATTTGCTTTTTTGTCCTTTCTCACCAAATAGATAGCCTCTTACACTCCATCTGCCAACTTCTTATCCACCTACTCAGCCCATTTACTGTATATCCTTTGCAGGTTCTGTGTCCTTCTCATAACTTTGTATTCCACTATTTTTTTAGCAGCAACATTTTACCTTCATTACATTCTGTCCGTTCATCCATTGTCATTAATACTTTCTAGTAGTTGAGGGTCAGGCGCTGAACCTTGCGGTACCCCACAGTTTACTGATTATCAGTCTGAAAATGACTATTTTACATGGACTTTCTGAGAACTGTTTGCCACTCCACTATCCAAGCCAACATATTATTTCCAACTCAATGATGCATATCTAGTTCAATATGACACTTTATTAACCTTCTCTTAATCCAAGTCTATCTACTGGTTCCCTATGAAAAGAGAAAAGCTCCAATTATTACAGTTGTATAGGAAAAGCAACAGTTAATCTGACATTTGTGTTGAAACAAAATGTATGCTTCCTGATTGTAACATACTTTTGATTAATCAATATATAAAATCACATAGGCTGGTAAAAATGCATTATAAATTATAGATGCAGGTCCAAGTCAGCAATGGAAATTAAACAGCCGTGAATTTTACATGAGAAATAAGTACAATGTAACTTCTGATATCTTAGTTATAAATGAAAGGGTCCTAGCTATGTGAATACACATAAACCCGTAACATGAGTAGTGTAATCAAGATAGCTTTATGAATCTCTGTTGAAACTTTTGGGGCTGTCAGAAATAGAATGAGATGTAGTGTAATTAGCTCACCAGAGGCAAAAACACAAGCAATTTGAGATGGAGGACAAGCTCAGAATACAAAGGACAATAAAGAAATGTTGGCAATAATTCTGCAAATGTCCTGTCTGGTGTTACACTCTTTAGCTGTGGTGTCAGAATGCATAGCCAAGACCAAGGTTGTGAAGTCAATCCCATTTGATTCTTTGCCATGATGATGTAAATCAGCACAGTAATGAAACAGGTGCAAGGTGGTGTCAAAGGCAAAAAAAACTACAAAGTAAACAGGTGTCTTTTATCCTTAATTACAGCAAGGGAGGTGTCATCCTTGAAAACTATTGAAACTCAGTTCCTCAGGAAATTATAGTCATTTACAAGTTTAAAGGGTAACTGCTAATTGAAATAGTGCAAGTAGTTGGCATCATATTCCTGATGTACCATATGCAAGTGTCAGTGTTATTGATGTTCCTGTGAAATTTGTCTGTGCAGATTACAATAAGTCATACAATACGGAAAGATGCCCTTCGGCCCAATTTACCCATGCCGGCCAAGATGCCTCATTCATACTAGTCCCACCTGCACATGCTAGGTCCATATCCCTCTAAACCTTTCCTATCTAAGTACCTGTCCAAATGTATTTTAAATGTTGTTATAGTATCTTCCCTCACCACCTCCTCTGGCAGCTCATTCCATATATCCACCACTCTCTGTGTGATGCTGTTACTCCTCAGGTCCCTATTAAATGTTTCCCCTGGTAGACAAAAGTGCTGGGGAAACTCAGTGGGTGCAGCAACATCTATGGAGCGAAGGAAATAGGCAACGTTTCAGGCGGAAACACTTCTTCAGATTGATGTAGGGAGGCGGGGTGGGGAGAAGAAAGGAGAAAGGAAGAGTAGGAGCCAGAGGGCTGAGGAAGAGCTGAGGAGGGGAGGAGAAGAGGAGGAGACAGCAAGGGCTACCGGAAATTGGAGAAGTCAATGTTTATGCCGCTAGGGTGCAAACTGCCCAAGCGGAATATGAGATGCTGCTCCTCCAATTTCCGGTGGTGCTCACTCTGGCCATGGAGGAGGCCCAGGACAGAAAGGTCGGATTCAGAATGGGAGTGGGTGTTGAAGTGCTGAGCCACAGGGAGATCAGATTGGTTAATGCGGACCGAGCTGAGATGTTCAGCAAAATGATCGGCAAGCCTATGCTTGGTCTCACCGATGTAGATCAGCTGATATCTAGAGCAGCGGAGGCAATAGATAAGGTTGGAGGAGATGCAGCTGAACCTCTGTCGCACCTGGAACGACTTTTTGGGTCCTTGAATGGAGTCAAGGGGGGAGGTAAAGCAACAAGTGTAGCATCTCTTGCAGTTGCAAGGGAAAGTGCCCAGGGAGGGGGTGGTGCGGAAGGGAAGGGAAGAATTTACCAGGGAGTTACGGAGGGAGCGGTCTTTTCGGAAAGCAGACAGGGGGGGTGAGGGGAATATGTGGCGAGTGGTGGGGTCACGTTGGAGGTGGCAAAAATGACGGAGGACTATTTGTTATATGTGACGGCTAGTGGGGTGAAAGGTGAGGACTAGGGGGACTCTGCCCTTGTTGCGAGTGGGGGGATGGGGAGAGAGAGAAGTGATACGGGGTATTGAAGAGACCCTGGTGAGAGCCTCACCTATAGTGGGGGAGGGAACCCCCGTTTCCCGAAGAATGAGGACATTTCCGATGCCCTGGTGTGGAACACCTCATCCTGGGAACAGATGCAGCGTAGACGGAGGAATTGGGAGTAGGGGATGGAGTCCTTACAGGAAGCAGGGTGGGAAGAAATGTAGTTTAGGTAGCCATTGGAGTCAATAGGTTTATAGTGGATGTCAGTCAGAAGTCTATCACCTGCGATGGAGATAGTGAGGTCAAGAAATGGTAGGGAAGTGTCGGAAATGGTCCAGGTGTATTTGAGTGCCGGATGGAAGTTAATGGTGAAGCAGATGAAGTCAGTCAGTTGTGTGTGGGTGCAGGAGGTAGCACCAATGCAATCGTCGATGTAGCGGAGGTAGAGGTCGGGGATGGGGCCCTGGTACGTCTTGAACAAGGATTGTTCGACGTACTCTACAAAGAGGCAGGCATAGCTGGGGCCCATGCGCGTGCCCATAGCTACGCCTTGTATTTGGAGGAAATGGGAGGAGTCAAACGAAAAGTTATTAAGGTTAAGGACCAGCTCCGCTGGACGAGAGTATCTGTAGACGGGGATTGGTTAGTTCTCCGGTCGAGGAAGAACCGGAGGGCTTTGAGGGGGATGGAGGTGTAGAGTGACTGGACATCCATGGTGAAAATGAGGGGATGGGGGCCTAGAGAACGGAATGCCCGGAGACGACGGAGAGTGTCTGAGGTGTCTTGAACATAGGTAGGGAGGGATTTAACCAGGGGGATAGGATGGAGTCGAGGTATGTGGAAACAAGTTTGGTAGGGCACTAACAGGCAGAGACAATGGGCCTACCAGGACAGTCAGGTTTGTGGATTTTGGGGAGAAGGTAAAATCGGGCTGTGCGGGGCTGGGGAACAATAAGATTGGAGGCTTGGGGGGGCAGGGAGCCGGAGTGGATGAAGTCAGTGATGGTGCTAGAGATAGTGGCCTTGTGCTCGTCTGTGGGGTCATGGTCCAGGGGTAAGTAGGAGGAGGTGTCCGAGAGTTGGTGTGTGGCCTCAGCTTTGTAAAGATCGACGCGCCAGACTGCCACAGCACCTCCCTTGTCGGCGGGTTTGATAACCCAGTCTGGGTTGTTGCGGAGTGAGTTGATGGCTGTACATTCAGGGGGGGAGAGGTTAGAGTGAGACAGGGGAGTGGAGAAGTTGAGGCGGTTGATGTCCCGCTGGCAGTTTTGAATAAAAAGGTCTGAAGCTGGAAGGCCATGAGGGGGGGGGTCCAAGAGGAGGGGGTCCATTGGAGACGGGAAAAGGGATCATCAATAGGGGGCGAGGACTCCTTCCCATGGAAAAACGCTGTGAGGCGGAGGCGACGGTAGAAGAGCTCCAAGTTGTGGTGGGCGCTAAACTCATTGAGGTGGGGACGGAGGGGGATGGAGGGGATTGAAAGTAAGGCCTCTGCTGAGGACAGACCGTTCGGTGTCGGAGAGGGGGAGGTCAGGGGGGATGGTGAACACACGGCAGGGATGGGGGTTGGGGCCGGAGGAAGGCAGGTGAGTGAACTGAGGCCGAGGCGATGTCTGGTGGGGGGGGGGGGGGGGTGAGGTGCGTGGTCAGGGAGGAGGGGGGGCATGAAGACTGTAGTGTGGGTGGGGAAGAGCTGGGGTCACATGGTTTGAGGGGGATGGGGAAGACCCAGTGGAACAGCCACTGAGGTTACCAGGTTTAGGGTGACTAGCACTAGGACCCAGCGCAGTCCCGGGGGAGTGGGAATCTGCAACGTGGAAACTTCAGGCTGCAGGTAAGGCGACAGCGGGCAGCTGGGAGGTGGTGGCGTAGCGGGGGTCGGTGTAATCGATGGTGGGAGTACGCAGGCAGTAGTGTCCGGGTCAGCGGGCGATGCATGGGAGGTCCCGGTGGGTGGATGGTCGGTGGGGCTGCACAGTTCGGCCAACCCGATGAGGCGACAAGGTGAGGTGGTGTGGTGGCCATATTCGGTGAACATGCAGCATCTCTGGCGAGAAGGAATGCGTGACATTTCTGGTCGAGACCCTTCAGACTGAGTCAGGAGAGAGGGTGACACACATACAGAAGGGTATTAGACTAAGTGGGACCCATCGGGTCCCAGTCACACGGGATGCCAGGTCTCCCAACGCAACCAATTCCCCAACACAATATTCCACCACTCACCCACAGCCCCTAACTGCGCAGGCGTGGCTGACGGGTACCCGTTGTGACGCACCTGATCCCCCATCTTCCCCTCACCCCTCCCTCTCTGCCTCTTGCCCGTTCCGCCCCCCCCGGCACTCACTCCATCCCCCCTCAACTCCTCCCCCCCCCCCATCCACTCTTATCGGCTCTCCGGCAGAGCAGCTATTTCCGCCCATTGGGTTCTCTTTGTGACGTCGAAAATGCAGGTATTACTGCGCAGGCGCAGCTGATGGGCACGGCAAGTGGAAAAGGGATTTATTAAAGCTTAAAATGTGAATAACTTAAAATATAACAACAATTTAAACGTCAAAGATGAGATTTATTCTGTCCATTCTTTCTTGTTGCGTCTCTTGTTTGTTCTGCAGCCAGGGGAGGAGGATGGCTTCAGGTGGGGGCTGTCGGAGGCCGGTGGGGGGAGCGTCCTGCAGCCGGGGGATGAGGGCGGCTTCAGGCAGGGGCTGTCGGCGGCCGGGGGGAGCGTTCTGCAGCCGGAAGGGGGACGGCTTTAGGCGCGGCTTGCCGGGGACCGGTGGGGAAGGGGGGAGCACTGCAGTGGCCAACAGCTGCCATTGCCTATTACTGCAGTAACCTACTGCTGCCTACCCTTGCCGCTGCCTACCCCTGCCGCAGCCTACCACTGCCGGGGGGGGGGGGGGGGGGGGGAAGCGTCCTACAGCCAGGGAGGGGGAAGGCTTTAGGCGGGTGCTGTTGTGGGCCGTTTGGGGTGGTTGGTGATTACCCGGACGTGGCGCCGACAGACAAGAAACCAAAGTAAAGAAGTCAAAGCCAAAGAACCGAATAGAAACGAGGTTGAAACGCAAATTAACCGAAAGAGTCCGAAGACGAAACATCTACTAACCGAAAGGATGGACGCCTAAATGCAAACTAACCGAAAGGGCGGGATGCCTAAAAGCCAACAAACCGATAGGCTGCGTCACCTAAAAGCAAACTTACCAAATGACCGCTCTGTGAAAACGCCATCTACCCGAAAGGCGGCGTCGCCTACAAGCCAAAGGACCGACTGCTGCTCAACAGAAAAGTCCAATAACGGACTTGACGTTGTCGGGGGGCGGGACCTGTCATTGATTGGTCCAGACCCCCGCATCAATCACATCACTGTGAAGGCATGAACATTGTCCCAAACCTCCGCTCCACCCGACCCGCAGCCGGCGGAGGGCGGCCGTGGGAGAGTGGGGGCTGTCCCGAGGGATGAGCACCTTCGGCCGCTTTCAACTTGGTGCTTGGGTTCAGACTGCCCAGTCACCTATGGCTTGTGTGGGAAAATGAACCCCACACTCCTGTCTCCCCCTTCTCTCTCCCCTCTTCTCTCTCTCCCCCTCTCTCTCTCCCCCATCTCTCTCTCTCCCTTCTCTCTCTCCCTACTCTCCCCTCCTCTCTCTCCCCTCTTCACTCCCCTCACTCTCTTCTCTCTCTCCTCCTCTCTCTTCCCCTCCTCTCTCTGCCCCTCCTCCCCCCTCTCACTCCCTTCTCTCTCCCTCCTCTCTATCTCCCCATCTCTTCCCCCCACGCTCTGTCTCCCTTCTCTCGCTCCCCTTCTCTCCCCCTTCTCTCTCTCGCTCTCCTCCGTCTCCACCCGCAGGAGCGTCCCACAGTCACTGACCGCAATGCACCGCCATCGAACCCCAACTTCCACACCAGGATGATTTCCCCCGAGCCCCGGACTTTGCACCCACACCAGGGTGATTCACCCCGGCCGCGGGGACAGGCGGTTATATTTATTACCCTCTCGGTGTTTGTGGAACACACCCAAGCTCCCACGCACAAAACAGGCAGCATCTCTGGAGAGAAGGAATGGGTGCCGTTTCGTGCCAAGACCATTCTTCAGAGTGCGTCTTCTGGTCTTTTGTGTGGCGTGTACAGCCTAAAGTTGTTGGACAACTTGTGATCTTCTATTTGATCTTCCATTTGTGCACATCGAGTTGATTGCATTAGTCGAAACAGGGAGGATCACGGGAAGGTTGCAATCTTCCACCCCAGAGTGCGTCTGAAGGGTCTCGACCTGAAACGCCACCCATTCCTTCTCTCCAGAGATGCTGCCTGTTCAGCTGAGTTACTCCAGCATTTTGTGTCTATCTTTGGTGTGACAGTTGTCTCATTTCATTGGCTTCTTGTACTGCGGGCCCAGGAGAGAAGCTGTACATGCCATTTGCATCTATTCAAACAAGTGCTCTCAAATTGAAATCCTACATCTTTGCGAGGGAGGGATGGAATAGATCGCCGGTTAAAACAAAGGCCGTTAGGACAGGGAAACAAGGACAGCCTGTCCTTGGGTGCGTTCGGCAAACACCAAGACGGTAATAAATAAACCGTGAATCACCCTGGTGTGGGTGTCAAATTCAGGGGATCGGGGTGGTGGGGGGAATCACCCTGGTGTGGAGGTTGGGGTCCGATGGCGGTGCATCGCGGTCAGTGAATGTGGGACGTTCCCGCGGGTGGAGACGAAGGAGAGAGAGAAGGTGGAGAGAAGGGGGAGAGAGAAAGGAGGGAGAGAAGAGGGAGAGAGGAGGGGAAGAGAGAGGAGGGGAAGAGAGAGGAGAGAGAGAGAAGAGTGGAGAGAGAAGAGTGGAGAGATAAGAGGGGAGAGAGAAGAGGGGAGAGAGAGAAGAGCAGAGAGAGAAGGGGGAGACGGGAGCGTGGGATTCATTTTCCCACACAAGCCATAGGTGACTGGACAATCTGAACCCAAGCACCAAGTTGAAAACGGCCGAAGGTGTGCATCGCTCAGAACAGCCCCCACTCTCCAACGGCCACCCTCTGCCGGCTGCGGGTCGGGTGGAGCGGAGGTTTGCGACAATGTTCATGCCTTCACAGTGATGTGATTGACGCGGGGGTCTGGACCAATCGCTGACAAGTCCCGCCCACCGGCAACATCAAGCCCGTTATTCGACTTTCCTGTTGAGCGGCAGTCGGTACTTTGGCTTGTAGGCGACGCCGCCTTTCGGGTAGATGGCGTTTCGACAGAGCGGCCATTCGGTAAGTTTGCTTTTAGGCGACGTAGCCTTTCAGTTCGTTGGGTTTTAGGCGTCCCGCCCTTTCAGTTAGTTTGCATTTAGGCGTCCCATGCTTTTGGTTAGTTGGCGTGTCGTCTTCGGACTCTTTCAGTTAATTGGTGTTTCGGCCTCGTTTCTATTCGGTTCTTTGGCTTCGACTCCTTTGCTTCGACTTCTTGTCTGTCGGCGCCGCATCCGCACACGGGTTGGTGTGGGGGTGGGGGGGGGGGGTTAGCGTCCTGCAGCCAGCGGAGGGGGGCGGTTTCAGGCGGTTTCAGGCGGGGCCGTCGGGTGCTGGTGGGGTGGGAGGGAGCGTCCTGCAGCCGGGGCAGGGGGACAGCTTCAGGCGGGGGCTACCGTGGCCTATCGATGCCGATGCCTATCGCTGTCATGGCCTACCGCTGCCATGGCCTACAGCTGCAGTTCCCCACCGGCTTCAAGCAGGGATCGGTGGGGAGCATCCTGCAGGTGCGGACGGGGACGGCTTCAGGCAGGGGCTGGTGAGGGGTTGTGGAGTGTCCTGCCGCTGGGGATAGGAGGGCATCAGGTGAGGCCGGTGGGGGAGGGGGGGGGGGCAGCGTCCAGAATCAGGGGGAGCTTCAGGCGGGGACCAGAGGGAGCATCCTGAAGCCGGGGGAGGGGGACGGCTCCAGGCAGGGGCCAGCCGGGGCCGGCGGGAGCGTTCTGTAGCCAGGGGAACGGGAACAGCTTCAGGCGGGAGCAGTCGGGGGCCGGTGGAGGAGGGGGGAGCATCCTACAGCCGGGAAAGGGGGGCGGCTTCAGACGGGGCCTGTCGGGGGGCCGGTGGGAAGGTGCTGCCATGTTTGACGTCACAATGGGGACCCATCGCATCACAGCAGTAAGATGGCCTCTGGATCCGCCCTGCACAGTTGGACCGCCGCCATCTTGAAATTCCAACGGGTCCGCGCCTGCGCAGTTGTGACCGGTTGATCTAATACTTACGTGTTCGTCTTGTGTCACAATGGTAAGATGGCCTTGAATCTGCACCTGCGCAGTTGGAGTTGGGTTGCCGGGCCTACAACAAGCATGCGCACAGTTGGGGGCTGCCGGGCCCCCTGCCATTTTGAGATCATCATCCGCGCTTGCGCAGTTGGCCCGCAGCCATCTTGAAATTGCCATTGTGACTCGTGTCACAACGGGGACCTGTAGGCGGTGCCTGCACAGTTCGGGGAGGATTGGCGGGCCGGAATCGCCATTTTAACATCCAGTGTAATGTTTAGATGAGTGCTACTGGGGGAATATCAGAGGGGACCTTAAATACACCTGGCAGTCGTGCACCCACTTGCCGGCCGTGCCTGCACGGTTGGGGGAGGGTTGCCGTGACTTGCGTCACAACAGGGATCTCTGGTGTCACAATCGGAACCCGTCAGCTGCGCCTGCGCAGTTGAGGGCTATGGGTGAGTGGTGGAATATTGGTGGACGGGGCCCAACGGGTCCACACTTGATCTGGTAACCCATATAGATCACATCAAAGGCGCTGCCAAAGGAGGATTCATTGATCCCAAATCTGTGCTAAATTCAGTTTGTAAATTCAGTTTACAAACAAGCAATCCAGAACTGGGTTCGGCACTGCCAGCCTAATTTAAAGAAAGCTTCTAAAGTTAATAACCATCAAACTTTCACCTGAAAGGTGTGGGACATATTCAAAGACTAATCTAATCTATTCAGAGACTATCACTATTGAGGTTATTGTTCTAAACATCTCCTGTCTTATTCTTTGAAGGACCCATAGGATTTGGTGAAGATTTATTGAGGGGGCTATAATTTAACTTTAAACTTGATCAGAGTACAGAGCTTTACCATTACTGATTTTTGTGTTTGGAAAACACCAAAGAATCAACAAATTAACAGGTGTGCATTAACTATGATAGTGGGGTGGCCCACAGAACAATTGAAAACTGCCTAAAATATTAATCAACAAAACTGAACAAGCTCGGCAAGCTAAGAAATGGTTTCATATCATTCCATGCATTCTTGTAGACACAAAGAGTCTCTCAGATGTATCCAACCCCAAGGCTGGATTTCTAGACATAAATTAAAGTGCTGACAGATTACTCATTACCAGTCAAACACTATCATTATATTGAGAATCTTTGATGCTGTGGCACAGCAAAAGAAAATTCAAAATGCTGAATGTCTATTCTAAAATGCGTCTTCTTGATTATCTGTGGCAGTATCAGCGGTGGCCGAGTTGATAGTATTTTTACTAGAAGGCTGAGTTTCAAGTCCTACATCAAAACTTGAAACACTAATGTTAACGAAACTCTAATGCAATAATGAGGAAGTGCTCACAGTCATTCATGCCAACTTTTGGATTAAACCAAGGTTCTATTAGCCTTGGGAGATGTAAAAGATCTTATCTCACTAAGAGGTGCAGGAGATTTCTCCTTAGCATTATGGTTATTTTTTACCACTCAACAAGCATAATTTAGTTCAATGCTGTTTGGATTAGCGTGCTGTCCACAAGTCGACTGCTATGTTTTCTACAACAGAACTGTGTATAACTTCAAAATTACTTAATTGGGTGAAAAGCACATTCAAATGTCCTCAGGACTTGAAAAGTACAATAATTTATCAAATTGCTTTCCTTCTGCCATCACCAGAAACAAAATACATAATTTTTATTTACTTTATTTATTATCTTTTTGAGTTTCTAACACACCATGATCTGCTTCCTCTCTCCTCACACTGATTAAAATATCCCACGACTTGTTAATCACATGATTGATCAGAACCCAGGTCAGATGACTGAATGTCTCATATTACTGTGACCCTAAGACACAGATGTGGGAGAGGGGGTAAACAATCAGTTAATATACCTTTTTATTTTATGTTCAATGCAGATGGAAATTGTATGGAGTGTATAAAGATGGGACAATCTTATCCCAACAACATGTTGTAAGGGAGCTTCTTGTACCTTTTAAGACTATGGGCCAAGGGCTAATAAAGCGGCCAAATGTAGCTGGGAACTTGATGGTTGGCATGGATGTGTTTGTTTCTGTGCTGTATATTTGAGTAGGAAGGAACTACAGATGATGGTTTAAACCAAAGATAGACACAAAATGCTGGAGTAACTGAGCGGGACAGGCAACATCTCTGGAGAGAAGGAATGGGTGACGTTTCGGGTCGAGACCCTTCTTCAGACTGGCCTTTTTGTGCCTATCGTCTGTATATTGGAGTACTCTTTTCTCATAATGTAGCAATGAGAGTCTCTGGAGCAATCAAATCATTCTGCTGCCCGAAACCATATGATCATGTCTTCAGTTCATTCATTCAAGGACGCCCTACTGCAGCTTCATAAAATACTAAACAGAATGAAGCTATTAAAGTCAACCGTGCCTGTACACACTCTTTCAAAGATCCAGCTAAAAACTTGCTCTTTCACCTATATAATCATGCAGAATCAAGCAATTCCTTTTGGAAAGTTACTACTGAATCTATTTCCAGTCTTCGTCCTGGTAGTATATTTCAGATCAAAACAAGAATCTGCATCAAAATAATCATCACAAAAACTGTTAACAGTTAGCTTAAACTACCTTATGTTGAACCAAAGAGCATAAAACGAGCGTTAACCTTTTGATTTATCAGTGCCACAAATATTATCTAACATAATGGTTCAGAATCCACATCAAACAGCTCTTTCTCTGAAGTGAGGATAAACCTTCAGGCATGATAAGAACATTTAATAAACCTGGCCAACTTTCAAACAGATCGCTAGGCCAGTTGGAATTTTGCAGATGGCTATGTTTGGATTTTGTTATCATTGCTTTTTTCAACGTGGAGGGAATGCATCCTGGGGCAAATGTTCACTCACTGAGCATTCTCCAGTTATATCAGAGGTATCTCATGTCACAATTTCTTGAAACCCTATGAAATAGAGAGATTCTGAAGCATAATTATAAAAGGCTTTAAAATGGAAGTTTTAATTTAAATTCTTATTTAGAAATTAAGAATGACTCATTCTTTCTCCAGTTCCAGCTTCCAATGTACAAACAATATTGCAAAGAAAAGAGTAACATTCAGAATGATTTAAGAATTTTCCTGATAATCAACAGACAAACACAGTGGGGAGTTGCATTTTTTTTCGATAAGCATTTGTTTGTTTTAATCTGGAATGCATTCCGTGAAAGACTGGTGGAAGCAAACAGCAGCTTTCAAGAAGGATTTGGATAAATACTTAAAAAAGAAAACTTTGCAGAAGTATGGGAAAAGCAGAGAAATTTACTAGTTATTCAGAAGAATGTATCCTGAATAATGGTTCAAATTACGTCTTTCGTGCTGTATCATTGTACAAAAATCAAAGTGGTGATTTAATGTATTGTTGATTGGACATGAGATCTGCTCTTGGTTGCATTTTCTGAGGAAGTATTGGGTTTTGCTCTGTAGGAAGAAAATGTGTCACCCCTGACTAAACTCTGCATCTGAGGAGCATACTTGCCAGAAGGCAATTATCAATATGATACCTAGATGTTAAGAGTGGGTGAGAATGGTGCCACACATGACATTAACACCATGTATGTGCAAAAATGGTATCGAAGGTCCCCCTCGGTCATGAGTGACCATGGGTGATGCATCCTAGTTGTTGGCTGCTTGCTCCAAACCTCGGCTGGAGCAGCGTCTCTTGTGGCTGGAGAGACCAATGCGGGAGTGACAGTCTCTGTGGCAAAGGTCACATTTGTGTGTGGTCTCTGGTTTGTTGAAGTTGCTGCACTCCTTCCTGCGTGCCCGCTTGTCTGCCGTTGCATTGAACAGTTTCTCTTCCCCCATTTTGAGATGTTGGTTCAGGGTACCTCTCCACCTCGTGCGGTCAGCTGCAAGGCTCTCCCAGGACTCCACATCGATGTCGAGCGCCTTCATATCTCTCTTGCAAACATCCTTGTAACATAGCTGGGGGCGGCAGATGGTTCTCCTCCCAGATGCCAGCTCTCCATAGAGGATGTCTTTTGGAATACGGCCATCCTCCCTACGGTGGACATGGCCCAGCCACCGCAGTCTGCGTTGCCTGAGTAGAGTGTACATACTGGGATGACCAGCGTGAGACAGGATCTCGGCGTTGGACACTCTGTCTTGCCAGGATACGCCCAGGATACGGCAGATGCTTCTCAGGTGGAAGGTGTTGGGTCTTCTCTCCTGCCTGGCATATGTAGTCCATGTCTCACAGCCGTACAGCAGCGTACTGATGATACAGGCGTTATAGACTGCTATCTTTGTCTTCACTTTCAGCTTTGGGTTGGTCCACACTCGAGTTGTGAGGCGAGCGAGAGTTGTAGCTGCCTTCCCGATCCTCTAATCAATCTCTGTGTCCAAGGAGAGGTTGTCGGTGATAGTGGAGCCGAGTTACGTGAACTGATGGATTCATAGTCGTCGATGGTGATGACAGGCGGCGCCTCTGTATCCTGCCCCAAAATATTTGTTTTCTTCAGGCTGATGGTCAGCCCGAAGTCCTTGCATACCCGATAGAAGCGGTCCATCAGTGACTGTAGTTCACGCTGGGTATGAACACAACTGCAGTGTCGTCGGCAAACAACATGTCTCTGATGAAAGCTTCACGTACTTTTGTCTTTGCTCTGAGGCGGGTGAGGTTGACGAGCCTGCCATCTGATCCAGTACGCAGGTAGATCCCCTCTGTTGCAGTGCTGAAGGCATGTTTCAGGAGGAGAGCGAAGAAAATCCCAAAGAGTGTGGGAGCGAGGACACAGCCTTGTTTGACGCCACTGCGGATGTCGAAGAGCTCCGAGAAGCTGCCATTGAACTGCACTGTTCCCTTCATGTTGATGTGGAAGGATTCTATCATGCTCTGCAGTTTTGATGGGCAGAAATGGTATACATCTTATAATTAGATCTAGCTGGACCACAGTAAGAATCATCATGCCTTGTTCGCATCTGCCAAAATCATGTCCTATTCTAGGTCAAAGATAGACACAAAATGCTGGAGACATTTGTGGGACAGGCAACATCTCTGGAGAGAAGGAATGGGTGACGTTTCAGGTCGAGACCCATCTTCTCTCCAGAAACGCTGCCTGTCCCGCTGAGTTACTCCAGCATTTTGTGTCTATCTGTGGTTTAAACCAGCATCTGCAGTTCCTTCATATACTATTCTAGGTCATTCATTCAACAGCCCCTATCTTTGGAACAAAACATTCAGCATCAGGCAGCATCTGTTGAGGTAGTGGACAGCCAACATTTTTAGATCGGGAACCTTCTGCAGACTCATCTTCAGTTCCCCCAGAACTTTGTGTTTTGCTCAAAACTCCAGCATCTGCAGTTTATTGACCCTCTATCTCTTCCGTCTTAGCCACCACTGTGCCAAATTAAGGTCCTCCTAATTTAGTTCTGAATTAACATACAGTATATCACTAGGTTCTTTCCTATCTCCTTTCCTGCCATCCTGGAGGTGAACTTGTTTCTGGGTCACCCCTCCTGTTCCTCCCACATTACTTTGCTTACCTCCCATCTTTTTAAACCAGCACTCATGTTAATTGATATGTTAATAATTATTGCTTCTCAGGTACTGTCATCATCCTCTCTTTCAAATTTATTACTTTGCATCTTCTCTAATCTTGCATATTACATCCAATATGAATTATTTACTAAATCCTTGAATATAATGTAATCTCCCTAATCTGTGCCCATTTTCACTGAAACATAGAAAATATGAGCAGCAGTAGACTGTTAAAGCCCTTGTCCTCCATCAATCCAAATCATGGTTGATCATCTATTTCACTATCAACCTCCGGCAGTATCTCCTCTTATTCTTTCTATGTCTTGTTTTAATTAGATCACCTTACTTACAATAAACGTACTTACTCTCATTCTTCTACTCTTGTGAATACAAACTCAACTGTCTCAATCTGTCAAAAAACAATGCCACTATACCAGAAACCACTGTGGAGAACATTTGCTGCATTCTCTCTCTGACAAGTATCTCCTTCCTCAGGTAAGGAAATCAAACCAAGTATGGTATCAACAAGACCCTGTGTAATTGAGGCATCACATTCTTACTCCTGTCCTCAAATCCTCTTGCTACAAAATTAACATGCTACTTGTCAACAGCTTGCTAGCACCTGCATGTTTGCTTTCAATGTGCAGTGTACAAGGTCACCCCAGCCTTTTTGTACACTAACATATCCCACCCATACAGAAGTTAAATATATCAACCTTTGGTACTCATATCAAAGTAGATAATATATGACATCTCCCTGGTAAATAGTGCAATTTTTTTTTAATAAATCATTAATATATGTGAAAAACTGTGGCCCAAGCACAAATCCATGCAGTACACCATAGTCATTGCCTCCTATCTGGAAAAATACCCATTTATTCCTATTTGGAGGATTCCACCTGTCAACTGATTTCAACCTTTGTCAATAACATAACTCTGAATACTATGTGCTTTAATTCATATACTAGCCTCTTATTTGGGCTTTATCAAAATATTTCAGAAACTCAAGTTCACCACATTTACTGGTTCTTCCTTATCTATGGTACCATTCACATCCCCAAAACTCTAGTGGCTTTGAGAAAAGTTTGTTTCTGAAATCCATGTTGACATTGTCTAATCTTACTGATATGGCTAATATCATCTCATGTCATCTCATTTGCAGTCTCCTATTTTTTTCTCTCTGTTTTAAATAGTGGGATTACATTCGCCACCCGTCAATCTGCAGGAATTATTCTGTAATCTATAGAATTCAAAAAATTATGACAATTGCATCCCCTGTTTTCAAAACTACTTCCTTAAAGTACTCTGAGTAAGGAATTAGGCAACGTTTCGGGTTGAAACCCTTCTTCAGTCTGAAGAAGGGTTTCGTCCCGAAACATTGCCTATTTCCTTCGCTCCATAGATGCTGCCTCAACCTCTGAGTTTCCCCAGCATTTTTGTCTACCTTCGATTTTCCAGCATCTGCAGTTCCTTCTTGACCACTAATGTTAATGTAGTCTTCAGCTAACAAGGTCCTAAACTTTGGAATTCTAATCCTTGAACATTTCCAATTGTACGTATTTTTTGTTTATTAGTAATTTTCTTGAAATCTCATGTGGTATTCAATTTGATAATGCTCGCATTAAATGCTTTGTGGTACTTTGCTCAATTTCAGATACAATATAATGCAAAATGCTTTGCTTTTTATCCTCAGAGTTATTTTAAAACTATGGCCATGTAAATATATAATCCCACACTGAAAATGTTCTCTTTAGCAACTTCCCATCAGGCAGATTGGAGAAAACAGTGTCAGCTCACAATTATGTTTGTGCTCCCAGCATTTTCCTTTGAAAATTTGTTACTTTGGTCTTGGGTCTGTGCTTTGACTAAAATTCCTAATTTCTACTTCACATGATGATTGCCACATGAATCTAGAAATGTTGATGAATAATTATGGAGTGGTGCCCTCAGGTCACACTCTCCTGGGATCCATTTTAGAGAAACAGGTGCAGCGGGAACCATTAATGCAAGGATTGGAAACCAAACAGGGAGCAATGTGGATTTGGAAGGCCAAAGCTCTTTTAATTTTACAAAATAAATCAAGCTGTTTTGCTGGTGATAAATAGATTTGTTGTTTCCAGCCTCCTAGTAAATCAGTAATCACTATCCCCTCTATCCACTACAGTGCCCCTGAATTAATATAAACCAACAGTACATTCCCAGCTGACTGGGCACACTCTTTAACATCAGCAGCAGCTGAATCTTGAGTCACCCACAACACTTGCTGCCATGGCAACTCACAGACTCAGCCTACAATGCTCCAGAATATTGAAATCATCTGGACCCCACATTCATTCTCAGCAAAATGAAATAATGGAGTAGGGATTTCAAAATGTTCTTTCCCATTCCGTTTGTGAAATGTTTTTATTGAAGTCCACATTCAAAAAAACATGACATAATAAACTGTGTGGTCCACTTGAATTTGTTTGAACAGTTGTCAATGTTGAGGCAATATCCCCCAATTATTGCTTACAGTCGCTTACAGCAGATACTCCATTTCCATAAACAATTAACCCTGCCTTAATGGTTATAGCCTTCAGAATCAGTAAGTCTCTCGTGCTCTTAATATTCCTGATAGGATTTTTCTTTATGGCATTGGAAAAGTTGAAATCATATACCTATAATACTGTATTTATCAATTAATAATGAGCTTCAAAGATAAGTTTAGTTATGTCATTATGACAGGAGGACCATTAGATCACAAAATTACAAAGGTAGGGTGGGATTTGACTCAAAAAGGGCTGAGTAAGCTTTCAACTTACATAATGCTCAAGGGAGTTTTAACACCCAAGACATATTGAGTTTTGATCCCCACCCAAACACTCCAGAAAATTATGCTTACGTGGTGAAGCTCGAAGGAGTTTTAAAACTCAAGCCACATTCAGTTTTTGACAGCCACCCAAATACTCCAAGAAACTATTGCCTGGACTTGGGTGAGGCCAAAGGTCTTTATGGTAGTTGAGATCAGAAATTGACTTTTTCAACTAGATAAATGGCGAGAGTGGAGCAAGGGTAACATAGCTACAGCCCCAGGGGTCAGGTAAGCCTCACTAATCTTTTTCCCACATGTTCAATGGGGTTACCTAATGACCAAGGTGCTGAGTGAGGGGGCATGTGTGCTCAAATACAGGAAAGTTTTCATCAGTCAGGTTGTGATGAGCAATCAATAAATCAGAGCAGGGTGGGGAAGGAGTAAGTAAATCCCAGACTATTCTAAATGAGAACCATTCCCCCAATCTTGCCCCTTCCGTACCGCTCACATACCAAATGCCCACCACCTACCTCTTCAAGGGAAGAGGAAGGTAGAATCAAGCTTTTTGTTAGTGAGTAAAAGTAACAGGTGGAACTTAATAAAGTGTAAGGTTATCTACTTGACTCCAATGGAGAGAAAATGGCAAGGAAGGAATGTGTTATGGAGTCATAAAATCATACAGCATGGAAACGGGCCACTTGGCTCAACTCCTCCACACTGACTGGGCACCCTTCCTTATTAATCTCATTTCCCTGCATGTGATCCATTGACTTTTCTGCCGAGGTAGTTCATGTGCTCATCTAGATGCTTCTCAAATGGTGTCAACAATCCAACCTCATTCACTCTTCTCAGCAGTGCAGTACAGTACAGTACAGGTACTTACCATTATCTGAGTAAAGAAGGGCCTCTCAAGTCAAGTCAGGTCAAGTTTATTGTCATATGTAAATACAGTGAGGGATAGTTACAATTAAATATCTTGCTTGCAGTAACACCATGGGCACATAGATTCAGGCAAACACACAAAAAAAATTATACATAATTACACAGACAATTTCTAAAGGAAAGAAGACTGCAAAACATTAATGCAAGAACGTAATTTTTTTTTAAATCCATGGTAGTACAATAGATGAACCATAGTGTTCTGTTGTCAAGGTAGGTTTAGGGTTGTGCAGGTTGGTTCAAGAATGAGATAGTTGTAGGAAAGTACATGTTCCTGAACCTCATGCAGGACTTCACGCTTCTTAACCCTGCCCAATGACACAGTAAGAAGAGGGCATGGATGGTGGAGATCCTTGATGACAGATGTTGTTTTCTTAAGGCAGTGCCTCCTGCAGATTCTTTCAATGGAGGGGAGGATGGTGCCTGTGATGTATTGGGCTGAATCCACCAATCTCTGCAGCCTCTTGCAATCCTGTGCGTTGGAATTGCTATGCCAAGCCACGACGCAACCAGTCAGGATAATTTCTACATAACATATGTTGAGGTTTATTATAATACTAGACTAAGTGGGACCCATTGGGTCCCATGTTCCACGAGAGGGCTGGACCACCCAGCGCAATATTCCACCTATCCACCAATTCCAATACTGATGGCCAGTGGGGGAGGGAGGGGGGGCCTTTCTGGAGCACTAGTATGGGTGTTGTGGGCCGAAGGGACTGGTTTCCAAAGGCCTAGTGTGGACATTGTGGGCCGAATGGATTCTTGGGCTGGAAGCTCAGTCATTCAGGCCTGGGGGGCTGGCAGCTCAGTCACTCAGGCCTGATGGGCTGGCAGCTCAGTCACTCAGGCCTGGGCCTGAGTGACTCATCTTACACTCATCTTTTTCTGCAGATCACAGCAATGAAGGAGGAAAGTCTACCCTGGCCTGGATCTCACAGGGAGCCAATGAAGGGAGAGATAAAAATACATGGGGTGAGGTTTAATACTTGCAGGGGGGATACCTACTGATGGGCCGAAGGGACCTCCTGGGCAAAGGGGATCTTAAAAAAAAAAAGAGGAATCTCAGTGAAAGGCACTTTTCTGGGACTTTTCCTGGCCTGGCAAGGGCCTTTTGGGCCAAAATGCTCCTCCTGGGCTAATGCAGGCATTTGGGGCAAAAGGGACTGGTTTCTCGGCTAATAGGGCCCCAGTGGACTGCAATTAATGGTTCCAGGCAGGCAAAACAACTCATTTCATTTCATTTCCATTTCGATTTCAAGCACAGGGCAGGCCAAACAACTCATTTCATTTCCATTTCCATTTCAATTTCAAGCACAGGGCAGGCCAAACAGCTTATTGCATTTTCATTTCATTTCCATTTCCATTGCAGTTTCAAGCATAGGGCAGGCCAAACAGCTCGCTGCATTTTATTCTCATTTCCATTTCCATTGCAGTTTCAAGCACAGGGCAGGACAGGCCAAACAGCTCATTGCATTTTCATTTCCTTTCCATTTCCACTGCAGTTTCAAGCACAGGGCAGGCCAAACAGCTCATTGCATTTTCATTTCCTTTCCATTTCCATTGCAGTTTCAAGCACAGGGCAGGCCAAACAGCTCATTGCATTTTCATTTCATTTCCATTTCCACTGCAGTTTCAAGCACAGGGCAGGCAAAACAGCTCATTGCATTTTCATTTCATTTCCGTTTCCATTGCAGTTTCAATCACAGAGCAGGCCAAATAGCTCATTGCATTTTCATTTCATTTCCATTGTAGTTTTAAACACAGGGCAGCACAAACAGATTGCATTTTGATTCCATTTCCATTTCCATTGCAGTTTCAAGCACAGGGCAGGCCAAACAGCTCATTTCTTTTACATTTCATTTCCATTTCCATTACAGCATCAAGCACATGGCAGGCCAAACAACTCATTGCATTTTCATTTCATTTCCATTTCCATTGCAGTTTCAATCACAGAGCAGGCCAAACAGCTCATTGCATTTTCATTTCATTTCCATTTCCATTGCAGTTTTAAACACAGGGCAGGCCAAACAGATTGCATTTTGATTCCATTTCCATTGCAGTTTCAAGCACAGGGCAGGCCAAACAGCTCATTGCTTTTACATTTCATTTCCATTTCCATTGCAGCGTCAAGCACATGGCAGGCCAAACAGCTCATTGGATATTTCATTTCATTTAATTTCCATTGCCATTGCAGTTTCAAGCACAGGGCAGGCCAAACAACTCGTTGCATTTTCATTTAATTTCCATTTCCACTGCAGCTTCAAGCACAGGGCAGGCCGAACAGCTCAATGCTTTTTCATTAAATTTCCATTTCCATTGGAGTTTCAAGCACAGGGCAGGCCAAACAGCTCATTGCATTTTCACTCAATTTCCATTTCCACTGCAGTTTCAAGCACAGGGCAGGCCAAACGGCTCATTGCATTTTCATTTCAT
This sequence comes from Raja brachyura, assembly GCA_963514005.1. The sequence continues at coordinate 36,513,251 of OY740802.1, read as the reverse complement.
TTCCATTTCCACTGCAGTTTCAAGCACAGGGCAGGCTAAACAGCTCACTACATTTTCATTTCATTTATATTTCCATTGCAGTTTCCAGCATAGGGCAGGCCAAACAACTAATTTCATTTTCATTAAGGGGTTACAAATCATTTATTGCAAATACATTGCAGACTCACAGTTCAGTTGATACACAGCTTAGAATCACAGTTGCGGCCTCTCTTTCGCGATCTTCCAGAGTGACTGACTCACGTCCAGGCATCTGGGGTTTTGTAGTCCTTCCCCTCCTCCCCCCCCCCCCGGAAGGGGCGTTACCTTCATCATGGTGATTGACAGATGAGACTTTTAGTTATATAGATTTGAAGATCTCTTTAAACTTCTAAGAAAATAGCTGTGCTGAGTACCCTTTTCATGCTGGGCCCAGTACAGGTCATTGGACAGTTTAAAGCCCAGGAATTTGAAACCAACAACACTCTGCATCATCAACCTGTCATACTTATGAATTTGAAGCTGCTAGCTCTCTTCACCACTACACCCTTCCCCCTGTATGCAAAAACAATCTGTTTTAGTTTTATCTACCTCTGACATGGGTAAAAGTTGCCTGCAGTATACCATATCTACTCATGACTTTATATATCTCAATCATTTCTCCTCTTAACATCTTCTACTCCAGGGAGAACAGACATAGCTTCTCCAGTCTCTCCTCATAACTAAACTGCTCTATCCCAAGCAATATACTGGTGAATTCCTCAGTACCCCCTCTAGCACTATCACACCCATCATCGTATTGCATGGTGACCAGAACTGCAAGCAGTACTCCAGGTCATATCTGAACAAGGTTTTATAAAGTTGAAGCATAACTTCCCAACTTCTCTATTCAAATCCCCAATTAATGAAGGTCAGTAACCCATATACCTTCCTAACCTAATTTTAGCCTTACAGGTTCCCTGTTTAGGTTCTTTCCTGCTCCCTTTACATTCATCAATGGCATTATCCAATTTCAGCTTCCTACATAGGTTGCTTTTTTCGTTCTTCATTAAATTTGTAATATCTCTGATCATCCAAGTTTTCCGAACCTTGCCATTCTTGTCAATCTTCCTCACAGGAACTCATTGGTCTTGAGTTCTGACGAAATAACCTTTAAATGACTTCCACTTGTCAGATGTGGTCTTGCCCAATATCAGCTGCTCACAATCTAATCACCCCAGGTCCTGCCTAATACTGGTGTACTTAACCTTCCCTCAAATTAGCACTTTCCCCTGAGGTTCAGTTTTATCCTTATCCATAACTATCTCACTGTGCACAAAGAAAGATGTACAGTGATGCTGACACATTTTGCGGGGATCGGTCTGCTAATAGGGATCGAAAGATGGACTTTATTTCAACGGCACAAAGTGGGGATGTTTTATCTTCTGGACTAAAAGTTGTTTCAATCTTGGCTCCCTTTATTTTTTCAATGTCAACATTAAGGCACAATGAAAATACACAGAGTGAAAAGGTTTTCATTGGCTGGATTACATGGCTCTAAGTGTCAATGAAAAGACTTTCCTTCATGTGTCATGTTTAACTTAAGAAATCCCTTGGCTTCCAGCTGGTCAAGCTGACACAACAGTAATGCTGAAAGAGATTGCAACAAAATATGAAATGTCACTGGATCAATTGGAATTGAGACCTTGCAAGTCCATTATATACCTTGGACAAACCACATCCAATACTCTCCAAGCTTGCTCTGCATTTACAACCTTTCACATTTTTCTGTTTTTTTATTTTCTGTTTTCCCAACATAAAATGTTTAATTATCCTCCATCACATCTGTTTGTGCTGGGTGTGCTAATGGAGGGCCAAACAGATGTGAATGTTTAATGATTGTGCAATTTTGGGGGGTGGACGGGTGGGGGGGGGGGGGGGGGGTGGATGGGGGGGGGGGGGGTCAGGGAGTTGGATAAGGCTGCAACAATGCCCCAATGGTCAGTGTAAAATCCACCACAACATGTGGAGCAGGGTCAGTTACTTCTGACTTTGGGTAACTTTCCAATTTTCTAGAAAAACAAAAGGAATATTTTCTACTACAGTACTTCACAGGGGAAAAAATGCATGTGCTTTGTGTTAAAGATGCTGGTATATCGCAAATTCAGTTTTACGAGGTTGTAAACAGAGATAGCAAATGCTTTTTTGGGGACAGATAAAAGCTTAGTAGATCTAAGAATTACATTCCAGTATACCCAATAATTTCCAATTCCCTCCCATTACTAAGAAGTTTTCATCTCAATCTAATCTTGAACACATTTCTTGGCAATGTAGCTTTGTTTATCAAAGTTTTGCTCAGTTGGTCAGTTTGATTGAATGATACTACATCCTCCTTTTAAGTATATTAAGAATTTTACATTTGTAATGCTTGTTTGGGCAGAGAAGGAAACGATTCTAAAGAGAGTGACTGTTAATGCAGAAATTGTCACTGTGCGGGATATTGAGAGACTGTAATTTTGTAGAGAGCTGTCACATAATATAATATCCTGTCACTCAGCGGAGAAAGCTTTTATTCAGCAAGGACAAAAGTGGTATTTAATGGGGTGATGGCCACACAACAGAGTAAAACTTAGATGCACAGAGTTTCTTACCCAGAGTAGGGGAATCGAGGACCAGAGGACATAGGTTCAAGGTGAAGGGGGAAAGATAGGAATCCGAGGGGGTAACTTTTTCACACAAAGGGTGGTAGGTGTATGAAACAAGCTGGCAGAGGAGATAGTTGAGACTGGGACTACCCCATTGTTTAATACACAGTTAGACAGGTACATGGTGGATAGGACATAGAGAAGTTAGATACTTCTCTAACTTCAGATAGCCCTTGCTTTCTCTCTCCATCCCCTCCCCCTTCCCAGTTCTCACATTAGTCTCACTGTTTCCGCCTACATTCTATCTTTGTCCCGCCCCCTCCCCTGGCATCAGTCTGAAGAAGGGTCTCAACCCGAAACGTCGCCCATTCCTTCTCTCCAGAGATGCTGCCTGTCCCACTGAGTTACTCCAGCATTTTGTGTATACATGGAGAAGACAGGTTTGGAGGGATATGGACCAAGCGCAGGTAGGTGGGACTAGTGTAGCTGGGACATTGTTAGCCAGTGTGGGCAAGTTAGGCCGAAGGGCCTGTTTCCACACTGTATCACTCTATGATTCAATGACTCTAACTATCCCTCAATTGAAACAAAATCCAGAAGCAAAGTCACTCAGAAGAGAAACTAAATTTGATTTTGGAGAGAGAAAATTAGATGAATACTCCTAGTGGACAGTGTGTCACTGTGGGCAAAAACTGTCAGTCAAAGGGAAGAAAGCAGTTGTTGCCCAAGTAAGTGTGCATTGTGGTACTGTCATTTTATAGAGATAGACTTACTTTGTGTAAAGAAACCATCATCCCATGGGAGGATTGGGAGAGACAATCTGTCATACAGTGGAGAAAGATTTATTAGTGAGTGCCGGGAGAACACTGCTCTTCTAGAAGATAACCTATAATTTTGTGGAAAAGGCTAGTGTGAAGCCCAATGACTTTTAGTCGATTGTTTTAGCAGTTTGGATGATCACTTTGTAGACCATCTGTGTTTAGACCACAGGAACTACTCAGTGTACCCTATTGCCTCCCATTTTAATTCTCTATCCCATTCCTACTCTGATCTATTTGCCTGTGGCCTCCTGCAATGTTACAGTCTGTTTCAGTCTGAATTTGCTGCAGCCTTCCACACACAGTGGTGACTTCTCCAATTCTTCAGTTATAGGTTAAAACTATCTTGGAACCTGAAAAGTGCTACGCACAGAAAATGCCAAACTTCAGATATTCTGATCATTGTCGTCTGGTCACGATAAAGGTTCTTTTTAAGTATAGTGGGACAGTTGTGAGGAATGGCAACTGAGGGGTTCGGATAACAGTCTGTAACCAAAGTTTTGGTAAATTGAAAACATTGTTGACGGAGATCAAAAAAGTTGCATTGGTAAATTAATGAGCTATAGATCAGTACATATTTTAGTTACAATTAATTCATTAGTTCAGATCTATTCTGCAAATTCGAAACATACCGGATCAGGGACGTTATCGGGCCATGGAGTGCTAGATCTGAAAATTTCAATCTATTATTCACTTTATTTGACTGGAAACTTTACAGTAAGTCATCCATTTGTGATATTATCTTTCTTCATTAGCTCAAATAATGTGTGATTTATCTCTCTCCATTGTGCAGCATGATCAGCTGGGTATATCCCACTGCCCTGCTTTAATACATTATGCTTTTTTGCCTCTCCTCCAAACTGTCACCTTTCGACATGAAGCCACCCACAATTCATCCTTTATCCATAACCTACCCTATCACATATATTTCCTTTATCATATTCATACTCTTTCCACTTTCTTTGTAATCTTAACCTTTTCTTCTCTCTTTACCAGTACTGAAAAAGGGTCTTCAAATTCAAATATTAATTATTCTCTTTCCACAGACGATGCTTGACCTACTGAGTGTCTCTAACATTTTGTTTTAATTTTAGATTTCTACCATCGACAGTTATTTTAATTTTGATCTCTGAATGACTTACTGGAACAGTGAAATGGCAGAGATAGACTTATACTTGAAGGAGTGAAAAATCGCCCCAGGAAACACAGTATTTAACTTACATCAGATCAGCCTTAACCAAGAGCAGAAGAAAACTGCTAGTTGCAATTTGTTGTAAATCTTAATTTTCCTCATGGTGCTGCTGGGAAAGGAGTTCCAGGATTTAGACCCAGAAATAATGAAGGAACAGCAATACATTTCCAAGTCAGGATGGTGTGTAATTTCAAAGGAAATTTCTAAGTGATGGTCCCATGCACTTGCTGCTAGTATTTCCTGGCAGTATGGCTTAGTTTTGGGAGGAGCTACTGGACCAGCCTAACCATAGTGCATTTTGTATATGGTACACACTACAGCCACTGCAGCCAGTTGGGGAGAGAATTAATATTTAGGATGTGGTGCCAATCAATCGTATGCTTTGTCTTGCAAGCTGTGATCTTCTTGAGATATGGTGGAGTTGCTTTCATCCTGGGAAAGAAGCTTGGTGATGTCACAAGGTGAATCCCTCATAACTGGATACAAGCATCTGATCTGCACTTGAAACCACCATATTTAAACAGCTGGTCAAGGTATCATGCTTGCCTTCTTCAGTCAGGGCATTGAGTGCAAGAGTTAAAACATCATGTTGCAGCTGTACATTGGGTTGTCAACTTTCTCACTCCTAAATAAGGGACAAAAAGTCAAAATAAGGGACAAATTCCCGAAGGCAATCAGTTGACCACCTCGGCTGTGGCTGGGTGAATGATGAGTTTGCCCAGGTGCTAGACTGGCACCTGGGCAAACTCCAGGTGATCCAGGTGTTTGCCCAGGTGGGCCAGCTTTGGAGTTTTGGCCTGGGCGCCGGACTTTGCGCACAACGTTGCGTGCAAATTCCAGCACCCCCTCCAACTCATGAACCGATGATCGGCCATGAGGAGGGGTGGTGGTGTCGACAGTAAGTGAAGGTCCAAAGGTTGGACAGCTGGCCGGGCTGCCAACCAATGGGGCCAGGGACGTGGCACTGCTGCTGCACTCCATGGGCTGCACTACATTGGGACAGGTGAGGTGCTCCGGCCCAACAGTCCCCTCGACCCGAGTAGTAGCAGTCAAATACGGGACAAGGGCGGTCCCGTATGGGACAAACCAATTTAGTCGAATGTACGGGATGTCCCTGCTAATACGGGACAGTTGGCAACCCAACTGTACAAGCAGTTGATGAGGCTGCACTATTGTGTGCTGTTGTAAATGCCATATTATAGAAAGGATATGATTAAACTAAAGGATGTAGAAAAGATTCACATGAATATTGCTGGGCTGGTGGGTTTGAGTTAGAGGGAAAGATTGGATAGAGTGTGACCATTTTTCCTGAGTGAAGGAGGCAAAGGGGTGATCCTACAGAGATTTATAAAATCATGAGGGGCATGGATAAGTGCATGGACAGTCTTTTTCTCAAGGAAGGGGAGTCTAAAATTAGAGGACATAAGTTTAAGGTGAGAGGGGAAAGATTTAAAGAAGACCTGAGAGGAAGGTTTTTTCACACAGAGGGTAATGGGTATAGGGAACAAACTGTCAGGGGAGGTGATAGAGGCAGATACAATTAAAGATTCACATGGATAGGAAAGGTTTGAAGGGATATGGGCCAAATACATGGAAAAGAAACTAGCTCAATAAGGCTCCTTGGTTGGCATGGACAAGTTGGACTGAATGATCAGTTTCTATGCTGTTTGACTCTAATTGGGTAAGGAATCAGCATGTACCGAATTGTGATATAGATTCAGTAGATAGTGATGTGAAATCAGTTACGGTGGAAAATATAAATAGCAGGGGAAAGAAAATATGAAACATCCAAGGTATTACTTCTCAATAGGACTAAGCGAAAATGGCGTAATATCAAAAAGCATGTATGAAGAAAACTAGTTGAGAGATTTTAATCTGCATATTGGTTAGATGATTCAAATTGGCAAAGATACAATGCAAGAGGAATTTATAAAACGTGTCAGTGATTGATTCTTATAACAGTATGTTATAGAACCTACGCATGAATGAGCTATTTTAGTTATGATCATGTGCAATGAAGTAGAGTTAAAATAATATGTTGTGGTTAAGGATATTCTGGGGATTAGTGATCACATTATTGTACAGAGTCAAGGGATATGGGGAGAAGGCAGGAACGGAGTACTGATTGTGGATGATTAGCCATGATTACAGTGAATGGCAATGCTGGCTCGAAGGGCCGAATGGCCTACTCCTGCACCCATTGTCTTTTGTCTATTGTCAATTCTAGATACATGTTGAGAGTGACAACCCAGGGTCCATAACGAGTGTCCTCAATATAAATAAAGTTAATTATAATGGTAAGAAGGTAGAATTGCTGGAATGGTCTGGGTAAATATGCTAAGGGATAGGTCAGTGGATGGGCAGCGGTTGATATTTAAACAACTAGTTCATTAATCATAATGCTCAGCATAAATGTATCCCAATGAGAAAGAGGGATACCAGGAAAAGTCTGAACTATCCATGATTAACCAAGGTCAAGATCACCAGTAAATCAAGACCACCAGTAAATCAAAGACTACAGCATATAGAGCAATAAGGACAGAGGACTGGGAACCAGCAACAATGGTTTGAAAGGTGACTGCTTGACAGAGAACTTACACCCTGTCCTCACAGGCCATCCCAATTATCAGTTGCGTACCATTTCAACTCCACTTCCTCTTCCGACCTGTTACTCCTCAGCTTATTCCATTACCAGGGTGAGGTCCAAATCAAATGAGAGAACCTTCTGCGAGAATACCTCCTGAACTGACAAGCTCTACCAAAGAGAAGGATGAGGACATCATACACTGGGAGCATGAGCATCTGTGCCTTCACATCGTATCCATCATTATTGAGAGCGCAGAAATTGAAAACTCCTACCAGATAACTGTGGAGTACCTTCTGTACATTTACTATAGCAAATACATACAGATGCTATAGATTTCCTACTCTACCAAAGTTGCCAGGTTACATTCTCTCTGCTCCAGAGAATGATGCCGCACAAAAACAGACCCTCCAGCCCACCATTATCCATGCATACCATCAAATATTCATTGATACTAATCCATTTACCATCACTTGATCCAGGGCCTTCTGTGCCATGGCAATTTAAATGCTTGGTGAAATACTTGTTGAATATAAGAAGAGTACTTTCTTCCACATCCGTCGTGCAGTGCATTCCAGATTCCAAACACCCTCTCAGTGAAAAAATCGTTCTTTGATCCCTTCTAAACATTTAACCATTTACCCTAAATCCACATCCTCTAGTTGTAAACATCTCTGCTGTGGGGAAAAGTTGCTTACTATCAATCCCTCATAATTTTGTATACCTCTGATAGATCCCACAGTTTCTACATACTAGCACAAACCTGGATCTACTTTATTCCACACACTCTAAACATATCACACAGTGATCCCAGTTATCATTGGAGAAGCCAAAATTCCCGACTACTGTAGCCCCTACACTATTATAATTCTTATGCAATATGAATTACTCTTGCACCTTTCTGTGATTTCCATCTCTATCTCTCAGTGAATGTTCGCAAGCCAGTATTACACCAACAAAGTGATCACCCAATTTTTGTTTCTAATCTTTATCCATATGGTCTCGTTTGAAACATTTATCAACAGATGATGTCATTGCTATGCTCGCTGGAAGTGCAGCATGCAACTTCAGCACTATAGCTGGGATGTTGAGGCCCCACTGTTTTTTGCTGTTTTTATTATCCAATTCAGTGAATCCAATGGGCTGAAAATTGGCTTCAATATTGGTGAGAATATCAGGCGGCCAAAATGGATCACAACACCAGCATTTCTGACTAAAGATGACTGCGTGTTTCAGCATTGTTTTCAGCTAGAAAAGAACATTCTGTGTTCAGATCAAAAGAATGGAGTTATATCTCTATTACTAAAAGTCTGATCTTGACCGGTTTTGGCTCGCTGTGCTGTGATTTCCGAGAGAACGCTGCCACCTACAGCCGTCATTTTTGGCCAGCTCGCACAGAGCCCCCCTCCGCCTTCCGGGACCAGAGTATTTTCCCCATCGATGAAAAATCAGAGAGATATTAATGTTTTTAACAAATTCCCCATTCTCTCTGCTGGAGGAAGGGAGAGGGACTATAAAACCAGGAAGTGGTGTGCCTCACTCAGTCTCTGCAAGATGGAGGAACCAGTGGGTCACGTCTCTTTGAGCTTTGAATAGCACTGGGCACATGTCTACTCAACTGTGAGTGCCCTTAATGTGGTTTGAAAATGTAAATATGGTTGCTTTGAAGTAAAAAGGCACTGCCTGCAAATGTTTGTTTGGGTGCTTTGGCTTGAAGTTAAAAGGCACTGCCTGCAAATGTTTGTTTGGGTGCTTTGGCGTGAAGTGAAAAGTCACTACTGCAAATGGTGGCTTGTGTGCTTTGGCTTGAAGTGAAAAGGCACTACTGCAAATGGTGGCTTGGGTGCTTTGGCGTGAAGTGAAAAGGTACTGCTGCAAATGGTGGTGTGGGGCTTTGGCTTTAAGGGAAAAGGCACGAGTGCAGATGGTGGCTTTGGGGCTTTGGCTTGAAGTGAAAAGGCACTGCTGCAAATGGTGGCTTGGGGGCTTTGGCTTGAAGGGAAAAGGCACTGCTGCAAATGGTGGCTTGGGGCCTTTGGCTTGAAGTGAAAAGGCACTGCTCAAATGGTGGCTTGGGGGCTTTGGCTTGAAGTGAAATGGCACTGCTGCAAATGGTGGCTTGGGGGCTTTGGCTTGAAGTGAAAAGGCACGGCTGCAAATGGTGGCTTGGGGGGCTTTGGCTAACTTCCTGTTTGCACTGTATATTGATTTTTAGGTAAATGCCACCACTTACCGCTGTAGTGGGAGGGGTTATAAAACCCGGAAGTGTGGGTGTGGCTCAGTCTCTGCATGATGGGGGAGGGAGAGGTCACGACTCTGTCTGAGCTGTGAATAAACTGAACACACTGAATGTCTACTGAACTGTGTGTTTGGTGTTTTGTGTGGTTTTATGGTGGTTTCACCCTGCTTGAAATGGTATGAAACTGCATTTGAATGTGGTGGCCTTGCACCTGCATTAAATGGTATGACACTCCATTTGAATGTGGTGGTGTTGCACCCTACATGAAATGGTATGAAGCTGGTTTTCAATTTAGTAGCCTTGCACCCTGCTTGAAGTGGTAGGAAACTGGACTTGAATTTGGTGGCCTTGCACCCTGCTTGAAGTGGTAGGAAACTGCACTTGAATTTGGTGGCCTTGTACCCTGCTTGAAATGAAATTTCAAGGAATAGCCATGAGTGAACTGCCAGCCCCCCAGCCGTGAGTGAGCTGCCAGCACATCAGGCTTGAGGGACTGAGCTGCCACCCCAAGAACCCATACCAGTGCTCCAGAAAGCACCCCCACAGGCCACCAATATTGGAATTGGTGGAGTGGTGGAATATTGCTTCGGGGGACCAGCCCTCCCGTGTGAACATGGGACGCAACGGGTCCCACTTAGTCCAGTCAACAATAAAAATCAGCATCTACCAGTTTAGTTTTATTTAGTTCAGACTAATGTCCTGTTTCTTTGTTCTTACCTAATTCTATATTTCTAACCTAATTACTTTAGTGCTAGTTTCACACGTTGGTACACAATAAATAGTCTTTTTCTCACCTTCTAAATAACCATACACAGCCTTGTATTCCACTAGATCTGGAAGTGGCTGCGCTGCCCTAGCAGCAGCGGCTCGCCTGCAGTCCATCTGTTTTTTGTTTTTGTTTTTTTTCTTTTGGCCTGTTTTAGTTAATTTTAGTTTATTGGGTTGTGCATGTGTGGGGGGAGGGTGGGAGAAACATGTTTTTGGTATCTTCCTTCAGGGGGATGCGACCTTTCTTGCCGTATCCCCTGTCTCCGTATGCGCTGAGGCCTATCGCGGAGCTGGTGGCCTCCAACTGCGACCGACCTCGAATCTTCGGAGGCAGAGCCAACCAGGACCCACCAACGTGTGGCTGGCCGACTTCGGGCTGTGGTGGCGTTGCGACCCGACTTCGGAGCCCCGGAGGCACCGGCGCGGGCCAGTGGACGACATCGTTGGGAGCTCGCAGGTCACAGGTTGGTGACCTGTTTTTCTGGAGCTCCCGCAACAACAGCTGCGTCCGCTGGACTGGAAGGCGGCAGCTTCGGCAGCTTTGACCACCCCAGGCCACGGAGTTTGAACCGGCCCATTCTGATTCAGCCGCAGGATTTACTTACCATCACAAGGCGGGGTCACAACATCGGAGGCTTGGATTGCCTCAGCGCAGAGGGAGAAAAAGGAGGGCAGGGACAAGGACTTAAGACTTCTTGCCTTTCATCACAGTGAGGAGGACCAGGTGGACTCACTGTGGTGGATGTTAAATATGTGTTTATTGTGTGTTTTTGTTGTTTTATTCTATGTTATGACTGCAAGGCATGAAATTTTGTTCAGACCGAAAGGTCTGAATTACAATAAAGGATACTTGATACTTGATTTGATAGATAAATTACCGCGAAGATCAACTCCCACAAATACCATATCATCTGGAATTACTAGTTTCTCTGTGTTTGCTGACATAAAACTATAATTTTTTTATTGAAAAGAATATGTTTATGGCTTCATCCGACACATCGACATGGGCTATTCAATCCAGAGCAGAAAAGTCTGAGCGATGATGTTGTAAAAATATGCAAGATTATTCAAGGATGAAAGAAGTTAAAGCAGAAGATTTCTAGGTTTCAGACTTCAGGATGTGTTTGTTCAGTGATTATCAAACAAGAAGAGTGTTTTCACCTACATTATCCTTCTAATCAGTGAGGTATGAACCACCCCAATTCTTGGCTTAGAAAAGTATAAAAACTGAGCAGAAGGCTTGTAACCACAGGAATTTAGACATTTAAGAGGTGACTGTGACTGAAAGATAAGATTCTGAGGGGTCTTTCTTTATAAGGTGTATATGGTGAGGAGTTTTCTTCTTGCAGTAGATTCTAGAAGTAGGGATCACGTTGTCTCCCAGTTGAAAAAGAGACAAGGCATTATTTATTTCATCTTAGAGGGTTGTGGGTCTTTGGAATTCTCTCTTTAAAAGTGGTGGGAGAAGAATATGAACACTTTTTGAATATTTTTAAGGGAGAAATTAATAGATATTTGGGGTAAAAGGTTATCAAAATAAAATCCAATGATGCTGAAAAGACGCAAATTAAGTAGCATCTGTAGAAAGAATATCAGCATTAAGATCCCTCTGAGGTGGGGGGTTTTAAGTTCAGAGACAACGGGGGAGGAATGTACAGGACAAAAGGAATATCTCTGATGAGAAACCAGCCAAATAAATTAATTTGACAGTTAAGCAGATTATGCTTCTTTGCTTGCGATATGCGTTGCTAATAACCCAGTCGGTCAGGCCATACAATTGGAAAGAGAAAATCTGAACCAAAATCAGATGAATGATTGGCAGAAATGGCTATTTCTGAAACAAGCAGAATGAAGCAGCAGGTTGGAGAATTAAATGTTGAATGCAGAGGGCTGCAATGTGCCAAGAGGGAAGATGCTGTGTAGTTCTTCTAGCGTACACTGCAACTCTGACAGAAAGATCAGAGTATTGGAATTGCGTTCGTATTGTCATGGGTACTGAGATACAATGTGTGGCGTCAGGGATGATATCGGACTCGGCAGTGACTATACTGACGCTCGCATAGGATGAACTCACGTGATATATTTTTACAGTGGTAAGAAGGTCTAGGCCCACATAGTGACACTGTCCCTCAGTGTCAGAGCATATGTGCTATGACACTGTCAATCTCAGGCTTGTCCAAGCAACTTAGTCCTGGTCTTCGAAGGAGGAAGCATAGCAATCTCAGGCTTCTTATTGCTGTCCACCCTTAATAGGAGGTGCTGACAGTACAGGTTTATTTCACGCAACTCGGCCTTGGGTGTGAAGGGGGTTGTGTGAAGGGGTGTGGATGAAGGGGGTGTGTGTAAAGGGGGTGGGTGTTTGGAGGGTGTGTGTGTGTGATGGGGTGTGTGTGTGTGTGTGAAGGTGTGTGTGTGAATGGGTGGGTGTGTGTGCATGTGTGTATGTGAAGGGGTGGGTGTGTGTGCATGTGTGTATGTGAAGGGGTGGGTGTGAAGGTGTGTGCGTGTGTTCCTTCATTCAGCCATCTTCTCCCCTCTGATGCCCGAGTTTGTATCGGGAGTAGGCTGACAAAATTCAATAGCCAACCAACAGCAGCTAATTGAACACCTGTTAGCAATGATGCTGAGGATTGGCCTCTCCTGGCCAGTCAGCCAGCCAGTGATAGGGATCAGAGCAGCCTGAATTTGTCTGAATAGCACACAAAGCTTTTCACTTATGACAAATTATACATGCATACAATCAAACTATACACAATAGGTAGTGCCAAGAGAAAATTACCAGAGTGCCGAATACAGTATTATAGCGATATAGCATTCCAGTTACAGAGAAAGTGCATATCAGAAAAAGTACATGAGCTAAAATGAGGTAGGTTGGGGATCAGGACTACACCGTTAGCTATTGAGAGGACCATTCAGTTGTCTGATAACAGTGGGGAAGAAATTGTATTTCAATCTGGTGGTGCGTGCTTTCAAGCTATTGTATCTATCGCCCGATGGGAGAGCGGAGAAGAGGGAATAACCCGAGTGTAAATGCATCCCGGTTACATGGGCTGTTTCTGGAGGCGGCTTAGGACAGAGCAAATCAATGAGATGGGGTTATGTGGGGGGACGGGGGTGAACTGGTTTGTTTGATGGACCGTAAGTTGACGAGAATGATACACTGACTGTGGAAGCCAGTGGCATGAGGAACTTTGTTCTTGCTGCGTCCAAGAGGAGAGGAGGTGAAATCAAAAGTGCAGGAAATGATAATGCGATCAAGGTCTCTGCCCTCAATGGTAGATGAAAAGCCAGTTAAGTTAAAAGAAAGACATTTCAGAGGCAACTGCGTGTCTTATTATCATACCAAATGAGAGACAGAGGAACTGGCTTAATCTTGGTGAGCTTGCTCCACTCGTGGAACTCTGTCCTGATAACAGTAACTTTTTCAGCTTGCATCGGCTTTCCGGACGTGGTGGGGGCCTAGTCACTGTATTTAAGAAACATTTCAACTGCCGCTTCCTGAACGCTGATCATTTATCCAGCTTCGAACATCAACTAACTATAGTTGGTCTAATCTGTCCACTTTTAATTGTTCTTGTGTATCGCCCGCCAAAAATGCATAAGGACTTTATCACACAATTTGCTGATCTTATCTCTGGCTTGTTACCCAAATTTGACAGGGTCCTGATTCTTGGTGATTTTATCATTCATGTCTGCTGTCCTACTAAGCCTCTTGTGTGTGAATTTATGAACCTGGTTGAGTCCTTCAATCTACTTACCACTGGACCCACGCAAAAGCTTGGCCATACACTCGACCTGGTGCTATCGTCTGGTCTCCCCATTTGTAATATAGAAATTATTGATGCTTGTCCGTCAGATCATAGCGCAATTATATTTGATGCATCTCTGCCTTTCTCTCCCTCAAAATCCCATCTCCCTGTTCGCTACTCCCGCTACCTAAACTCTTCGACTGCCAGTAAGTTCTCTGAGGCTCTCATAGCTGCTCCCGACATCTGCACCATCGAGGCATCTCCCCTCCATCTCAGCACTGACAACCTCATTTCTTTATTCAATACCACTTGCTCTTCCATCCTGAATTCTGTTGCTCCTCTTAAAATGTAAAAGCCTAAGCCTAAAGGCTGGCCCTGGCTCAATGACACCACCAGAGCCCTAAGAAGAGAGTGGAGAAAATCAGAACGGAAGTATAAATCTGATAAGCTTCAAATTTCCTTTGAACTTCTGAGAAACAATCTTCTCAAATAGCAGGAAGCAGTAAAGTCTGCGAGGACACAATACTTTTCCGACCTTATTTCCAAAAACGCCCATAACTCCAAGTCCTATTTAGTGCCATTACCTAGGTCCTGCCCCCAGTACCAGCTTAGCTGGGTCCCCTGCTAAGTGCGAAGAATTTACTTCATTTTTCACCAGCAAAGTTAAGAACATCAGAACGAATATTTCTCTCCCATCCGTGACCTAGCTGTCTCATTGGTCTGTTGAATTGGAAGGTTCAAGGTCTGTTGAAGGTTAAAGACATAAAATTACAACTAAGATGTAATTTCACTAAGATGTAATTTCACAACAAGTGAACATATATAGTCGAATTTCCAAATATGTCGAAAAGAGCAATGATTTAATCATACAATATCCATGGGATAGTTATTAATTACCAAGGCAAGTTAATTAATGATTTTTGGTTACTTTGGCTAATATAGGAACTATCTTGCATGCAGATTCATTTAACTCCAAACTCCAATCCCTCCGTCTAGTGGACTGCAGTTGTTCAGAATATAGCTTTCTTGTCTCCAGAAAAAAATAACACAGATTGCGTGATCACTTTGCAGTACTTGCACTCAATTTGCAGGGCTGACGCCGAGCTTCTGGTAATTTGTATCTTTAATTCCTTATTCCACGCCTACTCTTGTCATTTCAGGTTGTGCCCTTTTGCACTGTTTCAATAAGGTCCAATGCTTTAGAAAAAGGAACTACAGATGCTGGTTTACAAAAAAGTACGCAAAGTGCTGGATTAACTCAGCAGAATCTCTGGAGATGGATAGATGACATTTCGGATTGGGATCCTTCTTCAGACAGATTGTGGGGGGGGGGGGGGGGTGGGAGGGGAGAGAGGACAGATGGGAGAGAGGGGGGCAAGACAAAGTGTGCCATGTAAGAGGTGAACACAGGTGAAGGGTGTTTAAATAGGCAGATGGTTGGACAAAGGCCAGAGATTAAAACAGGTGGTGTGAGACAAAATGAATGAAGACTTGCGAACTGTGAAACCTGAGGAAGGAATGTGGGTGGAGGAGGAGAGGGTGGAGAAAATTATATGCAAGTCCAGGTGGTGCAATGGGGGAGATGGGGGTGGGGGGGGAGGGTAGGAAAGGGGGTGGGGGAGAAAGGGGAGTGGGAGGTTGTTCGAGGCTACCCAACATTTGAGAATTCAATGTTCATACCATTGGGTTGTTAGCTACTCAAGCGGAATATGAGATGCTGTTGCTCCAGTTTGTGTGTGGGCTCAATCTGGCAATGGAGGAGGCCCAGGATAGAAAGATCAGTATGGGAATGGGAAGGGGAGTTTAATTGGTTGGCAACCAGGAGAGCCAGCAGGCCACGGCTGATTGAGCACAAGTGTTCGGCAAAACAGTTGCCAAGACTACGCTTGGTCTCACCGATGTACATGCCTCATTGGGTATACCAAATACAGTAGATGAGGTTAGAGGGGGTGCACGTTAACCTCTCTCCCATCTGGAAGGACTGCTGTGGTCCCTGGATGGAGGCCCAATATGTGGTTGAGCAATGACACCTCACCTTCTGACCAGGCATGTTGCAACCTTCTGCTCTCAATATCAAATTCTCTAATTTTAGGTACATTTCTTTATGTCTGTTGGGTCAGGCTATACTTATAGAATCATTTGTTAACAGCCTAGCTTCTAAATACGTCACGCATTTTTGGAATGACTTCCACCAGAAAATAACATCTTTCCTTCAAAAGCCATAATCAATGCCATATAATGTAAACTGCTGAATGCCACATGAAGTTTCCCCCTGTGGATAGTGGTGTAATGATAAACACTGTCATTGCCGCTGGCTGGATTCTATAATTATTATAAAATGAAAGCATGTATTCTGTTTGTGTCCTTTATGGGTTTTTCATGCATTTTTGCTCCAATGCATTTTGTCTCTGAACTGTCTAGTTTCTCTCCAATAGTTTCATGTGTTAAAAGAATAGACTGAAACTTTTAATATTTCCCACTCATCGCATCCTACCTGCTCCAAATCTATCGGATCATTAAAGCTCTTTAATTTTGTGTAAGGAGTCTCGTCACATGCAAATTGGCTACTGTGTTATCTACATTACAGCCATGACACTCCTCAAAAGTTGTAAAGAACTTCCATTGTCAGTACATATGACAATTAAACACCCTTGACTCATCAGAATATCGTGAGGTTGTAAAAGGCACTTTATAATTGCAAGTGCTTTCTTTAATATGACTGGCATTTGTTAGAAAAATAACATTAGGTGATTGATAGTTTGAATGGTTTGTCAAAGTGATTTGATTGAGACATAGCCTGTCCATTGTGCTCTCAGTATGTACAAGGATTTAAGATTTTCTCAGTTCAGAACCGATTTTTAAAATTCATGCGTCAGTGATTTTCTTTGACGGTCCTGAATTGACATGCTATCTAACTGAACATTCAAACGTGCTGCTATTCCCAACCATCTGAACTCCCTGAATAAATTGAGCTATTATCTTCCTTAGGCTCATGAATGCTTACTCTTGTTTTGGAGCTTCACGTTGATTTTTTTTTAATTGGCATCAGGTAGGAGAAGCAAGATCCCTGTGGTTATTGTGCTCTAGGTAGCAATTATATTTCCAAATCTATTATTTTCTTGGAATAGTACTGAAAATAGTGAATACATTGGACTGTTGTCAAAATACTACCTAAGGTCAGCCAATGAATAATATGCTTCCACTCAATGCAAGGCAATATCTACTAAGTTTTAAACTCAACATTGATTGGCTACACCTGACTTTAACTGAAATATAATGTCCAGATTTTCCCAATGTTATATGAAAAGATGTTAACCAGCAGAGTTGTCACTGTGTTTTGGGAAAGCACTTCAAAAATCTTACAAAAATGGAAAATTAGCAGATTTGTTTCAGCATGTATTTAAACCTAGCATTTGCAATTGGTGTGGTTCATATGGACTACAAAAGGTACTTGTTAATAAAGTGCCCAATTATAGATTTGTCATTGTTTGAAGAATAAAAGAGGCTATAGTAGCACAAGTACTGTTTGAATTTACAGAGTAGTAGTAATACAACATTTTGCAGACTGAAAGGAAACGGCTACTGTTTTTCTTATGTTTATTAATGATTTGGATATGGGTGTAAAGGCAACATTTCCAAATTTGCAAACAGCTTAACAGTTGGAGGAATAGTAAATCATGAAGCTAGTAATAATAGGGAGACATAGAGCTCTACACCACAAAAACATGCCCTTCGGACTACCTTGTCCACACCGACCAAGTTGGCTTATTGGGCCAGTCCCATTTGACTGCATTTGACACATATCATTCTAATTCCTTCTTATCCATATATCTGTCCTAATATGTTTCAAATGTTGTAATTGTATCAGCTTCTATCATTTGCTCTGGCCGCTGACTCATATACTGACGACCTCTGAAAATGTTATCCCTGAGGTCCCTCTTAAATCTTTCTCCTTTCATCTTAAGCCCATGTCCTCTAGTTATAGAATGCTCTACTATGGGAAAAAGATTGTGAGTGTTCACTTTCTCCATGCTATAATTTTGTACACTTCAATAAGGTCACCCCTCAGCCTTCAATGCTCCAAAGAAAACATTCTCGCTATAACTCGTCCGGAGACCCTCATAACATCATGGTGAATACTTTTGTATCTTTTCCAATGTAACTACCTTTTTCCTTTAGCTGACTTCAAGTAGATCTTCTTAGGCAACCACTTGAGATCCAGGATGACTTGCTCCATTGCATTTCTGACGGATCTGAGGTGACTGATCAAACCAATGTAGGAACCACAGACTCTTCCACAGATAAAGAAGGAGATGCCCATTGGTACAAACAGCCTTGTGGTTGTGAAGCAGTGCACTGCTTTTTCAGTTTACACTGGACTAGGCTCTCCTTATGTGTGGACTCAAGGTTATGTTTTGAATGATGAAATAGCTATTTACTGTTCTGGTACCACCAGATCTGTACTAACTCACTCATTATATCTTGCTTACCCTCAGAATTTCACAATCCATCAACAACAGTCTTAAAAATCTTTTCCTGGTGTTCAAATACTTTCTCACCTTCTACATTTCTATCATATATATGGTGTACGTTTTTCCATATCCACCTTCCTGTCAGTAGTAGCTGTGCCTTTTAGCATCTAAAATCTAGATGCTGGATCTAAATCAAAGCCCTAAATCTCTATAGGTAGACACAAAATGCTGGAATAACTCAGCAAGACAGGCAGCATCACTGGAGAGAAGGAATGGGTGACGTTTCGGGTCGAGACCCTTCTTCAGACTGATGTCAATGGAGTGGGTGGGACAGAGATAAAATGTAGTCATAGACAGTAAGACTGGTAGGAGAACAGGGAGGTGGGAGGGGATGGAGAGAGTGGGAAAGCAAGGGCTATTTGAAGTGAGAAAAGTAATTGTTCATACCGCTGGGGTGTAAACAACCCAAGCGAAATATAAGGTGCTGTTCCTCTAATTTGTGCTGGGCCTCACTCTGACAATGGAGGAGGTCCAGAACAGAAAGGTCAGATTGTGAATGGGAGGGGGAGTTAAAGTGCTGAGCAACCAGGAGATCAGGTAGGTTAAGGCGGACTGAGCGGAGGTGTTCAACGAAACAATCGCCGAGCTTGCACTTGGTTTCGTCGATGTACAGAAGTTGAAACCTGGAACAGCGGATCCAGCAGATGAGGTTGGAGGAGGTGCAAGTAAACCTCTGCCTCACCTGAAAAGGTTGTCGGGGTCCTTGGATGGAATCGAGGGGGGAGATAAAGGGACAGGTGTTGCATCTCCTGAGGTTGCAGGGGAAGGTACCTGGGGTGGGGGTGGTTTGGGTGGGAAGGGATACTTTGACCAGGGAGTTGTGGAGGGAATGGTCTCTGTGGCAAGCAGAAAGGGGTGTAGATGGGAAGATGTGGCCAGTAGTGGGATCCCGTTGGAGGTGGCAAAAGTGTTGGAGGATTATATGCTGTATGCGACGGCTGATGGGGTGGAAGGTGAGGACAAGGGGGACTCTGTTCTTGGTGCGAATGGGGGGGAGGGGGAGCAAGAGTGGAGCGGTGGGATATCGAGGATACCCTAGTGAGAGCCTCATCTATAATGGAAGAGGGGAGCCCCCGTTTCCTAAAGAATCCCTAAATATCTATATTCCTTTGCTTTCATAAAAATCCTCTTCAAAAACTATTTGACAGACCTATAATTAGTATTCACAAAATTTAATATTTTTAACAGTCAATTTTTGTCACCACATATCAAAGTGCTTTAGGATGATTAGTGCTGTTTCACCATAAGACTGTTGTAGCTGATCTTGTAACCATGGGACTGGCTAATTTTAACAGAAAAGTGATTAAAAAGAAAACCATTAATTTTTGCAATGTGAGTTGTCGATGTACTGAATTGCAATCCAGTTGTCCATAAATTTGTACTTTTGGATGAGGACATTTCCTTTGTTATCTTTATACATCTCCTCACACCACTCAAATCCAAATCTACAAACTATTTTGTTTTATACTTGAAAATTACTGCATATCTAATTTGGCTAGTTTGCTGAGGTTGGTTGTGCATTGGCATTTTAATTGATTATATTCCACTTTTCAGAGTTTTCTGCAAAATAATACCAAACTTTCATGACCCTGTGCCAGTTGTATCTTTGCTATCTACTTCCAGGACACCTCCAGCAACCCACACAGTGAAGGATTATTAGAGCCAGAAAGAACAAGGTTTAGCCACTGCCTGAAACATGCCCCCGTCTCCTTCCATAAGGTGACATTGATGTACAATATTTTTAAGGACAAAATAACCCATTATATTTCATAACCAATTTATACTATACACAAGACACTCGGGAACATTGTCAGGCATTCAGCAACTGTCTCTACAATGTATCTTCATGCTAACCATCCCCACATTGTTGTGGACATCTGGAACTCAATGCCCATAAAAGTAGTGGATGCTAGGGACAGTTGAAGCTTTAATAACAGTGAAGATCATGTTTGGTTAGTTAAGGGAGTGGAAGGAGTTTCAGCAAAAGGGTTAATTAGGGTTAGAATGTAGATGTCAAAGTCAATAATGTAGAAGGTTTGCAGAGTTGAGTGACCAACTCCTATGCATCCAGATTGGATTTCCTTTTATTTTACTCTATCTGTCACTTTGTTCTATTTTTTCTCAACAGATGCATCTGCTTTCTGACCCTCGCATATAGATGTGAGGAATTTTTGACTGTATTGTTTCCCCACCTTTTTGTCATCTCTCACACTTTTCCAACATGCAATTTTATATTGCTAAAAGATGTCAGAGGATAGGCAATTTGACCTTCATCTTTGCTCTCGTAACTGTCACTGTATGTCATGTTGTTACTTGTGGGCAGAACACCAAGGCAAATTCCTTGTATGTGAATACTTGGCCAATAAACTTACTTACTTACTCTGCCATTCATTAAACACATGGCTGATGTTCTACCTCAGCATCTATTTCCTGCACTAACCCCTTCATTTAATTAATTTCTAATAAAT
Organism: Raja brachyura; assembly: GCA_963514005.1. The sequence continues at coordinate 36,492,301 of OY740802.1, read as the reverse complement.
ACAATATATATATCACTTGTAATTTTCACCTCCGATATTTTGTCCCACATCCACACCAGGATTTCCTGCATTATTCTGTTAACTAGTGATTTGCAGATAATCTAATGTAAATAATGTACACTAAAAGAGTTGATTTTTGATTTGAAACGAACCTCCAGAACTCTATCTCCAGCAGAACATAGTTCTTTGGAGTAGATGTGGTCTACGACTTTTCATTTACTAGTGCACTTATCACTCTTAGATTTACTTCAAATCAACCAAGTTCCTCAGAATCCTAGCCAGTGGTTTCCTTCCAACCAACATGATTAAACAGATTAGCTTTTTTATTTTACAAATGTGTGGGAGTAGATCAGGGTTTGTATCAGAAATGCTGATGAAATTTAAGCCACTTTAATGGCAGTTTGATAAGCTTTACCTCCAGGCAGAATTTAACCACACCAATGAATGGAATGGAAACATGCCCTTTGCTCTAACTTGCGCATGCTGACCAGGATGTCCCATCTGCACTAGTCCCACCTCCCCTTGTTTGGCTCATATCACTCTTACCCTTTTCTATTCATATAGCTGTCCAAATGTCTTTTAAATGTTGTTATATTATCTATCTCAATTACCTGAACTGGCAGTTCGTTCCCTCTATGTGTAAAGTTGCTCCTCAGGTTCTTATTAAATCTTTCCCTTCCCACCTTAAACCTATGACTTCTGGTTCTTGATTCCCCTACTCTGGCTAAAAAGACTGAGCAATAACCCTCTCTATTCCCATCATGATTTTAAAAGCGTCTGTAAGGTCACCCCTCAGCCTCCTGCACTCCAAGTAATAAAATCCTAGCCTGCCCAGCTTCTTCCTGTAGCTCAGGTCCTTAAGTCCTCGCAAAATCCTCATAAATGTTCTCTGCACTCTCTTCAGCTTAACAGCCTCCTTCCTACAGCAGGGTGACCAAAACTGAACATAATACTCCAAATACCTCCACTACATTGACGACTGCATTGGTGCCACCTCCTGCAGAACTCACTGACTTCATCCATTTCACCACTAACTGCCATCCGGCACTCAAATTCACCTGGACCATTTCCGACATCTCCCTGCCGTTTCTAGGCCTCACTATTTCCATCGCAGGTAACAGACTACTGACCGACATCTACTACAAACCCACAGACTCCCATGGCTACCTGGACTACACTTATTCCCACTCTATCCCCAACTCCCAATTCTCCGTCTACGCCGCATCTGCACCCAGGATGAGGGCATCGGAGATGTCCTCATTCTTTAGGGAATTAAGGTTCCCCTCTTCGACAGGCTCTCACCAGGGTCTCCTCAATATCTCGTAGTTCCGCTCTCACTCCCCATCCCCCCATTCTTAACAAGGACAGAGTCCCCCTTATCCATGCCTTCGACCCTACCAGCCTACACATACAACAGATAATCCTCCGACATTTGCTCCACCTCCAACGGGATCCCACCACTGGCCACATCTCCCCATCTCCTCCCCTTTCGGCTTTCCGCAGAGACCGCTCCCTCCGTAACTCCTTGGTCAATTTGTCCCTTCCCACCCAAAATACCCCCACCCCAGGTACTTTCCCTTGCAACCGCAGGAAATGCTACACTTGTCGCTTTACCTCCTCCCTCGACTCCATCCAAGGACCAGTCTTTCCAGGTGAGGCAGAGGTTCACCTGCACCTCCTCCAACCTCATCTACTGCATCCGCTGTTCTGGGTGTCAACTGCTCTACATCGGTGAGACCACGCGCAGGCACATCCGCTCAGTTCGCATTAACCAACCGGATCTCCCGGTGGCTCAGCACTTCAACTCCCCCACCCATTCCGAATCCGACCTTTCTGTCCTGGGCCTCGTCCTTGGCCAGAGTGAGTCCCACCGCAAATTGGAGGAGCAGCACCTCATATTTTGCTTGGATAGTTTACACCCCAGCGGTATGAACATTGACTTCTCCAATTTCAGGTATCGTTGCTTCTCCCTCCTTCCCAGCTCTCCCACAGCCTACTGTCTCCGCCTATTCCTTTCTTCTTCCCGCCCCTCACCCCCACATCAGTCTGAGGAAGGGTTTTGACCCAAAACGTTACTTATTCCTTTGCTCCATAGATGTTGCCTCACCCGCTGAGTTTCTCCAGCATATTTGTCTACCTTCGGTTTTTCCAGCATCCGCAGTTGTTTCTTAAACACAATACTCCAAATACTTCACTCCAACTTCTTCCAGGATCCCTTACCACATCACTAGTAGCTGAAATCTCCAGTCTGTGGTCTCTCCTTCCAGCAATATATCCCCTGCTGAGAGTTTCATCACATCTGGATCTCTGAGTGCACGATGTCAATGAGTGAGTGTGACCCAAAGAAAGAACAGGGTTGAATGTCAGAGATAGGGAGTGTGGTCTAGGGGAGATCGATCTGAGCAGGGTTCAAGGCGGCATTGGAGAAATAATGCAGATCTGAGCTATGGTTGTTTTAAAAGAGGTAAAGTAGGTTGCATGTTATTCTTTGATTGTATTTAAATTTACCTTCCTCTCATATGTTCAACTTGGCCATTTCCCCTGTGGGTTAATGATTACAAAGTGAATAGATTTCACCCACCAAGCAGCCCTCCAAATTTGGTCAGGCTATATCTCAACAACTATTTCTCACAAAATGGAAAACACTGCGGAATATCCTCACATGATGAAAAGTGCTATTTCTATCCATGTTATTTCCATTTAGCTTTAATAAGTTGCCACTTAAGCATAGTAAGTGCAAAATCTGCCAATATTAACTTCAATCATATGGATGTACGATATTCAAACACCTTATTCAAAGAAGCGGTGGTGGGGTTATTTGTAGATTAGTTACCTTATATTGGAGAATTCTATGTTCATATCGTTAGCTACCCATGAAATATGAGGTGAGCTCATATGGATGGTATTTTCCTCAGAAATCCTGATGTCTGAAATTTCCTTCCATCCCACAACTTTGAAATGAAGGTTGGCCATTAAAAGTGAAAATTACAATTATTGATCAAAATCAAGGTTAGGTTGGGTTGATTAGTGGAAGTAAAATGGTGGTCAAGGAGAGGGGCTGTGTGGTTGTGGTGATCGTGGCCAGAGTGAGATCATGAAGTTTGAAAATAGTAATTTGGGAAGAGAATTGGAGGGTGGGTGGGTACAGCATCAAGCATGGATAACACACAGATAAAGACAGTGAGAAATTAGATCACTGGGCAGAAGAGATAGAAATTGAGGGAGAAACTGAAGATGAGAGGGAAGAAGGTATGATGAGGTGGAAAGGTCCTTGGAGGATAAGTCATGGTGGGTGGAGATGGTAGGCAGTAGGTGCGAGACATATCCAGTGTGGAGTGAGGATGGTGAAGGGTTTAGGGGAAGTAGATCCAGAAGGGATGGTGGCTGGAAGGGGAGGGGGGAGGGGGATTTCTGGGTAGCCAGGATGTAGAGATAGTGTTGAGGAGCAAGGAGAGAATATAATACAAGATACACATGCTGATGAGGTTGATTGACTATGGTGGTGGGGAAATTGTAGTCAGCACATTCTGATTTCCAAAACTATGACGGAGGATGCCGGAAGAAAATCATTGTGAGGGGAAGATTTATTTATTAAAAAAACTGATTTCAAGTTTTCAAACAGGATTATATCTGATATATTCGCCAGGCTATTGGTCCAGAAATAGTCATTACACTGCTTAACCTTTAAAGTCAGTTGGGGTCTTGACAGAAAAGAGAAGAGTTTCAGTTTAGACATTATCACTATTGTCAGCAACTTAATTACCTTAATTACTTCCATATAGCAATATAGCATATAAAATAAATCCCTAAATATGCCGTGGAATCCGAATAAACTCCTGATTTGCGGTAAACAGGAAATTTCACAAGCTTTGATCATTTGCATCCCACATTTGAGTTTGCAATAGCTAAGAGCCTTCAATACAAAATTCTACACTTTGTCATCAAATATGAAAAGGGATGGAAATCTGTTTTAAATGCATTTACACTAGTAAATAAAGATATATATCTGATTTTAGGGTATAAAACTGTCTGTTGAATATCCTCCAATGCTTCCTGTTTCTAGTGGAATATGACATGGAGATTTTCCACCAGCGACGACATCACAGAGAGTTTAAGTTTGATCTTGCGAAGATCCCAGAAGGGGAGGCTGTGACGGCAGCAGAGTTCCGAATCTATAAGGACTACACCAGAGAGCGGTTTGAAAATGAAACATTCCTGATTACAATCTACCAGGTGTTAGAGGAGCACATGGAAAGGTGAGCGAATCAACAAGGGCATGAAGTACTATCATCATGGTGATTCAGAGAGTCTCACAATACATTTGAGTGTATTCAGAGTCAGAGCAGCAATAGGAGATTTCAAAAGGCAGCTGTTGGATTGGCTGAGTGTGTTTCAATGTCGGAGAAGCAGCGGGAGGTTTCAAAAGATAGTGTTGGCTAAATGTATGGCCAATAAATTGGCTAATGGAGCAACCCTATAAGAAGGACAGGTGTAGTGGAGTGTTCGATTGGGAGCGGCCATGTTGGGAGAGAGGTTGTGTTGAGAGTAAGTGTGAGGGTTGGGATCAAGAGGTTCCGGCAAGGAGGCTGAGCAAAGGTAGTCTGCTGTTTCTTGGGTGTGATTGGTGTGCTTTTTTTTCTTTTTAGTTCAGAGATGGCAGGCAGAACGGTGGAATGCTTCTCCTGCAGGATGTGGGAAGTCAACGAAACTGCTAGTATCCCTAATGACTACACCCTGCAGGAAGAGCTCCCAGGTGCAGTTCCTTGCAGACCTCCTTTGTGAACTGGACCTGAAGCTGAAGAAGCACAAGATCGTCCGAGAGAATGAGAACATCACATATAGGAGCTATAGCAATGTGGTCACAGCTAAAGTACATGAACTGAGTAGCTGGGTGACCATGAAGAAATGGAGTAGGCAGGAGACCCCTGTCACCATTTCCCCACAAAAACAATATACCCTTTGGGATCCTATAGAGGGGGAATGGCCTATATGGAGAGAGCAGCAGCAGCAGTCAGGTTTGTTACACTGAACCTGGCTGTGAGACACAGTGAGGAAGGATAATATCAGTCAGAGCTATGGTGAAACACTCATTTGTTAGGCAGATAGACAAGAGATTCTGTGGCAGAAAAGGAGATATTAGGATGGTGTGTTGCCACCCTGGTGTCAGGGTCCAAGATATCTCGGAGTGACTGCACGACATTCTAAAGGGGGAGGATGAGCAGCCGGAAGTCATTATGCATATTGGCACAAATAACATAGGAGGGGAAAGGATGAGGTTCTGCAAAGTGAATATAGGGAATAAGGCAAAAGGCTAAAAACAAGGATCTCCAGCTTTGTGATTTTCGGATTACTACCGATCTCACGTGCTACTGAGGATAGGAACATGAAGATAATACAGGTGAATGCATGGGTGATGAGTTGGTGTCGGGGCCAAGGATTCAATTTTTTGGACAGAGGTGGCCTGTATAGGAGGGATGGGCTGCACCTGAACTGGAGAGGTACTGGCAGGCAGGTTTGCTAGTGCTACTTAGGTGGGTTTAAACTACGCTAGACTGTGGGACCCGTTGGGTCCCTGTCACACGGGGGGCCTGGTCCCCCAAAGCAACCCGTTCCCCCAACGCAATATTCCACCACTCACCCATAGCCCCAAACAACGCAAGCGCAGCTCATTTCCCCTCATCCCCAGCACTCTCTCCCCTTCCTCTTCACTCTTCCTCTTATTTCCCCTCTCCTCCTCCCCTCCCCAATCTCTTCTTCACAGCTCCCTCCCTCTCCTTTCCCCTACCCTCAGTCACTCCCTCCCTCTCTCCATAACTCATCTCCCCTCCCGACCCCCTCCGATCCCTCTATCCCCCATCTCCCCCTCCCCCTATTCCCCTTCACCTCAACCACTGTCCTCCTCTCTGTCTATTCCCCACTTCCTACCCCCCTCCTCTCCCTCTATTCCCCCTCCTCCTCCCTCTTCTTTCCCCTCTCCTACTCTCCCTAATCCCTCCCTCATCTCTCATTTCCCCTACCCTCACTCACTCCTTCCCTCCATAACTCCTTTCCCCTCCCTACCCCTCTGCTCTCCCTCTATCCCCCTCCTCCCCCACCCTCCTCACCTCCCCCACTTTCCCCTCCCTCCCCCTCCCTACCCCCTCCTCTCCCCCAATCCCCCATCTCCCACCTCACCTCCCCCACTTTCTCCCCCTCCATCAATCCCCCCCACTCTCCCCCCTCACCTCCCCAGAATCTCAAGGGTGCCGCCCCTACCCTCAGCAGCAGCTCTGGCCGTGCCAGCAGAGGTGGTTGGGTGCCGGTGACTGACAGCAGATGCTGCCAATCAGTGCGGCGAAGGTGCAGGAAGGGGTGTCGCTGTCTCGGTGGTGACTGACAGGAGAGGAGACCAATCTGCGCATGCACGGTTTTTAAGGTTTTTAAACCTTTATAACTTTTAAAATATACCACTGATCGGAACAAAACTTAAAACACAGGAGAATGGTGAGTAAGGTGGCGAATAATTGTAGTGCTATCATGTACCATTTTTGTGCAAATGTAGAAAAAATGCAAACCAGAAGATAACAAGATGAGAATTTTAATTATATATAGAAGATTATCATGGGGGTGGGTTCCAGTTCAGGACCGAGGCTGGTGAGGGACTGGAAGTCAGTATGGAAAGTGATGAAAGCAAGTTCCGTGGACAGGTTAGGAAGGAGCATAGCAGGGTGTGAGTACGGGCTGTTGGATTAAATAGCACTTATTTTAATGTGCGAGGCCTGACAGGTAAGGTGAATGAACTCAGGCTGTGAACTCAGGCTCAGGTACATGCGACTGGGACATTCTAGACATTACGGAAATCTAGAACTTAATGTTCTAGGGTACAGGTGCTACAGGCGAGATAGAGGCAGGGGTAAAAGAGGAGGGGTTGTTGCTTTATGAAGGATAATAACATGGCGGTGAGGCATTATGAGCTGAAAAATAGAAGGGGATGATCACCTTGTTGGAAGTGTATGATAGGCTACCAGTCAAAGGGAATTAGAAGAACAAATATGTCAGGAGATGGCAGGCAGCTACAAAACCAATGGGGTTATCATAGTAGGGAATTTAACTTTTCTAATTCTGATTGGGATTATGAAAGTGTCAAGGGCTTAGATGGGTTGGAATTTATCAAATGTGTTCAGGACAGTTGCCTTACAATATATAGAAGGGCCTACAAGGGAGAGGGCAATGCTTCATCTACTCTTAGGAAATTGGGAAGGGCAAGGCATTGAAATGTAAGTGGGTGAGCCTTTTGGGACCAGTGACCACTGTTCTATTAGCTTTAAAATAGTTATGAATATAGACTTTGGGTAGGCCTGTAAGTTAAAATTCTAAATTGGGCCGAAGCCAACTTTGATCATATTGCACAGGAACTTGATAAAGTTGAATACAGTAGTTCTTTGTGGGCAAAGGGACATCCAGAAACAGGGATGCTTTTTAAAGTGTGATGACGAGAGTTCAAGGCAAGCATGTTAGGGTTAGAGTAAAGGGCAAGGTGGGTAGGAGTAAGGAACCCTGGGTAACAAGAGAAACGGAGGCTCTGATCTGGAAAAAGGAATAGGCATGGACCAGGTACAGGCAGCAGGGATCAAGTGTATCTCTGGAGAAGTTTTAGGCATTGAGAAACTTACTTTCAGGAGGGCAGAACGGGGGAGAATCCAAAGATATTTATGTATATTAAGCGAATAAGGTAACTAGAGAGGGAGTTGGGCCCTCAGAAACCAAAGCATTCATCTTTGTGTGGAGGCGCAGTAAATGAGCAAGGTCTTCAACGTGTATTTTTCCTCTGTTTTTACTGAGGAGAAGTAAGTCTCCCAAGACTGATCAGATATATCAGAGGACGCCATGGGAAGCTAGAGAAGAATTTACAAAAGCACAAGCTGAGATATACGAATCCGATAAGGTGCAGGAAGACTGAATGTTGGCTAATGTTGAGCATCTATTTAAGAAGGGCTGCAAGGAAAAGCCTAACATTTGTGGCAGGTAAATGGCCTGTCCTACTTGGACGTCATTTGCATGTCATTTACGCGGCAGGCCGGCAGTGACTGACGCGCGACTGTTACACGAAAATCGTCGAGCAGTACGACAGTCGCATGCCAAGTAGCGCCAGTCTCCGTGGCAAGGAATTTGCCAGAGAAAATGTTTCAAAACTCGGCGCGCTTTATACCCGGGTAATCACGTGGTGCAGCACTCGAATGATGAGGAAATGGCGCGGCGACAGCATTTTGGCATTGCGCGGCGACGCATTGTTACAGGTGGTTGACACACGGTGACGCATAATAAATTAGCATAGGCAATGTTCGTGCTTCACCGTGCATAACCATGCGTCACCACCTGCTACACGTACGCCATCAGTACGTCAGCGTACACCATCAGTACGTCAGCATGAGCAAGGGATACGTCATGCAGGTGACCTGCAAGGATTTTGAACATTCCAAAATCCTAGGGGCAATAGGGAAGCATCGCGCGTTACCGCACGTCACTGCATATGCCACCACGCCTCACCGCGCGTCACGATGCGCAAAACATTTTTAGGATGTCACGTAAATGATGCGCAAATGACGCCCAAGTGGGACAGGCCCTTAATTTACTGGTGAGCATTCTGAGGGATAAGAGCTGTATGCATTTGGATGGACAGAGGCTGATTATGGATAGTCAGCATGGTTTTGTACATGACAGATCATGTCTTATGAATCTGATTGACTTTTCTTTTAAGAGGTAACCAAAAGGAATGATGTAGAATGATGTAGTCTATATGGAATGTAGCAAGATCTATGCGATAAGGATCTATGCGATAAGATGTATGCGATAAGGATCCGCATAGTAGGCTGCTCTGGAAGCTTAGTTCGCATGTCATCCAGGGAGAGCTAACTGACTGGATAGAGAATTTGCTTCATGGAAAGAATCAGAGGGTGACAGAAACATAAAAAATAGGTGCAGGACTAGACCATTCGGCCCTTCGAGCCAGCACCACCATTCAATATGATCATGGCTGATCATCCAAAATCAGTATCCCATTCTTGCTTTTTCCCCATATCCCTTGATTCCGTTAGCCTTAAGAGCTGAATCTAGCTCTCTCTTCAAAACATCCAGTGAATTGGCCTCCACTGCCCTCTGTGGCAGAGAATTCCACAGATTCAAAACTCTCTGTGTGAAAAAGTTTTCCTCATCTCAGTCCTAAATGGCCTACCCCTTATTCTTAAACTGTGACCCCTGATTCTGGACTCCCCAAACATCAGGAACATTTTTCCTGCATCTAGTCTGTCCGACCCCTTAAGAATTTTATGTTTCTATAAGATCCCTTCTCATTCTTCTAAATTCTAGTGAATACAAGTCCAGCCGTCCAAACTCTTTCACCATATGTCAGTCCCGCCAACCGGGGAATTAACCTGGTGAATCTATCTTACACTCCCTCAATAGCATGAACGTCCTTCCTCAAATTAGGAGACCAAAACTGCACACAATACTCCAGGTGTGGTCTCGCCAGGGTCCTGTACAACTGCAGTAGGACCTCCTTGCTCCTAAACTGAAATCCTCTTGCAATGAAGGCCAACATACCATTGGCTTTCTTCACTGCCTGCTGTACCTGCATGCTTACGTTCAGTGACTGATGTGCAATGACACCCAGGTCATATTGCACCTCCCCTTTTCCTAATCTGACACCATTCAGATAATAATCTGCCTTCTTGTTCTTGCCACCAAAGTGGATAACTTCACATTCATCTACATTGTACTGCATCTGCTATGCATCTGCCCAGTCGCCCAACCTATCCAAGTAACCCTGCAGCTTCATAGCATCCTCCTCGCAGCTCACATTGCCACCCAGGTTTGTGTCATCCACAAATTTGGAGATGTTACTTTTAATTCCCTTGTCTAAATCGTTAATATATATTGTAAACAACTGGGGTCCCAGCACTAAGCCTTGCAGCACCTCACTGGCCACTGCAGCCTTGCAGCACCCACTAGTCATGGTGGAAGATTGATTTACACACTGGAGGCCAGTGACCAGTAGTGTGTCTCAGGGATCATTGCTGGGCCCATTACTGTTTGTGGTTAATATCAACGATTTGGAAGAGAATATACAAGCACAATTAGTCCATTTTCAGATGACACTAAAGTGGGTGGTATCATAGATAGTGAAGATGGTTATTCAAAATTACAGCAAGATTTTGATCAGTTGGGCAAGTAGGCTGAGGGATGGTTAATAGAATTTAATCCAGACGAGTGCAAGTTATCGTATTTTGGGAAATTAAACCAGGGCAGCTTCTTCACAATGAACGGTAGGGTCCTGGAGAATGTTGTAGACCAGCAGGATCTAGGAGTGCAGGTACATGGTTCCCTGAAAGTAGGAAAGGTAGATAGGGTGGGCAAGGGGCTTTCAGTTGGCCTTCATCAGTCAGGCTATTGAGTATAGATAGATAGATAGATTGAGAAAAGAAGAGACGTTCTGGTACAGTTCTACAAGTCATTGGTTGTGCCGCATTTGGAGCATTCTGTTCCGTTTTGGTCACCCTGCTGTCAGAAGGATGTCTTTAAGGTGGAAAGAGTGCAGGGAAGATTTACAAAAATGTTGCCTGGACTCGAGGGACTGAGATAAAGAGGAAAGGCAGATTATGATTTTCTTTCTTGGAGTGCAGGAGGCTTAGGGGTGACCTGAGAGATGGTGTGTAAGAAAATGAGGGGAATAGATAGGCCCAGAGTAGATAGTATCAGAGGACATAGTTGTAAGGTGAGTGGAGAAAGATTTATTAGGATTAAGAGGCAACTTTTTCCACTCAGAGAGTGCTGGGTATATAGAATGAGCTGCCAGAGGTAGTTTTTGGGGCAGGTATTATAACATCTAAAAGACATCTGGACAGGTACATGGATTGAAATGGTTTAGAGGTTTATGGGCTAAATGTGGACACGTATGGCGATCGTACATGGGACATCTTGATCAGTTAGACAAGTTGAGGCAAAGGGCCTTTATGTGTGCGATATGTTTCTATTTCATTTCAGGATGTGAATACTGAATAAGGTATTTAGAAGCTTTGTTAAATATAACATGATGCACATTGTTTGCCTACTGTCTTTTGGAGAAGATAACTGGCACCATGCTAATTTCTTGTTTTCATAATGCAAAGCCAATAATAAAAGCAAAAAGATTCATGAAGCTGATACCAGAACTGAGGGAAAGACTGAAAAAGGTACTTCATGAGATGTGAGGAAAGATATTATAAAAGTGGGAAGGTGGGATATTCAGTGGAAACAAAATAATATTGTGCGAGGGTGCCCTCTAGTGTTATTTTTCAAATTGGCATCAAATATTTTTTTTTTTAGGTACAGGCAAAATATTTAGCCAATTATATAAGGAAGTCACTAATAAATCCAATAACACAATTCAGGTTGATCCCCTTTATTCAGAACTAGACTAAGTGGGATACATCAGGTCCCTGTCACACGGGAGGCCTGGTCCCCCAACATAACCCGTTCCCCAATGTAATATTCTACCACTCACCCATTCCCCCAATGCAACCTGTCCCCCTAACGCAATATTGCCCCAAACTGTGCAGGCATGGTTCATTTCCCTCATCCCCCAGCACCCCACCCCTTCCTCTTCACCCTCCTTCTTCTTTCCCCTCTCCTCCCCTCCCCCAATCCCTCCCTCACCTCGCCCTCCCTCTACCTTTAGTCACTCCCTCCATCCATAAAAAACAGCATCTACAGTTCCTTCCTCCACAGGCCATTCATTGTTAGCTGTGGTTTAGATCCCGTTGACTTGATGATTGGACCAGTTTCCATTGTGTGCGTGCGTGCGTGTGTGAGTTACTCAAACCTGAATCTCACAACCTCCCTCTGCCCACTCCGGCTCAGCCGCCGCTCGGAAATGGATGGATGGAAGGAAGAAAGAAAGAAATGTAGAACTTGCTTCCATATATCATTGGTAAAATATCAGGCCCTCCATCCTACCATGTCCATGCCAGCTATTGTACCCATCTACATGCCTTCTGTCTTGGTAACTCAAACTCCGTTAAGATGCTTCTTGAATATTATGAGGATATCTGCCTCCACCATTTCTCAGGGCAGCTTATTCCATCCTTGAACATTGAATTATCCAATTTAAAATATCCCCTCCCCCCCCCCCCCCCCCCCCACCTTTTAATATAAAGTTCATTCTGCAGGAGTATGGCGAGGATACGGGTAGATTTTCTTCTTTGGTGTTGTATTTTGTCCAACTATGTTGGGTTCTTTGCATTTCATTATTTGTGCAGGACATCAGTAGGAGACATAAAACACTGCTCAAAGACCTCAGTGAGTCAGGCAACATCTGTGGTGGGAATGGACAGGTAAAGTTTCAGATCAGGACTAATAGTCTGAAGAAAGGTCCCGACCTGAAATATCACCTATCCATTCCCTCCCTAGATAGTGCCTGACTTGCTGAGTTACTCCAGCATTTTGTGTCTATCTTCGGTGTAAACTAGCATCTGCAGTTCCTTCCTACACAGCAGGGATAAGTTGTTGTCTGCTTGGCAATGGTTCTCAGGTATTTGCGTACAATATAGTATTCAACCAGCTATAAAATTGCATAAGCTTTCTTTATAACATTTTGGGATTTTGGTCAATTCCGTGGTTGAAAATATAGGCAATGATTAAACAATATTACGGTCCATTTTGTATAAAGAAAATGGATAGATCAGGTAGAATCTACAAATGAAGTAAGAATCAGCAGAGAATCATTTTTGCCAAAAGGTATTTGGAATTTGCTTAACTTCTCCTTATTTTCTTTCAGCGAGTCCGACTTGTTTCCACTGGATTCTAGAACTATTTGGGCAGCAGAGGAAGGGTGGCTGGTATTCGATATAACAGTCACTAGCAATCATTGGGTGGTGAATCCAAAAAATAACTTGGGCCTTCAACTCTTTGTGCAGACAACAACAGGTAAGATTCAAACTATGCCACTGCTAGCTTTTCTACCTATGCATTTGGGGGAAAACGTTAAACCACAAAGGGAGATGTATCCAAATTCATATCTCCATCCGTGCAGTATTAAATATATATCTCTATAGTTACACCTAAGTCGGCATCTATGCACATACCCATATCGGTATCTGAACCTGCATCTTCCTTTAGCCTCATCTGTAACCTTATTGGATAGTGATCCTACGAGAATTTCAACATAAGCTGCTCAGTGTGAAAATAATCTGGTCAACATTTTGCTTTTCATCAAGCTTTGCAGTAAGTATAATCAAGTGGGTTGGGACATGTTTGGCAATTCAATTCTATCATTTTTTTTCTGATTAAATTGTATTCTACTTGCACAATGTTCCAATAACATACCAATTAAATACCTGTCATGTTACTTTATCTGTATTTAACACAAGAACAAAAAATGGGTACAATAAAACTACAGATAGAAATATGTGCAGGTATAGGGGGCACGTGACACACATGATAACACAAATAGAGGCACAGATATTAGTACAGGTCTAGAAGTCAAGATCTTTTGGAATTTGCATTAGTCCCAAGTTTTCATCAGTATGAAATGGTATTTAAACCTACATAGCATACCATTCTTTCCCCTGCTCCTGTACTGGCATCTGCACTTTAATTTACCTTATAGCTTCTGGCTTCACTATCTGCTCTTCCTAATTCACTTCCGTCATGATCTTGACTCTCCCCAATGGGAGGAGAAAGACATATAAACGATTGTAAACGCCAATAATCGGCTATATAATTGTTTTGATTCCAATTGTTAACCGGGGTGGTGTGCCTAGGTGCTTTTTCTTGCTCCTCCTTTCACAAACACGGGTCCCGAGTTGTCATGCTGCCTTAATGACACATTGTGTCCACAATTTCCATGCTCCATTAATATCTGCACCCCCCCCCCCAATGACATAGCAGAACCCCAGTTGCCAATGAGGCCCCAATTCCTGAGCTCCCTTTCAACTTACCAAGTTCTCTGTTTTATGATACCATCAATCTACAATGGTAGTGAATTAGCAGTTTGTTGGAACATTAATTAAAATAATATCCAACAGGTCCAAACATCTGCCCGTCTTGCACCACCAAAAATCCAAAACATGTTGAATATACAGTGTTTAACCGTACAAAGTTTAGTCTGTCCTATATGGTAGGACATCCAAACATAGTGTCTCACACAAAATAGTCATGTTTTCCACATGAAGCTCTGCATTAAAGCTGACTTTGGTGAATTCCATTGGCGACTACCTACGTCAACCGGTGACAGGTACCGGTGACTCAATTGTCTTCAGTTGTCACCGACAGGGTCGTTGCTCGTTGTAGCTTGTCGCAGGTGGATGTAGGTTGACTTTGGTTGTCGTAGGTTGTCGCCTGTGTGGTCGTAGGTTGTCGTGGGTGGATGTCCTATTTGGCCGCCGGTTGTCGGTGGCTTGCCGTAGCTTGATGTTGACTAGGTGGTAGGTTGGCGTAGCTTGTCGTAGACATTGTCCTGAGGGGGTCCAATCACCACTTTTTCGGTGACCTGCTACAACTCTGAGAGTCGCCAACAAAATTGCCTAAATGGGACAGGCCCTTAAGTCTTTTCACACATACTGTTCTTTCCTGGTACCATTCCAGTACTACTCTATGTAGTCAGAGAAAGTAGTTGAGGCTGGTACAGTAACAACCTTTAAAATATATATGGACAGATGTATGGACAAGAGAGGTTGTGTGGGTTGTGGGCCTAACACAGGCAAATGGGTCCAGCTTAGACAGAGCATTTTGATTGGCATGGATGAGTTCGGCAGAAGGGCTGTATATTCGATGACTTTCCAATTGATACCTGTCGAGAAGTATTTCACTTAATAAGTTTTTAATTGGCTCTTATCCATCTAATTTAGATGAGAGAAGACCTATTTTCATCTGATATTTTCTTGGTTGTCTTGGCAAACTGTGGGCTGTAGTGTCCCGTCCCACAGGTGGGAAAACAGCATGGAAACACTAGACGTATGAATATGAAGAACAGACTCATTCTTGGTGTACTTTTTCTTAAAGGACAAAGCGTTAATCCCAAAACAGCAGGAATAATTGGAAGATTTGGACCTCAGAATAAACAACCATTTATGGTAGTCTTCTTCAAAGCCACTGAGATCCACATTCGGAGTGCACGATCAGCAGGAGGTAAACAGAAGAACCAGAGTCGCTCGAAGTCCTCCAAAGGTCAAGATTCTCTAAGAGCAACTAGTCTAACAGGTAGACTAATACTATGTTCACATCTCTAATATGTTTTTTTAAAAATCATTCTTGTTAAAAAACGTGCTTATCGAAAGTTCCAACAAATGACACTTCTTTACACATTGCTTGTCAGATGCAGATCATAAAAGTACAGAAGTTATATAATTCAGCTACACCTTACAGAACCAAAGTTATTATTGAAAAAAAAGTTAATTTGAAGAAAACCCCAATTGAAAAATTGAAGAGTGTACACACCTTCAGATTAATGCAATTATAATGTATATATTCCAGATAAACAAAATATTTCTTGGCTGCATAGCTTTCTTACCTTGGTGCCTTCTAAGAACTGAATAGTTCTTCCAAACTTTATTGATTTACAATATATCTGCCAGTTATATGACGAGTTAATTCAGAGTTCATGTTTATTCATTTGTTAATGACTTATATCTTTTGTTATTACCAGAAAACAGTAGTAGTGACCAACAACAGGCCTGCATGAAACACGAGCTCTATGTCAGCTTTCGTGATCTAGGATGGCAGGTAATTCCAAAGATGAATTAATTTTGAAAAGATTTTGTTTCTAGTCCAATATCATTCTAGAATGTTATCATCTTCCAATCTGTTATTGGGACTAACCAATTGTAAAGGGATTCTATTCCTAAATATCCATGACAGCTGTAGATTTGAACCATTGTTGGATAGCATACATTTATTGTGTAATTATGTTACTTAATCTTAGAAAATTGCCATGAATTAGAATTCTGCAATTGCATTTAGACTACTAAATCCTCAACTAAGTTAGTGCAGTTAGCTTACCCCTAGTGGTAGAACATTAACTGTATTAGCAGTTAGAAGATTTTATGTTCAAATGCCACTTTACCTTGAAGCTGATTTGATGAAATGGGCAGGGTTTAATCCCTAATCAAAGCACAATTTGCAGTGTTATCTTTGTAAAGTTGAATTATTTACAAAAATCTAGACCCAAACTCTGGTCTGGCTTATTCACCTTAATGCTGGAGTGAATGCTAAGCATGCGTTTTTTTTCTTTTACTCTTGTTTACTATTGTTGATATTTGTAGGATACACTTGTAGATTTGTTGGAAAACACAGAGATTTATCTGGATTTTTCCTTTAATGTGTGTACTTTCCCCCTCTTTGAAGGATTGGATCATAGCACCCGAGGGATATGCTGCATTCTATTGTGAAGGAGAATGCTCATTCCCACTGAACTCATACATGAATGCTACAAATCATGCTATTGTTCAAACTCTGGTAAGTACTGTAAAGCACAAGAGGAAATCGACACTGTCTCACAATGTAAGTTAAATCAAAGACTGACATTTTTGAAATACTGATCACAGTAATTCAGCTTTCAGGCTCATTCATTTTTAAAGCGACCCTGGCATAAAAGACAGCACATAAATTATCTTTTCTGGGGGCATTATGAGTAGTTAAACCAAAATCATGTCAGATGCACATTTACATATTTACAACACAAAAATCTAATGATTGTTGGAAGTATAAAAATCATTACGTCCTGCAGGCAATGATGATTTGAAGTTCTTCAGCTAACATCCTCTTGTAACCTAACCCTGCTGACCACATATTTAATAATAACAAGGGTCCACAACCATGTTCATGTCAGTTGCTGATTGATGCTTATTAGCTGTTACTCCAATTCTAGTTTATAATGTTCTTTAAAGATGCTAAAATCTATAAGCAACATTGCGGCAAATGTTAAGGGATGTTATTCAGATTTCAAGACATCTGCTCTATGTGCACTATGTATGCAGTGTTCCCCCCGGAAAAGGCTGGTGTATGTAATCATAAAATGAAAATTTTACTGAATGGAGGAGGCTATTTAGACCATCGTGACAATCCAAGAACCAGTATACCCACGTCTGTCCATGGTAGTTACAGATCTATATCTTCTTAGTATAAATATAATGCAAGATTCTGTCTCCTTCATCTCTTCAGTCAATGTTCTAAACTCCTAGTACTCACTGGCATGAAAATAATCCCCCCCCCCCCGCACCCCCATCCTACTACAACCTATGTTTCCAAGCACATCCATCTAGCATTCCATAATTATATTCAGCTAATTTTACCTTCCAGAAAACAACCCAGCTGAGTGTGTCTCTGTTTATAGTTAAATTCTTCAGCCTCCAATACATCCATGTTAAAACTCCACTCTATGAACTCAAGTGCCACCATATCCACAATGTGGTAACCAGAACTAGTCACCAAACTCTTGTTGAGCCTGAACTAATGTTTTTTAATATGCCTATGAGGATAAAACAATATTTTAATTTGTCATTGGTACCAAAATTGTGTTTGATCGTGTGGAAGAAGGTTTTAGACTACTGCAAATTATCACTTGGCTAGCTAAGTGGGCACGTAAGTGGCAAGTGGAATTCCATTTATGATAATAGAAGCGCGTTTATTTTTTCTTATCACTATGTCATTCTGGAACAATGATCCTGTTCTCCATATCCCTCTTTTCTTAATGGTGCTCAATAGACTACCAATTATCATTTTTAATTTGTCTTTCATGGCTCTCCCCAAATAAATTATTTTAAAGTCGCACAAAAGGAATTCCACTTGCCACTTTTGTAACTGTCCATATGTTATCACTAGTCAAGTGATATTCTCCTGAAATTTTATTCCACGTAATCGACTATAATTTTGGTTAAAATGACAAGCTTTGTAATCTTAGCATGCAGGAGCCAACTGGATATAACTGTGTGCAACTGACAAGTGGTCATTGTCAAATGCCTAGTAGGTCTTTGTCAAGTTCCTTGGTAAAATCCTAGATGACAACAATAAATACACTAACATTATTAACTTACCTTGTCAACTCCTCAAAAAATTCAATCCAGGCAAACTTGACCTTCCCCTAACATATCCATGCTAAATAGCATTGATTATTTTTCCTCCCTCAATGTGGATTTATGTGGCCATCAGAATTTTTACAAATGAACGTAGTAGTTAGAAGCAGGAGTACACCACTTAGCCCCGAAGCATACTCTGCTATTTAATAATATTAGGACTGATCTGCTTGTAACCTCAATTCCACATTCCAAGCTATTAGCAGTAATCTTTCAGCTCCTTGCTGATCATGAAATTATCAAACTCTGCCTTGAAAATATTCATTATTATATATTTTTTCAAATTTAAAAGACACACACAAGCCTCTAAAATAAATAAAATCACACAATCGCTTCATCTTAAATAGGTGACACTATTTTTAAACTGGTTCAATATTTACTTACAAGAACTCACCATTTCCACATTAGACAAACAATCCGTTCTAGATATGAGAAAAACAAACTGCAGGTGCTGGAAATCTGAAATAAAAACACATAAAGTCAAAGTCAAATTTATTTGTCACGTGCACCAACCAAGGTACAGTGAAATGAGTTTGCCATGCAGCGATACAGTTGAAAACACACAATACACAATAAAATCCAACACAAACATTCACCACAGCATTCTTCACTGTGGTGGAAGGCACCAACATTCAGTCAGTCCTCCTCTCGTGTTCATCCGTGGTCGCCGCTATGGACGGCCACATGTACAGGCCACTCGTCAGGATGATTGAAATTCCGACGTCGGGACGGTCGAACACACTCTGCAGCTTGGAGTGCCACATTCCTACCGGAGACCACGGATTCAGAATACTATAGGTCACAGGCCAGCGGTCAGAGCATTTCTCCGGCGATCCCCGGCAAGGGATCCCAGACTCCGGATAGCGACTCTAGCCACGCCCGCGGCTAGAAGCCCCACAGACCACAGCCCCATGATGTCAAAATCACCAGACCAGCAATCGTAGCAATCCTCTCTGGCAACCCCCACCAAGGGTTCGACCCCGCTCCGTGCTGGAAAAGTCCACGCTGCGCCCGCTGCTGAAGCTCTGGGCCTGACTAAGGTAAAGGCCGCTCCAATCCAAGCTGTTAGGCCGTGAGAGGGGAGGCAGGGAAGCAACATGGGAAAAGTCGCCTCTCCATGAGGAAGTGACTGAAAAACGGTTTCCCCCTTTCCCCCTTCCCCCCCCCCCCCCCCCCCCCCCCACATAAAACACACCGAGAGACACCAAAACAACACTTGGACACACTAAAAAAAACAAAAAAAGTTGAAATAACGAACACGTGGCTGGCAGGGCAGCGGATCGCAGCGCCCCCAACCCACCTGCTGGAATATTCAGCAGGTTGGGCAGCAGTGGAAAGAAACAATTTCAGGTCTGGCTCCCATTATAGGCACTGGGAAAGAGAAACTATACATTATTATATAACATTTGCAATGCATTACTAACCTGATCTTAACACTAAATTAAATCATCCAATTTAACTCTTGAGATAAATTTTCTTTGTTCATCCATTCCCTTCTCCCAATATTTCTGCGACCTGAGAAATATCCGAAGCACTAATGTGAAAGGCTTCTTCACTTTTTAAATTATATTTATTACTTTTCCTACCAAAATGAACAATTTCCCACATTGTACTTCATTTGTCAGATATTTGCCTACTGTCTAAACCTACTCATATCCCTTTGCAATTTTCTTATATCTTCATCACAACATGCTTTTCTAGTTAACTTTGTGTGACACAATTTCTCATTGATGCTGCATCAATACTAAATGAGCAGAGAGTATTGAATCTGAGGACCATGATACAATAATAGGTCATACATCATAGAAGCAGATCCTTTGGCCCAACTCATATCTAGATGCAGTTAAAACCCCTATCAACCACAGTGGATGGAAAGCTGATGGGCAAGGAGGAAAAAAAAAGGAAATATCAGAAGCACTAATGTGAAAGGTGCATCATAAGGATGGATTAAATAAGGGTGGCAAAACATAAAGAAAACTTAGATTAAATAAAGCAAGGTGGAAATTTACAAGAAATATTAATGGTATTATTGTCTGTTCCGATCAAGATGCTCAAGCAAGCTGATCCCAATTGCCTGCACATAGCTCATATCCATCTGAACCTTTCCAATTCATATGTCTGTCCAAGTGCTTATTGTAATTGTACTTATTCTACCATTTCCTCTAGCAGTTTATTCCCGATGACTTGTAAAGATTTATTCACCAACCACCTAATCATGTCCAAGGTTATTGAATTAAATGCATTTAGCATTAAAGCTCTTTACTGTATCTTATGAATGTTATATTATTGATAAAGCAGAGCTACTGTACTTCTAAACAGTGTCAGTGAGTCAAACTGCCAGGCTCTGTTATATATGACCCGTGTACACCATGACACAATTCCTGAGACATTTTTTAATTACATGTCACATTGCCACTGTATAGAGAAAGATGCCAGTAAATGACACCAGAGCTGTGTCAGGCACTTTTTGGTGGAGATTGGTGATGAAAATTTTAATTTTAAATTGACCCATTTAATATACATGTTGTCACACAGCCCCTAACCTTTTTTCAGTAGGATGTTGTGTGGGGGGTGGGGGGGGAATTCCAGTCCAATATCAAGCCTTAAAAAGGACATCGCTTGGTTAAAGAAGGAACTGCAGATGCTGGAGAATCGAGGGTTACACAAAAAGCTGGAGAAACTCAGCGGGTGCAGCAGCATCTAAGGAGCAAAGGAGATAGGTGACGTTTCGGGTCGAGACCCTTCTTCAGACTGGTCAGGGATCAGGGAAACGAAAGATATAAACAGTGATGTGGAGAAATAAAGAACAATGAAAGATATGCAAAAAAGTATTGATGATAAAGGAGACAGGCCATTGTAAGCTGTGGTGTGAAAATGAGAAGCTAGTGCGACTGGGGTGGGGGGGGGGGGAGATGGAGAAGGAATGTCAGGGCCCGAGGGCTGAGGGAGAGGTGGGGAGGGGAGGGGGCAGTCTGGGTTAACAGAATTGAGAAAATTCAATGTTTAAGCCCAGAGGATGCAGACTCCCCAAGCGGAATATGAGGTGCTGTTCCTCCAACTTGCGGTGTTGCTCACTCTGGCCGTGGAGGAGGCCCAGGACCGAGAGGTCGGATACGGAATGGGTGGGGGAGTTGAAGTGCTGAGCCACCGGGAGGTCGGGTTGATTATTGCGGACCGAGCGGATGGTTAAGTTTATGCTCCATTATTTAGCTGGGCTGGAGAGGAATTTCTGCACAATCTAGTGAGATTTATTCCTAGGCATGTGTGCAAAAATGGTGAAAATGGAATCAAATTTGATAGAAACTAACAGACTGTCAATATACATGATCCAGATTCTTACTCAGGCAAGTTACAGGAGCTCAGTTGCTAAGAGATAACTGTGTGGCATCAAATAAGTGGTCTCAGGAAAGGAAGCAACCTGTGTGATAAAGGGAAGCACTATCTAGGAGAAAGATTATTATCTCTAAACATATTTCCCCAAATGTGCTTTGTTTATATCTAATTATGTACCAAGGGTTGGTTGTATTGTATGTATCCAAGAAGTGTCTTCTAAACAAAACATTTATTTCTTAATTTTGCATTCAGGTTCATTTAATAAACCCAGAGAATGTCCCGAAGCCATGCTGCGCTCCCACACAGCTCAATGCCATTTCCGTGCTTTACTTTGATGACAGCTCAAACGTCATCCTAAAAAAATACAGGAATATGGTGGTTAGAGCATGTGGGTGTCATTAGTACCTGAGCGAAAGAGAGAGAGAGAGAGCAATCAACATCTGATGACTATTGGAAACACACTGCCAGTCATGAATCCCACATGACAAATCAACTTACTTTCTAACCCAAGGTGGTTTTAAGGACGATCTAATCACAAAATGAGAACATATTATTAACTTGTTTATTTTTATTCAATCGATACACAATATTTATTTTTAAAGGCCTATTATGTATTGATACTTTCTGTATTAAGAACACGAGTGAAGTCAAATGAACTTTGATTACCTTTTCTATGAATTGGACAATT
Source organism: Raja brachyura (assembly GCA_963514005.1). The sequence goes on along the minus strand of OY740802.1, from coordinate 36,470,197 downwards.
CATCTTTTAATCAGCAGATTTCTGATTACCTCTGAATACAAGATTTTGTCATTTATGGAAGAAAACATTTACGAACATTTTATACACTGCTGCAAAATGGTTAATCAAAAATAGACTGGTGAAATAAAATCCATGAACAATGACAAAGGACCTAGATCACTATTATGTTCAGATTTAAACTCAATTACAATCCATAATTCCACTGAAGGACATATTTTGTTTTCATACCAGGATAGTGAAAACTTCAACCATAATAAATTTTAGATATGTAGAAAATTAATAGGCAAAGAATTTAAAGAATTAAAAGGACACATCTGAACCCAAGTCTGTGCAGAGTTAACAGAACTTAATCAGAGAGGTGAAGGGATAAATATCTTGACGTCAGTACCTCCTGGAGAAAGTAGAGAGGGGCACAGATTGACAACTTTGCATTGGTGATTTCTAATGAACCTTTTTGAAATTTAGTTATGTCATCCTAATGGTCAAACAAACTAATATTTTGATTCATGTTATCAGGAAACATCACTTGTCTATGGTAGTGGATCTAACTGAAAAGGAATAGGAGGTAGAGGAGTGTAATTTTCATCATATTGCCCATGCAATGTGGGCTAAAGGATGATGGGCTGCTGCCATCTGGCACTAGCTTCTACTGCCACCGTCATTACTATCAGATAAAATTTAAAATGACACCCATCTCCTTCTGCAATTTAGCAGTGAAAAAGGGAAAAATAAACAAGCATTTTTGTAATTAGTTAAAGAAGGAACTGCAGATGCTGGAGAATCGAGGGTTACACAAAAAGCTGGAGAAACTCAGCGGGTGTAGCAGCATCTAAGGAGCGAAGGAGATAGGCGACGTTTCGGGTCGAGACCCTTCTTCAGACCCCATTTTTGTAATTACTTGCTTAAGGATGAACTTCAATACCAGCATTCATTGGCCATCCTTTATCACTAGATTTTATCCTTTATCACACCAGGATTCATTGGCCATCCTTTATCACACCAGGATTTTGCCATATCTGTGCCTTTTCATGCCATTTTTGATGATTAACGTTAACATAATACAACTTACAAGAAAATTTCCACCACTGGGGTGAAACCAGGGGTGCCACTGTCGGTCGTTCACTCGTTCGTGCCGCTGCCCACTGGATCAGTCTTCTCCAAGATCTATTTAACAAAGAACTGCAGATGCTGGAAAAAATCAAAGGTAGACAAAAAAGGCTGGAGAAACTCAGCGGGTGAGGAAGCATCTATGGAGAGAAGGAATAGGCGACGTTTTGGGTCGAGACCCTTCTCCAGACTGATGGGGGGGGGGGCAGGAAAAAGAAAGGAAGAGGCAGAGACAGTAGGACTAGAAGGAGAGCTGGGAAGTGGGAGGTGGAGGAGGGAGAAGACGAGGGCTATCTAAAATGAGAGAAGTCAATGTTGATACCGCTGGGGTGTAGATTACCCAAGCGAAATACCCAAGCTTGTCTCCTCACTACATTTACTGCTGGCTCCAGTCGAAAATCTGAGTTTGAGTGATCTGTGCAAAGCATTCATTGATGCTGGAATTCCACTGTGGAAATTGGAAAACAAATCTCTCAGAGGATTTTTAGAGAAATACACAGAGGAACATATACCAAGCGAGTCATCATTATGGAAAAATAATGTTGACAACAACTTCAACATTGTTGTGCAGAAAATTAGAGATTAAGTTGCATGCAACAAAATATGGATCTCAATAGAAGAGACAACCGATGTTGTGGGGAGATATGTTGCCAATGTGGTCATTGGTACACTGGAGACAAGTCAACCATCTAAGGAGCATTTGTTGACATCGGAAGTATTGGAGAAGTCAAACAGCTATTGCTCAGTTGTTTATATCTTCATTTGCTGTACTTCGACCAGAGGATATAAAACACGAGGATGTTCTTCTGTTTGTGACAGATGCTGCTCCGTACATGAAAAAAGCTGCTCGTGCTCTTAAAGTTTTATTCCCCAACATGTTGCATTTGACATGCTTAGCTCAAGGACTTCATAGATTTGCCAAGCACATACGTAGCTTGTTTCCAAATGTTGATCGCCTAGTTTCCAATGTCAAGAAAATCTTCATCAAAGCACCGTCACATGTGCAGTTGTTCAAGGAAATGGCACCCAAGATTCCTCTACCTCCTCAGCCCGTTTTGACTAGGTGGGGTACATTAATCTCTGCTGTACTCTACTATGCCTCAAATTTTGAAAATAAAAATAAATTGTCAACCGTTTTGAAGAAGAATCTGCTAGTCAGGATCGTCAATTAAATCATGCAGAAAAAGTCCCTCCACTGCGATCTTGCATTTATTGCTTCCAATTTTGCAAACTTCCCACAAGATGTCACTTCCCTTGAGGAACGTGGCGAAACATTGGTGAATAATTCGTAGGTTTTCAACAAAGTAACTGAAGGTATTCGTAAAGTTCTTGGTGACGTAGTTAAAGACATACAAAGAAAATGTGAGAGACTGGTTTTAGCTAACAAAGATCTTGAAGATATACAAAACATAGCTAAAGTTCTCAAAGGTAATTGTAATGCACAAGATATCGACATGAATATAGAGTCGGTATCTTGTTTTGGGTATACACCAGTGACCTCAGCTGAGGTAGACAGAATTGTTTTACAACTGAAGCATATTCTGTCTGACAGACGGCATATTTAACACCAGATAATTTGAAAAAAATGCTAGTAATTATATGCAACAAGGCAACTTTGGTCATTTAATGTAGAATATCTTTATATTATCATTCTAAACCATATTTTGGTGGTGGAAATAAATGCCTTTTTATGCCTTTTTTGTCAATAAATGCCTTTTTTGTGCCTTTTTTTGTAATTTTAATATGCTTTTTTGCCTGCCTATTTCAGTGTTAGTGCCTAAATATCCTGGCTCTATTTATCACCATTGAACTGAGGCTGTTAAGACTCAATCACATATAGGACAAAACCAGCAGGAATTATGTATTTCCTTTGCTAAATATTAGTGAACTGGATGAGCACCAAGGTTTTTCTTTTGACTGAATGATAAAAGTCACTATTGTAACGGAGAGATTTAATCAGAGTGTACAATCTGAGGCATCTATCTATAGATCACTTTTCTTGATACTTCTATTTCAGCCTTGTACATACCTCTTGTTCTCCAAATAATAAAAGAGCTATCAGGCCACTGGAGAAGATTTAAAAAAAAGGATAATAACAGAATTAAACAAACTTTAGCTTCAAGACTGAGAGATTATCTAAAATAGCTCTGAAAACTAAGAAGGAATTTAGCGGGGTTGACAATGTTTTAAACTCTGGAACAAATTCAAAATGAGGCCATTAAACTAAGATAATCACAAATAAATACAGAAGGCAATTCAGGAGAAATTGCTTTATGTGAAATTCGATATGATGATTAGTGGTTGCAGCAAACAGAAGTAGGATAAACAAGAGACAGAAATTTTAAAAGCTAGATAAACACATGAGAGAAAGAATGTTAGTAATGCCAATTTGGATAGATATTATACGTTTGCAAGACATACGAGCATTAGAAGGCCATTTGGCCCATAGAGTCTGCTCATGGATGATCTATTAATCAAGAACATATTAATGTCCGCTTTAAAATACTTTTGGCCTCTATTGCTATTTGTGGCAACAAATTCGAGATTCACCACCCTCTGGCTAAAGAAATTCCTCCTCATCTCCATTCTAAGTTACATCCTTTTATTTTGAGGCTGTGCCATTTGGTTCTAGACTCTCCCACAACAGGAAGCAATCTCTGCACATCCCCTCTATCTAGACCTTTTATTATTTGGTAGGTTTCAAAGGGATTCCCCCCACATCCTTCCAAACGTCAGTAAGTACAAGTCTGATTACAGGCCCAGAACCATCAAACATTCCTCATATGGTAACCTGATCATACCCAGGATCATTCTCGTAAACCTCCTCTGGACCCTCTCTAACACCAGCACATCTTTCCTCAGATATGGGGCCCAAACTTGCTCACACCATTATAAATGTGGTCTGACAAGCACCTCATAAAGCCTCAACATTACGTCCTTGCTTTTATATTCTAGTCCTCTCAAAATGAATGCTAACATTGCATTTGCCTTCCTAACTACCGAATCAACCTACAAATTAACTTTTTGGGAATCCTTCTCCTGCACTCCCAACTCCAAATGCACATCGGATTTCTGAATTCTCCCATTCAGAAAATAGTCTGCACCTTTATTCCTTCTACCAAAACGCATGCCCGTACACTATGCTATGCTATATTCCATTTGTCACTTCTTTCCCACTCTCCCAACATGTCCAAAACTCAGGGGCGGAAAACCCGGGGGGGGGGGGGGGGTGGGGGGCAGAGGGGACATGTCCCCCCCCATGTTTTGAGAGGTGGGGGACGTCCCCCCCAAGTTTTTGCCATCCGGATTTTAAAATCTCCGCTTTCCGCGAGACAGTGGAGGTGGGACTGCTGATCGAGGGCGCCGATTGGACGAAAGAGACGTCGGTCAGCAGGCAATGGGGGCGGGACATGATGATTGGAGGAGGGAGACTGAGGATAGAGTGCGGTGATTGGAGGAGGGAGACGTGGTACAGAGCTGCGCCTCATCCGCACCCAGGATCGATCCTGGCCGGTTTTCCGGCGCTGTCCCATCCCCACCCGAGTGCCCCACCCCTCCCCCCCACAGGTGGCCAGAGAGGTCGGGAGTCAGATGTGAGCTGTACCCCCAGGCCCACAGCCAGCGCAGAGAAGCAGCGCTAAACCCAGCTCAACTCTGCCTGGTTAACCTGCCTAGGCTTGTGGGAAATAAGGCCAGCGCGGAGAAGCAGCACTGGTATCCCGTCAGTCCAGTCAGGGCTGTAGTTAACCCGGCGAGACAGGCAGAGTTGAGCTGCATTTAGCGCTGGATTGAGCCTCCGAAGCCTCGCGCATGTGTGCGTGAGCCTCCGAAGCCTCGCGTGGCCGCCAAAAAATGGTGTGTCCCTGTTCCCCGGTCCCCTCCATGTTTTGACAGCGAGTTCCATGCCTGCCAAAACTGAAAAATACTCTAAATGTGGCTCCACCATTGTCTTGTATAGCTGTAACATGACGTCACAACTTCTGTAGTCAATACTCTGACTGATGAGCTTAATTCTGTTCCTATCACTTATGACTGATGAAGGCCAATGTGTCGAAAGCCTTTTTAACCACCCTATCTACCTGTGATGCCACTTTCAAGGAACTATGTACTGCACTGCTGGATGCCTCTGCTCTACAACACTCCCCAGAGCGCAACTTTTCACTGTGTAGGTCCTGCACTTGTTAGACTTCCCGAAATGCAACCACCTTAAATTTCTCTGTATTAAACTTCATTAACTTATCCTCGGCCATCCTGTTGCAAGATCTGTTGCAATCTGCTGCAATTTTTGCCAGCCATCTTTACTATCTACAATACCCCCTACTTTAGTGTCATCGGTAGTAAGGAAGGCAAACATGTCAAATCGATAGTAAGGTAGTAAAGGGCCTGTCCCACCAGCATGCGACTCCATGCGGTGAGCGCGACCTAACATGGTCGCTTGAGCCGTCCGGCCTTACGGGGCCGGTCCCACTTCGATCGCCGGAGCCGTATGGAGTTGTGCGGAGCTGGTCCCGACATCGCGCGGGGCTCCGAAAAACCGACAGTGTTCAAAAATTCAGCACGACAACGGCCTGTCGGCCCGCAGTCGCCTCGACGCATTACACACCGCCTCGACGTCGTGCCTCCGTGACCCTCTCTGTGTGACCATCTCTGTGTGCCTCCGTGGCCTGACTATGGGTGAACTGGGGATGGGGTCTGGACTTTGTGCCTTCCCTCATAATGGGAACCCTTGTGGGGGGATGTTTTTGATGTTTATGTTAAATTCTTTAATGTTATGTCCTATCTTTATTTATGTGCTACATGGCAAGACAAATTTCACTACACCAATTGGTGTATGTGACAATAAATGTCCTTTGTCCTTTGACCCTCTGTGTGCCTCCGTGACCCTCTCTCTGTGTGTCCGTGACCCTCTCTCTGTGTGCCTCCGTGACCCTCTCTCTGTGTGACTCCGAGCCTCTCTCTGTGTGTCCCCATCTGTCCTTGCGAACGTACCGCGGAGTTCGCTCCAACTTTGCGCCACTCACTCGACCTCCGCACGGCCCCCGCTGCCGGTTTGGTCGCACTCGCCGCATGCAGGAGCATGCTGGTGGGACTAGCCCTGTACAGGGATCACTCGATCTCCGAGCGGCCCCCGCTTCCAGTTTGGTCGCGCTTGCCGCATGCAGGTCGCTTGCTCGTGGGACAGGCCCTTAAGGAAGGCAAACGTTAAATGGATATGATGCTGAGACTCTATAAGGCTCTGGTCAGACTGCATTTGGAGCATTGAGAGCAATTTTTGGCCCTATATCTGAGGAAGGATGTGCTGGCGCTGGAGAGGGTCCAGAGGAGGTTTAAGAAAATAATTCTAGGAATCAGTGGGTTAACATATGAACGTTTGACGGCACTGGGCCTCTACTCGCTGGAGTGTAGAAGGATGAGGGGAGAACCTCATTGAAATTTACTGAATAGTGAAAGACCTGGATAGAGTGGATGTGATGTTTCCACTAGTGGGAGAGTCTAGGACCAGAGGTTATAGCCTCAGAATTAAAGGATATTCTTTCAGGAAGATGAGGAGGAATTTCTTCAGTCTGAGGGTGGTGAATCTGTGGAATTCATTTCCACAGAATGCTGTGGAGGCCGTCAATCGATATTTTTAAGGTAGAGATAGATAGATTCTTGATTAGTACGTGTGTCAGGGGTTATGGGGAGAAGGCAGGAGAATGGGGTTGAGAGCAATAGATAGATCAGTCATGATTGAATGACAGAGCAGATTTGATGAGCCGAATTGCCTAATTTGGCTCCTATCACTTGTGAACTTATCTGCAAACTTGCTAATCATGCCATGTTCGTTTTCATCCAAATCATTGATGACAAATATAGATGACAAACAGCAATGGGCCCAGCACCGACCCTGAGGCACACCAATTGTCACAGGTCTCCAGTCTGAAAAACAAACTTCCACCATCACCCTCTGCTTCCTTCCATGAAGCCAATTTACTATCCATTCAGCTATCTCTTTTTAGATCCCATGCACTCTAACCTTCCACAGCAGCCTACCATTCAGAACCTTGACAAATGCTTTGCTGAAGTGCATGTATACAACAGCTCTTCCCTCATCAACCTTATTCTTCACATCTTCAAAAAACATCAGATTCATGACACAACCATGCTGACTATCCCTAATCAGCCCTTGTCCATCTAAATGCATATATCTCACAATACTCTCGATTAACTTTCCGACCACAGATGTTAGGCTCATTGGCCTCTAGTTACCAAACTTCTGCCTGCAGTTCTTCGTGAATAGAGGGACAACAACTGCCACCCTCTAGTCTTCTGGTACCTCATCGGAATTTAATGAAGACTCATAAATCCTAGCCAGGGCACCTGCAATTTCCTCTCTAATTTCCCAGTGTTCCCAGATTTATCTGATTAGGCCAGAGAGATTTGATCACCTTCATACACGTCAGAACCTTCAGCACCTCCTTGACCGTAATACTGACTGCCATCAAAACACTTCCATAGACTGCCCCAAGTTCCCCAGTCCTCATGTCTTTCTCCACAATAAACAGAGGACACATTAATTGAGGATCTTGCTCATCTCCTGTGGCTCCACTCAGAGTTGACCGCTTTGATTCCTGACAGGTTCTATTTTCTCTCTCTAATTACCCTTTTCCCCTTTATGAACATAAAATCTCGGGATTATCTTTAATGGTATCTGCCAGGGCTATCTCCTGTCCCCTTTTTGCCCTCCTAATTTTTTAGCTTATTCCTCAGTTCCCAAAACACCTCCAGATATACACTTGATCCTAACAGCTTATACCTGTCCTATTCCTCCTCTTACTCTTGACCAACACCTCAATTTCCTTCATCATTCAAGCTTCCTTATGCTCACCTGCCTTGCCCTTTACTCCAACAGGAACATGCATGTCCTGGACTCTTGTCAGCACCCTTTAAAAGCATCCCACTTTCCAGACATTCCTTTTCCTTCAAACAAGCTGCTCCAATCAACCTGAGCAAGTTCCTGTTTTATACCTTGAAAGTTGGGTTTGCCCCAATTTAGAATTTTACTTCGGAGTCACGTGAGTGACTTCATGAAGACCCCGCCAGCACGCATGCGCGACATATCGTCGACCGCATGCGAAGCGACAGGCAGGGAGGAGGGTCACTCCTCCACCGGAACGGACCTGCAGGTAAGGTGAACTAACCTGAGGTTGGGTTTTCTTTCAGGGACTGTGTGCGACAGAGTACCCCACCAACGGGCCGCCTCGAGAGACTGACTGCGGGGAGTCAGCGGCGGCAGAAACACACCGGAGTCAGGCAAGCCCGTTGACCCAGGAGGGTTCAGGCTCACAGACTTGCTGTTCGCAGGTAGCAACGGCAGAGCGGCAGCCCAACTCAACACCGCAGCCCGCAGGATCATCGCGGACTGACGGCAACGCTACCCCGGTCGGGCAAGTCGAGGGTCCGGCTCGGAGACTGCCATTCGCGGGTAGCGAAGGCTGAGCTGGAGCTCCGACTCAATGCCGCAGGCCGCAGGAATACCGCGGATTGATGGCAATGCTACCCGGCAGAGGTAGCGAAGACTGAGCCGGAGCCCCAACTCAAACACGGGCACAACGCCTGGAAGTGGAGACTTGCCGTTAGCAGCAGTCTATATTCCCGCATGTGCGCTCCTCCACTGGCAGCTTCAAAAAGGCCCTCAGGTAAGTTACTGGGGGAAGTTGACTTGCCGTCCGCAGATAGTGGCGGCGGTCGCATGGCTCGAATGGAGCGTATGGTGGAGCAGCTGCTCGAACGGGATCTCCTCCAACAAGAGCGGGTGTCCCTAGGATCTAGGATCTCAGCAGCACCACCAAGTATCTCTCCCTCGTCAATGGGGAGTACCAGGATTCAGCCATTAGCTGACTTTGAAGAGGGGTTGGCGCAAGAACCGATGTTGCCCGAGGTGCCTGAAGAGGAACTACTGGAGGTAGTATCAAAATTCGCCCAACCAGCAATCAGGGCAACCTCTTCAGCCCAAACTAGCGGCCAGCATTAATTACTTAACCACACACCAGCTGCAGGAACAGGTGATCACGGAGGCTACAAACAAGTACATAGCTCCGGGTAATTGTGTGTCACTCAATATCCTGACTGTCAACGCACCCATCTGGGGTAACATCAGTCCCGGCATCAGGGCCCAGGAATTAAAAATACAGAAAATCCTGAAATTGGTGTCCTCAGGCATTACTGCCTTTGCCAGGTCCATAGACGGGACGGACATGACGGAGGGGCAGCAGAATGCACTAGCGTTGCTGTGCAATTCACAATATGAAATAAACTGCTTTCGCAAGAGCTCCATCCGCCCAACTCTCAACCCAAAATTTGCGGGTTTGTGCAAAGCCTCTGCTAAGCCGCCACGGAGACAGCTGTTCGGTGAAGACCTGCCAAAACAGGTAAAAGACCTGGACGAGGAGGCAAAAGCGGTTGGGTTGATGAAACCACTATCCTCGAGCAGGCCACCTTACGCTACATCTAACAGGCCTCGGGTTCAACTCGACAGGGCAACCAGAACCTATCCACCGGTCGCACCCTATCAACAAAAGCCTTTTTTAGGACAGGCCCCACAGCGACCAGCGTGGTAGATGCGCCAACCCCACATCCCAGCAACACAACGAACCACAAAAGCCCCGAACATCAAGCCCGCCGGTAACCATGGAGGTAAGGGGGTCTGGTTCTCTTGGGAGTGCTGCATGTATAACCTCACAAGTAGAAGGGAGGTTGTGTACATTCTGGGATGCAAGGGGTTCTAATTATCCTTCCCTGGGTCACTATCCCAGGGAAGAAAGCAACATACGTAATAGAGGCATGTAACAGCCTTGCTTGCGCCAGGAAACCGACTATTAGACATGCTGCTAACGTGATTGGGAAGCTTGTAGCTACATTCCAGCTGCACAATTTGGACCATTGTCACTATCAAAACTTGCAAAGAGCACAAATTTCAGCATTAAAAGCAAATGCTGGACATTTTGACAGGCCTATGCAGCTGCCAAACAAGGCAAAAATTGAGCTACAATGGCGGATTAGCAATGTTTGTGATTATTTTAAGCCCATCATTATATCAAACCCATCAGTCGTGTTACAAACCGACGCAAGCGTCCAGGTCTGGGGAGCTACTGACACCACTTCCAGTTGTGGTGGCAGATGGGATTTGCACAAGTCTACTCTTCTTCTATCACAAGGTATAAACTATTTGGAAATGCTGGGAGCATGTCACGGGCCGCGGGCTTACTACATTAATCTGCATCATACGCATGTCCGTCTTTAAATAGATAATACCACTGTGGTGGCGTATTTAAACCATATGGGTGGTATCAAGTCAATATCTTGTGATGAGTTGGCAAATTTAATTTGGCTCTGGTGTATTGAAAGAAATATTTGGATATCAGATACGTACCTTCTGGGTAAACTCAATAGAGTGGCGGACACCAGGTCACCCGTATTTAATAACAACATCGAGTGGATGTTGAACCCTCAAATATTTGTTAAAATTATAGCCAAATATTGAACACCAGATATTGACCTCTTTGCGTCCAGGTTGAACCATCAGATACCAACATATGTCTCTTGGGAACCAGATACTGGGGCAGTGGCGATGGACGCGTTCTCGCTACTTTGGGGGAAATATTTTCTATGCTTTTCCCCCATTCTGCCTCATCAGTCAGGTATTGCAGAAAATTCAACTAGATTCTGCATCAGGTTTACTGATAATACCCGACCAGCCCACGCAACCATGGTACCCGGTGGTCCTCAACATGATAAAAGAACCAGGGGCACAGGTTACCAAATGCCCGAATTTGGTGACCAATCCCATAACAGGGGAAAATCATCCGTGCCATGGTCATCTGAACCTGTTGGCTTGCAGGTTCTGAAGAGGCCACTACTGGAATTCGGGCTGTCATCAAGAACCATGGACATCATAACAGCATCGTGCAGAGAGTCCAGAAGAAAGCAGTACCTCACCCACATAAGGAAATGGGAGGCTTTCTGTAACGGACCAAGACCACCTACAACTCTGCTACGATCTCCAATCTGCTGGAATTCCTCGCGGGCCTTCATTATGATGAGGCCCTCAGTTACAGTGCCATAAACAGTGCCAGGAGTGCACTGTCATCCTATCTCAACATTGGAGTGGGATCTCACCAGCTGGTATCCAAACTCATGAGGGGTATATTCAATTCCAACCCTCCCCAACCACGATATAATATTACCTGGGATATAAGGGGTGGTGTTGACCCTACTCAGGAGCTGGTCGCCGATGATGGATTTACCACTGGACAAACTCACCTTCAAAGTGGTGATGTTAATGGCACTGACCACAACACAATGGGTCCAGACACTACAGAAACTAAAACTGGATAGAATGGCCTTGACCTCCAATAAAGTGACTTCTTTATAGATGAGTTACTTAAACAACACAGACCTGGAACTACAGGACTGAAATTGGAATTCCTAGCATACCCCGTTGATGTAAGCCACCTGTATAGCCACCTATCTCCGACATTATATCAATGTCATACACACCATCAGGATATATGGAGACGGGTCTGTTTATCAGCCATAAAACCCACATCACAGGGTGACGGTGCAGACTATCTCCAGGTGGCTCAGGGTGGCATTCGGTGCAGCAGGTATGGACATTAACATTATTAAATCTCATTCTACCAGGGCTGCATCCACATCAGCAGCGAGGACCATGGAGGTACCCATGGATCATGTCCTCGCAACAGCGGGCTGGCCCAGTGAAACTACATTTCAGCGTTTTTATAACAAACCTGTGGCCGCTCCCGCAACGTTTGCGGAGTCAGTTTTAAATGCTGTTCCCTAAACGTTTGTCCCCAAGTTCAGGGGTTTATTGTTTGTATTAACAAATACGTTATTATTTTTCAGCTTGATCCAAGTCTGAAATACGTTAATATACTTCCTCCATCAGTAATTCCGGTAGTGTGTGAGCATGGACGTGGTCCAGGGCATGGAATCACAGAGCTTTGAAATCTTTACGAAGACTCACGTGACTCCGAAGTAAAATAGTAAGATTAAACGAGAACTTACCAGTTTGAAGTTTGATCCTTATTTTATGAGAAGTTACGATGAGGGATTTCGTGCCCTCCGCTCCCAACTCTGTATCATAAGGTCAACTGGTATATTAGACTCTCTTAAATCTTACTATCTTCAGTCATTGGTGTTATCTGTGATTCCACACCACTGCTTTGAAGAATGTCGCACATGCGTGCTGGCAGGGTCTTCACGAAATCCCTCATCGTAACTCCTCATAAAATAAGGATCAAACTTCAAACTGATAAGTTCTCATTTAATTTTACTATTTTATCTCGTGGGACTGTCTTGGCTCTATCCATAAATATCTTAAACCTAATAGAACAGCGGTTGCTGGTCCCAAAAGACTCATCTATAAACACTTGATCCACTTGCCCCTCCCAATTTCCTAAGACAAGATCAAGCATTGCCCTCTCCCATGTGGGCCCTCTACATATTGCCAGAGGAAACTTCCCTGAACACATGAGACCAATTAAACTCCGTCTAAACCTTTTGCACTGTGGCATTCCCAGTCAATATTGGGAAAGTTGTAATTCCTTACAACAACCTTATTAGACCTACAGCTGCCTGCAATCCCCTGGCATATTTGCTCTTTTAATTCCCATTGACTAATTGGGTGCCTGTTGTAAACTCCCAACAAGGTGATCATCCCTTTCTTGTTCCTCATCTCCACCCATTTAGCTTCACTAGCCAAACCATCTGTAATGTCACCCTTGACCATTGCTGTCACATCCTCCTTAACCAATAACACAGCATTCCACCTCTGTCTCTCCTGAAGCACCTGTACCGTGGAACATTGAGCTGCCAGTCCTGCCCCTCTCTTAACCATGTTTCCGTAATGGCTACAATGTCCCAGTCACATGTAACTATCCATGCCCTAAGTTAATCTGCCTAACCAATCAGACCTCTTGCATTAAAATAAATGCAATTTAAACCAACAGTCCTTTCTTGCTCACCTTTTACCTGCCTATTCCGTCCACAAAACCCTTCTCTCATCACCCTCCATATCAAATTCTAAGCTCTTATCTGCCTCTGTCCAATATAGGATCCCATCCCCATGCCAATCTAGTCACAGGGACCCACCCACCTGCCAATCTGGGATAGTATAACTACCTAGCACACGGTATTGGGGGTAGGGTATTAACATGGATAGAGAACTGGTTGGCAGACAGAAGCAAAGAGTTGGGATTAACGGGTTCTTTTCAGAATGCAGGTAGTGACTAGTGGGATGACGCAAGGCTGGGACCCCAGTTATTTACAATACATATTGACGATTTAGAGGAATGAATTAAATGTAACATCTCCAAGTTTGCGAATGACACAAAACTGGGTGGCAGTGTGAGCTGTGAGGAGGATGCTATGAGCCTTCATTGCAAGAGAATTTGAGTTTCAGAGCGAGGAGGTCCACCTGCAGTTGTACAGGGCCCTGGTGAGACCGCACCTGGAGTATTGTGTGCAATTTTGGTCTCCTAATTTGAGGAAGGACATTATTGCTATTGAGGGAGTGCAGCGTAGGTACATTTCCAGGATGGCAGGACTGACATGATGAAATAATCGGTCGGCTGGGCTTGTATTCACTAGAATTTAGAAGGATGAGAGGGAACCTTATAGAAACATATACAATTCTTAAGGGATTGGACAGGCTAGATGCAGGAAAAATGGTCCCCATGTTGGTGGAGTCCAGAATCAGTGGTCACAGTTTAAGAATAAGGGGTAGCCATTTAGGACTGAGATGAGGAAACACGTTTTTACCCAGAGTGTTGTGAATTTGTGGAATTCTCTGCCACAGAAGGCAGTGGAGGCCAACTCACTGAATGTTTTCAAGAGAGTTAGATTTAGCTCATAGGGCAAAAGGAATTAAGGAATATTGGAAAAAATCAGGAACGGGGTACTGATTTTAGATGATTAGCCATGATATATATTGAATGGTGGTGGTGATTTGAAGGCCGGAATGGCCTACTCCTGCGCCTATTTTTCAATGTTTCTATAGTCTGAACATGTTCTTCACTGCAAATTACACAGTATAATCAGAACGTGAGCTTTCTCGCAGATCACCCAGAATAATCAGAAGTAGCTCATTGCTTCATGAGCCATAATAAGATGAACCTACTGTATTTGTTACTGATATTTCCAAAGGACGATATGGATCTGCTCCTTACTGGTATTTATCTTGAATAATTGTATCCAGCTCATGAGCACCAGCTATTGGGGACCTTGAGGACTTATCTTTATCAATGATTATCTACGGAGATCTGGATCTGATATTCATCACATCTTAATTATAGATATTGTTGCCTGCTTTTCGATAACCCGGGATAAAGTTGAAGCATGCTGTACCAACAAATACCAAAAATAATCTAGAATTTTTAACTACTGCACAGCCAGCACACCATGGACACCAAGGATTGTAGTACCACAATCATGCTAAATGGGATAGGCACAGAACAAACCTGGCACATTGAAGATAGGCACAAAATGCTGGAGTAACTCAGATATGCTGCCTGCCCCGCTGAGGTACTCCAACATTTTGTGTCTTTCTTCGGTGTAAACCAGCATCTGCAGTTCCTTCCTACTCACCAGGCACATTGAATTTGAGTGTCTGTGGGACATTGAGACTAGCACCAGCAACAGAAATACAGACCACCGCTTTAACATCCTGGCCTGCCATACATTAATATCATTAATATCAAACCAGAGGTCAAACATTGTTCAATGAAATAAGATAACCCAAAAGCAAAGTGCCAACCTAGTGAAGCTGTAGCCCAGGGCTACTTTTGTGCTTGTTTTCAGCATGCATTCAATCTTGTTTGGGATTTTTAAATATATCTTCCTTCCTCATTGATGGGTCTATATGGAATTTCCTCACCAACATCACCATGGGAATACCATCATTATAATTAATTCACGATTTAAGGTGACATCTCACCAACACAAATTACAATAAAGAATGAACAACGAATGTCAGAAATGCCCAGATCCCCAAAAATGAATTAAAAATTCTGATCATACTGATAACTCTGGAACAATCTGAACATATTAATTACAGCTGATTATCGAGGATATTATGAACTAATTTATTATCCCCTAATATGCAACATAATCTGAATGTCGCTTTTATATCTGATTGCAATAATAATCTAAAATTATTTTTAACACAGATTACCTAGAATCTGCTCTTCCCAGATTCACAGGGATACACGAAAGAGCACTTTAACCTGTTTAGCAGGGATATTTTGAACATAGCCACATTTAAATACACAGGGCAAAAGGATCCAGCTTTTTGTAACTAATCACAAGTGTGAACATATAACGCTCTTTCCCACTAATGAATCTCAATAAACTGTACCTGCTTGGTACCAAAAATGGCTATGGATAATCCAAGCATTTTCTTTACTACTAATAACAGAAGACTGTCAGAACATTCTCTTTCTCATAGATTATCATGGATAATTTTTAAAAATCGTCTCTAAAGCCCCTGTCCCATGTAGGAGGCCTAAACAGCAACCTCTGGTGACCTTGACCGCCACCCAAAAAAAAAATCAAGGTCGAGGTGACCTGCAACCTCCTACCACCTGTCACGCATATGTTGAAAACCTTAATTGACTATGAAGTAAACCGGCTTCGACTAAACCTGCGACTAAAAAATTATCGATTTTTAAAACGGCAACCTATTCTTCGTCGAGGCCGGTTTTAATCATGATGAAAAAATAGCAGCAACTTAGATGAAGCCTCGACCACGCGGAAACCACTTTCAACCATTAGGGAGAGTGACCAAAACCTCCGGTGACCTCATGGAAACCTTGGGTGGCGGGCAAGGTCACCAGAGGTTGCTGTTTAGGTCTCCTAAGTGGGACAGGGACTTAATTGTCCAAGATCATTTTTACCTGTGCTTTACTGCTGATTAACTAAAAAAAATGCTTTGTTAATTACCTGTGATAATATTACCACTGACGACTCAGGATAATATGAATCTGCTGTTTAATACTGCTTACACCAAGTATTGCCTCACCCTCTCATTACCACTGATTATCCAGAATATTCAGAATCAGTTCATTACCACTGGTTATCCAGTACAATCTGAATTTACACTTTAATTCTAATTAACCAGGATAATCTAAACTTCTTTATTAATAATGAACACACTGAATAATCATAATCTGCATTTAGTACTGCTCTCCTTATAAAATCCGAAACTACTCTTGACCATTAATAACCCCCAAATCATCTTCAACATGTTCATTATTATCAATAATCCAGAATGGCCAAAAACCACCTTTTACACATGATCACCAAAGAACAATCTGACAAGACTCTACTTAATGCCCCAAAATAATAAAACCCCTTATTTTTACTCCCAATTGCCCAGAATAACCTCAACATACTCACCACTGTTTATCCAAGATAATCTCAAACTATTCTTCACCACTGACTCTTAGGATTCATCACCTATTTCCTTTTTTTTCCATGGATTTTACAGAATAATCTCAATTTATTTGTTACTGTGGCGTCAGCTGATACACAGACCTCTTATGGTCGAACCCTCGTCAGTAGCTACGAGGGCTGGCACGTGACGTCATGAACTAGGGGGAGTGTCCTGCTACATAAGCTTATCTCACCTTGAGATCCACCCAGTCAACAGGTAGCTGAGTTCCAGAGAACAACCTCGCTCAGCTACAGCAGCAATGACAATTACGTTAGTGGACCAAACTAGCATGTAACACCTGAATAAAACTACTGTTTGAACCTGACTGACGTCTGACCTTTTCCTGACCCCATTTGGTGCCGCTACAATGGTGACCCCGACTATCCAAATTGAAATTTGGATTTCTCCCGACGCACGCAGCCTCGGGAGACCTGATGTCTGCAGCCAACTGTCCAGCCCTGCAGAACGACGCTGCCGCTAACCCGGCCCTACCCCAAGGTATGCCTCAGGCCACCCGGGTCATGGGGCAGTCCTTGTGTGACGGCCGCCAAGCTCTCCCGCATGACCTGCCCAGAGCTGACCTCCGGAGCTGAGAGGCCGCGGCCGCTTCCCCACCAGCTGCTGCTCACCAGAGCTGAGAGGCCGCGGCTGCCGTCGCTCTTCCACCAGCCGCCGCTGCTCCACCAACTGATGCAGGAGCTGCGAGCGTGGCAGGCCCCCCACCCCCAGCATCACCAACACACGCCCAATGGCCCCGGGAGCGGGGAGAAAGTGGGCCAGCAAATTTCCCCGCCGGCCGCTGCCCAGGGCCTAGCCACCCGATAGGGCGGGCTTACCTGGGGCGACTGCCGAAGACGCCCTTCTGCTCCTCACCGGCGCGGACCCCAAAGATCCCTGTGCGCTGGCTGCCTGTCCGGCCCAGCAGCGGGGTCTTGAATCGCTGTTGAAGGCCGCCTCAGCCGGCCGGCAAAATGACCACTGCGGCCTTCTGAAACAAGCGGCCACCCGACTACAAAAATGGGCGCCGCGGCCAACCGGAAGAGGATCTCGACCTTCCCTGATCGCCGTCCACAGCGCCACCTTCCGGCCGAATGCCGTCCCTGCAGCCTGACCACCGGCAACAGCGCCACCCTCAGATCAACTGCCTTCATTGCAGCCTAACTGCTGTCCATAGCGCCATCTTCAGGCCGGATGCCGTCCCTTCATCCTGACCACCGACAACAGCGCCTCATTCAGGTTGGAGGCTGTCACTGCAACCTCTGGTTTTCCATCCCATCCTGCACCATGGACACTGGACAATTTGCACTGTATCACCACGCCGAGTTTAGCAATCAGTTTATTTATTTATTTTGTTTTTTCTTCATTGTTGCCGACGTCTCCCAGCCGTTGTTGGGGGCCGTATTTCTCAGGACACGATCCCTTAGCTGGTCAAGGTGCTTCTTTCATCGGCGGCTTTTGCATCGGACTCCTCGCACCCCACGGCATACCTCAGGATCGCCCACTGCTGGAGCGTCGACGGCACCCGCGGGCCCCTCCGTCCTGACCCACGCCCGGGGTGTCCCCAACCCACATGCAGGAGCCGCCCTCGACCATCCTATTCCTTCCTCCAGTTCTGGGGGGGGGTCCTGTGGCGTCAGCTGATACAGACCACTTATGGTCGAACCCTCATCAGTAGCTACAAGGGCTGGCACGTGATGTCATGGACTAGGGGGGAGTGTCCTGCTACATAAGCTTATCTCACCTTGAGATCCACCCAGTCAACAGGTAGCTGAGTTCCAGAGAACAACCTCGCTCAGCTACAGCAGCAATGACAATTACGTTAGTGGACCAAACTAACATGTAGCACCTTAATAAAACTACTGTTTGAACCTGCATGACGTTTGGCATTTTCCTGACCATGTTTGGTGCCGCTACATTACCACATTATCCAATATGATATGAATGTTCTCTTTTTCCTTGATTACTCAGGATAATCAATTGTTTTTTTTAACTGATTATTACCAAGGAGAACGTGCCCTTTACACTGAACACCTTGGATGAATTCAATTTTGAGCATTAGTGCTGATTAACCAAGATAATCTTGATTGTTATTTACCACTGATCATTTATCTGAATTTGCTCTTTCCAAATGGTTGCTTTTTATCATTGATTATGCAGAATAAAAGTAGCTAGATTTTTGCCTGATAATCTTGAAAAGAATAATTTTATTCTTTAATCCTAATTTACTCCTTTTCACTAATTATAAAGGATAATCTGAATTCACACTTTACTGCTGCCTGTCCAGAATAATGTGCACCTTAGTTGTTTGCCACTACCAAGGATATCTCAAACCTGTTTGAATACTCATATTCCCAAATTTGTCTGAATGTCTTCAATATCACTTCAATAATCTATGAAGAACAGTTTCTGATCAACCTGCATCAGGGAGAGGTTCAAATCTGAACCTGTTTTTTACCCTTGGTTTACTACGATAATCTGAACATGTTCTTCATCAATGATTGCCTTGAATAATCAGAGCTGTTCATAATTCCCAATTTATTTGGATAACCCAAACATTCTCTACCAACACCTGTCCAGATTCATCTGAACCTCACTTGATCTTCTACGATGATCAGAAACTATTCTTTACCACCAATTACGCCTGGATAATCTGAATCTGTTCATTATCACTGAGTTCCCTAGTTAATCTGAATCTTGAATTCAGCAATGAATGTACTGGGTAATCCAAACTATTCTTTAACATTAATCTATTTCTTTTAACCTTCAGACTGATTATCCAGAATAATCTGAATAAAATATTTATAAATGAAGTCCAAATTCAGGATAACCTGAATTTGTTGCTAACTGCTGATCACCCCGGTTAATCCCAGTTTGTTCCTTAAATT
The DNA here is from genome assembly GCA_963514005.1 of Raja brachyura. The sequence goes on along the minus strand of OY740802.1, from coordinate 36,450,712 downwards.
GATTGCACAGAATAATCTGAACCTGTTATTTATCACTAACTCCCCAGGAATAATTTGAATTTCCTTTTAATTAGCTCTTGTTGCATAATATTATTTCATACAATACAGTATTGTACCTCCTCCCAATTATACATGCCTGTTCTGAAAAATATAATCATTGATTTTTAAACATATTTTAAACTACCCATTTCCATAATTTTAGATTACAGTTTGCATAACATTTTACAAATTCTATTTCCATTGCTGACTTCTTCAGATCAGATAGTCACTGTTGTTCCTTACAATCTTGTGGGTGTCACATTCGACAGATGACAAACACACCATTAGCCTTTTCTCCAGAGATACTGTCTGACCCGCTGAGTTACTCCAGCTTTTTGTGTCTATCTTTGGTTTAAACCAACATCTGCAGTTCCATCCTACACATTAGGCTTACTAATTGTTTGGAATGTGTTTGACCACTCTAATTAATAAAACATATTTGTATAGATCTCTAGAAAACAACAGAGAAATTCTTGAGTGATCCTCAAATAACAGCATAATTATGTGCATGCCTATATTTACCAGTAAATGCTGGCTGGATCGTTTGTTGAACAGGAAGTTAGGCAACGTGCAGGAGAGTCACCCCCAGTGTGTTTTAAGAATGTACAAAACATTACATAGATTGTCAACATGTAATCATGTCTAAATCTGTTATTTTATGAACAACCATGCACGAATAATTGGTTTATGCACGCACATATTTATGATAGGCAGATTTTTTTAGGAAAATTATCCAAGGTATAAGAAGGCCTTATGGGAGAATCAAATAAAGACATTGCTAAATTACGTACTCATTTTTGTGAATTTTTGTGGCACAGTGCCAGATCTGGTCAATTCTAAATTACAGGCAGTTTTTTTATTAGTTGTAAAGGATAACAATGGACACGTAAAACGACAAATAACAATCTGCTTTTAAGAATACAATACCCGCAGTCTAGCTGATCATTTCCATCTATTTCTAATTGAAATGTTGCTTATCCTGCTCTGCAGGGGTTCACCTATTTGTATTTCAGTTTTACTTCTGTCTTTATTTTAAAATTATTTCTCAACTAAAATCACCAAATTGTTCAATGCCCTCTCCTAAATGTCCCAGTAATTCTGTTTACAATTAAGAGAATCAGAAACAGGATACTTTTATTTCATTCAGATAGATGTGCTTGTGAACCTGCTTGAGTGTACTTGCAAGTTTGCATGTGTGTATATGTACAAACAATATTTGTGTAAATAGCTTTTTATGAAACATAAAAAACTATTTATTTCCTCCAATTTTATTTTCTTCCCTGAGATCCATACCAAGATGGGAACCTTTAATTCTACGCAAAAGAAAAATCTTTTATTTAAAAAACTATATTTATTATAAAAGATTCAGGCAGACTGTACATATACAATACTGTTCATTCCCTTAATAAAGTCAATGTTGAGAACTTTTTTGTTTCAAATTAAGTCTGTAAAAAAAAATGAAATGAATAAACTAGTTCTATTAAAATATGTTACAGTCTTTGTTTATTTAGGATGTTTACTTATGCCAGGATTGCCAACTTCGCTGCATCCGAGAGCTCTGCTGGCCACTTCCAGGCCGGGGCATCGACACTGCTGGCTCCAACCCCTTGGTTGACTCTCCTTGTCCATGGTCATACTGCTCCCCCTGTTGATTCCACACTGGTCCTTAATGATGACACATTTGCTGTGCCCTGCTGTTCTTCCTCCTGCACTAACTACGCCATTTCCCCTATCTCTCACACCTAAACCATCCATTACTCGCCTCTGAGTCCCCCTCCTTTTTACACAATTGCACCGAGCCTCCTCTGCCCTCCTCAGACCTTAAATCTGAAATCAACCTCAATCCCTAATGGTTTTCACCATTTCACCATCTTCCCATCTCCCCTGGCCTCCCCTGACCTCCCCCTCTCCAATGCTGAACAGTCTGTCCTCAGCCAAGGCCTTATCCTTGTATCCATCTGCCCATATCTCATGAGTTCCAAGCCCGCCATGACGTTGAGCTCTTCTTCCGTCATCTCCACCTCCAGGCCTAACTCTCTCGCAAGGAGTGCGCGCTCTGCAATTACAACCTCTTTTCAAGTCTCAAACATTCCTCCTTCTCCTAGACACCCCCTGCCAGCTGTCTCAACCTCCCCCTCCCCTTACTCGCTACAATCTCACTCCGAACTCGTAGCCCTCCGTTCACTCAGTAACAATCCAACAAGGGAGTTGCTGTTGTAGTTCTTCAACAGTTGAATAACTTTCAATTTGTAGGCCCGCGTTGCATCATCTTTACCAAGGACGTCCGGTCTCCTACACCTCCAGTCCTCATGAGGCAGACCTCAAGACGCGCTGGTTCTTCCTTGAACTGAGACCCCATCAGTTCTTTGCAATTGACACTGTTCTACGTTTGGCCAAATTTGTCCACACCAGAAACAATTTCTCTTTTGACACCTCTCACTTTTTTTCCAAATATAGTTCAGCATCATTCTCTGACTATTTCTCCAATACATTTATGCCTGCATTGGGGATATCTCCTGCACCCACGCAAAAATCATTGATTTCAAGTTTACAACTTCCACACTGCCCTCAAATTCAGTTGGACTATTTCTGACACCTCTTTTCCATTTCATGAACTCTCTGTCTCCAACACATGAGACAAACTATGTACAGATGTCTCCTTCAAACCCATTGACTCCCACAGATACCTTGACTACATCGACTCCCATCCTGCCCCTTGCAAGGATGCAATTCCATCTACTCTCACTCCCTCTCCCCCCCCAAATGGAACATGGACAGAGTTCCCCTGGTCTTTGCCTTTCACCCTATCATCCTTGGCATCCAATACATCATTCTCTGACATTTCTGCCACCTTCAACATGATCCCATCATTAATCACATCTTCCCATCACTCGTCCCTTCCCACCCAAACCACCCCTTCCCCTGGATCTCCTACAAATGTAGGAGATGTAACACACATCATTATACATCCTCTCTCACTTCCATTCAAGGAATTCAGCAGCCCTTCCAGGTGAGTCAGAAATTTGTTTTCAACCCTGGTCTACTGCATTCATGCTCCCAATGTCTACCATTTCGCCAAACCCTTGCACTCCGTCCACGAAGGCCTGTTGGATCGCTGGGTTGCTAGCCATTTTAATTCCTTTTCCCATACTGATACTTTTTCTTTTTTCTTTATTCTTTTCTTTTTCCTCTTCCAGTGAGAACACATGCCGAATGGAGGAGCAGCACCTCATATTTCATTTGGATAGTTTACAACCCAACAGTATGAACATTAAATTCTGCTCCCACAGCACCAGAGACCCAGGTTTAATCCTGACTACAGGTGCTGTCTGTCCAGAGTTTCTACATTCTCCCTCTGACTGTTGGGCTTTCTCCGGGTGCTCCAGTTTCTTCCCCCTTTCTAAAGATGCGCAGATTTTTAGGTTAATTGGCTTTTGTAAATTGCCCCTAATGTGATAGAAACATAGAAAATAGGTGCAGGGGTAGGCCATTCAGCCCTTCAAGTCAGCACCGCCGTTCAATATGATTGTGGCTGATCCTCCAAAATTAATACTCCGTTCCTGCTTGGATTTTGCAATTCATCCATGCGATCTTTAAATCTTTGCTATTGCATATCCATAATATAGAACTAGTGAACAAGTGAACTACTGCTCCTGATGTTCGACATGGATTCGGTGGGCCAAAGGGCCTGTTTCCACGCTATATCTCTAAACACCATTCCTCTCTTTTATACAATCATTTCCCAACCAAAAGCCCCATTTCCCTTTTATCCCCCCCCCCTCTTTTCCCGTCTCCTGTCCTCCCATATCCCTCGATCCGGCTTTACACTCCTCTTCACTCCTTTCACTCCTCTTCTCTATATATGACACCCATTTGTCTTCTTTTCACCTCAAGCCTTTGTCACTTATTTCATCCAATCAAACCTTCCTTACCTACATCCACCTATCATTTGCCAGGCTTTGTTCCCGACACCCTCCCCCCTCTCTTTTCCAGCTTTCTTCCCCCTACTACATCAGTCTGAAGAAGGATCCCAACCTGAAACGCTGTCTGTCGATTCCCTCGCCGGGTGCTGTCTTACCACGGAGTTCCTCCAGCGTTTTGTTTTTTGCTCGAGATTCCATCAATTCCCTCTACTGCCACTCTTCTCCACCCCCTCAACAACTTATCTTTTGATTCCTCTCAGTTTCTTCAAGTTAAAGGTGTGCCCCCCCAGGTAATCATGCCTTCTTGTTGGTTACATCGAACAGTCCTTGTTCCAAATGTAAACTGGCGCCATTCACCACCTCTTTCTCTGCAACATCGCTAACTGCATCAGGGCTGGCTCCTGCACCTGTGCAGAACTCGTTGATGTAAGAATGCTCTTCTTTCATGATCACTCTGTCTCCATCACAAGGGACTATCGACTGGCATCTACTGTAAACCCACTGTCTCCCACAGTTATCTGGACTACGCCACTACTCCCAAGATGAGGCTTTCCAATCCAGGACATCCGAGATGTCCTCTATCTTTAGAAAATATGATTTCCCCCCTGCTAACAGAGATGGATCCCTCATCCACATCTCATCTGTGTCCTGTAGCTCTGTTATTGCTTCCCATGAAAAGGAACAAGGATTCAACACATCATTCTCCATCATTCCCACCACCTTCACCTTGATCCCACCACCAGTTACATCTTCCCACTGCCACCCCTTACTGCCTTCTGCAGAGACTGCACCTTCACAATTCCTTGGTTCCCTTATTCCTTCCTGCTCAAACCACACCCTCCTCAGGTACGTTCTCCCGAAACTACAGGAAATGTATCACATGGCCCGATTGACGGCGCTGAAGTCGAGATAGTTGAAAACATTCAAATTCCTAGGAGAATATATTCCTAGGAGACAGGATCAATAAACCTGTCTTCACCAATGATTGTGCATATCTCTGACAATCAGTCCAGGGGACAGTGTATCAATGCAATCACAAAGAAAGTTCATCAATGCCTTACTTTCTTAGAAGATTGAGGAGATTTGGTATGTCGCAAATATTCTATTGAACTTCTACAGATGTACGGTAGAGAACATACTATGTGGCATCTTGGCCTGATTCGCCAACTCAACTGTACAAGAGCGAAGAAGGCTACATTGATAGACATTGCCTGGTCCATCATCCCACCAACAAAAGGATCTGCTACTACCGTTGCTACTACTGTTGGAAGCGTGGTACAGGAATCTGAAAACAGTAACCACCAAGAACAGCTTCTTCCCAGCAACCATCAAGCTCTTGAACACTACACAACACTAACCACTACCTCAGCAACTATCATCTTCTATGGACTGTACCTCTGGTTGCACTCTGGACTTCCGTTTTGAACTATTAGGGTCACCTAACATTATTGTCATTAATTTATTGTATTATTATTGTATATTTATTTGTATTAATGGGCCTGTTAATCTGCAGCAAGTAAAGGGCCTGTCTCACGGTACGAGTCCACCCACGAGTGACCCCAAAGATAAAAAACAGACTCGTGGTTGTGTACGAGATTTCAAGTTTATGATCAATTGTTTAACCGAGTTCCTACGGGTATGTCATTTATGCGATGTTCCAAGTTCCTCTCCCGGTTAGCAAGTTCCTCTCCCGTTACTCTTGAGCCAACCGTGAATGAAGGTATGTTTTCATAACTGTTCTTTCACATCAGATTGTTGGGAGACGGAGCTCTGGGTTCGCCTCCTGAGCTGCTTTGGTGCCCAGGCGTGAGTTGAGGTGGAGGGAGGTTGGGGTTGGGGAGGGGGGGGGGGGGGGGGGCGTCATTAATCTGTCTGGGGTGACAAGGTTCTTGGGTTAGGAGTGGTGTGCGAGGAAGGCTTAATTCTCTCCGGTCTCTCAGAAGCCCCGGACGAGAACAAAGGAAACCTCTCTTGCCACCGCGTACAAGCAGCTCAGAGCCCAACCTAGCCATCCTATAGTGTAACATTCACATCAGGTCCCCTCCACACCCACACCCCCTCTCTCCGACACACACCCCCCACAAGGCAACAAGCAGCGTGAGAGACAGAGCGTTTGTAGGTTTTGTATAAGGATTTCTTTTTAAATTATTAACCAAGGATGCATTTACTTATTTTAAAGTTTGGAGCGCTTGACAATACTTTTTTTTCTCTTTGCGCTCGTTTTCAGAAAGGGTTCAGACCTCACCCCGCTTGGCTCGTTGCCCCCTTTGAACAAAGCCCTGCGAGAGGGAGGGAGGGAGGGAGGGATGGAAGGTGTGAGTGAACAAGAGCACCGAGGATGAGAGGGAAATAGGGGTGGGGGGGGGTGGGTGGAGGAGAAATAGGGATGAAGTTAGTTGTTCAGATCAGAAACCTGTCGGCTAGGAGACATAATGGTGAAGAGCGCATCCAGTTCTTCTGAGGAGTGCATAAGAGACATCGATCGGAAGCAATGTTCCTCTAGAATTATAACTGAAACTGTGTCCACATCACCTCCTCTTGGCCAGACCGCAAGACCCAGGGTTACCGGTCAGCGCTCTCCGCCACAAAGGAATCTCAAGAGGGAAATGCCAATGTAAACCGCGGCATCTCCTAAAATATGCCTATTCACACACACACATCAATTCTCTCTCTCTCTCACACATACACACACACAAACAATATCATCCAAGACTGTTCGTGTAGAAGGCAACATTCGCCCAGAAGACGGCAAGAAAGGAATAAAGTGTAGGATAGGAACTGCCTGCAGATGCTGGTTTAAACCGAAGATAGACACAAAAAGCTGGAGCTGACAGGGGGCGATCAAACAGCACAATGTCACCCCGTCACCAATTCCTTCTCTCCAGAGATGCTGCCTGCCCGCTGAGTAAAAAAAGAGCGAGAATGTGATCTGAGAGGAAAGATAGTGGAGAGAAGTGAATCGTAAACAGATGGAAGGGGAGGAAATGCGCCTGAGAGAAAGATAGAGCGGAGAAAACCCAGCAATCGATTTATAGAATGTACTTGGAAGAGGAAAAAAAAATCTCTTTGTGAATACTCTATTCACGCTGATGATGTTAGTTCGGACTGATCAACCTGGGCTGTAACCGAGCGATGGTTGTGATCGTTTACAGGCTGTAAATCAGGAAACTTGTGATCTTGTAATCGCTATTAGTTGTAAATCTACGCGTCAGGAAACTCCAACGTTCATTGATTCATGTCAGAAAGCAGCGACGCACGGCCCATTGCTGTCCGGAAGTTCGGACACCCTTCCTGAAGTCTGATTTCACTTTACAGATCAATGCGTTAAATGTGCTTCTTAAACTGGTGAATGGTTCACCCAAGCGCGAATGAAATTATTTTATGGAGTTAATGAAACTAGAGGGGTGGGTGAAGGGTGAATGACATAATTTCTCCAGATTTTGTTTTCTATACTTAAAAAAATACATTGCCGTTAAAGTGGTTAGTAAGCTCATTGGTTTTAATGGCAGTGGAGCTGGAACTTTGATATGTTTTTTTATCTATACCTATGGTTTTCTAATTTTTAAACTAACAGGATATTTCCCAAATTTACTGTAATATAACCGTTTAGGGAAGACCAGACGAGCTAGTGTGATCATACATTTATAAATGGCAATACTGGAGGATTGGCGTATACAACTGTTGAACTGTAACTTCATTTTGTGTAGAAATGTAGCTACCAAAGTTGATATTTGGTGGTTTTGTGAGCTTTTGGGGAGGGATATAGAAAGATATTAGTTGGAGAAAAATATATTAAATCACACACTCCATGGTTTTTATAGCTAATTTTCCAAGAAATAACTGCAGTAATCAAAGCCCGAACGGGTAGGATAGGGCTGAAGCCCAGTGTTTAGACGTTGGAATGTTTTTTTTATCATTCTAATAGAATGATTTTCCAACTCCAGTGGTAATTAAACTTTTTTTTTCACTCCTAGTTTTTTTAACATATTTTTAGGATGTTAAAGCTGAATAAAATAAACACTTACGAAATGAGTGCATTCATGTATTTTGCTCATGTGACAAAAATACATTATATATAAAATTGTACACAAGGGAAAATAAGACGAAAATTACCAAAAAAACAAAGAAAATTTAGTCGAGGGTGAATTCAATTTTTTGATTAAGACTCGAGGGTGAATGGCACTGAAATCATTTAAAGAGTTCCCACGGTAGACTCACGAATCACTAAGGTAAACGCACGGGCCCTACGTTCTTACAACGAGTCTAAATGTTTCAATTTTGAACTCGAACACTAAATTTGACTCGTGGAAAAAATCAAACATGATTTTTGGTCTTCCCGTGGATTTTGAAGCAACAGCAACAAAGAGGAGCAGGAGAAAGCACTGATTGGCTTCTAGCCCAAGTGGGAGGAGAGTTCTCAGTGAGTCAGAGGGGGAAAACAGTTGCAAACTGAGGAATTTGGTTTGTAAATTAGGTAATTGAACAGTCAATATAAGCAAGGCAGCTCTTGGGGAGCGGCAGTGAGTGAGCGGCCTTGTGAGGGAAGTGCCCTGTGAGTAAGGTGTGAGTCTTTGGCTCGAGAGTCTTCGGCGAGGAGGCTGCGCAAAACACTGGATAGGGAGAGACCGAGGCAAAAGAAGGAGATGTCAAGCAAGCTGATGCAGTGTGATGCTTGCAGTATGTGGGAGGTCAAGGACACTGCTGGTGCCTCTGGATGCTACAAATGTGAGAAGTGCATCCAGGTACAGCTCCTGAAGGACCGTGTTGGGGAACTGGAGAAACAAGTGGATGACCTCAGGTTCATCCGAGAAACTGAGTCGTTCCTCGACAAGTCCTTCAGTAAGATTGTTACACCCAAGGCACTAGAAGAGAGAAGGTGGGTGACGGTGAGAAAGGGAGGAAAACATGGAATGCAAAGGTCCCCGGGTGTTGTACCTCTTGTGAACAGGTTCACCCACGTGGAAGCTGCCTCGACAGAAGACGGTATCTCACTGAGCGGCGGACTGGCTTGCCAAACAAAAAGGGCTGATGAGCCAAAACCAAAGAGGCCAAAGTCGGGCAACGCCATTGTAGTTGGAGACTCCATTGTGAGAGGTACGGACAGGGGTTTTTGCGGCAACAGACGGGATTCCAGGATGGTCTGCTGCCTTCCTGGTGCCAGGATCCAGGATGTTACGGACAGAGTGCAGACAATCCTCAAGGGCGAAGGTGAACAGCCGGAAGTGGTCGTGCATGTTGGCACAAATGATGTTGGAAAGAAGGGGATGAATATTTTGCAGCGGGACTTCAGAGAGCTCGGAAAAATGCTGAAAAGCAGGACTTCCAGGGTTGTTATCTCCGGTTTGCTTCCAGTTCCTCGTGCTGGCGAGAGCAGGAACAGGGAGATACGGGACCTGAATGTGTGGCTGAGGAACTGGTGCAGGGGGCAGGGATTTAGATTCTTAGATCACTGGGATCTGTTTTGGAGTAAGGGGGAACTGTACAAAAGGGACGGATTGCATCTTAACAGGTGGGGGACCAGCATTCTGGCCGGCAGGTTTGCCACTGCTACACGGATGGTTTTAAACTGAATAAGGGGGGTGGGGTGTCAAATGGGATAATCGAGAACGGAGTTAAAGGGAAAGAGAGTAAAAGGATGGTTAATGACCCCAGAATTAACGGGAAAGAAAGCTCACAAAGGGATAGGAGAGTATGGCCAAGTGTAATAGGGATCGATGTGAAAGGGGCCACTTGTCAACATAATTGTATAAGGAGTAAGAGTGTTGTAAAAACAAGCCTGAAGGCTTTGTGTCTCAATGCGAGGAGCATTCGTAATAAGGTGGATGAGTTGAAGGTGCAGATAGCGATTAATGACTATGCTATAGTTGGGATCACGGAGACATGGCTCCAGGATGACCAAGGCTGGGAGCTGAACATCCAGGGATATTCAATATTCAGGAGGGATAGACGAAAAGGAAAAGGAGGTGGGGTAGCGTTGCTGGTGAGAGAGGAGATTAATGCAATAGAAAGGAAGGACATTAGCGTGGGGGATGTGGAATCGATATGGGTAGAGCTGCGAAACTCTAAGGGGCAGAAAACGCTAGTGGGAGCTGTGTACAGGCCACCTAACAGTAGTATTGGAGTTGGGGATGGCATCAAACAGGAAATTAGAAATGCGTGCAACAAGGGTTACACGGTTATAATGGGTGACTTCAATCTGCATGTAGATTGGGTGAATCAAATTGGCAGGGGTGCTGAGGAAGAGGATTTCCTGGAATGTATGCGGGATAGTTTTCTCAACCAACATGTGGAGGAACCAACGAGAGAGCAGGCTATTCTAGACTGGGTATTGAGTAATGAGGAAGGGTTAGTTAGCAGTCTTGTTGTGCGTGGCCCCTTGGGCAAGAGTGACCATAATATGGTTGAGTTCTTCATTAGGATGGAGAGTGACAAAATTAAGTCAGAAACAAGGGTTCTGAACTTGAACAAAGGAAACTTTGAAGGTATGAGATGTGAATTGGCCAAGAAAGACTGGCAGGTGATTCTTAAAGGGTTGACAGTGGATGTGCAATGGAAGGTATTTAAAGACAGCATGGATGAAGTACAAAAGTTGTTCATACCAGTTTGGCAAAAGAATAAATCGGGGAAGGTGGTGCATCCATGGATAACAAGGGAAATCAGGGATAGTATAAAAACAAAAGATGAGGCATACAAATTTGCCAGAAAAAGCAGCCTACCGGAGGACTGGGAGAAATTCAGAATGCAGCAGAGGAGGACAAAGGGCTTAATTAGGAAAGGGAAAATAGATTATGAAAGGAAACTGGCAGGGAACATAACAACTGACTGCAAAAGTTTTTATAGATATGTGAAGAGAAAGAGACTAGTTAAAACAAATGTTGGTCCCTTGCAGTCAGAAACAGGTGAATTGATCATGGGGAACAAGGACATGGCAGACCAATTGAATAACTACTTTGGTTCTGTCTTCACTAAGGAAGACATAAATAATCTGCCGGAAATAGCAGTGGAACGGGGGTCAAATAAGATGGAGGAACTGAGTGAAATCCAGGTTAGCCGGGAGGTGGTGTTGGGTAAATTGAACGGATTGAAGGCCGATAAATCCCCAGGGCCAGATAGTCTGCATCCCAGAGTACTTAAGGAGGTAGCCACAGAAATAGTGGATGCATTAGTGATAATTTTTCAAAATTCCTTAGATTCTGGAGTAGTTCCTGAGGATTGGAGGGTAGCTAATGTCACCCCACTTTTTAAAAAAGGAGGGAGAGAGAAAGCGGGGAATTACAGACCAGTTAGTCTAACATCGGTAGTGGGGAAACTGCTAGAGTCAGTTATTAAAGATGGGATAGCAGCGCATTTGGAAAGTGGTGAAATCATTGGACAAAGTCAGCATGGATTTACGAAAGGTAAATCATGTCTGACAAATCTGATAGAATTTTTTGAGGATGTAACTAGTAGAGTGGATAAGGGAGAACCAGTGGATGTGTTATATCTAGACTTTCAGAAGGCTTTCGACAAGGTCCCGCATAAGAGATTAGCATACAAACTTAAAGCACACGGTATTGGGGGTTCAGTATTGATGTGGATAGAGAACTGGCTAGCAGACAGGAGGCAAAGGGTAGGAGTAAACGGGTCCTTTTCAGAATGGCAGGCAGTGACTAGTGGGGTGCCGCAAGGCTCAGTTCTGGGACCCCAGCTATTTACAATATATATTAATGATTTGGACGAGGGAATTCAATGCAACATCTCCAAATTTGCAGATGATACCAAGCTGGGGGGTATAGTTAGGTGTGAGGAGGATGCTTGGAGGCTGCAGGGTGATTTGGATAGGCTGAGTGAATGGGCAAATGCATGGCAGATGCAGTATAATGTGGATAAATGTGAGGTTATCCACTTTGGTGGCAAAAACATGAGGGTAGACTATTATCTGAATGGTGGCAGATTAGGAAAGGGGGAGATGCAACGAGACCTGGGTGTCATGGTACACCAGTCATTGAAAGTAGGCATGCAGGTGCAGCAGGCAGTGAAGAAAGCAAATGGTATGTTAGCATTCATAGCGAAAGGATTTGAGTATAGGAGCAGGGAGGTTCTACTGCAGTTGTACAGGGTTTTGGTGAGGCCACACCTGGAGTATTGCGTACAGTTTTGGTCTCCAAATCTGAGGAAAGACATCCTTGCCATAGAGGGGGTACAGAGAAGATTCACCAGACTGATTCCTGGGATGTCAGGACTTTCATATGAGGAAAGATTGGATAGACTCGGCTTGTACTCGCTGGAATTTAGAAGATTGAGGGGGGATCTTATAGAAACTTACAAAATTCTTAAGGGGTTGGACAAGCTAGATGCTGGAAGATTGTTCCCGATGTTGGGGGAGTCCAGAACAAGGGGTCACAGTCTAAGGATAAGGGGGAATTCCTTTAGGACCGAAATGAGGAAAACATTCTTTACACAGAGAGTCGTGAGTCTCTGGAATTCTCTGCCACAGAAGGTAGTTGAGGCCAGTTCATTGGCTATATTTAAGAGGGCGTTAGATGTGGCACTTGTGGCTAAAGGGATCAGGGGGTATGGAGAGAAGGCAGGTACGGGATACTGAGTTGGATGATCAGCCATGATCACATTGAATGGCGGTGCAGGCTCGAAGGGCCGAATGGCCTACTCCTGCACCTATTTTCTATGTTTCTATGTCTATGTTTGACTTTTTTCACAAGTTCACAATTTTCACGGGTACCTGCCGTTAGCGCCACGAGAGGACAAGTTGATCGCGCAAGTTCTGACGTCCCGCTACGTTGGTTGTACGTGATCACCACGAGTAAAAACTCGGGGTCACTCGTGGGCCAACTCGCACCATGAGACAGGGGTTTAAGAATTTCATTATTCAGTTGCTGATACATATGCCAATTAAACACTACTGACTCTTATTTATTATGTTATGTGAGTACAGTTCCTTTTTAAGATTGTGCATTGTCCTGAACATGCTCATTATTAGGTGTGAATATAAAATAAAGAGCCATTGTGTATATTATTTCCAGCAATGAGTCCATTGCCATTGCAATGGTACTGCAACAATATGGTTCCTGGAAACAAATAGTTGATACTATAAATAATGTGTATGTGTAAATATTGTTGATTTTTGATACACTATATAGGAAACATAGAAACATAGATAATAGGTGCAGGAGTAGGCCATTCAGCCCTTCGAGCCAGCACCGCCATTCAATATGATCGTGGCTGATCATCCAGAATCCGTACCTTGTTCCTGCTTTCTCACCAAATCCCTTGATTCCGTTACCCATAAGAGCTGTATCTAACTCTCTCTTGAAGAACTTCTCAGACCCATAATCAAAACTGAAATACCCAGCCATTTTGCCCAACAACTGCTGAGAAGACATTCTAACTAATTTGACTAATCCAATTCGGTGTGAATCTAAAATGTGCATTTTAATATACATATACTGTAGAAGCCATTTATGCTTAAGTTAGTATACTATAGCCATGTCTAGATATTTCTTTTTTTTTTTGGTATGTTTGTGGGTGGGATTATATACGTAGATGGGTGTGTCTACATCTGAGGAAGCTAGCGTAGCCACGGAAATTGGGTGTCATTTTAGACTCGAGGAATGGTTGAGACAACAGTTTTTAACATTCTCACTCTCACTCTCTAATGACACGGATGAATGAGTTAGTAAGAATGAAAAGTTACAATTTGTATTGGAATAAGAAATACTTGATATGAATCACTTCTTTGTTGTACTACTTCAATAAAAGACCAATTAATCAAGAAACAACGACTGGAAGATTCGTTCTTACTATCGGTTAGTGCATAAGGTATATCTCTTCTACATCCCCAAATAGTAATGGCATTCAAAAGTTGGACATTGTAAAGTTAAGAAATTGCCATTACACATACATTGCATTTGTATATTGTTAAGATTGGGAAGTAGATGCTTAACCAGTACCATTTAATCTGTCTCTAAACGAACCTCAGTCCTGTCCCAATAGAAACTGTTTCATAGGTTTGAAATGGCAATGACAGGATTGTACTAAAGGACAACATATGAAAAATAATTCATTCCTTTTGCACTACCATGGTCAAAAATGTAAGATATATTATGAAACATTACTACCTACAATTGCTGACAGCTTTGGGGGGGGGGGGGGGAGGGGAATCACTTTTGTGTACATTTACTACGTAATAGAATACCACCTATATTATTCCACATTATTCTATATTATTCCATGTAATCTCAGAAGACCGATACATCTCATTTTTGATAAAGTGTCAGCTATTCACCATGTATTTACTGGAAAGTGAATGTGAATGTTGAAATCTGTTTTCAGTTGCTTGTTCAGCCAAACTGCAGGATTTTCGTGGTTGTAACTAAAGAGAAAAATAACTAGTATGCATGCTTCCTCCTCCCATCATTGAAACAGGTGAAAATGAACCATCTCAGTGGTTTCATTTGTATGGGCTGTTAGGAAGTCAAAACAGCAAAATTATAATTACACTAATCAGGCAATCAAACCTGACCATTATGTTTCATTTAAAAAAACGGCGACTGAGTGTGACAATATTTTGGCAGCAGCAAAATAGGTGAAGATCAAATATAGTCATTTTTTAAATTGAGATAGACGACACAAATCTGTAACAAACAGGTTGTGAGACATTTAAATACATTAGCGCATTTGCACTCTTCTGACGCCAATGGAGTTCCTGAAGGCAGTGGCCGTTCCAACCCCATAGCATACATTAACAATGTCATAATGAATGCAATGGCTGGAAGGATCCCCCCCCCCCACCAGCCCACTCCACACCCCCAGCATCCTGTTGCCAATGTATAGTTTCTAGAAAATAAGAATCAGGACTTGAGGCCAAGATTGCTTTTCCAAAGGAACATGAGAGAATCATATGTCATTCACAGAGACATGGCTTACCCCCAATTCTTCACACCCAGCTGTCCTACCCAAAGTTTTCTTGATCCATCACACATTCTGCATCATTGGGAAAGGGGAGTGGCAGTGCTGTCTGCCTCATAGCAGTCTTGCCCAATTCCTGCTCCCCGCATCGTGAGTATTTAGCAATGAAGTCTGTCATTTCTAGGAAATGACAGACTTTAGGAAATTCATCGCCATCCTCATGGCTGCTATCTACATCACGTCCAGGCAGACATTCGGCCAGCATTGATGGAGCTGCACACTGTGGACAACAAACATCAGTCTGCATACGCACGTGGCTTTCCCATCGTAGTCAGGGACATCAGATTAGTTTGAAGAAGTCACTTCCTAACTGGCATATGCACGTTTCCTACAGCACCAGAGGATAAAATACTCTCAACCATTGCTATTCCATCATCGAATAGCTATTTTGAACTCCATCCCTCCCTTTGGAAAATCAAACACCTTACTGTGCTCCTTCATGCATATAAACTGCAGCTGAAGAGCACAACTTAGAGATAAAGATAACTAAATATATTTAAACACGCTTGACTCTTGAATTGATGAAGTTATCCACAAAGTCAATGGTTCCAAGTAATTTTCCTTGAAGATTATCATGTTTAATTGAAAGAAAAATGTCATTAAAAGTTTCTTAAGACGATTTGGATCTTTCTAATACAAAAAGCTTTATGTTGGATTGACCTTAGCATTGAAGTCTTAATTGTCTACTTTCCAAGTACTGGAAAGCATAGCTGACAGAATATGATTTTCAAATGTATGCGTGTATGCATGAACCCTTGAAATCGCAACATTACTCTGAACTGAGAAAAATGTTTATGCCACATGTATTATGTCAAATTGTTCAGTAGTGGTGGTATCTTGCTAGATTCAAAGGAGGACCATTCTATTATGTACCTATCTATCTATCTTCTATACTTAACTAAAACTCTGATCTTGTTCTTCCAGTTTGCGTGGTTTTTCTATTTGCGCAAAAACGGTATGCGATAGCGCTACACTTTTTGCCAGCTCTCTCACCTGTGCTGCAAGTCCTACAAGTATCGTTCAGATCTGTGGCATATTGTAAAAGTTAGCGAGGTTTAAAAATCTTTAAAAACGCGCGTGCGCAGATCAATCTCCTCTCCTGCCAGTCAGCGCCGCGCAGATTAGTCTCTTCTCCTGTCACTACCCGAGACGGTCCGCCCCTTCCTACACCATTTCATCTTTACTGGAGGTGAGGGACACTCCAGATGGCCGGCGGAAGTCTCCAACCGGACACAATTTTCGGAGGGACTGGAAGCGGCCCAGACCGGCCCAGCGTGGCGCGGTGTCGGAGATGTCGCCAAACGGAAAGTGGAGACTCTGATCCCGGCGGAGAACGACCAGCGGCCACTGTGAGTCCCCATCGCACAGCCCTCTCAAGCCTCCGAGCTCTCTCCCCACTCCCCTCTCCCGATGTAGCTGCAGCCCTGGTGGAATGAGATTTAAAAACATCAGTGTCCCCCCCCCCCCACTGCACCTAATACCACCCTAAGCCATCTTGAGATGGTCTGCACGGTCACTCTTTTATGAGGACATTTATGACTTATCAATAAAGCCATTTCCGTGCCCCTGAGACTTTTGGTGACCTCCAGGTAATGAAAAAGGTGGGTCACTATAAATAGGCAAATATCTATGAGGTAAGCCAGGAACTCCAATTTGAGGCCAGATGATCCAGGCCTGTTCTGTTTAAGTAACTCATATATATGGAAAGTCATCTTATTTTTGGATGTTACCATGGCGTCCAGTCTTAGTTTGTGCAGATACTGGACCTGCTGTGCCGTTACGAGAGCCATCAGTATCACCATTTTATATGTCAGTTTTGTTAATGTAAGGGACGTAGCTGGTGCCCAATCCCTGAGCAGGGTTAACACAATCTGGGAATACCTAGGCCTGGGGGGGATTAGAGTTGAAAAACCCTTCATAAGTTTCGACACTAGAGGGTGAGATCCGACCCCATGGTGTTCTAAACCCTGTCCCAGGTATGAGATAGGGCACTCCTGGCACAGTTGATGGCACTGTAGCTGAAGCCTTCATCAAAGTATAGGCTAGGCAAGAATTCCAGCATTCATAATAGTGGCTGTATGGTAAGTGGCGTTTGCCCTGGTACAGAATACCTCCCATTTTCCGATATATGTGAGGTACTGTTTCCTGGTGGACTCTCTGCATGCTGCCGTGATGATGTTCATGGTTTGTTCCGACAGTCCAAATTCCAGGAGTGGTCTTTTTAAATCCTGCAAATCAACAGGTTTATTCTGTCATGGCACAGGTGACTCGCACCTGTCATAGGATGAACCAGCAAACTCGGGCATTTAGGGATTGGAATACATGGTTCCGAGACCATGTCGAGTACCACAGGAAACCATGGCTGAGTACGCCAGTCGGGTACTACCTAAATACCCAATGCGGAGTCTTGTTATTTTTTTTGCAAGTCCCGACTGATGAGGCAGAAGGGGGGAAATTCATAGAAAAACCATTCCCCCCAGTGTAGCGAGAAAGCATCCATCGCTACTGCCCCAGGGTCTGGTTCCCATGCAACATACCTTGGTATCTGATGATTAAGTCTGGATGCGAAAAGGTCGATATCTGACGTTCCATACCGAGCTACAATGTCAGTAAACACTTAGTGGTCCAACATCCATTCAGTGTTGTCATTGAATTTGCGTGACCTGGTGTCCGCCACTGTATTGAGCTTACCTGGAAGGTAAGTAACTGATATCCAAATGTTTCTTTCTATGCACCAGAGCCAGATTGTATTGACCAATTCATCACAAGATATCGACTTAATTCCACCCATATGATTAATGTATGCCACCATGGTGGTATTATCACTTTGTAGGCGAACATGCAAATGGTGCATGTCTGAACAGTAAGCCCGAAGTCCGTGAATGCTCCCAACATCTCTAGATGATTGATACCCAGTGCCTGAAGTAAGGTTAACTCATGTGCATTCCATCTACCACCGCAACTGGAGGTGGTATTGGTTGTTCCCCAGCCGTGAGCGCTGGCGTCAGTTTTTAACACAACCAAAGGATTTGTGACTATGATGGGATTAGAGCAATGTCGAGCATTGTTAATCCACCATTGCAACCCCAATTTTGCATTGGCAGGTAACTGCATTGGCCTATCAAAATGGCCAGCATGGTATTTGAGTGCTTCAATCTTGGCCCTCTGTAAATTTTGGTAATGTAAGGGTCCAAATTGTGTAGCTGGGAAGGCAGCCATGTGCTTCCCAATTACCCTGGCTCCTTTGTCGAATAGATGGTTTACTGGCGCAAACAAGGCTGTTGCATGCCTCTATCAAGTCTGTTGCTTTGTCCTTTGGCAAAGTGACAGACATGTGAACAGAGTCAATTGTGAACCACATAGTCCATAGTCATAGAAGGCATTAACTTGGATTTATCTGGATGGATGATAAACTTCAACTTTTGAAATAGGAGCTTGGTGGCTGAGACAGTCAATTTGGCCAATACCAGGGTTTTCCCCACAATTAAGATGTCATCCAGCTATGCCATGACAATATGTTTTTGTTTCCGAAGAACGCAAGGCTGGTTTCAATATTTTAGTAAACAGTCTGGGGGCTGATGTTAATCCATTAGACAGTACTATATAATGCCAGAGCTGCCCCATCCAGATAAATTTCAGATATCTGCGGTGATCTTTCTCTATTGGTACTGAATAGTATGCATCTTTTAAGTCGATGCAAGCCATGAAGTATCTCTTGGAAACTAGTTGTTTGGCAGTAACAAAGGTTTCCATTTTGAAGTGGGTATACTGCACAAAATTATTCAGTTGTGTCAAATCAATGATGATGCGGCATCCGCCATCTTTTTTGTTTTTTGTGAAGATACCTGACACAAAGTCAAGATTCGTGTTTGGTTTTCTCAATTACTCCTTTTGTATGTAGTCTTAACAGTTCCGCATGACCTTCCAATTTTTCTTTTTGTGAAAGCACGAACGTTCGGCTAGGTGCATGCTGAACCGGAAGGAGGAGTTTGTGAACAAATTCAATTTTGTATCCCTGAATACTTTGCAGTATAAAAGGATCAGAAGTTATGGAACTCCATGCATTTCTAAACAAGTGTAACCTTCCCCCAGTCTGTGAAGAAGTTACACATGCTATGTTTTGGAAGAAACCAGACCCACTTACCTCCACGGTTACCGGTGGTGCTGTGTTGGTTTCTTCCGTCCTTGTTTCTTGGGGGGTGGAGGCGCTGGGGTGCGGGGTTGGTGCATCTTCCATGAAGGCCGTTCTGGGCCATGGTCTAAAAAAGATCTTTGTCCATGTCGTACGGCCTTCGAGCTTTCACCAGCTGTTGCTCTTTCGCTGTAGTAACGCGGTTTGCTGGTGGATGCGTTGGGGTGCTGCCGCCTAGGATACGAGGACCTAGTAGTGGACGGCACTTTCATCAAGCCGACGGCTTTTGCCTCCTCATCGAGGTCTTTAACCTGCTTTGGCAGATTGTCCCCGAACAGTAAAGTAGGCAGCTGCGTGCTGCTGGTCTTGCACAACCCCGCGAACTTGGAGTTTAGGGCAGGTCAGATGACACTCTTCCTAAAACAGTTAATTTCGAACTGTGCATTGCAGAATAGTGCCAGGGCGTCTTGTTGCTCTTCCGACATATCCTTCCCATCCACTGACCTGGCAAATGCTGTTATTCCAGAGGCCAGTAGTTTCAGGATCTTTTGCATTTTTATTTCTTGGGTTCTGATGTCAGCACTGATGTTTCCCCAGATGGGGTTGTTCACCGCAGGCACGTTGAGGGAGACACAGTTCTCTGGAGCTAAATATTTAGCAGCCCTGTCATTTATGGCCTGTTCCTGTAGTTGGTTGGTGGTGAGGTAGTTTATGCTGCCTGCCAGCTGCGGCTGTAAAGGCAGTCCCTTTTGCGAAGGCATCGCAATTTTGGAAACCATGCTGAGTAGCTCTTGTTCCCGCACCCCTAGCATGCTGGAAGAGTCTTCGGCCAAATCCCCCTGTTCAGAGTCAGGCCAGAACTGACTCCTTATGCTCCCCTCCGAGGAGAGGGAGACATTTGGCAACCCTGTAAAAGGTGCTGCCATGGGTGTTCTAGGAGACCCACGGTGACCAGGCTCCATTTGCTGGAATAGGTCACGTTGGAGCAATTGCTCCATCAACCGTTCCATGCGCGATAAACGACCGCTGTCGCTACCCGCAGGCGGTGAGTCTTCCAGCCCGCACCCTGCCGAGTCTACGGGCTTGTCCGACTTTCGGGTGGCTTTACCACCAGTCCGAGGTACACCTGCGGGCTGTAGCAGTGCCAAGTCGGGGGCTGCTGGTTGAACGGTTAGCAGCTCCGGTGAAGTCGGCCGCTGCTGACTGCCCCCATTTCCGCGGTCCTCCGCAGTCAGTCTAGTTGCGGTCCTCGAGGATTTAGTCCTCGACTTGTCCATAATGGGTGTTGCTCTGTAAAAGAAATTACACACAGTGCCCAAAAACTACCTCAGAATGGTGAAAACTTACTAGCAGGTCCGTTTTAAACTTACTGCTGGAGGAGCGACACTCCTCCCAGCTGTTGCTGTGCAATGCGTTGGACGATATGTCGCGCATGCGTGCTTTCGGGGTCTTCACGTTGTCACTAACGTGACTCCGAAGTAAAATTTGCAGTTAATTAAGAGTCATCATTTATTTTAGCCACTTTATTTCTGGTTTGGCTAAATTGTGCAGTCATCTCCTTGCTGCCATGTAACCAAAGCACTGAGTTCAGTAGAGACTGTAGTTTATATATTGTTTTTTGGTGTGTATATGTGGGAGGCGGGAATCTCTTCCCTGTACGGGGGACCCGACCTTTTCCCTGTCGGGTCTCCGTTCTCGTTGGGGCCTAGCACCGTGGAGCAGCCTCAAACTGGAACGACCTGGGGGCTCCAGTCGAAGAGCCTGCGGACTCACCATCGTGGAGCTGGCCGGCCTCGGAGCGTGGAGACCTGTGTTGGCGCGCGGTTGCAACCCGACTTCGGAGCTCGGAGGGTCCAGCCGCAGGCCCGGTGGATGGTGACATCGGGAGCTCGTGGGTCCATGGTGGGAGACCGCTTTTCGGAGCTCCCGCAACGGCAACTTCTCCTGCTCGAATTGCGGGGTTGAAAACAACCCGGAGCAGGGCCTTACATCGCCCGGTGCGGCTTAAGGGCCGCGGGACTTGCCATCGCCCGCCGGGGGCTTTAACATCGGGAGAAGAATGGAAAACAGGGGAGAGACATGACTTTGCCTTCCATCACAGTGAATCTCCTCCTCACTGTGATGGATGTTTGTATAAATTGTGTTAATTGCGTGTCTTGGTTTTTTTTTTCTTGTTGTATGACTGCAGAAACCAAATTTCGTTTGAACTTAATTTGAGGTTCAAATGACAATAAATGGTATTGTATAAAGCTGAGGACATGTTGATCACACAGAGAAAATATCCCTAAGACCAATATCTATCCTGTGAATTACATGAGCACATATGCAATAAAACAGATGAATTTTACTTCGGAGTCACGTGAGTGACTACGTGAAGAAGCCCGCCTGGCGCTTGATCGGCAGTACGTCTACGCTGTCGGTAGGGAAAGAGCTGCAGAGCGCAGCTCCACACAGCGGTAAGGAAACGGCCCGCAGGTAAGTGAAATTATTTTACTGCCAGGGCATTTTCAAAACTCCGTAGGCTGGTGGGTAAACCAGGAGAAGTAAAACTAAAATGGAGAAAGTTAAATAATCGAGGGTAAAACGTGCGTTTCTGGGGTGGAGAAGAGTCGGGACAGCAGATTATTGCGCAGCCGGTTCAGATACCGGTGGCCGTTGAAATACCCGTTAGTGAGCCTTTGGTTGCTCCACAAACAGAAACTTTGGAGGAAAACCCAGTGCCTAAAAAAAAGTAAAAGAAAAGCTGAAAGGCCTGAGGTTTCTGATGAATCCGATTCGGAAAGTCCTCCAGAAAGGAAAGCCTTATGGCTCAGAATGGATCAAATGGAGAAAATGCTCCAAACTATAATCAACCAAGGGTCTAAGAACCCAGAATATTCCCAGGCAGCCCCTGAGGGGGTTCCATATCATGAATAAGGTAGCAGTTTGAATTGGGAATTTGAAACTCCAGTGCCCGGGATTGGGCAGGAGGAAGTCTCCTTTGAACAAGTTTCAGGAGTACCAGGGCTGTATGACACTGACCCTGAAAGTGATGATTGCGGTCAGGAGTACCCACCCCAATACAAATATGTTGATCCAGGTGTGCCTGATGTGGCACAAAGTTTTGCTATACCTGGAGGAGGCGGTGAGGCCATGGAAGAAAACCTGGCGGCCAATATGAATTATATAGTCTCTCACCGGCTTCAAGAAGCTGTTATGGTTGAGACAGCAGATTTGTATAAAATACCTATTAATTGTACCTCACTGAAGGTACCTACGGTGAATCCGGCTATTTGGGCGCCAATGTCATCAATGATGCGGGTGCAGGAAATACAATTTCAAAGAATCCTCAAACTGATTTTGGCTGGCATCACTGCCTTTGGAAGACAAGTGGAAGGTTGTGGAATAACCAATGTTCAGAAGCATATGTTGGCATTATTCTGCAACTCATTTTTTGAGATAAATTGTATGAGGAAGATTGCCATTCGGCCTATTTTACATCCAAGATTTGCAGGGTTGTGCAGATCAAGCAATGTTCAAGCTCCTGGTTATTTGTTCGGAGAAAATCTGTCTAAACAAATTAAAGAAATTGATGAAGAGGCAAAAACTATTGGCCTTATGAAACCCTTCAATTTTGGCCAGAGAAGGGCCGGTCAAATGAGAAGGGGATTTGATTTTGGAGCTGGAACAAGTGAGGCAGGAGTATGGTAAGGAAGAATTACCAACCAGCACAGCAGAATGTGCACCAATTTGTTGGGAGAAGGAGATCACTACGTCCGGTTGGAGAGGTACAAAAACTTTATCCTATTAAAGAAGAATGTTTGGATGAACCTCAGATTGGTGGTAGACTCCAAATGTTTTATAATGAATGGGAAAGTATAACATCTGATCCTGTTATATTAGATACTGTTTTAGGATCTACCATTGATTTTGTAGAAGGTATGGATCCACTGGGACAGAATAAGCCTAATCATACTTTGATGTTTTCTGTACTTGAAAAAATTCAAATTGATAAAGAGGTTAAGAATTTGTGTAGAAAATGAGTTATCGAGAAAACAGGAGAGGATTCACAACAATTTGTGTCAAATATTTTCCCCAGACCAAAGAAAGATGGGGGTTGTAGAATCATTTTAGATCTCACACAATTGAATACATTTGTCCAGTATAAACATTTTAAAATGGACACCTTCAACACTGCAATGCAGCTGGTATCAACAGGTTGTTACATGGCTACAATAGATTTGAAGGATGCATATTATTCAGTTCCAATTCATCATCACTTTCGCAGGTATTTAAAGGTTAAGTGGATGGGACAGCTGTGGCAATACAAAGCATTACCTAATGGATTAAGCTCAGCACCTAGACTGTTCACTAAATTGTTGAAGCCAGCACTTGCACTGCTAAGGGCACAAAAACACATCGTTATGGCTTATCTAGATGACATTTTAATTGTCAATGCTAATCAGGAGTCAGCTGAAAAATCAGTCTCAGCAACTACAAGTCTGTTTGAAAGGCTGGGGTTCCTGATTCATCCAACAAAATCTAAGTTACAGCCATCCCAAACCATTGAATATCTGGGGTTTGTGATTAATTCAGTTACCATGTTAGTAACTTTACCAATAGATAAGGTTATTGATTTGACAAATGTGTGTCAGAGCGTGATTAACAAACCTTATCCCTCCATCCGAGAAGTTGCTAAGGTTATTGGGAAGTTAGTAGCAGCATTTTTAGCAGTAGAATTTGGTCCACTGCATTACCAAAATCTTCAAAGGGCAAAAACTCAAGCGCTTATACAGCGAGCAGGCCATTTTGATAGGCATATGCAATTGCCAAAGGAAGCCTTATCAGAATTGAATTGGTGGATTGAGAATGGTCCACAAGCTGTTAAGAACATTTTAGTTCAGCAGCCAGTAATGTTTTTGCAAACTGATGTGGCTACGGATAATGAGACCAGCTGTGGGGGCAGATGGACTGTCCAAGAGGATTTATTGCTCCAAACATATGGTATAAATTATTTGGAGTTACTGGGAGCATTTTATGGATTAAAAGCTTATTGTTCTACTATGAAGGATTTGCATGTCCAAATACAAATAGACAATACCACAGCTGTGGGGGCAGATGGACTGTCCAAGAGGATTTATTGCTCCAAACATATGGTATAAATTATTTGGAGTTACTGGGAGCATTTTATGGATTAAAAGCTTATTGTTCTACTATGAAGGATTTGCATGTCCAAATACAAATAGACAATACCACAGCTGTGGCATATATCAATCACATGGGTGGAGTAAGATCAATATCATGTGATCATCTGGTAAACCAGATGTGGCATTGGTGTATTGGTAAAAATATTTGGCTTTCAGCTATTTATCTCCCAGGGGAGACAATGTTGTGGCAGACAAAAGATCACGAATATTTAAAGACAGTACAGAATGGATGTTAAATCCACAAATTTTCAAAAATATAGTCAGTCAGTATGGATTGCCGGACATTGATCTGTTTGCATCTAGATTGAATCACCAATTGCCCAAATACGTGTCTTGGGAACACGATCCAGGGGCAGTAGCGGTGGATGCTTTCTTGCTACACTGGGGGAATACGTTCTTTTATGCTTTTCCCCCATTCTGTCTGATTGGGCAATGTCTCAAGAAAATAGCGCAAGACGCTGCCAAAGGCATTTTGGTGGTGCCAAATTAGCCTACTCAGTCATGGTTCCCATTGATGCTAAAAATGATGATTGAACCATGTATGACGATGCCTAGTTGCGACAATTTGTTGACACAACCAGTAACAAAAGAAGTTCATCCATTGCATGATCATATGAATTTGTTAATATGCAGGTTCTGACCAGACCATTGCAAGAGTTTGAACTGTCGGACAGGACCATGAATGTTATAGGTGCGGCTTGGAGGAATAGCACTAAAAAACAATATATGTCGCATATAAGGAAGTGGGAAGCCTTTTGTAGACAGTCAAAGATATCTTATCATAGTGCAAACATTTGAAATGTATTGGAGTTCCTTGCTGGGTTACATTTTGATGAGCATTTGAGTTATAGTGCCATTAATTGTGCTCGTAGTGCTTTGTCGTCCTACTTAGGACAAATTTCTGATCGAGATTCAGTTGGGTCTCACCCATTAGTATCACGATTCAAGAAAGGAATTTTTAATATAAATCCTCCCAAGCCCAGATATACAGAAATTTGGGATGTTAGCATTGTTCTCACTTTGCTTAAGCAATGGACTCAAATTACTTCAATGTCTTTGCAGAAGTTAACATTCAAGGTAGTAATGTTAATGGCATTAGTATCAGCTCAAAGAGTACAAACTTTGCAATTGTTACGGTTAGATTGCATGCATGTGGCTGCAGATAACATTGTGTTTTATGTTTATGATCTGATCAAACAAAGCAGACCGGGGAGAACTGGAGCTAAGGTAATGTTTAAAGCATATCCTATCGATGAAACATTGTGTGTAGTTAAGCATTTAACTCAATACACTGAAGTAACCAAAAATCTCAGAGGTTCTGAGACAGCGTTATTGATAACGCACAAAAAACCACATACAAAAGTTTCAGTTCAAACCATTTCTAGATGGTTAAAACAGGTTTTGGATCTAGCAGGAATAGACACTGATGTGTTTAAATCTCACTCCACCAGGGCGGCAGCTACGTCCGCGGCGAAGGTACAGGACATACCACTCGATCAAATTTTAGAGGCCGCAGGGTGGTGTAGAGAAGAAACTTTTTCAAAGTTCTACGATAAACCTGTTGTCACGGTGCCAGGATTTGGACACGCAGTACTGGGTTCTCTTTAAATGCTTGCTTTGTTTTATATTATCGATTTATATTATCGATTTATGTTATCATTGATATCATTATCATTTTTTCTTTTGTAAAATTTTCCCCTACGATAAAGGGGTTATTATTAAAAAATTGTTCTTTTTATGATTAAAAGACTTATTACATAAATTGTAGCAATGTTTTAAAATACTAGTTACTCACTACTGTATTGACTAAACAGAGTGTCGTATGGAATGAATCTACCACATAAAAAACACAGAGCTTTAAAATCTTCACGAAGTCACTCACGTGACTCCGAAGTAAAATAGTAAGATTAAACGAGAACTTACCTGTTCGAAGTTTGATCTTTATTTTATGAGGAGTTACGATGAGGGATTACGTGCCCTCCGCTCCCAACCCTCATAATATAAATGATCATCTGGTAGTTCTCGTCTATGTTGGGCCTTACTATTTTACTCCGCTTATTGGTTCTGTGTTTTTCATGCCGCTGCTTTGAAGTATGCCGATCAAGCGCCAGGCGGGCTTCTTCACCTAATCCCTCATCGTAACTCCTCATAAAATAAAGATCAAACTTCGAACAGGTAAGTTCTCGTTTAATCTTACTAATTTATACCCAATCACTGCTGCCTGCGACACTGCTGCCTGGGATAAAATGCCACATAAACCATCAAGCAACTCCATATGCACAAAGCCATCTGAGATAAATGTTACTGACTCCATTACTGACTCCCTGGAAACTACATGAAGCGAACAAGATTCTTTAGAACCTTGATGTCATACTTGATAATGAGGTAGGTGTAGATGCCTTTGTGCTTTTTTCCAGTTCCACAATATCCATCTCTCTCTCCGACCGATCAGCTACGGAAATCAGCTATGGAAATAGATCTGCTGGCTCTGGCCAAAGTTTCAGAGCCCTGTCTGCAGCGGACAAATTTGTTTTGTTTTTTTTTTAATATTTTTATTAGAAGCAATGCATATTGCCAACAATATAACAGTTTTTCAAATACAAATTTAACTTGTTTCAAAAATTATACAAATGTTACAAAATGATTTATGTATGCTTCTGTTTTTTTTGTGGAAAGTAAAGAAGTAAAAGAATAGATCTATAATCAATAGAGATACTGATTAAATAAAAATGATTATGATTATATAAGAAAATTTAAAAAATATATAAAAATAAAGAATAATAAAAGAAAACAATTATTATATAATTTAAAAAAATGAAGTATACATCTTAACAATGAATGGAATAATTTCACATAACAATATCTATAGAGACGTGTATACAAATCCCAGAATAGATCTTTTCATCTAATCCTACAACTGGGTACTTATTGAGTTACAATGCTGAGCTCAGCTACCCCTTTAAATAGTCAGTGAATGGAGACCATATTTGTTCAAAAAGTTCATATTTGTCCATTAGGACAAACCTGATTCTCTCCAAATGCAACGTATCCGACATTTCCACTGTCCACATTTTAATTGTGGGGGATAATGTTCCCTTCCAGAATTTTGATATTAATTTTTTTCCAATTATCAAACAGTAATCAAGAACATTTCTTTGATTTACTGTTAATATTAGGTTTGAATCAGGAACTCCTAATATTATTAGCTTTGGGTCGGGGTCCAGTTTAGCTTTAAGAACTTCAGAAATGATTCTAAAAATATCAGCCCAATAACTATTACATTGTATGCATGTTACAAAACTATGCGTTAAATTAGCTTCTGAATTCTGACATTTATCGCAAATAGATGTTAGGAAAAATTCTATTTAATTTTGTTTTTGAATAGTGTAATCTATGTAATACTTTGAATTGTATCAAGGCATGTCTGGCATTTAACGAGCAACGGTGTATACATTTGTAAACTTTCTTCCCAAGTATCTTTCATTATAGATAGGCCTATTTCATTTTCCCATATCTGTCGGTATGATTCTGTTGTTGGGATTTCCCTATCCAAAAGAGTATTATATATGTACGCGATTAGTTTTTCTGTATTTGGGTGCTTGTTAAGCAATTCATCCAGTAATCCTGGTTCTCTATTCTTATAGTCTTGCATGTTTGACTTGATATAGTATCTAATTTGTACATACCTAAACAAGTTATTTGGATGCAATCCATAGATATCTTTTAACTCTTGAAATGAGAGAAATTTTGCTTTCCTGTAAAGGTGTTCTATCCTTATAATTCCTAAGTTTTTCCAATGTCTAAACCCCTTATCCAATATAGAAGGTTTAAATAAAGGATTATTCATAATTGGTAAACAAAACGACATAGCAGCGGACAAATTTGATCCACCAATTGTTGCGGAAATCCCGTGAGGTAAATACAACAGGGGTGGAAAACACGGGGGGGCCAGAGGGGACACGTTCCCCCCATGTTTTGAAAGGTGGGGGACATCCCCCCCCAAGTTTTTGTAATCCGGATTTTAAAGACTCCGCTTTCCGCGAGACAGTGGAGGTGGGACAGCTGATCGAGGGCGCCGATTGGACGAGAGAGACGTCGGTCAGCAGCCAATGGGGGCGGGGCCGTGATAATTCAGCACGATGATTGGAGTGGGGGGGGTGGGGGTGGTACTGAGGATAGAGTGCAGTGATTGGAGGAGGGAGACGTGGCACAGACCTGCGCCTCATCCAATCTCCGGCGCTGTCCCGCCCCCACCCGAGTGCCCCCCCCCCCCCCACGGGTGGCCACAGAGGTCGGGTGTCAGACAGAAGCAGTGCCCCCAGGCCCACAGCCAGCACAGAGAAGCAGCGCTAAACCCAGCTCACTCTGCCTGGTTAACCTGCCTGGGCTTGTGGGAAATATGGCCAGCGCGGAGAAGCAGCACTGGTATCCCATCATTCTAATCAGGGCTGTAGTTAACCCGGCGACACAGTGAGAGTTGAGCAGCATTTAGCGCTGAATTGAGCCTCCGAAGCCTCGCGCGTGTGTGTGAGTGCGCATGCGTGCGCGGCCGCCAAAAGATTGTGTGTGTCCCCCCGTCCGTCGGTCCCCTCCATATTTTGACAGCGAGTTCCGCTCTTGAAATATGATACGATACAATAGAAATCCCGGAGGGAAATTAGTCTACAAACAGTCATAACAGGCAACGTACACAACCAGCTACACAAAAACTAAATTAAATTAAAATAAAATTAAAAGTGAAAAAAAGAAAGATACAAGCGACTGTTAGCTGGCTGCTGTGTGCACTGCGCCTTAATCGGAACGAACAAACAAACAAACGAACACAGCCTTATCCCCTGGGCAGAGGATTCTAAAACTAGAATCCGAGGAAGTCTGAGATTTGCACTTTGGAAGGGTGAATGAAAGGGGAAAGTATTAGTTAATGGCAAGATCCTTTACACTATTGATGTATAGTGGGATCTTGGGGTCCAAGTCTGTAGCTCCCTGAAAGTAGCAACATAAGTAGATAAAGTGGTAAAGAGAAGGTATGCTTGTCATCATCGGTCAGGGCATTGACTATACGAGTCAGGAAGTCATGTTGCAACTTATATGACTTTGGTTAGGCCGCATTTGAGGTATTGTGTGCAATTCTGGGCGCCCCATTACAGGAAAGATGTGGAGGCCTTGGAGAGGATACCAAAGCGGTTTACCAGAATTTGAGGATATTAGCTACATGGAAAGGTTGTACAAACTCGGAATGTTTTCTCTGGAGCATTAGGGGTTGAGGGGGTGATCTGATAGAGGTATGCAAAATTATGAGAACATACAAACTGAAAGCACCTGTAGTCAGGATTGAACCCAGGTCTCTGGCGCTGCAAGGCAGCAACTTTACCGCTGCGCCACCGTGACCGCCATGTGCAGGGCAAGTGTCAGACAACGTATAGCTCGCTGTTGACTTCTGTCGTTGTTCAACATGTTGACAGAATTGGTCGCCTTACGCGACACAGAGTGCATCATGTCGTCGATTCTGGGAATCGCCACGAGGCTTCTGTTATGATCCCCACTGAGAGTGGTGAGTGCCTGGAACACACTGCTAGGGATGGTGGTTGAAACAGTAATGTTAGTGACATTAAAATAGTTTTGGATAAGTATATGGATATTAAGGGAATGGAAGGATAAGATTTATGTGCAGGAAGATAAGTGATGTTCTTAGCATGTTTGGCACAGTCAGTGTGGGTTCAATTGGCCTGATCCTGTGTTGTCTTGTTCTATCTCTATATACTTATAAAACTCTGATGTTGGATGTGTATTCATTTGTGTGATGTTCGTGTGATTCACATCTCCTCGAAGACACGACGCGCTTTTTACATATTCCGATAGAGATTTACGCAGTGTTGTCAAAAATCGCCTTATCTGAAAATGTCATGCAATATTTCTCAAATTATTTATGAAAATGTTCACAAATTTCAAACAACTTCAAAAATAAACGAGATGGTCTCGCTGATGACATCACAATGGCTCTGCTCCTCGCGGCCTACTGCCCAATGTTCCACGCGCAGCGAGTGAAGTCACCCCCTTCCCCCTCCCTCCCACCTCACCTACCCCCCCCCCCCGGTTCTTCAAAAGACGGAGAAAGAACGAGCAAGTGGGCTCTATACATCAGCTCACGAGCGCGCCCAAGCACTCCCAAGCACTCCAGAGCGCTTCGATCGCAGGGACTCGGGGAATCATGACGCCTTTTCCTCACTGGTGATCCGCGGATATGCCACCTGGCAATCTCTGGCCATTATGGGGGACGACCTCCTCTCCGTCTCCCCCGCCCGATTGTCTGTCATGCAGGTGAGTGGGCTTCCCCTCGCAGAAGCCACAATCGGTCGCCCCTCGCTGCCTGGTGAGGAGGATGCTGCTCTACGACCTGGGTAGGTGCTTCCTCTAACCCCTCCCCCTCCCTCTCTACCCCTCCGCTCCCTCTCTACCCCCTCTGCTCCTCCCTCTCTACCCCATCCCCCTCCCTCTGTACCCCCTCACCCTCCCTCTCTACCCCATCCCCTCCCTTTATCGCTCCCACTCCCTCTCTACTCCCTCCCTCCCTACCTCCTGCTCCCTCTCAACCCCCCCTCCCATTCTGCCATCCCTCCTTTTCTGCCCTCCCTCTCTGTCCTCCCCTCCTTCTCTGCCACCCCTCCCTTTCTGACCCCTCTCCCTTTCTGACCCCTCTCCCTTTCTGACCCCTCTCCCTTTCTGACCCCTCTCCCTTTCTGACCCCTCTCCCTCTATGCCCCCCTCCCTCTATGCCCCCCTCCCTCTATGCCCCCCTCCCTCCCTGACCCCCTCCCCCTCCATCTCTGCCCCCCTCCATCTCTGCCCCCCCTTCCCCTCTGCCCTCTCCATCTCTGCACCCCCTCCCTCTCTGCACCCCCTCCCTCTCTGCTCCCCTCCCTCTCTGCTCCCCTCCCTCTCTGCTCCCCTCCCTCTCTGCTCCCCTCCCTCTCTGCTCCCCTCCCTCTCTGCTCCCCTCCCTCTCTGCTCCCCTCCCTCTCTGCTCCCCTCCCTCTCTGCCCCCTCTCTCTGCCTCCCCTCCCTCATTCTCTGCCCCGCTCTTTCTATGTCCCCCCGTCTGCCCCCCTCCCTCTCTCCACCCCCTCCTCCCTCTCTGCCCCCCCCCCCCACACTCTACCCCCCCCCCCTCCCTCTCTTCCCCTCCCTCTCTAGGGAGTGATGAATATTGGGGCCTATGGGTGAGTGGTGAGCGATGTTACAAAACCTACCTTCAGCGGCACTGCAGATCTGCCACTGGCTGTGTGTGTGACTACGGTGCCTTTGGGGGGGGGGAGGGGGGGGGCGGAATTAAAATGCAGGTTTGTATCACTTGTCAGAGAGGGATTTCCTCGGGCTGCTAGTCGATGAAAAAAATCGATCGGACTTCTGTTCCCGTTTTTTTTTAAATCGCAGGACAATTTAATAGTTGGATTAAAGTACAAAGTGACTTTGAACGCCCTCAACGCCTTCAACTTGACAGATCGTAATATCAGGACAAAACAAAGGGTAAGTCGTTTATTTCACATATAATCTTGCTTCTTGGGGTGGCTTTAGTCTAATTTTACGACGCGAAAATGCTATTTAGTCCCTAAACGATTTGGCCATGTCTTTCCTGCCGATATGGGGTTAAAATTCACGGCAATGGCAATGTTCCAATCGATCGCATTCCAGAAACGCCCACTCGAAAAATGATTAAAATTACCTTTTTTTTGGACAATCATGTCATAAATCGTCTATAATTTGTGAAATTGTCTATCCACAATTCATATTTTTATAATAAATATCCACAACAGTTTTAGTGACATGTATTGTGCAAAATAATAATTTTGATTATATTGAGTGGATGTTTCTGGATTAATTTATGGAAATTAAACATTAAATTCCTTCAATTTGGCAGGACATTCTTAATGGGAAAGTAGTGGGCAGAAAGGCATGTCATGCGTGGTTTGAAGAGCAAACACCTGTAGTTTACAATGCCAAAATTGAAAAGTAATTTACCTATCTGTTACGGACTTACAGCATATAATACAATAATATTCAAATTCTGATTTTGAGAATATCATATTTTTGAAATTTCAAAGCAGACTGGGTGTTTATTACTATTTCCGTCACAGCGGTCAATTTTGTAATTAGCTGCAATTAGGTAACTAACTAATTATATGCTTTAATTTCAGGTCATCCAAGTAAGATGTTTAATTTCTGTTTCAGAATGCTTCAATCTATAATAACTGAAAATGTCATTAATTTCTCTTAATTTTTAAGAAAGTTATGGGCTTTTGACTGTAACAGCTTTTGTGTTAAGTCAATGGAAAAGCAATAGGGAACAAGATGCTAATTTCCAAGTGAAAATGGCCATAACTTGTTTAATACTGAAGATATGAAAGTGAATTAGGTATCAAATTAAACTTCTTTTTATGGTTTATCTGATTGCAGACTTGATTTTTAAAATCTCAACATTTTGTAACATTGCTAAGGGACTCCGCACCCTACTCCAGCTCATTCTCTGTCCCCCTCCCTCTCTACCCCCTCCCCTCCTCTAGCCGTGCCTGCACAGTTGGGGGTTATGCGTGAGTGGATAGGGCAGGGGATGGAATAATAGGAGCGAATGAATAATATTAATATAATATCAATGGGGGTGTGTGTGTTTGTGTGCGGGGGGGGGGGGGGGGGAGGAGTGTGTGTGTGTGACGCCGAAGGCCTCCCCCGCAGCCGCGTGTTGAGGGGACCAGTATAGTGTTCCATTACATTCAGTTCTTTGACCAAGCTGCCTTAGCATCTGCCCTGATATCATGTCTTTTTATTTGATTAACTCCTGTGAATAATATTGGGATGCTTAACTACTGTACATCCAGGCACAAATGCGAGTTATTGTCTCAGCCTTCAATCTTTCTCTATACATACACTTTGCCGTATCCCTCCACAAAGCGTATATGTAGGTATGTTACAAAACTTACTTTGAGCAGAGCTGCAGTTCTGCCGCTCCCCGTGTGCGTGACTTTGGCGTCTTTCAGAGGGGCGTGGGCTTAAAGTGCCGTTTTTCTACAGACGGAAAATCGATCCATGTCGGGCGATTTCGTTGCAGAAAAAAAATCGCTCCGACATTTCATTCATGAAGGTACTTTTAAATTACGCTAGATTATTTATTAACTAGAGTAATTTAAAAATCACCTTCAAAAGCCGTGAGTGCCGACAACGGGAAGGATTTTGCGTAGGGGAGAAAAAAAATACACAGTTTATTTTTATATTAAAAGTTGGTTTTTATGTAGGCTTTAATCATATTTTCATGTTGCGAAATGGGATCCAAAAAAAATGTATGAACCAATGGTATTTTTCCTCCTGACTTCACCGCAAACCGTAACGTTCCAATCCTCCGCATTCCACTAAAACCCACTTGCTAGTTGATTTAAATGGCCATTAATTTACAGGCATTAAACACTAAATTCCTTCC
The DNA here is from genome assembly GCA_963514005.1 of Raja brachyura. Next base: position 36,417,001 of record OY740802.1, on the reverse strand, counting down.
ATTTGGCCCAGAAATTCATGAAAACGAGATTTAAAAATTATGTTATATTGTGGATTATTGTGTGAATGTTATTTGGACATTTAGGAAATTTTAAAAAAGTTTATCTTTTCTTAAGAAATGGATAGATGTTTAGATCTACTCATTGAATTTTGTAATTAGCTACAATTAGATAACTAACTAATTATATGCTTTAATTTCAGGTCATCCAAGTAAGATTGTTTCATATTTGTTTCAGAATACTTCAATGTCATTTTTTTTTAAGGTTAGAAAAGATTAAATTCACATTGAGGGGGTCTGTGAAAAAGCTTTATTTGAAATGGGAGCCCTTTTTATCATACTTGGAGGATCTAAAGGAACTACCTATTGACTGAGGGCACTTGACATTAAGTGGGGATCTGCCTTTATTCTGCTTTGTTACTTTATGATTGTTAAAAAGTGCATTTGATTTTGTGATATATTTGGATTGTGAAAAAATAAGCTGCCAAGGGCCGTTTAGGGAGGGTGGGTTAGGGTTATTTTGTTTATATTATTATTATTACTATTATTATTTATAAAAAAACAAAATGGAGGAAAATGTAATGCCATACATCAGATGTACTGTGATTTTTTTCCCTCCAATAAAAAACTATTAATTAAAAAAAAGAGAATACTTCAATCTATAATAACTGAAAATTTCATTGAGTTATCTTAATTTTTAAGAAAGTTATGGGCTTTTAACGGTTCTAGATCACAGCTTTTGAGTTAAGTCCATTGAAAGGCAATGGGGAACAAGATGCTAATTTCCGAGTATGAAAATGGTCATAACTTTCTTAATACTCAAGATATGAAAGTGAATTAGGTGTCAAATTAATCTTCTTTTTATGCTTTATCTGATGGGATAAATTGCAGACTTGATTTTTTAAATCTCAAAATGTTGTAACATTGCTACTATATGTTTTACAAGATAAATTCCCAATCGTTAATAATATAAAGATTGCTGAACCTACCTAATCAGCGTCAGGAAAATGCTGCTCGCACCAGATTGTGCCGAAGGCGTGTGTGACGCGGGACTTTCATCAACGACGATATGATAGATCTGTAGTATTATGACGCCGTCATAATAATTGAAACTTAAGTTTGTCACTACCTGCGAAGCCTCCAATAAACAGCAGAAAGCCGTGGTGTTTTGTGAACACGTTCTAGATCTGATGTGGGTCTCAATAATTCACCTGTGACTTCTTGACACAAAGAGGCAGCTAAACTTCAACAAGAACGGCGGCGTAACGTCGAGGTTTTGGGCAGCAGCGGGACAGAGCGGGTCGGAGCGCGAGCGCCATCGGACGCCGGCGGGCGGGCGGCAGGAGCGGCGCGAGCACGGCCGTTTAAAACCGCAACGGTTCAAACCAAAGATCACAGAGCGGAGCTTTACGGTCAATTTTCTTTGGCGCGAGACAGTGAAGGCGACGGGGTATGGAGGGATTTGGGCCAGAAATTGCCGGTGTCGTATCGAAGGCATAGCGGAGGGAGCTGTGGGACGGATGTTGTTGGTATCATGGCGACGGGGGAAAGTGAGGAAGGAAGGAAAGAAACATGGTTTTAGTTTGACAAAAATGCTGGAGAAGCTCAGCGGGTGCAGCAGCATCTATGGAGCGAACGAAATAGGCAACGTTTCGGGCCGAAACCCTTCTTCAGGGTTTAGATTTTAGTTGCCGACGCCGCCATTTGTTGCCCAGACCCCGCGTCGTGGGGAACGCGAGAGGGAAGAAGATGATGCTGGGGTTGGAGAAGAGCGCTGGGGAATGTGGCTCAATATTTGAAAACGTTATTGGAAGTGAAGATTTGATAGGGTGAGGAGAATGGAGGGAGCATTGATCTTTGGATGTAGGCAGAGAGTGGGCCTGTCATAATTGGGAGATGGATAAGTGAGAGAGACCGCCAAACATGTTGGAAAGGTGGGAAAATGATAACAAATGGAATCAACGGATAAACAGATTGAACAAGAATGCTGTCCGTGGAGAAGCAGCAGCTATAAATGAGGTAAGAATATGAGAGTATTGTGGGGATATGTGAAAATCTCTGGGACAATTAAGGTGAAACTCAGAGCTTCTCTTGCATTGTTGTGCGGGAGGTGGATGTGGCTCATGACATCAAACGAGCGTAATCATTTTGTCCACTATTGTTTAATTTTCCAGGATCATCCAATCAAGTACTTTAAATGTAATGGAAAATGTCCAACTTTACCAGTTTTTCCGTTGCCATTACTACACGGGTAGGAGGTGTGATCTTATGCAGGCCAAATAGAACAGAGCTTCCAGACGTTATTTCCAATTGGTTCTTTATTGAAGTAGTTGTACAAACAAAGAGATGAACGAACCAGGTTCTGAATCGGCCACCTTCCACCGGAGTCTGCGGCTCCCGATGTCCACAGGCCGCACTAGTCAGGTCAGCGCCGCCCGCATTGGGAGCTCCGCACCCACAGCTCCGTAATGTTGGAGCAGCAGCCGAACACTCCGGATCTCCAAGCGGTGATCCAGGTAAAGACTCGCCCGCTCCGCGATGTTTCCAGCGCCTCGCCGCCGCTGCTGAAGCTCTGGTCCGGTCTGGCAGGAAGGGCTGCGCCAATCCAGTTAATAGGCTGCGAGGAAGGGGGCGAACTCAGATAACAGTTGCATCCTCGTCAGGAAGTGACTGAAGGACGTTTTCCCCCTTACCATACCCTCTGCCCCCACGTAAAATACTGAACAAAACACAAAAAACACACTTTAAACATAACAAAAAAAGCAAAAGGCAACCAGACTGGGCGGAGGCAGCTAGTAACAGCTGTTCATATATACATATGTTCCCTTGTGCTTTTAATGACCGCCCCCAAGTACTCAAAATAATACTCCAAGATACATCGAGACAAAATAATATAATATGCCAACAGTAGAGTTGTGAATCTGTAGAATTCTCTGCCTCAGTGGAGGCCAATTCTCTAGGTGCTTTCAAGAATTAAATAGAGCACTTAAAGACAGCGGAGTCAGGGGATATGGAGAGAAGGCAGGAACTCGGTACTGAATGTGGATGATCAGCCATGATCACAGTGAATAGCGGTGCTGGCTCGAAGGGCCAAAAGGCCTACTCCTGCACCTATTGTCTAATGTCTATTATCAATTGAGTTTCAGAGTAACATCTTCACATTTAAGCAGGTTCAGTGCAAGGTACAAAGTGGAGGAACTAAAAATCCTCGCCAGAATCAAAACTTGAAACTGATATTAAAATATGAAAGAGTATGTTAATGCACACATTTTACATTTGGTTTCAAAGAAACTAACTCGTTTAATGTTTATAGACAATAGGTGCAAGAGTAGACCCCTGGTTCTGGACTCCCCCAACATGTTTCCTGCCTCTAGAATGTCCAATCCCTTAATAATCTAATATGTTTCAATAAGATCCCCTCACAACCTTCAAAATTCCAGAGTATACAAGCCCAGCCACTCCATTCTATCAACATAGGACAGTCCCGCCATCCCGGGAATTAACCTTGTGAACCTATGCTGTACCGCCTCAATAGCAAGAACGTCCTTCCTCAAATTTGGAGACCAAAACGGCACACAATACTCCAGGTGTGGTCTCACTAGGGCCCCCCCTGTACAACTGCAGTAGGACCTCTCACTCACCTAACCTGTCCAAGTCACCCTGCATCCTCATAGCCATCCTCCTCACAGTTCTCACTGTGTGCCATCTGCAAATTTGCTGATGTTACCTTGAATCCCTTGAATCATTGTATATTGTAAATAGGTGCCAACACTGAGCCTTGCGATACCCCTCTAGTCACTGCCTGCCATTCTGAAAGGAACCCGTTAATCCCGTTAACTGGTCTATAATTCCCTGTTTTCCCTCTCCCGCCTTTCTTGAAAAATGGGATAACATTAGCTACCCTCCAATCCACAGGAACTGATTCTGAATCTATAAAACATTGGATAATGATCACCAATGAGTCTATGATTTCTAGAGCCAAATCCTTAAGTACCCTGGGATGCAGACCATCAGGCCCTGGGGATTTATCAGCCTTCAGTCCCATCAGTCTACCCAACACCATTTCCTGCCTAAAGTGAATTTCCTTCAGTTCCTCCGTCACCTTAGATCGTCTGGCCACTAGTACATCAGGGAAATTATTTGTGTCTCCCTTAGTGAAGACACATCCAAAGTACCTGTTCAACCCGTCTGCCATTTCCTTGTTCCCCATAATAAATTCACCTGTTTCAAGGGCCTGTCCCACTGTACGAGGTAATTCAAGAGCTCTCCCGAGTTAAAAAATAAATCAAACTCGTAAGCAATGTACGTAGCGGGTACATCGGAGCTCTGGACGTCTCTAAGAGGGTCGTAACGCTAAAGGCAGGTACTCGGGAAACACGGTAAGCTCGTGAACATTTTTCAACATGTTTTTCAACATGTTGATAAATGTCCACGAGTGCCCCGTGTATCTACGAGCGGCTATTACTGTAATTCTCCGAGTTCAAATCGGGGAAACTCGGGAGAACTCTTGAATTAGCTCATACAGTGGGACAGGCCCTTCAGTCTTCAAGGGTCCAACTTTGGTCTTAGCTAATTTTTTCCTTTTCACATACCTAAAGAAGCTTTTACTATCCTCCTTTATATTCTTGGGTAGCTTACCTTCGTACCTCTTTTTAGTATTGCCTTTTTAGTTATCTTCTGTTGCTCTTTAAAAAATACACAATCCTCTGGCTTCTTTGCTATGTTATACTTCTTTATTTGTATTCTGTCCTCGACTTCCTTTGTCGGCCACAGTCGCCCCTTACTCCCGTTGGAATTTTTCTTACTCTTTGCAATGAACTGATCCTGCACCTTCTGTATTATTGCCAGAAATACCTGCCATTGCTGTTCCACTGTCATCCTTCCGGTCAATTTTCGCCAGTTCCTCCCTCATGGCTCCATAGTCCCCCTTGTTCAACTGTAATACTGACACTTCCAATTTTCCCTTCTCCCTCTCAAATTGTAGATTAAAACGTACCATATTATGCTCACTACCTCCTAATGGCTCCTTTACCTCGAGTTCGCTTATCAAATCCGGTTCAATACACAACACTAAATCCAAAATTGCCTTCTCCCTGGTTGGCTCCAGTATAAGCTGCTCTAAGAATCCATCATGGAGGCACTCCACAAACTCCCTTTCTTGGGGACCAACACCAACCTGATTTTCCCAGTCTACCTGCATGTTGGAATCCTCCATAACAGCCATATAGCATTACCTTTTGCGACATGCCAATTTTAACTTTTGATTCAACTTGCACCCTATATCCAGGCTACTGTTTGGGGGCCTGTAGATAACTCCCATTAGGGTATTTTTACTCTTACAATTTCTCAGTTCTATCCATACTGACTCTACATCTGATTCTATATCACCCCTCGCAAGGGACTGAATTTCATTCCTCACCAACAGAGCTACACCCACCCCCTCTGCCCACCTGTATGTCTTTTCGATAGGATGTATACCCTTGAATATTCAGCTCCCAGCTCTGGTTCCCTTGCAGCCATGTCGCCATATTTCCCACAACATCATACTTGCAACCAATTTCCAACTGAGCCTCGAGCTCATCCACTTTATTTTTTATAATTTGTGTATTCATATGTAATACTTTTAATCCATCACTCACCACTCCCTTCACATTGATTCCCATTTCATTTGGCCTTGCTCTCCTATCCCTTCCTAAGCTTTCTGCCCCGTTAATTCTGGTGTCTTTCTTAACTTTTCTTATACTCTCTTCCCCTTTCACGCCATCGTTATATATCTAGTTTGTCTCCTCTCCCCCCCCCCCCCCCCCACTATTTAGTTTAAACACACCCGTGTAGCAGTGACCTGCCTGCCAGAATGCCGATTCCCCACCTGTTAAGCTGCAACCCGCCCTTTTTGTACAATTTACCCTTCCTCCAAAGCAGATTCCAGTAGTCTATAAGAATCCAAATCCGTGCCGCCCGCACCAGCTCCTCAGCCACATATTCAGATCCTCTATCTCCCTGTTCCTTCCCTCGCCAGCCCGAGGAATTGGAAGCAAACCGGAGATAACCACCGTGGAGGTCCTGCTTTTCAGTCTTCCGAGTTCTCTGAAGTCACGCTGCAGAATGTCTTTCCTCTTCCTCACGACATCATTTGTGCTGACATGCATTACCACTTCTGGCTGCTCCCCTTCGCCCATGAGGATGCTCTGCAGTCGGTCCCTAATGTCCTGGATCCTGGCACCAGGGAGGCAACACACCATCCTTGACTTCTGCCTGTTGCCGTAGAAACCCCTCTCTGTATCTCTCACGGCGGAGTCCCCAACTACCACAGTTCTACCTGACGTTTATCTCTTCGGTTTTGCCTCAGCTTCACCTTTTGACTCTGACGCAGGTCTGTCCCCCACTCATAATGTCAGTGTCTTCTGCCCCGACAGCTTCCAAGATGGTGAACCTGTTTTCAAGAGGTACATCCCCCGGGGTCTCCAGTACTACAAGCTTCCTTCCCTTCCCCATCATCTTTGGTATCTTCGGTGTAACAATCTTACTATAGGTCCTGTCCAGGAAACTCTTGTTTTCCCGGATGATCCTGAGGTTATCCAGTTGCCTCTCCAGTGCCCCAACACGGTCCTTCAGGAGCTGAACCTGGACACACTTTCCATAGTTGTAGCAGCCAGAGGCAACATCAGTGTCCCTGACCTCCCACATCCTGCAAGCCCCACACTGAATCAGCTTACCTGTCATATCTTCCCGGCATCCTGTCCTCTCCAACTTTTGGTGTCGTCTCCTCTCCTCCCTCCTCGCCGAAGACTCTGGAGTCAAAAACTCGCACTTTTCTCACAAGGCACTCGAGCCAAAGACCCGCACATTTCTCACAAGGCCGATCCTCGACTGGCCAGGATTTTGCCATAAATGCCATGTACCTTTTCATGCCTTTTTTGATGATTTCAGGATGATAACGCCTCTTTCACGATTGGGTGCCTAAATCAGCCTTTTTTTGCCGTTTTAACGTAACACATTAACAGCTCTTTTTCCTGAGAAGACTGAAGAAGTTTGGCATGAATGCCAGCATCATCACAAACTTCCACAATTGCACCATCGAGAGTCTGCTGACGGGATGCATCACAGTCTGGTACGGGAATTGTTCTGCCCACAGCCGCAAATCACTACAGGGAGTGGGGAAGGCGGCACAATACATTATTAGCAACTGTCTCCCGGCCATTCAGGACATTTTCCGCCGGCGGTGCCTGTGGAAGGCAAACAGCATCATCAAGGACTATAGCCACCCAGCACGCAGACTGTTCTCCTTGTTGCCATCAGGCAGACGATATAGGAGCATGGCTGCATGTACCACCAGACTTAAGAACCGTTTTTATCATCATGCCATCAGGCTTCTGAACTCATAAACACATCATATATGTTGATTATTTTATTTATTATTGTCTTTTACCTACCATTGTCACTTTTATCTTTTTTAACCTTAATTTTATCCTTGCAATATCATTGCTGAGGTGACCCGTTGTCTTGTCAAACACATTTCATTTTACCGTTGACAGTTACCTGTGTTAACTGACAAATTAGTATGAGATTAGTATACAAACTTAAAGCACACGGTATTGGGGGTTCAGTATTGATGTGGATAGAGAACTACAGCTGGCAGACAGGAAGCAAAGAGTAGGAGTAAACGGGTCATTTTCAGAATGGCAGGCAGTGACTAGTGGGGTACTGCAAGGCTCAGTGCTGGGACCTCAGCTATTTACAATATATATTAATGATCTGGATGAGAGAATTGAATGCAACATCTCCAAGTTTGCGGATGACACGGAGTTGGGGGGCAGTGTTAGATGTGAGGAGGATGCTAGGAGGCTGCAAGATGACTTGGATAGGTTGGGTGAGTAGGCAAATGCATGGCAGATGCAGTATAATGTGGATAAATGTGAGGTTATCCACTTTGGTGGCAAAAACAGGAAAGTAGACTATCATCTGAATGGTGGCCGATTAGGAAAAGGGGAGATGCAACGAGACCTGGGTGTCATGGTACACCAGTTATTGAAAGTAGGAATGCAGGTGCAGCAGGCAGTGAAGAAAGCGAATGGTATGTTGGCATTCATAGCAAAAGGATTTGAGTACAAGAGCAGGGAGGTTCTACTGCAGTTGTACAGGGTCTTAGTGAGGCCACACCTGGAGTATTGTGTACAGTTTTGGTCTCCTAATCTGAGGAAAGACATTCTTGCCATAGAGGGAGTACAGAGAAGGTTCACCAGACTGATTCCTGGGATGGCAGGACTTCCATATGAAGAAAGACTGGATAGACTCAGCTTGTACTTGCTGGAATTTAGAAGATTGAGGGGGGATCTTTAGGGTTGGACAGGCTAGATGTAGGAAGATTGTTCCCGATGTTGGGGAAGTCCAGAACAAGGGGAAACATTTTAAGGATAAGGGGGAAGTCTTTTAGGACCGAGATAAGAAAATCATTTTTCACACAGAGAGTGGTGAATCTGTGGAATTCTCTGCCATAGAAGGCCAGTTGAGGCTATACTTAAGAGGGAGTTAGATGCGGCCCTTGTGGCTAAAGGGATCAGGGGGTATGGCGAGAAGGCAGGTACAGAATACTGAGTTGGATGATCAGCCATGATCATATTGAATGGCGGTGCAGGTTCGAAGGGCCGAATGGCCTACTCCTGCACCTATTTTCTATGTTCCTAAATAAAACTGAACTGAACTAGAAAATTTACACCACCGGGGCGAAACCCGGCTGCGAGTGGGTGTTAAGTTGTGATTGGAGAGGAGTGAGTGGGAAAGGCTCCAGTCTTTACAGACTGGAGTCATGCTTTAAGTAGGTGTGAAGTGCTGATTGGGAGGAGTAGGTGGGGAAGGGTCCAGTCTTTTCAAACTGGAGTCAAGCTGTGAACAGGTGTGACGTGTTGGTTGGGGATGGGGTGTGGGGGTACCAGGGTTAATTTTCTGTTTATCGAACCTGCAGTAGAACTCGTTCAGGTGGCGATTGTCCTAGAGGGGTTTTCCTCTTGTGGCTTGTGATTTCTTGCAAGCCCTTCCACACTGAAGAAGAGTCATTTTCTGAGAACTTCCTCCTTAACTTCTCAAAGTACCTTTCCTTGGCAACTCTAATTCCTCTTCTCAGCTTGTACTTGGCCTGGCTGTAGAGGTCTGCATCCCCACTCCTGTAGGATCTACCTCTGCAAGCATCAAAATGCCTAAAGTCAAGTCAATGCTTTGTAAAAAACTGAACAATTTGGTGAGAGTGTACGGGAGTGATTCTCTACAGACAACTGTGTGCAGTTTTGCAAAGCATTTGAGATAGCAATGAATTATGAGAAGAAATATTTCGTCTCCCAGCATGTAAAGACAGCTAAACAGAAGTCGGTAGCAGAGAAACTGAAGGTAGGAAATACACAAGCTTGTCTCCTCACAACATTTACTGCTGACTCCAGTCGCAAATCTGAGTTTTCGAGTGATCTGTGCAACGCATTCATAGATGCTGGAATTCCACTGTGGAAATTGGAAAACAAATCTCGCAGAACTTTTTTAGGGAAATACACAGAGGAACATATACCAAGCGAGTCATCATTGGGGAAAAATTATGTTGACAGCAACTTCAATTTGTGCAGAAATTTAGAGATGAAGTGGCATGCAACAAAATATAGATCTCAGTAGACGAGACAACTGATGCAGTGGGGAGATTTGTTGCCAATGTGGTCGTCGGCACACTGGAGGCAGGTCAACCATCAAAGGAGTATTTCTTGACCGGAAATATTGGAGAAGTCAAAAAGCTCAACTATTACTTAGTTGTTTACATCTTCACTTGCTGTACTTTGTACTTCCTGGCGATGTAGGTAAAGACATACAAGGAAAATGTGAGAGGGGGATTTTAGCTAACAAAGATCTTAAAGAAATACAAAACATAGCTAAAGTTCCCAAAAGGTAGTTGTAATGCACAAGATATCGACATGAATATAGAGTTTGTAGCTTGTTTCAGGTATGCACCAGTGACCTCAGCTGGGGTAGAAAGACGTTTCTCACAACTGAAGCATATTCTGCCTGACAGACGGCATAGTTTAACACCAGATAATTTGAAAGAAATGCTAGTAATTATGTGCAACCAGGCAACTTTGGTCATTTAATGTAGTATACCTTTATATTATCATTTTTTAACCATATTTTGGTGGCGGAAATAAGTGCCTTTTTATGCCTTTTTTTGTCAATAAATGCCTTTTTTGTAATTTTATTATGCTTTTTGCCTGCCTATTTCAGAGATTTTTAGCGTCTAAACATGCTGGCTCTAGTTATTACTGATAATCCATTATAACCGAATAAGGGAGTTAATATGTACAGTACTATTGGAAAACAGACAATAAATGTACACCACACATTAATCAGTGAAGGACACAGAATGTACAATATCTTGGGACGGCACTATGGAGCGGTGATAGAGAACCGAGTTCAGTCATGTTGTCCCCTTAAGAATGCCTTCCGAAAATTCATCTTTGTGTTTTGCTCAAGATATCGGCATCTGCAGTTTAGGTTTGAGATAATAGTTTGGAGTACAGGCCCTTCAGCGTATTGAGTCCATTCTGACCATGATCACCCACACACTAGGTCTATGCTGTCCCATTCTACACATGGGGCAATTTACAGAAGGCAATTAGCATATAAATCTGCACGTCTTTTGAGTTTTTTTCTTTTTTGGAAGTTCCTTGTGTCTGCCTCTTGACATCATTCTCAGCAGACATCTAAACTGATTTGTTTTCCATCATAGGTTATTGGTGCCATTTAGGATTAGAAACCTAATTGGCACTTCTTTTATGTATCTCAATCCTATAATCAGCCTGGACTTGAAGATAACTCCTTGTTACATTTAGCTTAATAACATGTCATGTAATGGCATTATCTCCTACGCAAGCAAAATATGCTGCTTACCGTCCCTTAGTTCCCTCAGAGAACTGTTCAACTACTGAGGTCCATAAATCAAAATATAAATAAACTCGGTGCAAATATTAAAGTCTAAAAATCAACCATCCTTCGCATAACATTGGTTGATGGAAATAATATTCAGGCAAACTGTAAAATAAGATGCTAATTTGTTTCATTTTGAGCTACCACCAAAGATCAGTTACATCACCATTCGTTTTCTTTTCTTTGCTACAATTACAAGCCTTGCATTATATCAAATTGATAAAACTTTTCAATGTCATATACCAGTTACATCATAAAGGCATATCTGTCATGCTGATTATATGGTTTAGCCTGCCCTGTTATCATTCATGCCACACACTGACCACATCTTATCTTCTGCCCCACCATAAATCCTACCACAACTGTTTACATCTAGTAACACACCCCACTGTCATTCCCATTCCAACTGACTGAATCATAAAGGCTGCTTCCCTGTTTTTCCAGCCAGAGCTGAAGAACCCAGTATATTCTCTAATCAAAGCAAAGATTCGTTCCTGATTCATCCAGATCTCAATGGTAAGTAATCACAATATATCTTAACAGGTGCTGTGCAGTTCATTGGTTGGTTTTCTTTGGAAGAGAGACAACTTGGACCTACAGGGCAATTTTATTATTTTAAGAGAATTAACAACAATGATCCAGACAAAGTGTTTATTGTCCTCATTTAAATATCAAGAACAAAAGAGTATATATGAAAAAATTAAGTGAGAGTAAGAAATTGCATGACTTTTCATTGAGGCAGCTCTCTGCCAAGTTCCCATAGAATCTTATACATTTCAATAAAATCACGTCTAAATTATCTAAACTTCAGAGAATAAACTCATTTTGCTTATTCCTTCAGTAAAGAATCTTATCCTAGGAAATAAAAAGGACAACACTGTAATATGTGCTTTGGGTTTGTCCTCACCAAATTCTCTGCAGGGTTGTATTAAAACTCTTACTCCATTCCCCATGTAAGTCCAATAGTCTAACTTATTTAGTCTATTTATTTTCCTAACTAACTGCAGTATCTACGTTCAAACATTCTGGGATTCATGTGCAAGGACGCCCAGGACTGTCTAAATACTAAAGCACAATTGTCTCATATTATTTAAATAATAATCTTTTTAACTCATTCCATTAAAGTAGGCAACCACTCATTTCTTCTAATTATGACGCAATTGCCATCATTTTACTCATTTATTTAAACTTTCCTAATTTTGTAGCTACCTTTTGTTTCTTTGACGACTTTCTTAACTTTTAGCATCAGAAAATGAGGATGCATTACAATTGATCTCATCATCTAAACAAAAGCTGAAATTCCTAAAATCATCAACCAACTAATTACAGATTGCTATCATGAAATGACCTATTTATAACTTGACATGAATGGAATCACTATGAAACAAACTGGGAAATATAAAAGTCTGTATTCCGCACAATAAGACATTCACTTGACGACCCACTCAGTAAAATCTCCAAATTCAAAGTACATATAGTCTTCATACTAGTAAGAACAAAAATAACAGCAGGTGATTCAATACAATTTCAATACTACAGCGACAATATTTATTTCACTATGCTGAAGATGACAAATGATTTCATTGAATTAAATATTTACAACGTGAGCACATTATATGGAATCTTCAAATATTTTTGCTGAGATAAAATGATTCAAAAGGAAGGCCAAAAAGCTTCTGAGGACAGAGAACTTAGACTCATAAAATGTGCCTCTTTTGTTATGGTGTTGAGGGATGTCTCCCTGTATATGCAGACAGCAGATAATTAAGTGACTCAGTAGATATACCTGGTCTGTATTAAGAGGCAGCTATATGCCTTTCACAATGTTTTAATACCAGAGGAGGCAATAGACAATAGGTGCAGGAGTAGGCCATCCGGCCCTTCGAGCCAGCACTGCCATTCAATGTGATCATGGTTGATCAACCACAATTAGTACCCCGTTCCTGCCTTCTCACCTCTCTTGACTCCGCGATCTTTAAGTGCTCCATCCAACTCTCTCTTGAAAGCTACCAGAGAATTGTCTGCGCTGCCTTCTGAGGCAGAGAATTCCACAGATTCACAATTCTCTGGGTGAAAAAAAATTTCCTCATCTCCATTCTAAATAGCCTACCCATTAAATAACACCTTTCTTGATCTCATCATGAAGAGTTTCACTGTGGGCCAATTAACATAAACAATTATCTATTGTCCTCTGCACGTGCTTACAAATGGTGCAGAATCAGAATGTCCCCCATCAAATAATGGGTCTGCTAATCTTTAAATCACCTATTATCTCTTTTCTCCACGTTCGGTCCATACCCATTCCTCTACCCATGACAATGTTTTTTCCTTCAACACCATAAATCGTTATATTTTGCACAAACCTTTTCAGCGGGCATTCTATCAGATGCATTTTTTTAAACTCCAAATACATTTTTCCTGCTCACTTTTAGCTTGTTGCTGCTTACAATTTGCAAAATACAATTTACAAATTAGCTTGTTGCTGCTTACGCTTGAATTTAGGAGATTGAGGGGGGATCTTATAGAGACTTACAAAATTCTTAAGGGGTTAGACAGGCTAGATGCAGGAAGATTGTTCCCGATGCTGGAGAACTCCAGAACAAGGGGTCACAGTTTAAGGATAAGGGGGAAGTCTTTTAGGACCGAGATGAGAAGATAATTTTTCACACAGAGAGTGGTGAGTCTGTGGAATTCTCTGCCACAGAAGGTAGTTGAGGCTAGTTCATTGCCTATATTTAAGAGGGAGTTAGATGTGGCCCTTGTGGCTAAAGGAATCAGGGGGGTATGGAGAGAAGGCAGGTACAGGATACTAAGTTGGATGATCAGCCATGATCATATTGAATGGCGGTGCAGGCTCGAAGGGCCGAATGGCCTACTCCTGCACCAATTTTCTATGATTCTATGATTCTACATCCTGAAAGAGCTCTTATTTGTTAAACATGATTTCATTTTCTTAAAACTGCTGTGCTCAGTCTGAAGAAGGGTCTCGACCCGAAACGTCGCCTATCTCCTTCGCTCCTTAGATGCTGCTGCACCCGCTGAGTTTCTCCAGCTTTTTGTGTAACCCTGTGCCTAATCATGATATGCTTTTCTAATTGTTCAATTATTACTCCATAACAGTGTATGTCAGCATTTTCCTGCTGAAAGATGTTAGATTAAATGGCCTGCAGCTCCCTTGTTTTCCATCCCTCCCCTTCCTAGTTCTCCGATCAGTGTGACTGTCCCCGATTAAATCTTATCTCCAATGCTTTGTTGTCACCGTCTCCTAGTTAACAATGATCTATTCTACATTTTCCTTGAACTTCATCCCCTTTGATATCTTGTTCTCACGCCTTACACGTCTCCCTCTTCCCTGACTCAGTCTGAAGAAAGGTCTTGCCCCGAAACATCACGCATTCCTTCTATCCAGAGATGCTGCCTGAGGTGCTCCAGCATTTTGTGTCTATCTTTAGTGAAAACCAACATCTGCAGTTCCTTCCTACTCATATTTACTTCTTATCTTTAACGGGATCTACAGTTAGTTTTTATGCTTCTTTCGTTTTTACTTACTTGCAGAACTCTAACTACTGTTTTCTTTATTTCTTGTTAGTTTGCTGACATGTTTCACTTTTTCCTTCTTTATCAATGTTATTAATCCTTTGCAAGTTTCTATAGTTGCCCAACCTTGCTACTATTCTTTGGAATGTTTGAACTCTTTCAATCTGACACCACCTTTCTTTGGAGTAACATATATCACTTTTCTCTTGGATTCATATCTCAAAGGAATGTAGTTTATTAAGCATTATGAAAGATTTAATTCAATCTCTGCCATCATATCTTTTAATTTAATTTCCCAATCCACCTCAGTCAACTTACCCCTCACACTGGTTATTGTAATATTTCTGTTTAATGCTGTAATTTCAGACTTCATTGTACCACTCTCAAACAGAACGTTACAGGGTTTCGGCCTGAAACATTGCCTATTCCCTTCGCTCCATGGATGCTGCCTCACCTGCTGAGTTTCTCCAGCATTTTTGTCTACCATTACATTCAACATGTTGTATTCATTGTTCCCTTTAAAATTTCTGAATGCTTATTGGATGTTGGCATTAGTTGCAAGAACAGCATTTATTGCCCATTCCCAATAGCCCAAAAAATGATCTGCCTTCTTGAACAGCTGCTAACATTTTGGTGAAAGTATTCCCACAATGTCATTGGGCAGGAAGTTCCAGGATTAAGACCCAGCACTGCTGAAACAATGGTAATATATTTCTATGACGGATGTGAGGAATGTGGATTGGATTGGAAGGAAGCCTTTTGCTCATGACTCCAGCATCTGCACAGTATCTGCATTATTACCTGTCATGTATTTCTTGTTTTCCCTCTCTCTCCATCCCTCCCCCTTCCAATTCTCCGACCACACTGATGGTCTCCCTGATTATTACCTGCATGTATTCGCCATGCTTGAACATGATCTAGGTCTTGCTGTATGGAGGCATAAACTGCTGTATTTGCTCAATAGTTACCAATGGAATTGGACCTGGTACAATCATGTGCAAACCTCCGCATATCAATGGAAAGAAAACCATTGTTGGAATAGCTGAAAATGTTTTGGCTCAGAACATTGCCCTGAGAATTGCTCTAGGACTAGGATGATTGATGCCCATAGCCATAGTCATCTTCCTTAGTGTGAGTAAGGAATGCAGTCATTGGAGATTTTTTACATGATAGACTTCAGCTTCATCAGTATTCCATGCTGCCGCATTTGGTCAACTGCTGCCTTGGTGCCAAGATCTGTCACTCTCATTTCACCTCTGAAATTCAACCTCTTAGTCCATGTGGAACCAAGGCTGTGATGAAGTCTGGAGCCAAATATTCCAGGCAAAACCTAAACTGAGTGATAAGTGCCATTTGACAACATAGTTACCATCTCCTTGCTGATCACTGAGAGTAGACAAATTAGGTAGTAATTAGCTGCATGAGATTCATACAGCTTTTGAGAACAGACATGGGCAATTTCTCATTTGGTAATCCTTAAGAAGAAACGGTTTAATTAGTGGTACAGCCAAGTCTGGAACAAGTGTTCAGTATTACATCCATGATGTTGATTGGTCCTGTAGTCTTTGCTATATCCAGTGTTCACAACTGTTTCCGTATACAATGTGGAATAAGTTTAATTGGCTAAAGACTGGCTTCTTTGACAATGGGGATTTCAGGGGGGAGCCAACTCAAATTATCCAGATCTCAGATCTCAGATCTTTGAGCCAACCATTTAATTGTGTTAACATGTTTTAATTGTGGATTTTAGTACATACAGGTTGTGTATCATCATTGTTGAGTATATCACGATGTTCTTGAGAGCACCTCCTCTCCTCGGCTATATAATTGTTAAACCCCATTCACGTGTTCATTTGTCAGGGCTACACAGCTTTGATTTTACTTCGGAGTCACGTGAGTGACTACGTGAAGAAGCCCCGCCAGGCGCATGTTCGGCATTACGTCGACGCATGTGGCACCAACAGGGTGGAGAGCGCAGCTCCCACCAGCGGTAAGTTTAACCCGCAGGTAAGTCAGTGTTGAACTTCTTGCGAGTGTTTTTTAAACTCTGTAAGTCTGCAGAGCCAGCTAGAGTGTTTATGTATTTTGGAATTTTTTTTTAAAACTCTGTAAAGCTGGCTTGAAAATACGGAGCCAGCTACAGTATAAATATTTTTAAACTGCGGTAATTGAATGGAACGGGCTGAAACCGCAGTTTCCGATTTAGATCTGATCGGGAGATAAGGCTGATTTAAAAGCCGGTTCCCGCTATTTACTGCTATTTAGATCGGGTTTGGAGATAACGGCTGCACTAAATGCCGGCTCCAAATACCCACAATTGTAAAATAAAGTCTGCTCTGTATATATGTTACCAGATACAGTTTTCCTTTATGGAAATGTATATAACCCTGTGTGATACTGAGGTTAATACAAATATTCTGCAAACAGAATGTGCCTCTCAGAATTATAATTTTAAACATATATGATTTAGGCACAAATACAAAACAGTAAAGAAAGTAACTCTCCTCCAAGAGGACAAGAATGAGGGGAAGGCTGGAAATGGAGAAAATGCTCCACACTTGAATTAGTCAAGGGTTCTAAGACCCATGTATGTCTTCCTGTAAGGCAAGCTCCAAAGGAGTTTCCATACGCTGAGTATGGTGCCTATGAAAATGGAATTCTGATTCTCCAGTACCTTGGTTAGGTCTGGATGAGGTCCCTGGAGCAAGATAAAATGCTCAAAACTCTAATCAGTCAAGGGTTCTAAAGACCCATGAGATTCTAAGGCAGGCTCCGTGGGAGTTTCCATACACTAAGTATGGTGCCTATAAAGAATGAGAATCTCATTCACCAGTGCCTTGCATAGGTCTGGATTAAGTCCTTAGAGCAAGATAAAATGCTCAAAATTCTAAACAATTAAGGGTTTTAAGACCCATGAGATTCTAAGTGTAAATAAGCAATTTACAAACTCTAAAAGTGTTCAACACATTTTAATGATAGCACAAGGTATTACATACATCCTCAAATACTGGCTACATTCTTCTAGTGAACCGTATCCAGGAAGGGGAAGGCGTTATGATTGATGTTAACTAGGCGGGGTTAATGGTACTGAGGTAACTATGTTATTGGTTGCATGCAAAACCATCTACATCCTTCCCCTTAGAAAATTTAAAAGAAACAGACCGTTGTCACTACAACAGAATTAAACAGAATCGGCATAACGAACAGGTGGCTTGCTGATCCGGCCCGAGCGCGTACGGATGCCTCCCCCTTCCCCCGGAGGAGCAGAAAAAACAGGGGGACCCGAGACAGCAGGGGAACCAGGGAAGGGCGGTGGGGTTGGAGGAACAGGAGAGGGAGAACCGCGACCGCCAACAGGTGACCCGCGCAGAGGGGAACCGGGCGCTCGATATGGGGACCGAGGCATGCAGGGAACGCTGGCTGGGACAGGAGCCGGCTGCTGGTATGAGAGCGGCGGGGCATAGGGGCCCGGGGCCTGCGGCTTCGGCTCATTAACTGCAAGCAGGTGTTGTCGGCTTCTACGGTAGATGGTTCCCTCATAGTCGACCAGATACGAACGAGGTGAGTCGGCCACCCCAACCACAGTAGCCAGACGGGAGTGACCACTGGCGGTTTGCAATCGAACAACCTGTCCAGGCAACAGAGGATCGAGTGGTCTGCACGACCGATCGTGGGAACGCCGCTGGCTGTCATGTTTCTCTTGAATGCGCCTCTGCACAGAGGCAGGCTCCAGCACCCGAGGTTTCAGCTGGCGCTGGGCAATCGGGATGGTAGATCTGGTTGTTCTGGACATCAGACGCTGAGCAGGGGACCCCATGGCCGGATCTCTGGAAACATTCCTGAGGTTCAGGAGATCCAAATACAAATCAGAGTTAGACAGTCTCGCTTGTTCCATCAGAAGCTTGGCGCTGCGGACGGCCCGTTCAGCAAGGCCGTTGCTCTGTGGGTACTCCGGGCTGCTGGTGAAATGCACAAAATTCCATTTGTCAGCAAAACTTTTGAACTCACGGCTGGTAAACTGCCTGCCATTGTCAGTCTGCAGCCTGACAGGGGACCCAAACGTGGAGAAGTGTTTCCGCAGCTTCCGGATCACCATCTCCGACGTGAGAGATGTCAGCAAATCCACCTCGAACCAGTTTGAGTACGAGTCGACCAGGACAAGGTAGTGGTTACCACGCCACTCGAAGATGTCGGCAGCCAGCGAGGACCAGGCCAAGGCAGGAGCGGGCTGTTGCAGCAGGGGCTGTCGCTGCTGATGTGGAGCAAGACTGTTGCACGTGGAGCAGGCAGAAACACGGTCTCGAATATATTTGGCCATTCCTGGCCAGTAGAATTGGCACTGAGCGTGGGCGAGTGTTGCATCGACCCCGGGGTGTCCGCTGTGGGCTGCGCAGTAGTAAGAATCGAACAGGGAGGACGGGACCACCACTTTATGTCCCTTAACGATAACGCCATTCTGGAGCACCAGTTCGTCACGGACCAGGAAGAAGGGCTGTGTTTCAGGCGGTGCAGCGGAGCGCTTTGTTGGCCACCCTGATTTAATCACAGACGCAAGCCGTTGCAAAACTGGATCGGCAGCGGTGTGCTCAGCCAAAAGCTGCAGCTGCTTTGTGGGAATAAAATTGATGCCCAGTACGAGCAAGTCCTCTGTTTCGTAGGGGTGGCGAGCACAGGAGGCCCGCGGGGTGCGCGATAACGTGTCCGCGATGTGCATCTCGGTGCCTTTCTTGTAGACGATGTCGAAATCAAAGCGCTGGAGCTGCAGCATCATACGCTGCAGCCTGGCAGGGGCAGCATGAATCGGCTTGTTCAGGATTGTCACCAGTGGCTGGTGGTCGGTTTCGACTGTAAATCTGCTGCCAAACAGGAAGTCTCTGAACTTGGAGCAGGCAAACACCACCGCAAGCAGCTCCTTCTCGATCTGAGCGTACTGCTGCTCGGTGTCCGTCATGGTGCGGGAGGCATAGGAGACAGGATGTAACGATCCATCGACAGATGGTCTCCACTTGGTTAATGGTACTGAGGTAACTATGTTATTGGTTGCATGCAAAACCATCTACACTAAGGCAGGCTCCGAAGGAGTTTCTATACAATGAGTATGGTGCCTATGAAGAATGAGAATCTCATTCACCAGTGCCTTGCATAGGTCTGGACGAAGTCTCCCTAGAGCAAGACTCGGGCAGGATGAAACTGACCCTGAAGCTGGTGTCCCTACTTATGTGTATACACCAGAGCACAATAGAAATATTCCGGGTGTTCCCGATGCAGCACCAAGTTTTGCTATATCGGTATGGACTGGTGAGGCTATGGATGAACCTGGCGGCCAACATTATTTGGTTTCTCACCTACTCCAAGATACTGTTATGACTGAAACAGTAAAAAATATATAAAAATATATAAAAACCCGTCTATTATGCCTCGCTCAGGGTGCCAACAGTAATTCAGTAATTGGGCACCCATGAGTCAATGATGCGAGGACAGGAAATGTGTTCCAGTATGTCCTCTAGCTGATATTTAGTTGGCATCATTGTATTTGAGGAAGACATACATGGGTTGATAATGTTCAATACTTTTAAGACATGCTTGCGTTACTCTGCAATGCATATTCAAACCCAATTGTATGATGCAAATTGCCATTTGGCTAACATTATACCCAAAATGTTTTTTTTTAAATGCAGGATTATGTGGGCAAGCTATAACCACATTTATGATTGATGAAAAACTGCCCAAACAATTAAAGATATTTTCCTTATAAAACTTCCGATCCCTGCTTTGAGAAAACAAACAGGTTGAATATGAACCCCTATATTAAGAAGGGATCTTCTGGTTCATTTACAGAAGTACGGAAACGGCATGGAATTTCTGAACCTCTGGTTGGTTAAGATTACAATTGTTTTGTAATTCTGCATTAAATCTGATCGGCTTAGTGTTTGAATGTACCAGGAACTCGTCAGGTAGAGATAATATGTCCCAGACACAAGTATGGGGGTTGCAGAGTCATTCTAGGACTCACAAACTTAAATTTATAGTTCAATATGAACATTTTAAAAAGTACACTTCAGCATTATAAGGAATTTGTGACCACAAGGCTGCTATGTGGTTATTTTTTTTACACTTTAAAAAAATGCCTTATTATTCAGGTACTTCAATTCATTGGATGGGTCAGCTGAAGGAATTACCTAATGGGTTAAATTCAACCCTCAGATTTGTAGCTACAATATCCCAGTTCGACCCACAGTGCAGCAGTTAATGCTGTTACCTCACAGCTCCAGGGACCTGAGTTCAATCCTGACCTCGGGTGCTGTGTGTGAAAATTGCATTATCTCTCTTTGATCGTGGGAATTTACTTTAATGCATTTCGTTGTCTCTGTACTGTACACTGACAATGACAATTAAAATTGAATCTGAATCTGAGATTGCTGACACAATGAGGGCTCAGAATCACATTGCAATGACTTATCTAGAGGATATGTTAATTGTAAATGGGAGACAGCTGAAGAACTGAGTTCAGCAACCATAAGTCTATTGAAAGGCTAAGGTTCTGTACATCCAAACAAGTTACAGGCATCCCAAACAATTGATTATTTGGGGTTTGTCTTTAATACAGTTGATATGTGAGTAACTTTATCAACAAATTAAGGTTGGGGATGTTACAAATGCCTGTATTTGTCTTGGTAAAAAACATTATCCCACCATCCATGAAGTAGATTAGGTTACTGGCAAAGTGATAGCAGCATTCATGCTGTCAAATTGGGACCTCTGCATGATCAAAGTCTGCAAAGACCAAAGTATAAGAGTAAAAAGCGTGCAGGTTATTGATTAGGTCCATGCAGGTACCAACTAAAGGTTGAGCTGAATTCAATGATGGATTCTCAATGTTGCACAAGTTACTAGAAGTAAAAATGTGCTTGTTCAGAAGTCTTCAGTGTTATTACAGACTGATGAGAGAGATGGGGAGCTTAGGACAGCGACACCAGTTGTGGTGGTCGATGGACTGTCCAAGACGATTAATTCTCCAAATACATGGTTGAATTATTTGGAGTTATCGGGGGCGTTTAATGCATTGATAGCTGTTGTTCTACAATAAAGAACTTACATGTTCAATTACGAGTAGACAATACCACAACTGTGGGAGAATACAATATTGTGGTAAGACAACAGATCACGAAAGTGCAATGACAATACAGAATGAATGTTAAAATTCAAAAAGATTGTCAGACAGTATGTGTACCAAATGTTGATCTGTTGTGTCTGGATTAAATCTCCAGTGGTCTAAATGTGTCTCGTGGGAGTCAGACCCAGGAGCATTAGCGATGGATGTGTTCTCGCTACATTGGGGAAGTATAGTTTTTTATGTTTTCCCCATTTTGTCTGATTAGACAATGTGACACCAAAATAGAGCAAGTCTCCAACGCAGGCGTTTGGTGGTCCCAAATTGGTATTGTTCTCGGCCTTTTGGCTAAGATCAAGTGTAGTATCTGTTTTTATCAGTTAATATCTGATACGTCCCTTATCTAAGGACCATTAATACACAGCCATTGTTCCCATTGGTGCTCAGAATGATGATTCAGACATTCATGACAAATCCCAGGTGGAGTATTGTTGGTACATCCAGTAACAGCAGAAGTCATCCATTACATGACCGTATTAATTGTTAATCTGCAGGTTCTGATGGAATGTCGGATAGGACCATGGATGTCATTACTGCAGCTTGGAGAGACAGCAATATCTCTAAGAAACAATATATGTGTCATATAAGGAATGGGAATTTTTTTTGTATACAGTCAGATATATTTTATCATACTGCAAAATCTCACGTGACTCCGAAGTAAAATAGTAAGATTAAACGAGAACTAACCTGTTCGAAGTTTGATCTTTATTTTATGAGGAGTTACGATGAGGGATTACGTGCCCGCCGCTCCCAACCCTCATAATATAAATGATCATCTGGTAGTTCTAATCTTTGTGAGCCTTACTATCTTACTCCGGCTATTGGTTCTGTGTTTTTCACGTCGCTGCTTTGAAGTATGCCGAACATGCGCCTGGCGGGGCTTCTTCACGTAAATTCTCATTGTAACTCCTCATAAAATAAAGATCAAACGTCGAACAGGTAAGTTCTCGTTTAATCTTGCTATTTTATATTAGTTGTATCACTTATTGAATGTGGGATTTGCTGTTTATCAAGCACTGGAAAATAAGGCTTTAACCTTGGAATCAACATGTGGTTATAAAGAACAGTTTCTGCTCCCTGACATCACCATTACTTTTCACTTCCCACTCCAATTCTACATGAATGGCCATTTGTACCACAGTACTGATCTATTTTCTCATCCTCCTATAATCTTACTATAGTTTACAGAGAAAGCAAGACTCTCGTGCCCTGTTGGGCAACAACAAAAAATAAGATTCCTCTGGCACTCTATGCTGGGCCCATTATTGTTATTGATTTATTATTGTTAGATATACCAGTGAAAAGCTTTTTTTGTGTATGTTATCCAGTCAAATCATACTAGTTGTGTACAATTAAGCCATATACGAGTACAATGATAATACAAAGAGAAAAATATCAGAGGTCAGAACATAGTATAATAGCATTATAGTTATAAAGAAAGTGTCCAAGGTAGGTTGGCACATCGTAATTTATGGGAGGACGGTTCAGTTATCTGATTGTAGTGAGAAAGAAGCTATTCCTGAATCTGGTGGTACATGCTTTCAAGCTTTTGTATCATCTGCCTGATGGGTGAGAGGAGAAGAAGAAATGACCGTGGTGAAAATGGTCCTTGATTATGTGGGGCTTTCTTGAGTCAGCGTGAAGTGTAAATGGAGTCAACAGGGAGGGAGAGGTTGGTCTGTAGGATTGGCTACATCACAATTATCTGCAATTTCTTGCCGTCTTACGCAGAAGCCAAACCAAGCTGTCTTCCTCTTCTTGCGTATGGCGTGCACAGCCTAAAGTTTTGGGACAACTTGTTCTATTTGTCTTATTTGATTGTGCACGCCAGGTTGATTGCATTCGTTGAAACAGGGCGGACCACGTGAAGGTTGCAAACTCCCACCCCAAACTGAGATGTGATGCATCCCAATTAAATGTGTCCTACTGCATACCTGTAGGGATTAACAAATGTTGTTGGAGATATGCCGGACCTCCTTTGTCTGCTGAGTAAGTAGAGGCATTGGTGTGCTCTCTTTGCTGTAGCTTCAATGTAGTTGGTCCAGGACAAGTTGTTGGTGATAGTTATGCTTAGAAACTTGAAGCTCTCAACCATCTCCACATTGTGATGTAGTTTATGTACACAACCTTGTTTCCTGAAGTCAATAACAAGCCCCTTCATCTTGCTGACATTGAACAAGAAGTTGTTGGCTTGACTCCATGTTATTACGCTCTCCATCTCCTTCCTGTATTCTGACCCATCATTGTTCGCGATATGGCCACTACAGTGGTGTCATCTGCAAAGTTGTATATGTAGTTGGAGCAGAATGTGGCTGCACAGTTATGCGTGTATTGAGAGTATAATAAGGGGTGAGCATGCATCCTTTCAAGGAAACGGTGTCGAGAATTATCATGGAGGTTGTTTTGTCATCTATGCTCACTGATTGTGGTATGTGGGTCATAAAGTCGAGGATCCAGTTGCAGAAGGGCACTGACACGTGGGTTCAGGATTTGAGATTAATTTGATTGGGATGTTGGTGTTGAAGGCAGAGCAATTCACAGTTAATAGAAGCCTGATGTAGGTGTCATTGTTATCTAGATGTGCCAGCGGTGAATGTATGGCCAGGGAGATAATGTCTGTGGTGAATGTGTTGTGACGGTAGCAAACTGTAATGAAGCTAGACTATCTGCTCTTGACCGACCTCCCAAAGCACTTAATGATGGTGGATAGCAGAGCTACTGGATGGTAATCATTAAGGCACACTGCTTTTCTTTGGCACTGGGATGATACTGCACTGCTTAAAGCAAGTGGGGACTTCAGAATGGAGTATGGAGTGGTTAAAGATGTCTGTGAATTGTAAAATGGTAGCCAGACTCACCTGCAACAGTGGCTGTCAGGGTGGACAAAGTCATTCCACTGATCTGTTTAACGTATGTGTATAGTGCATTGAGCTTGTCGGGGAGGAACAAGTTGTTGCCAGCAATACTGTCTGACTTTGTAGCCCATTTTAGCATGCAAACCATTTAGCATCAACAATTATCCTGGGACTCTAGCTTGGTATGTAATTCCATTTTGGTCTTCCTGATGGCTTTGCAAAGATTGTAGGTGTATTTCTTGCACCTCTCATGGTCATTTGACTTGAATGCTGCAGACTTGGACTGTAAGTGGGAATGGACCCCATGTTTTCCAGTTGGAGAGCATTCATATTGTCATCTGTAGCAAATATTTGTCTGCACACTTACTGATAGTTATTTGTGTTGGCGCAGAGTCCTTGAATCCAACCGACCAATTCAAAGCAGTGACAAAGTAACTCACCTGTTTCCTCAGACTAGCACAGCAAGACTTTCTGTACCGGATCACCCTGCTTCAGTTTCTGCTAGTAAGCAAGAGTAGCATAACCAAGTGGTTGTCTAATGTTGGTCTAATTTATAGTAGTGGTCAATTAAATTGAAGATCAATTAAAAACATGTGGCTTAATCTAAATACATTATAATTTATAACCTACAACAAGATATAACAATTATGGGAAAAGCAGAATCTCTACAATTTCAGAATCTCTACCTGATCTGTGCTTTGGCCAGTACTCTAATGAGCCTATATGTTGAGAACCAAATAAGGTGTTAAACCAATACAAGGAAAAGCGATCAAAATTGCACAGATGTGATAAATGAAAGAATGGAGGTGAAACTAGAGAGAACGGTATTAATGTGACACATAAACAGACAGTGACAGGAATGGATAAAGAATATAGATCAAGGAGTAGGCAGACAAAATGCTGGAGAAACTCAGCGGGTGAGGCAGCATCTAGGGAGCGAAGGAAATAGGCGACGTTTCGGGTTGAGCCCATTCTTCAGACTGATGTGAGGGTTGGGGGGGGCAGGAAGCAGAAAGGAAGAGGTGGAGACAGTGGGCTGAGGGAAAGCTGGGAAGGGGAGGAGAAAGCAGTGACTACCTGAATTTGGAGAAGTCCATGTTCATACTGCTGGGGTGTAACCTGCCCAAGCGAAATATGAGGTGCTTCCTCCAATTTACAGTGGGCCTCCCTCTGGCAATGGAGGAGGCCCAGGATAGAAATGGGAGGGGGATTCGGAATGGGAGGGGGAGTTGAAGTGCTGATCCACCGGAAGATCAGGTTGGTTATTTCGAACCGAGCGGAGGTGTTGGGCGAAGTGATCGCCAAGCCTACGCTTGGTCTCACTGATGTAGAGCAGCTGACACCTAGAAAAGCGGATGCAATAGATGCGGTTGGAGGAGGTGCTGGTGAACCTCTGCCGCATCTGGAAAGACTGCTTGGGTCCTTGAATGGAGTCAAGGGGGGAGGTAAAGCGACAAGTGTAGCATTTCCTGCAGTTGCAAGGGAAAGTGCCAGGGGACAGGCTGGTAACGGGGTATAGAAGAGACCCTGGTAAGAGCCTCATCTATAGTAGAAGAGGGCAACCCCCGTTCCCTGAAGAATGAGGACATCTCCGATGCCCTGGTTCTAACACCTCATCCTGGGTGCAGATGTGGCTTAGACGGAGGAATTGGGAGTAGGGGATGGAGTCCTTACAAGGAAGTAGGGTGGGAAGAAGTGTAGTCCAGATAGCCATGGAAGTCAGTGGGTTTATAGTAGATCAAGGAGTAAATAAGTAGATTAGACAAGAGGTTAAAAAAAAAACATAAGGACTAAACTAAAGACTCTATACAAGCAGCTTTCAAAACAGAACAGATGAATTTTCAGCACCGATAGAAATAAATATGACCTCATAATCATTACAAAAACACAGCTGCAAATTAATGTAGATTGGGGTTGATTATCAGAGAGTACATGACATTTAAGGACAAGAAGCTAGGAAGAGGTAGAAGAGTGGCTCTGTTATGATAGTGTTAGCTCAATGGAGAGAGATAACCTAAATTATGTTACTAGGATTTAGAAACAATTTCCAGTTTTCTATATCTAGATTAAATATTCCCCATGTTTTTTTCCTAATTATTTCTGAAAAGCTCCTATTATTTCATTCCATTTTACTCTGTCCTACTGTGTGAATACTGTTGGGGAGCCAATCCCATCACTCCCACAAGCTTCTGTCTGTTATTTCTTATTTCTACCCAAACCACTTCTACATTCTGGAAACAGAACTTAATCCACCATCCTTACTTAAGAATAGATGTTAATGGATTGAAAGCAGCTTAGAAGAGGTTTACTAGACTAACGCAATCTGCCTTACGTAGGAAAATTCAATAGGCTGAATTTGAAACCACTGGAACTTAGATGTGTGAAAGAACATTTTTTAAGGCAGAGGTAGATAACTACTTGATAAAAAGGGATTCAAGTTGTTTTTAACCACTTTATCGGCTAGTCTTGGTACCTCCAATGAACATCCCCCCCGATCTCTCTGTACATGTATGTTTTTAGTATAGTGCCTTTGAGTTTATATAGTATCCTCTTTTGTTTCCTCTTATGGAGTTACCTCTTATCCAACCATTTCATCAGCCTGTCTACATTTGATGTCTACATCTACATGATCTAAAACTATTTGCCATATGGTTTGCTTCACCTCTAAGTTGTGTCTCTTGCAAATTAAAAAATTGTTGTGGATGTAGCCAAATAATTTAATACGTTTTTTTTAAAAAGCAGTGACCCTAATGCCAACTCCTTGGGAACTTTCCCCCAGTCCCAAAACCAACTTTTCATTAATATTCTTTGCTCGAGTTAATCAGCCAAATGACCATCCATGTTACCACCTCTTTTATTCCTTGGTGGAATAATAGAAATTTTGATGGAAGTCTATCTTGTGATTTTTTTAAAATATTAACTCCTTTTGGAAGTCAATTTGTATATAAATTTTATATAAACTATATCTCGTCAAGTCTGTCTGTACTTAATCTGTTAATACCCAACTGTGTCTGTATTTAATCAATCTATGCTGACTGTCCCTCATCAATCCATCTTGATTTAAGTGTCTGCTAATTCTTCCCAAGATGTTGGGAATCTTCCCCAATACATGGCAGGTTTATTAACTATGATTTTAATAAAAAGGGTAACATTTGTAACATTCCAGGTCTTTGCACTGCCCGTAAATCAATAGATGTCTGGATGATAATGACCAGGGCCTCTGAAATTCCTCCAACTAAATTTAAATTACCACCAGGAAACAGGTTAGTTGCTCAGGAAGGGTAAAACGTGTTACAACATTATTATCAGAAGTTGAGATAGCATTCAGGGTGCAAAGAATGAACTACTGCACAACAAGAAGTCAGTATCTGATGAGCATTAAGCTCGGCCAAACTAATATTGTGATCCTTCAAAATCCACATAACTGCATAAAATGAGTACAATCATCATTACCATCCAATGTAATGATACTTGACTACCAATGTAGTGATTATCATCCAATGTAGTGATACATGCCGCAGGGGTGATGCCTGTTTGGTCATGAGTAGTTGCCCAAAGAGTCGTACCTTTTTTGTGGTTGTCGTTGGATTTTCAACATTTTAAAATTTTTCGGCGACCTGCTGCGACTATGACGGGTGCCGGCAAGTCGCCAGAAAAATTGCGTAAGTGGGACAGGCCCTTAAGATGAAGCGTCAGTGCAGTGACAGTCAAATGAGATCTCATACAGTAAAACTTTGATACTCGTGACTTTGACAATGCAAAACTGGCAGATTATTTGGACTGTTGGATGTTATTCCCATTAATACCCCAACACACAATTAAATTCACTTTTATAAGCAAATTACACGGTTTTATAATATTTTTTTCAGTGAATCTGTTAAGTTTAAAGGGAGCATGGGAAACAGAGACCCGATAAATTGAGGGAGCATGGGAAACGGGGCCCCATTGTGTAAAAATGCAGCAAAGGCGCCAGGGCACCAGTGAATAGAAAGGGAACATGGCAAACATCATCTGGTGAGTCAGGTGCCGAAACACCTGGATTTTTGAATAGTCAGATAACAGATTATCAGAGTTTTACTGTGTCATGCCTTCATCTGACAACTAGCCATAACTGTTCCTTCTGCAGCAGCCAAGTCAAAGCTGCTGCTGTCACTTGGAGAGCCACCAGAAAACAGGCTAAGATCCACAGGTAAGCCAGGAAGTAGAGGCGCTTCAACCTCCAGCTAATGTATGGATCTATAGTCATCACGTGAAAATCTGGTACACACATATCAAGCTATTTACACAAAACATTGCCAAGCGCCACTGCTAGATTATGGCATCTTCTTTCATCCAAAAATACCTTAGAAGGTATTTACTCATTTTTATATGAATTGGGAAAATACAGTTGTGGGATAGAAATAGGATAACTGTAAAAAGTGAACACGAGGATTGTAACGCACAATTAACCTGTCCCTTTGAGGCAAATTTCAGTCCTCATCTCCTTACAGTAAAAGCTTTACTATCCAGTCTTAATTAACCTGAAAATTCTGCTAATCAACATTTTTTCCCTCTTAAACCAATGCAAATTCATCCTTCACAATCCAGGAAAATTGGCCTTTCTATTGGCGGCAGTACGGTGGCGCAGCGGTAGATTTGCCGCCTTACAACACCAGAGACTCGGGTTCGATCCTGAATATGGGTGCTGTCTGTATGGAGATTGCATGGGTTTTCTCTGGGTGCTGTCTGTATGGAGATTGGATGGGTTTTCTCTGGGTGCTCTGGTTTCGTCCCATACTCTAAAGATGTACAGATTTGTAGGATAATTGGCTTCGGTAAAAGTTATAAGTTGTCCCTGTAGTGTTGGTCGGCGTGGACTAGGTAGGCAGAAGAGCCTGTTTCCACACTGTATCTCTAAACTAAACTAAACTATCCAGCATGCATTTCTATCCATTTTTGTCTCGCGTGCGTCCCCTCTTCTCCCATCTCCCATAAAATCATCATTGGTATAACAGAATGTTGACAAAAATGTAGGCTTACAATCATGAAGATGAAAATAGTAAAGTATCTAGTAAAGTAAAAATGGGAATAATCTGATGATGGAATTTAACATTCAATAATGTACTGTATAACAGCTCAAAGGGTTCACTCTGAGATGAGCAAGGGTGTAAAACTTATCATGCTTTTCAAAAATCAATACTAGCCCAGTTAGGCAAAGTAGGTTTGCTTTGAGATTGTTCAGAGTATGATTGGATTTAAGGACCCATACATATCAAAAAAACTAAGGACTTTCATAAAATGGTGCAGATTACAGAACCCTACATATTTTTAGATGGTTGATTCTCACATTTAAACCTTTGTTATAGTATCTGAAATCCTGATATTTCAGTAGGGAGAAAAATAATCTGCTCAAAAATACAGCAAGTTCTTTCAGGAATTGGTAAATGAATGTGGTCTCCCTCCAAAGAACAAATCTACAATGCCAAAACTGGGTTTTCGGCTTCATTTCAAATTGGCATAAGCAGGTGCAAGCAAGAAAACGGTGTCTGGCTTTTAAGGATTAAGATTATTTTACTGTAATAACTGTGCTAATGTGGCAGGCATGCAGAAGGTAAGGTTACTGATTGCCGGAAAATACAGCAAGAGCTTTCAAGGCTATCACACACCTACCAATGGAATATCAAGCACAATTTACTGCTTGCATGGAAACATAAATCTACTCGCATTGATTCCATCATGTTTTTGCATCAGCAGTAAAGGAACATTTGAGGAAAGTCAGAAGATACTAAAGAGATTCTTATTCTCATTAACTGCAGAGCTCATGTTCATGCTGGAAATATTTTCATAGCTTTCCTGCTTTCCAGTGTGACAACTCTTCTACAGTTGATGGATCAAGGAAATGTCCAAAACATAAAAACTCTCTATTGGAAGGATTGAACATGCAAGCTGGTGAACTAAGAAAGTACCATTCAAGAATGTCAATCCAAGTACACGATGCAATTTATAATTTAACGTGTTTGGAATTCTGTGGGTCGAACTTTGAGGCGCGTCTTCAGGAAACTTCTGCTGTCCATTGTGTTCGAAAGTGGCTTCTCTGATGAAGAATGTGAAGGTTTGGAAGCAAGGAAAGAGAAGCCAGTTAGTGAAATAAGATATGTCCTTAAGAATGCTGATACTCAAACCAATTTGCAGAACTTGGAAAAGAAGAAATTGAAGAATGAGTGAATATGGATCCTATTATCAAAGCCACTTCAACTTTAACTGATGTTCATATCATCCAAAATATGAATCCTGACCTAGCCATTGATTTTAATGTAGATTCCCAGGAAGACGACAACCAATCTAACTAGTCAAAAATATTCTGGGCAAATAGTAGAAAAGATCGGAAATTATTCAACAAATACTGTAACAAGAATACTGTTATTCTGCACAGGAAGTGTTGTAGCTACACATGAACCCAAGTGTTGTAGCTACATATTAATATTGTAATGCCTCTGTCTGTACTATAATAAATGGATCACCACTCATTCATTGTATTGTAAAATATTGTATTTCATTTTCCTGAGTTGTAAGTTACAATATAGATTTTATAAAAATATTAAATTCTTGTCTAACAAACATATTTGAGTAACTGGCATCTCCCGTTCACCATGGCTGCCAGATAGTAAAGCTTTTACTGTATTATGATTATAATAATGGGCCAACATCAATACGAGGAGTCCCGTTTTGTTAACAGATACAAGGAACTGCAGATGCTGGTTTACAAAAAAAGACAGAAATTGCTGGAGTAACTCAGCATGTCAGTCAGCATCTCACAAGAATATAGATAGGAGACATTTTGGGTAGGGACACTTCATCCAGACTGATTTGAAATTGTGTGAGTGTGAAGAAGGGTCCCGAGCTGAAATGTCTCCTATTCGTGTCTCCAGAGGTGCTGACAGAACCGCTGAGTTACTCCAACACTCCAGTCTTTTTCTGTTAACAGTAGCCAAATGCGTAGGAAAGAACTGCAGATGCTGGTTTAATTCGAAGATAGATACAAAATGCTGGAGTAACTCAGCGGGACAGTCAGCATCTCTGGAGAGAAGGAATGGGTGACGTTCCACTTTCATTGTAGCCACTTGACACTGATTGAAGTCATGACCATTTAAAACTGGATGAGCTTATTGCTTTGCTACCCTTAGAATTATTCCATATTCCACTCATGTCGGCATGTAGGCGTAAGCATGGGCAAGAAAGGTAACCCCTTTTCTGGCATCTGGATGCTTTGGTAGACATGGTGTTGAAGTCGCTCATAAATATTTAACAAACTAAGGTAAAAGATTAAATAATCTTGCATATCAGAAGTCGTACCAAGGACATGAATGGAATTACATATGACCAAAAAATACATCATATCTCATCTCTCAATAAATGCGTCTAACAACTTGCAGCCTGGAAAATAATCCGAAGCTAGCAGCAGCACAGTTTGTTCAAGATAACAGAGAATGTGAGAAGTATTTTGTGGGACAGGTAGCATCTGTGAAAAAAGAAATAAAATTAACAATTTGGGTCAATGAGCTTTCATCAGAGCTGAGCAATATAGAGATCAATGTTTTACATTCAGAGTATGGGGAGATATGGAGAGAACAAAAAGAATATCTGCGTTAAGGTAGAGTCATAGAGAGGCTGAGTGACGCAAAGTTATTGAAGGTTTGTTAGTTTTCAATATCTGTTTGTTTATTGTTTTTTGTGGTGATTCTGTTTTGTTCTCTGAAATCCAATACGCTGCCTTAAATTCAACTTGCCCTGATTCCAACATTTGCTTTGATTTACAAGCCACAGATAGAGTTTGTATTCCATACTTGTCTATTTCCTCTCCATGTGAATTGCAAAGCTTATGGAACAACTCTGGCCAGTTCAAGGATAAGTCTGAACTTCCAAATGATTCATTTTAATTCTCCATCTCACTCGCACACTATCTTTGGCCTCTTAACTGTTCCAATAAAGTCCAACATAAGCTTGGGAAACAGCATCTTATCCTCTGACATTGCATGTTACAGCCCTCGGAATTCAATACGGAATTCAATAAAGTGGAGAAACAAGGAACTGCAAATGTTGGTTTACAAAAAAAGACATAAAGTGCTGGAGTAACTCAGCAGGTCAGGCTACATCTCTGGAGTACATGGATAGGTGGGACCCTTTATCAGAATTCAATAATTTCAGGCACCCAGCCTTTCCATTTTGTATTAAAATAAGCCAGTTCTGTTATTCTGCTAAAACAAGCCAATCTTATTCATGTTTACTCTATTTTTCTCTCTATTCACGTGCTCCCTGAACTGCTGGATATTTCGTATTCCAGGTTTGCAGCAACTGTGGTGTTTAGTATCTCCCAGTGCTAGTATTTTTTTTCTCTCTTCTCTGTTCCCTTCACCAACCTCTCTCTACCAGCACTACACCTTTACTCGGTTTATACTCTCTAGAATTTAGGAGATTGAGAGGGGATCTTATAGAAACTTACAAGATTCTTAAGGGATTGGACAGGCTAGATGCGGGAAGATTGTTCCCGATGTTGGGGAGGTCCAGGACAAGGAGTCACAGCTTAAGGATAAGGGGGAAATCCTTTAGGACCGAGATGAGAAGGAATTTTTTCACACAGAGAGTGGTGGGTCTCTGGAACTCTCTGCCACAGAGGGTAGTTGAGGCCAGTTCATTGGCTATATTTAAGAGGGAGTTAGATGTGGCCCTTGTGGCTAAGGGGATCAGAGGGTATGGAGAGAAGGCAGGTACGGGATACTGAGTTGGATGATCAGCCATGATCATATTGAATGGCGGTGCAGGCTCGAAGGGCCGAATGGCCTATTCCTGCACCTAATTTCTATGTTTATGAAGAGTAAGGGAGCTCGGTCACTTTTGACCATGCCACTAGTGACTCGTAACCCAAACGCCCATCCCAGGGCCAAAACTCCCGCAGTATCTGGAAATCTCTACGCATCTACCAGCTAAATGTGGAAGGAATATCCAGGGCAAAGAATAAATACATCTCAAGATCTGCTAAGGACCTTAATGCTGATGTTCTCCTTCTACAAAAGATGCACATCACTGATACCTCATGGGCTTCCAAGCTCTGTATCAAAGGCTTCGAGCTTGTTGTTGCTGTATGCCACAAAATGGATGAATTAAATGCCAAGTAACATGGGGTCAACTTCAGCCTTGCACAAATCCATGTGCAAAGCCTGGAGGTAATTCTTTTCAGCACTGAGGTGATGGCCTACTTTAATTCAGTACACTCACAAATTCAAACCATTATGCATTAACTATGGCCAATATCTCAGCACAAGCAAAAGCCATCCAGTGTTTGAGTCCTGCAGTGGACTCTCAAATAGCCATATGAGCTCAGACTGCTGCTGTTTAGTTTAGAAACTGGCTGTTAGGCCCACGTCCACGCCAACCATTGATCAACCATTCACACTAGTTCTATGTTATCCCACTTTCTCCTCCACTTCTTACACACTAGGGCCCAATTTGCAGAATCCAATTAACATATAAACCCCCACATCTATTGGATGTGAGAGGAAACCAGAGCACACGGAGAAAATCCACATGGTCACAGGGATAACGAGCAATCTCAACATAAACAGCATCCAGGGTCAGAATTGACCTGGGTTTCTGGCGCTGTGAGATAGCAGCTCTACCAACTGTACAACTGCCTCTCATCATGAGAAAAAATGCCGTCTGTAGCCAGAACTGCTTCATGCTGCCGTTCATAGTCCACTCCAAATGGGCAAACTTCCATCAGTTTGGCTGTAGCCACCTGAGTAAGATTGTATTGGAGCAGCAGGGTAGCCTAAGGAAAAACGATGTGAGGCATTGAGATGATATACAAGGAAGATTAATCAATTGCATAGTTTTAGTTTTGATAGTTTATTCTGCAGCCACAATTGCAAGTGGTGGAGGCATGCCAATCCACAGGACTGCTTTGTCCTGGACGACATCAGCTTCTTGAATGTTATAGGAAATGTACTGATCCAGGCAAGTAAGAGCTTTTTATCATACACTTGATTTTATGCCTTGTTGTTGGTGGAAAGTCATGAGATAACTACTTTGACAATTATGGTATTATTCTGTTGCGAGAAGGGGTTTTGGTAAATGTTGACATTAACCAAAATGTGGACAAGATGGTGGTGGTGGACAAGATGGTGATTGTGTTATTGTTGAATGTCAATCGATGATCAGACTCCCTCCTTGTGAACATATTTAATGTTTTACTTATGTGTGGTGCATATTATTTATTACTTATCAACCAAAGCCAGAATGCTACTTTTTGGCAAAGACTCCTTCACTAAGCTGTCTTGACTATTCATAGAACTAATTAGAATGCAATGAGACAGGCCCTCACTGCTTGATCAATCTCACATCTACTTATCCCTTGGTTCATGTCCTATCCTTTTTCCCAATCTCTTTCATCTTTTCCTGCTCTCAAGCTGTTCTCATGATGGCCAGGTTATGGAAGATGCATTCAGCCGAATGCAAGGCAAGCTTTTCAGACTCTATTGGAGTGAACCTTCAGAAAATGCTTTGCAGAATATTTTTACAGTATCAACTAGCTAGAGATGCGTTTTCAATCCAAAAAGCTATAGAGCGAATAAGACATTGGGAATATGGTGTGTATAGCGTAAGGAATATTCTTCAAGGTGTCACGGGGAGAACGTCTAAACTCCATACAGACAGCACCCGTAGTCAGGATCGATCCCAGGTTTCCGGCGTTGTAAGGCAGCAACTCTACTGCTGTGCCCTCGTGCCGCTCTTGAATATGTTTCAAGTTTTTTTCTCTGATCTGATTTTATTTACAATGTTCATCTTAAGCCATTTCATCACAATGCTTAATCACCTCAAGGTAACATATTTGAAGTATAACACCACATGAATTATCATTCATGAATTATCTTTCATGTTCAGGAAGTGAACAGTATCTGGCTAGCTATCAGTATCTGCCTCCTTTGGCTTCTCTCCTCTCTTGCCAAATTTGGACAATGCAAGAATAAATTGAATGTGTGATAAAGACAAGAATCATACAAACTATATAGTCACCTGTCACTGCACACTCAACATTTTTAGTTGGAGAAACTATGGTTCTGTTTTGGTAACCACATGGTTCATCATGTGGCCACAGTTCAAGGTCTCAGTTAAAGCTCATTTATTGAAGACATTTTTTCATCAATGTTTTCATCATGAGGCAGAGAAAAAGCTGTTTATATTTGCAAGGGCGTATTCACTCAAACAACAGGAACTCACAGCATTTTGTGGATTTGGGACAGTTAAGGCATATTGTCTACATAGATTTCCGTAAGGCATTTGGTAAAGTCCCTCATGGTAGGCTGATCCAGAAGATCATGGGATCCATGGAGACTTCGTTGTTTGGATTCCGAACTGACTTACTCATAGAAGACAAGAGGATTTTGGTAAAAGAGTGTTATTTTGTCTGCAAGTCTGTGACCCTTGGAGTTTTGCAGGGATCTGTGCTGGAGCCTGCTGTTTGTAATATACAGTATATAAATCATTTGGACATAAATGAAAGGAGATGGTTAGTAAGTTTGCAAATGACACCAAATTAGTGGAGCTGCAGATAGCTAGGAAGGTTCAATCCAATAGTTTCCTGGTCATCAATACTGACACTAGATTTTTATATCAGATTTACTCAATAAGTTGAATTTGCATTCCTCATCTGCCATGGGGGGATTGGAATTGGAGGGTTCATGAGTTCATAAGTTGTAGGAGTAGAATTAGGCTATTAGACCCATCAAGTCTACTCCGTCTTTCAATCATGGCTGATCTATCTTTCCCTCCCAACTCCATTCTCCTGCCTTCTCCCCTTAACCCCCGAGACTCAAACTAATCAAGAATCTGTCAATCTGCACCCTAAAAATACCCATTTACGGCCTCCACAGCCTTCTATGGAAATGAATTCCACAGATTCACCACCTTCAGAATAAATACATTCCTCATTAATTCCTTTCTAAAGGATGTGGCCTCTGATCATGAAGTTATGCTGAGGGTATGGTCTCTGGTCCAAATCTCTCCCGCTAGTGGAAACATCCTATGCACATTCACTCTATCCGGGCCTTCGCTATTTGGTACGTTTCAATGAAGTCCCCCCTCATACTTCTAAAATCCAGCTAGTACAGGCGTCAAACACTCATCATATGTTAACCCATTCATCCGTGGGATAATTCTCGTTAACATCCTCCTCCATCACACACTTCCTCAGCTATGTGGCACAAAACTGCTCATAATACTCCAAATGCTGTCTGGCCCTGCCTTATAAAGCCTCAGCATTACATTATATTCCAATCCTCTCGAAATAAATGCTATCATTGCATTTACCTTCCTTACTACCCATTCAACTTACAAATTAACTTTTTGGGAATCATGCATGAGCACTCCCAAGTCCCTTTGCACCACTGATTTTTGAATTCCCTCCCCATTTAGAAAATAGTCTATTGTAGCGGCCTAGGCGAGGTCAGGAAAAGACCAGACGCTAGGCAGGTTTAAACAGTAGTCCTTTAATCCCTACAGCGAGAGCACACCACACACACTGAGAGCACACACCCAGGGGTGGTCAGGAAACCCCGTGGCAGACCAACGCCTCTGTCACTCAATCGGCGAGAGGGATGATCCAAGGAGTGGCCTACCCCCCAGGGACCGCCACAGGACCCCCCCCCCCCCCAAGTGCCCGAGGCACAAAACGGACAGGAGGGCGTACACGGCGACCAGCCCGGGTGTACACCATGTTCAGCACAGGAACGGGCAACTGACCAACAGGTGCAGGAGACGGAGTAGCCTGAGGGGGAGGTACCCTAAACAGAGGGCGCCCTCGCTTACAGGGCCGCGCTATCAGCACCGGCTGATCAATATCAATATGTGCTGACTTCAGCCGCGCAACTGAAACAGTCTCATGCCGACCCCCCATGTCCAGGACTAAAGTGGACGAGCCATGTTCCAGGACACGGAAGGGACCCTCGTACGGCCGCTGGAGAGGTGTCCGATGCGCATCTTTATGAAGGAAGACAAACTGGCAGTCCTCCAGAGCAGAGGGAACGTGCGGATGGAAGGACCCATGACGAGACGTGGGCACCGGTGTCTCCCGAAGACGTCGCAGAGCGTCCGAAGGCTGCTCCACCTGGCCCTGTGCCAGCAGGATGAACTCCCCGGGGAGCGTCAACGGAGAGCCATACACCAACTCGGCGGAGGAGGAGGCCAAGTCCTTTTTCGGTGCAGTGCGGATCCCCAGCAAAACCCACGGCAGGGTGTCCACCCAGTCTGGATCATTGAGCCGTGCCTTCAGGGCGTCCTTGAGCTAACGGCGAAACTGCTCCACCAGGCCGTTCGCCTGCGGATGATACGCCGTCGTGTGGTGTAGCCGAACACCCAGAAGGCGTGCCATGGCCGGCCACAGTTTGTGAACTGAGGCCCCCGGTTGGATGTTATGTCCAGTGGCACGCCGAGCCGGGCGATCCAGTGCACCACCAAGGCCCGAGCATAAGTGGCCGTTGAAGAATCTGGTAGCGGAATGGCTTCAGGCCATCTCGTGAAGCGGTCGACAACGGTGAGTAGATAGGTCAAACCACGGGACGACGGCAGCGGCCCCATGATGTCCACATGAATGTGGTCACTCCGCTGCTGAGGGATGGTGAACTCCTGCAACGGCGCGCGCACGTGTCGTTGCATCTTGGCGGTCTGGCACGGGATGCAAGTGCACGCCCAATGTCCAACCTCCTTCCGCAGCCCATGCCACATGAAGCGGGAGGCTACCAGTGCCGTTGTCGCCCGGATGGAGGGATGCGCGAGCCCGTGGAGCACCTCAAACACCCTGCGCCGCCAGGCGTTTGGGACGATGGGTCGCAGAACTCCAGTGGAGACATCGCACAGCAATGTTGTGCCCCCAGGACCACAGACAACGTCCTGTAACTGCAGGCCCGAAACTGCCATACGATAGGCGGCCATCTCCTCGTCGACCAGCTGAGCGGCTGCCAGGGCGGAATAATTAATCCCCTCAGTGACTTGGAGAACCGCGTGGACTGCAGGTCTCGATAAGGCGTCGGCCACCCTATTGAATTTGCCCTCCATGAAACGGATGGAGGTGGTGTATTCGGACACATATGCCAAATGCCTCTGCTGCCGGGCAGACCACGGGTCTGAAACCTTGGCTAACGCGAAGGTTAGCGGTTTGTGGTCCGTATATGCGGTAAATGGCCTCCCCTCCAGGAAGTAGCGGAAATGGCGTACGGCGAGATACAGGGCCAAGAGCTCGCGGTCGAAAGCGCTGTAACGGCGCTGAGCACCAATGAGATGCCCGCTGAAGAAAGCGAGTGGCCGCCAGCATTCGTCAACGAGCTGCTCCAACACTACCCCAACTGCTACCTCAGAAGCGTCCACCGTCAGGGCGGTCGGGGCGTCCTCTCATGGGTGGACGAGCATCGTGGCCTCAGCCAGTGCCTCCTTAGCCCTCTCGAATGCCGCTGTTGCTTCCACAGACCACTCGACCTCCCTGCGATGACCAGCCATCAGGTGGAAAAGCGGACGCGTGACTGCGGCCGCTGCTGGCAGGAAACGGTGATAAAAGGTGACCATCCCCACGAATTCCTGTAGGCCCTTAACTGTGGTCGGACAGGGGAACCTGCGAACAGCGTCCACCCTGGCGGTCAGAGGCACCACCCCCTGTGGAGTTATGCAGTGGCTGAGGAAGTCAATAGCCGTCACCCCGAAACGGCACTTGGACGAGTTGATGGACAACCCAAAGTCGCTGAGACGCTGACACAGCTGACGGAGTGGATGCAGTGCTCCTGCCGCGAGCAACTGGCCACGAGTAAGTCGTCTAAGTAGACGTCTAAGTAAGTCCAGGCCGCGGCACACACAGTCCATAAGCCGCTGAAAGGCATGTGCAGCGTTCTTCAACCCAAACAGCATCCGTACAAATTCGAAAAGACCAAATGGTGTTATAATGCCCGTCTTCGGGATATCGTCAGGGCGGACCAGAATTTGATTGTACCCTCGCACGAGGTCCACCTTGAAGAATACCGATGCTCTGGCCAGATGGGCATTGCAGTCCTGGATGTGCGGGACCGTGTACCTGTCGGCGATGGTCGCATCGTTCAGGCGACGGTAATCCCTACACGGGCGCCAGCCTCGTCCGCCTTGGGGACCATGTGGAGCGGTGACGTCCATGGGCTATCGGAGGGACGCACGATGCCCATCGCCTCCATCAGGCGGAACTCCTCCAGAGCCAGACGAAGCTGCTCTGGCGCGAGACGACGTGCTCGGGCGTGCACAGGTGGGCCAGTAGTAGGGATATGGTGCTCCAAACCGTGCTTGGGGGTGGAGGAGCGGAAGTGGGGTTCAAGGATGTCAGGGAAATCCGCCAGGATGCGCGCGAAAGTTGCATCCACGGACGGGGGGCCATCAGGGCGTGATACGGGATCACCAAATGCGGAGGAAGACCGGCTCCAGTGTGACGGAGTGCATCAGGCACCGCCGCTTGGCATCCACGAGCAGTGAATGGGCTTGAAGGAAGTCGGTGACTAGCAGCGGCTGGGAAACGTCAGCAATGAGGAATTCCCACGAAAAGGAGCTGCGGCCAAAGTTGAGGGAGATGGTGCGAAACCCGTAGGTGGAAAGGAGGGGCCCACGTTTGCCTGCACAGATGTCAGCGATGGAGAGAGGCAGGATACTCACTTCCGCACCCGTGTCCACGAGGAATCGACCTCCAGTGCAGTGATCCCAGGCGAAGACGCGATGAAATTTGCAGGCCGCCGAAGGAATCGCTGACAACCGGCCCCTTCATTTCCCTGGAATTAACAGGGTGGGCGATATTGCCTGGCTGCAGCTCCCCAGTGACGGTGGTTATAGCACCAACCCCCTCTGCTGGCGTCTGGTGGAATTGCAGGCCAATTTGGCTGGTTTGAAGAAGGATTTGGCTGGTTTGAACGCCAGCGACCTCTGCTGGTGTTGGGTGGAACTGCAGGCGAAGTTGGTTGGTTTGAACACCAGCAACCTCTGCTGCCGTTGGGTGGAACTACAGGCGGGCCCTGCTGGAAGGACGTGCCTGCAGTGGAATGCCCAATGGCGGCCGGATTGTGCCGCGAGGGCCGTCTGGGAGCAGTGAAGACGATAGGGGCCCCGACCTGCTCTGAGCCTCGGGAAGGATGGTCAGCGCTTCCAGGTTTTGCTAGCGAGACATCCACAGCTCGCCTGGCGAGCTGCAGGCGGATGTCGGGCGGGAGCTGCTGTAGGTAGGCTAATTTAAATAGCAAACAGGGTTCATGGTCTTCTATTAGGGTGAGCATGTCCTCCAGGAGGGCAGACGGCCAGCGGTCACACAGGCCATCCATTCGGAGAATCCGAGCTGCCCGCTCCAAGTCACCAAGGCCAAACTTCCAGATAATTAATTCCTTAAGGCCCCTATATTTGTAGCTAACGGGGGGCTCTGAGGAAAGGCTTAACTCACCTCGCAGTTGCTTGGTCAAGCGCGCTGACCACGTAATAGTATTCTGTTTTGTCTGCTGCAATACCTCTCACAGCAAATTGTGCCTCCGCCTGCTGGAACCAGATGTCAGGCTCTTCGGTCCACAGAGTAGGGACCTTAAGCGCAACGGCATTATTATCCATCATGACGCGTGATGATTGTCGAGGGTCACCAGTGTAGCGGGCCTAGACTAGGTCAGGAAAAGGCCAGACGCTAGGCAGGTTTAAACAGTGGTTCTTTAATTCCCACAGCGAGAGCACACCACACACACTGAGAGCACACACCCAGGGGTGGTCAGGAAACCCCGTGGCAGACCAACGCCCCTGTCACTCAATCGGCGAGGGGGATAATCCAAGGAGTGGCCTACCCCCCCAAGGATCGCCACACTATGCCTAAATTCCTACAATCAAAATGCGTCACTCCACACTTTGCTACGCTGTATTCCATTTGCCAAGTCTTTGCATACTCTCCCAACCTGTCCAAGTCCTTCTGCAGAGTTTCTGCTTTCTCTACACTACTTGCCCCTCCACCTATCTTCATATCATCTACACACTTGGCCACAAAGCCTTCAACTTCCTCATCCAAGTCATTTGAAAAAAACTGGAAGAATAACGGCACCAGCACCCACCCCTGCAGAACACTACTCGTCACTGGCAGCCAACCAAAAAATCCCCTTTATTGCCACTCTTTGCCTTCTACCATTCAGCCAGCTTGGTATCCATGCTAGCATCTTCCCTCTGATACCATAGGCTCTCGTCTTCTTTAGCAGCCACACGTGCTTCACCTTATCAAAGGCCTTCTGAAAATCCAGGTAAACCACATCCATTGACTCTCCTTTGTCTATGCTGCTATTTACTTCCTCAAAGAATTCCAACAGGTTCGCCAGGCAAGATCTCCCTTTGACAAAGCCTATTTTATGATTAGCTTCTTAGTACTTAAAAAGCTCATTCTTTATAATAGACCCTAAAATTTACTAATCATTGAAGCCAGGCTAACCGGCCCATAGTTTCTACTCTTCTGCTTTGCCCTCTTCTTGAACAGCGGAGTAATATTTGCAATTTTCCGATCGTCAGGAACCCCTCCTGACCCTAGTGATTCTTGAACGATTACTACTAATGGGCCTATCCCACATAGGTGACTTTTTAGGCGACTGCAGGAGACAATGCAGTCGCAACATGGTCACCACATGTTTGCGGGTGATTGCCGGTGAGTTGCCTTTGTGGCCGTGAGGAGTTCCCGCATTCTGGGAACTAGTCACGGCCTCATTATGGTCGCCGTGAAATTTTTCAACATGTTGAAAAATTAGCGGCGACTAGAATGAAGCTGTCATGGAAAATAGTGAGAATTCCCGAGCCGTAGGTGGGTCGCCAGGAGGTCCTAATGGGTTGCTAGGAGGTCGAAGGTTCTCGGCGGTTCTCGTAGATTGTAGCCGGTGCTGACCAGTGAATTTCATTTTTCAGAACCAAGGATAACCGACCGGTAATGTTAAATGTCCACCGAGCTTCACAGCATGTATCTCTGGATTCTTAAAAGTTATCTCCACTCTTTCTTCCCCCCCCCCCCCCCCTTAAATGACTTACCGTACACTGTGCTTAGGTCGTCGTTTTACAGCAGCAACCTTCCTGTTCATCGCGGTGTGTGTCTGTTTCACCTTGGCTTTGCACAGTGTGAATTTTTTAGACAGCGCTCCCCCTGCTTGCCCTGTCCCCCGCCTGCATAACGCGCTGGAGGAACTAAATCCGATGTGTTTGTGTGTGTTCCTCTCTGAAAGTTGCCGTTCCAGTTGCCGGTTTTTCGGGCGACTGCCGGCAACTTGACAGTCGGCAGCAGTCCGCTGTAAAATCGCCCATTATACCTCCACAATCTCTAAAACCATCTCTTTCAGAACCCAGGGATGCAGTCAATCCGGTCCAGGTGACTTAACCACCTTCAGAACCTTTAGCTACCCAAGCATCTTCTCATTAATAATAGCCACTCCACTAACTTCCACCCTTGTGACTCTCCTGAATTTCATGCACTTTGCTGATATTAAAATGACGAACAATTAAGAACAAGTCCTAGAAATTGAATGGGACCCGTTTTAGTTCACTTGAAGATTATCATTCAGCAGTTCTGTTCTCCGTCAAGAAAATTTGAATTTTTTTTTAAACAAGTGTGGACTCAAGAAATTGCAGATGTTGGAATCTTGAGCAAATACACTGCTGGGGGAACTCAACAGGTCAGGTTGCATTTGTGGAGGGAATAGGCAGTTTACTTTTCAGGTCAGGACTCTTCGCCAGAGTGACTAAGCTTCCCAACCCAAAACGCCTGTCCATTCCCTCCAGACACTGCCTCATCCGTTAAACTCCAGCATTTTGTTTTCTGTTCAAACAAATGCAACAACATTAATACAACTTGCACAGTTCCATATTCAATTTAGTGTACCTGTACAGCAACCAGAGAAGGATGTTTGCCTTAATGATACAGTACAGATCCTATGGCAGCCTGATGGCAGCAAAAGACATTAAAGAGGAGACAGACGGGAAGAGAGAGAGATCCATGCAATACAAAACAAAGAGAAGATGCTCACCCCACTAATGATATTCTAACCCCTCCACATAGGTTCAGCT
Source organism: Raja brachyura (assembly GCA_963514005.1). Next base: position 36,373,399 of record OY740802.1, on the reverse strand, counting down.
TCTCAGGATCTGACATTAAAAGAGGCGTGCATGGTTTTGGATGGTGTCAGGTTTCTTGAGTTGTTGGAACTACACTCATCTAGGCATTATTCCATTGTGTTAGTTACTCCAGCATTTTGTGTTTATCTTCAGTGTAAACCAGCATCTGCAGTTCCTTCCTACACATTTAATTGTGTTGCTGGCTTGTGTATTTGTAGATGTTGCAAAGGCTTTAGGATGTCGGGAAATATGTCACTCACTTCAGAATACGCAGCCTCTGACCTGCTCTTGTACTCATGGTATTTATTTGACTGGGCCAATTGAGGTTCCTATACCTTTTGACTTTCACTACCTTGTATGCTACTTCATATTAAATGTGTTTGGGGCATAGTTTGTAAATGCAACTATCTTCTCTTTGCAGGTACGGCGAGAGAGTCCTGTTTCCCCATAAAACAAATTACAGAGCAGGAAAGCATATATAGATGTAGTAGATGGAATGGGAGAAAAAAATGGAGGGGAAATCATTGGAGGGGAATGATGATACCAATGAACGAAGTACACAGCAACGGCTCAGATTCTGGCAGCTTGAGTATGGGAAAAATATGGAATTAGCCAAGCTGCATCCTGGCATGAGGCATAGTCAATCTGATGCATGGGTTCACCAGATAATGGGTCTGTGCATTTATACTGCCCCAGACGATTCTGGTAAAGGCTATGATCAGAAGGTCTGCATTCACTCTGGAAGTGGTGCACTTTGCAAAAGATCCACACAAATAACATGCACCCATTAAATTAGGTTCCAGCTGCCGTAAATACACAGAGGCCTCACAATATATTTCTGCTTCTATGCAGTCTCAATCGGATTCAGCTAAAGGTCCAGTCTCTGCCACACAGGAACAGTTGAAGCTCCTCAAGAAAAATGGTATGGCTCATGCTATGTTTGTGGAGTTTGTACATTGTGCCTGTGAACATATGAGTTTCCCTCAGGTACTTCAGTTTTGTCCCTCATCATAAAGATGTAGACTAATTGGCAACTTTAAATTCCCCTTGGCATTGGTAGGTGAGTGTAGAAGAATTAGGATAGAATGAATGGTTTGTGAGAGAGATTCAATTACAGTATGTAAGTGGGGCAATGGGACAGATGGGAATGCACTGAGAGTTGGATTAACTTGACATGACCTCCATCCATGTCTTAAAAAGATATCAAAACTTGATGTCCCATTGAGACAGGAGCAGACTACGGATCTCATTGAGCATGAGATGCCAATCATGAGCAGACTGTTGCTATTACTGGACACAGAAGTGCATGTCATGAGCTCATGGTTCAGGAGGAATAGAAAACTGCATGTGACCAGTTGTTATTCTCCACAATAGCATTTGGCTTTCCTGCTTGAGCCAAGATTTATCACCCGTGTACAGGTTGATTGTTATGCAAGCAGAGATGTTGCACGTGTGAAATCATCTCTCTCTTCTGCAGAAGTAGAGACATAATTCCTCTGACTCGCGCGTTTCTTTGATGGGAGCAGATGAAGTTTGCAGAGAGCTAGCACAAAGTAAAAGAGTGTAGACAACTGGGACATAACACATGCAGTTTGGAGTGTTTCTGTTTGGAGATTTGCAGGTCATAGGATTGAAATAATGGTTGTATAGTCTGGGTGTCACCAGATCATTGAACCATTTATTACCCAGTCCTTGAGAAGTCACCTGATGTGTAGGTGCAGGACATTAAAGTCCTCCTCATGAGGTCACCAATACAACTCCTATCAGACAACATACTCCCCTATGTCCAACAGCCAACCATCCCAATGGTTCCTTAAATTAGTCTTGACCCAAAAACTGAAATTGAATCAAGGACTTCTGTATTGACTCAAATTGAAAGGGAGCAGCTCTTCACCATTCAGTTTGCAGCCCCAAAGGCAACAATATGATCCAATATTATATCAAAAAACACCTACCTACTTACCACCACCCAACATTACGGTGCTTACCCTGATAGAAATATGTCATAATTTTCTGTTCTCATTATATGATGTTGCTCTATTCTAAATGAATTTCTAAAGTCTAGCAATATTTAAAGCATAACATATTTCATTGTGCATAAATAAGCTACACTAGTGTGGCAACCGCTGCAATTACTCTATACTCTACAATGCACCATCTAGTAACAGTTAATATCATGCATTTCAGGTTAACATGCTCAAGGAGAATCATGATTGCTATTGAACAAAGAGAGATGCCTTTCCAGTAATAAAGGATTGCTTCTCGGCTGTAGACTCAATTATAGTGAAATAATTTCACTAATACTACAGTTGCTATGTAATTTTAGTAATGAATGAATAAGACTTGCAAGATGTAGTTTATTCTTTTTTTCAGGCTTCTTCTCCCTTTCTTACAATGAGAAGCTGAGGAATAACAGTGTGGCTGCGTAATGAGATGAAACATCAATTTTATGCTGGCAGTTCAATCCCCAATTGATTGCTTGAGTGGGACACATGGCATTATGGTGATCTACATTAATTGTGAAAAGAATGAACATTTTTGCTTCTGCCACCAAGACCATCAATTGTCCCATTATTACCCCTGAAATGGGTCCGTTTTGGCTTAAAATGTACTTTGAGTTCCATGAGAGACTTCTCAATGAATATTGATTGACGCTCAATGGCAATTGATGCTCAATTGCAGTAAATGGTTGCTTGTATTCATAAGAAGTCAGCTGTCATAGATGTCAGCTGTTCGTCAAGGAAATCAAAAATAATAATATTTTTCCTACAAAAGAGACCCTGGGGATCTCTCCAATGCAGCAGTGAACAAATTAAGAACTATAGTAGAGTTTTGCTCTGGCATCCAGCAATGACCCAGTGCATGAAGTTGAGAGTCAGCATTAACTTGACCTGCATGAATTCCAGACACAAGAGCCTGAACAAAAGTTATCATGCAGACTTTCATTTATCTCAGCGGCTACTATCTTCAAAAACCTATATGTGCTGGAATAGGCTCCTTGTAAATTATGTCTTTGCCCGCTGCTCAATAATGCCAAATGCTTTCTAAATTGCCTGCTGTGCTCTTCCCTGTGGTTTCACAGCCAAAGCATGCTTTGACTGCGAACCTCACCATTTTCAATTTTTTTTAATGTAAAATATACTTTTCATAATATATTTATATACACACACACACATATATATATATGTGTGTGTGTGCATATATATATATGTATGTGTGTATATATATATATGTATGTATATATATGTGTATATATATTTGAAATACAATTGGTACACCCTGACTTTCCCTACATGAATTGTACCATCAAATCAATACAGTTCTAACCATGTCAGTGCCTTCCATGTTAAACAATATACCCGTGAAGTTTCTGAGCAACTGTTACACAGGACCTAGTCCCTCAGTGTCCTTCCCCACAAAGTCTTTACAGTGACTGCACCGAGCTTCAGCATGTACTCCTGCATCCTTGAATGCGGAGTATATGCTGAAGTCAGCAGCAGTCGATAAAGAGGATCTTCTTACAGCTGAACGCAACGGGTTTCAGGAGACCTAAATGTTCTTTCATCAAGTTAATCATCTTCCAACAGCTGTAGATGTACGTCTCAGTATGAATTCCTGAGCACATGTAGATCACGGCATCCTCTGTTACAGAGCTACTTGGGGTAAATCCCCACAAGGGACATTCCTAGAAAACGCGCAGGCCACAAAGAGATTAATCTCATCCACACGCAACCATCTTGACGGCAGTATGTGGCATGGTGAGTATTCACCTGTGCAAGGAGTGAGGGCCCCTCATTATCTGCCAAGCAAGGTCTTACCAGCCAAGCAAGGTCCTGTAAATTCTAGCAAAATTGAGTCCTATCAAATTCCATTAAAAGATCGGCAAACTATCCCATTGGATCAGCAGGTTTGAGGTCAAAATATTTTCTTACAACCATTTCTTGAACCATTTCTACAAAGGACAGGTATTGTGGCAAGAACCAGCTGAATGGAACATTGCACAGTAACATTGCAAGTCCAGGCCCTTGCTTAGCAGCACTGGGACTGGTATTTAGATACAGCCACACACAAAGGTGGCCATCATGATGAGTGCTATATTGGGTACATTTACCCGCTCCCCATTCCCTTGAGATTTGTTCATCACAACCCAATGGATACGATCCATCCTGGATCTCCAGATTAAGCATTTGAAAGCATTCAAAACAATGTCTGGGCACAAACCTGAGATTCCCAACTTTAGCAGGCAATTAATAGTTCACTTAATTGGTAACTGGCCTTCTACATAAATTAAATACTCATAGATGAAGTGAACCTCTATACCTATAAAAGTCTCACCTTGTTTGCGTGTGTGTGTTCGTGTTTGTTTTGTATCTTTCTCAAAACGCTATGTGCTAACGCTTAAATATTTACATATTCTAACTCACATTTTACAGGCCGTACTCAGGTTCACTTGAGATTTCATCCTATATTTCACAAGTTATCAACGATTCAAGTTTTTAAAAAAGGAAAAAAACAGTTCTCACACACAGCCACAGTGCCACAATTACATCACAATGGGGGGTTGCCAAGGGTAACCGCAACTTCTCACGGTCAGCCTTTTTCCAAGGAGGTCCGCTGATGATGTCACAATGCAACTCACAGTGCACCAATCACAAGCTGCCAAGTGCCACTATGACATCACAATGGGACGTTGGCAACGGTAACCGCAGCATGAGGTTGCTGCTCCTGTATCAATAACTGAAGTGGCTGTTCCTCAAGTTCTGGTTGCATTTTAGTCCCATGATCCTGATGTTTGGACACAAGGCAGGGAGTGGGGAGGGACGATCGGGGTGGGGGGATCTCCATCTGGGCCTGGCCGAGATGCCCATTCGCAGGTCCAGGCAGCGGGCGGTCGATGGTCACACCAGAGTCGACTGCCTGCCCCTCTTCCGGGCCTACGTCAGTGCTTGCGTGTACCTATAGAGGGAACACTCGGTGTCCACAGGAACGCTGGAGGCCGTCCATCAACGTTGGTCGCTGCGGGGGGGGCGGAGGAGAACGCTGCGCGCTGCCTTCAAGGGGGGGAGAGAGAGAGAGAGAGAGGTAGTGTGTATCTGCAACCCCCCCCCTCCCCCCCCCCACATGTCCAGTCCACTCTACCTGCCCCCGCCATCCCACCCGCCCCCACACCCCCGCCCAAATATCCCACGTATGTTTTTATATGAAGTTATAGAGTTGATTGATATCTTATATTGTTCCATCAGTTTTCCATTGCAGTTTTTCTTCAATGTCACTTCCCAACAAAACTTCCCTGGGTGTTTACACAGAACTATTTTGTGAGAGACAAACAAGTTTGTTTGTTACATAACTATAAACTCTCCCTCCGACAATGTAGAATTTGAACTCAACATTCCAAATCAATAGTCTGGCCACTGGATATCATTCCACCAACTTAATCAAGCTTCCCTTGCTTCAAATAGACAGAAATTTGCTATTAAAATTTTGAGGCTCATATCAATCCACATTAGATTTTTATGCTCAGATAACTTTAAATTTGAAAACCTTATGAAATGTTTGACTAAAATCTGAGTATTCACATCTTCCTTCTCGGCTTTATTATTATCCTCACTCCTCACGTCCAACTATCAACTCAGCAGTAAATGCAACCCTGTTTTTACAAGGAAGATTTGACTACATTTTCTAGAATACTCATTTAATTGTTTTGTAACATTTTCATTGAATCAGAAGTGCTACCCTGCTCATCAGCGAAGATCATATGGTAAATTTCAAAGGCACACCAAAATCAGCTAATTTTCAGTTGGCGATAGGAAAATTGGAAAGAACTTGAATCTACCAAAGCTCTACTCATTTTATATTGAACATTCAATTCCATTCGAAATGTTTAATATCTGGTCTATAGAATATTCAAATCTGGTCATTTCTGCTGGCACCTAAACACACGTGTACGCCCCGGACACATGCCAACAGATATGAAATTAAGCGTTGTTGGATCCACGGTGAGTTGGTAAGTTGGATACAAAATTAGTTTGGTCATAGAAGAGAGTGTAGTGCTGATAAATGTTTATTTGACTGGACGTCTGTGACCAGTGCTGTTTCCGCAAGGGTCAGTGCTGGGGCATCTATTTGTGATACATATTGACCTAGATGAAAATGTAAGTGGTCTGATTAGTATGTTTGCAAACCACAAGAATATCGGTGGAATTGCATATAGTGAGGAAGGTTATCAAAGAATACAGCAACATTTAGATCAGTTGGAAATTTGAACACAGAGAGGCTTTGGAGAAAGTGCTATAGAGATTCACTTTAGTTTGCCTTTAGAGTATAAGCTATAAGGAAAGGTTGGACAAACAGATTCTTTTCTCTGGAGCATCAAAAGCTGAGGTGTGACCTGATAGAAGTGTATACAATTAAAAGAAGACAAAAAAGATGGAGTCTCATTCCTAAGGTATTAATGTTAAGTACTAAAATGCATAGGTTTTAAGTAAAAGGGGGAAGGTTTAAAGGAGATTTGCACGATATTTTTACATTTTTACATTTACATATTTTTACTGGGGTAGGTGCCTGGAAGTCTCTAGGGAGGTGGTCGAAGCAGATTTGATAACAACATTTAAGTAGCATTTACGCGAACATGCAGGAAATTTAGGGAGATGGGATTAGTTACATTCTGCTAATGCTGATGCAGCCTTGGGCTAAATAGCCAATTTTGGTCTGTTCTATGTTAAAAATTATTCAATTACTGCTAACATAATTATAAAAATCCTTTTACTTAGTTTGAATGTACCTGTCTAATTTTACTACAAATTTCTAAACTACTTACATCTAACAGACCGACGTTGTGAGTTTTTTAATAAAGATTCCTGCTTTTACATTATTATTGGTACTACATCCAGAAACTGGTGGTAAAGGAATACAAGAATGTTCACCACACAAGACATTAGAAAAGTAAAATGGGATCCACATACTCTACTCTCTGTGAGGGTGTATAAATCTAACCTCTGAAATGTACTTGTGGAATTTTAAACAATTTCATAATTCTGTATGTCAACAAATAAGCTTTGAATTAACTGTTTCATCCAGGCATGCAGCCTAGTTTTAAGTACTACGAGACAGTGTACAATTCCTGAAAGTTGAACCAATACACCTAACTTTTCTCATACAAACTTTTTTGAGGTGCAGCAATGATATCATTTGATTACAGGCAGTTCTACTTTAACACATATTTGCTTTGTTAATTAGATATTATGCTATTGATGAATTAGGGAACACTATTTGTATTATGACAGTCAAATTGGTTAAGACACAATTTTCAATCGAGAACTAAATAACCACGTAAAAGCTATTTTGAAAATTAACAAACAAGAAAAAAAGCTGTCTAGGAAAAAAAACTGTCTAAGTAACCTGTTCACAAGTAACCTCCCTGCAGTAATCAGGTAGCATTGTCTCTTACGAACTCGGGTTGCAGGTTTCACCATTGGATAGCCATTGAAATTGACAGGCAATCACTTCAATTATGTGATGATACTGCATTAAACAATATAACATATACAGCCTTTTAGCTTGCAGTAACAAAAATAAACTGCTATCTGTTAAAAAAGACCTCTCTGAAACTCCTGTGGGAAAAGTTACTTTATTGCAATTCCAAAACTTTCTATCCCCAAAACCTTTTTTCCCATTGATGCAATTGTTTTTATTATGTGATTTTCTATAAAGCAACTTTGTTTTCTAAACTATTGCATAATAGCAGAACTACCTGTACTGCCCATTTGTCAATTCCATTTTTGTTTAAATGTAAATTTCCATTCATTATCTATTTAATAAGAATGAAAAATGAATTTATTTGTAATTGCTACCACTAAACCATTAAACTGGATATCATCCTCCTTTTGTGAAAATTAATATGCAGAGGTGAGTACTGTTAGTGCTGTTGGTATCTGGCAGACTGACCTACTTTGTAGAGACCAGTCGGCAGTTCTAGGATATTTCCTCATATTTACCCTTGGACCATAACTCCACCAAGCCACTGTCTCCCAGACGGCAACAGATTTCATCAGATCAGAAGAATTCCCCTTCACAACCTCCAACCTGATAATACCTCAACCCCACATTTTCCATTATTCCTGCTGGCTCTTGCTCCACTGAACCTATTCATCGTACCTTGCCTCTATCCTGTCACCCCTAGTCTAATCCTTTCCTATCGACATTCATAACACCTTGCGTATCCTCCACCATTTTGACAACTGCCAATTCCCTGGTCCCTACCACCTCATCTTCACTATGGATATCCAGTTGTTATACAGCTTCTACTCCTATCAGGAATATTTTAAAGCCCTCGTTTCCTGTAGCGACAGAGATTCAACTAGATTCCTTCCACCAACATTCTCATCTGCCTGGCTGAACTAGTTTTTACCTTGAACAGCTTTTTAACTCCCCTCACTTCCTATAAATTATAGATATAACCATGTACTCTTGCATGGGCCCTCCTAGCTATGCCTGTCTTTTTGTTGGCTGTGGAACAGTCCTTATTCCAAACTGTATGTGTTTCCACTCTCCAGCTCCTTCTCTATTACACCAATGACTGCATTATCACCTTTGCTACAAACTCCAAACTGTCTCTGCTTCCACTCTCCAGCTCCTTCTATATTACATCAATGACTGTTTTATCACCTTTGCTAAAAACTTCCACCCTGTCCTCAAATTCAATTGGACCATTTCTGATACTTCTCACCCTTTTCTAGATTTCTTGTCTCCAACTTGGGACAAATTGTCCATGATATTTACATAAACCTACTGACTCCCACACGGTCTCTTTTATGTTACAATCAGGGTTATCTTAGGACATTAAATACAAAGTCATCAGTGGAATACCAATCTTCTCACCATATGTCTAGGAATGAAACCTTGGCAGGTAAATGTGTTAAGGGTCTCAACCCGAAACGTCACCCATTCCTTCTCTCCAGAGATTCTGCCTGTCCCGCTGAGTTACTCCAGCTCTTTGTGTCTACGTGTTTATAATTAAGAATGTGTGAAAGCAGCATTATCACAGCTGCTTTGTAATTGGCAATTACCAATAATCTCTTCTACTATATTTGTGTTACACAAAATCACTGGCAAAAAAATGACCCTGACCATTGATTTTCAATTGATTAGTTTAAATAGAAATAAAGGCATTCCAGCTAAAAGAGGAAACCATGCATCTAATGCATTTTGGTGAAAAAAGGTGGAAGAATGTGGTTAGAATGTGTCAGAGTGACATCTATCAGATTAGAAGAGCTAAACTTGTATCCATTGAAATGTTAAAGGTGCTATATAAATGTATGTGTTGTTCCAAAAAATACTTATGTTTGGTGTAGGAAGATGGATGGCTGTTTAGTTAGTATATGAGATAAATTGTCCAGATGCAAAAAAATTGATTTGATTTTCCTATTGCAAAACTTTACTTGTGGTTTAAATTATAGCAATTAGTGTAGTTTACTTTTTATTGAACATGAAAGCAAGTACAGGTAAACTTGTAAACTAACTTCAGCCTGATACTGTAGCTTACAACTTTGTTTGTGCCCTTTTGTATAATATATGTCAAAAGCATCTGTTCTCTAAATAACGGATGGTAAATTCTTCAGGAATATGAAACATCGTCATATCCTATGGGAACCTATGCTGCACCTCAATATCCTGTGAATACCTATGCTAAAATTCAGTATCCTGCAGAAACTTCTGCTTCATCTCAGTATCCTACAGAGACCAATGCTAAAACTGACTATCCTGCGGGGGCTTATGCCACGTCTCAGTATCCTGGAGGAACCTTTGCCACATCCTCTGGCAAAACTGAGTATCCTTTGAGTATCATTGCCAAACCTGAATATCCTGTGGGTGTCTATGCCAAACCCGAGTATCCTGTGGGAATCTATGCCACATCTCAATATCCTGGAGGAATCTACACTACATCTCAGTACGCTGGACCCACCTACACTACAGCTCTTTACCCTGGAGGAACCTATGGTACATCTGAATATCCTGTGGAAATTCATGCCAAGACACAGTATCCTATGAGGATCGCTGGTGAAACTCAGCATCCTGTAAGCTACTATGTACCAGATCAATATCCAATGAAGACTTATGTCATGGGTCAGTATCGCATGGGGACTTACAACTCAGTTCCATATCAGACTAGAAACTACGTCACAGGTTTCTATCCTCCGATGACCGAATATGCAGTCAGGAATTACATCGTGGGCCACAATCAAATGCAAACCTATGGTGCAGACCAATACCTTTTGCAAACCTATATTTCACCTGAAGATTCTGCGAAGGCTGATACCGTGGGTCGGTATTCCACAACAAATCATGATACAGATCAGAATATTAGAAGAACCAATAACGCAAACCAGGATTTTGAAATGACCAATACGGTATATGAGAATCTTTCAAGAGCTGAGAGTACTGACCAGGATTTTGAAAGGGCTGATAGTGCAGACCAAGACATTGGAAGGGTTGAGAGTGTAGACCAGGATTTTGAAAGAGCTGATACTGCAGACCAGGATGCTGAAAGAAATGAGACTGCAGACCAGGAAGCTATGAGATACAGTAGTGAAGACCAGGATTCTTTGAGAGCTGACAGTGTTGACCAGGATTCTGTGAGCGCAGAGCAATATTCTGTGAGGACTGACAGTGTAGAGCAAGATCCTATAAAGATTGACAACAGAAGTCAGGATCTTTTAATGATTGACAGAGACCAGGATTCCATGAGGACAGAGAGTGCAGAGCATAGTGCTGCAAGAAACAACAGTCAGGATGTGGACAGGATGAAAAGCATTGCTGAGAGCTCTATGAGGAACTATTTTATACCTCAGTATCCACTGAATGTCAACGTCACAGGCCAGTATCCAGTGATGGCCAATGGTGGGGAGGAATATTTTTTTCAGGCTTACTCTAGACCTCATTTTCCTGTGAGAAGATATATAGTGAACCCAGTTTCTACAAGGGCCTACATGCCAGTTCAGAATCCTACTTGGGTTGACAGCACAGAGCAAGACTTTAATAAGATGATGGGCCCAACACAAAGTCCTGCAAAGAGCTCAGATCAAAGTCATGCAAAGACAAGAAGCTCAGAACAGAGTTCTGCAAAAACACGAAGCCCAGAACACAGTCTTCCAAAAACAAGAAGCCCAGAACATAGTCTACCAAAAACAAGCCCAGAACACGGTCTTCCAAAAACAAGCCCAGAAAACAGTCTTCCAAAAACAAGCCCAGAAAACAGTCTTCCAAAAACAAGAAGCCCAGGACACAGTCTTCCAAAAACAAGAAGCCCAGAAAACAGTCTTCCAAAAACAAGAAGCCCAGAACACAGTCTTCCAAAAACGAGAACCCCAGAACACAGTCTTCCAAAAACAAGCGCAGAACACAGTCGTCCAAAAACAAGAAGCCCAGAGCATAATCTTGCAAAGACTCAAGGCCTAGAACAGAATGTTGTAAAGACCCGAAACCTAGAACAGAGTGTTGGAAAGAACAGAAACCCAACACAAAGTTCTGCAAAGACCAGAAGTCCAGGCCAGAATTCTGCAAAGAACAGAAGCTTAATTCAAGGGCCTGTGGAGAATAGCGAGCAACCCCTGGGCCCTATGAAGACCAAATCCCCAGGCCAGGACAACACAATCAGCAAAACAGAGGAACCTGTAGGTACCTATGTCTCAGCTCAGTATCCTGTAGTGATTCGCTATCCAGGCTCATATCCTATTAGGAGCTACTTACCATCTCATTATCCCTCAGGTCCTTATTATACACATCATGTACCTGTGAAAACCTATATGACACCTCCATGCACTATGAGAAACTGTGTTACACCACAATACCCTATGCAGACCTACTTCCAATACCCCTTGATGAACTACAGTTCACCACAATATCCTGTGAGATCCTACCAAATTCCAGTGTATCCTATGAAGACCAACATGGAACTTAAATATCCCGCGAGGTGTGTCAGCCTTTAATCATGGCAACATTGGTCATACATCTGTGTCTGTGAACATCATCTTTAAACAAGCTCTGCTGCTTTTACTAAGCACAAAAGTAATCATACTGAAAATAAAATAAAGCCAGTCCTGACCACTCCATCTGTATGTTTATTTTTAATAAATGTAATGTTTATTAAGGTACTATGGATTTAAACATTCATGCTGTTCAAGGTAAGCATCAACTACAACATCAGATAAATCACAGAAAACTGCACATCAAAGATATATTTTAGACTGTCTCAACAATATGGCTTGAGCTAACAATACATCTTTCTATTCAAACAGTGACATTATTGAATAAGATTGACACCTTATTGGCAGATTATTTTGCGCCATGTTTCCTAAGAACAGAATTATGACTTCCCAAGCTAACTTCACAAATAAATCATATGTGATATACATAGAACTTTGCCCCACACCTTAAAGCCATGCCCTCTAGTATTTGATATTTCCACCCTGGGAAAAAGGTTCTGACTGTCTACCCTATCTATGCTCCACTTAATTTTATACACTTCAATCAGGTCTCCCCTCAACCTCTGGTGTTCCATGGAAAACAAACAAAACCGTTCAACCTCACATAGATAATACCCTCTAATCCAGGCTTCATTCTGGTAAATGCTATCTGCACCCTGTCCAAAGTCTCTAAATCCTTCGTGTTTAGGTCACCTGCATGGGAGTGCCATTGCATGTGGCTTTAATACCTTCATGTTCACTATCCTCTGATCATTTCCTCTCAATGCTCTCTGTCCACAATGACTTATTTCTCTCTCAAGCTGACCACAATGATGTACCCTATATCTGAACAAGAAGGACGAAACCTGATATTCACAATTCAAACTAAGCTTAGTTTTGACTTAATTATGACAATTTCTAATGATTTGTCTATATTATTCCCCTAACCATAAAGCTAAAAAAATGTAGATAAATACTTCTACCACAATTGTTTCTTTACTGCATCGATCTGAATAAGTTCATGCAAACTGTTATTCTGATCTTTTGACAAAAATTCAGTAACATTTGATACTGACTGGCTTTCAACGACAATCACTTGCATTTATATAGCACCATTAAATTAAAATATATTCGTATGCACACAGAAAACAATGAGCAGGGAGAGGAGAGTTTGGAGATATAACTGAGTCCTTAAACAACTGGCATGACCTTAGCAGATTCGTATAGAGATATAATCAAGATGCATGTAATAAAGACAGAAAATGCTAAAACATTTAGCAGGTCAGGAGGAATTTATGGAAACGGGAACAGAGATGATTTTTTAGGTCTGAGAACTTTCAACAGAGCCTGGTGTAGAGATGAAATATACAATATAACTGTTTCAATGTCACAAACACTAAAGCCACATTGGGTTGAAGGCTTCATTTTTATATTCATTTTGCCAATCAACACCTGGCTTTCCAAATGCATGTATATCTTATTAGAAGCTTCTCCAGTAACTTACCAACCACGAATGTCAGGCTTACTGGTCTGCAGTTCCTGTTTTTCTTGAAGTCCTTCGTAAATAGAGGCATAACATGCTGTCCTTTTCCATGACTATTTTAAAGCCAATAGAACTACAGTCGCTGGTCCCAAAGTGCCCACTCATTGACACTTTAGTCACTCGTCCTGCCGTACTTTCCAAGTGTAGGTCAAGCATTGCCCTTCCACTCCATATTTCCTAAGGAAACTTTCCTGGACATACTTGACAAATTCCATTCCATCCAAGCCTTTGGCACTATGGCAATCCAATATGGAAAACTATATTGGAAAAGTTAAAATCTCCTATTTTGACAACCCTATTAGTCATGCAGCTGTCTGCAATCCTCTGTCATGTTTGTTCCTCTAACTTTCATGGACTATTTGGGACCTATAGGACAATCCCAACAAGGTGACCATCCTTTTTTATTTTTCAGCTCCATCTGTATAGCCTCAAAAGATGATCCCTCAGCAATGTGTCAGACTACTACTGCAAATCAATTCTCCTTAAATCAATATAGCAGCTCCCCACTTCTTTCACCCCCCATCTATGTCTCGCTTGGAGCACCTTGACCCTGGAACATTAAGCAATAATTTGATAACAAATTGAACATACCATTAGACCGATAAATTATAATTCATGTCACATATTGACTATAATACTGCCACCATCTAATTCCACTTGGTTCCACTGTATATTCTTGTTCTTGCTGCACTCAAGTGTTTTTTTGCCCTCCACACTCAAATCTGTTCTTTATCCCTATGCACATAACTCAGGGCGATGTGCAAACTGAGTCCAGGCCTGCTGTACACATCGCATGATTTTCTCTGCAGGTTCCGCATGATATTCTCCCTCTCGCTAAACAGTAAATGAGTTGTTTCTCTGAGCATGGTTATCTTTCATTCATCCTGAGCATGGAGTTTATTACTGCTCCTATTGAGGGGTACATATTAGTTCTCTCTATATGTTGAATGCAACAATTTCTCTCAATTTGTGGACAGTCATTGCAACATTCTGCAGTATTATAATTAAAAGAAGTATTTTCTGTATTGACACAGTACATATTTTCTCGTTCTGTACATTCTGTGTGTTGTATTCACTCACTCTCCACACTCATTCACTGATGATGATATTCACCCCTATCTTCAAGACATCAGCATAGCCTTTGATCAGCTAAGGAAAACACAGTTTGAAGATCAGACTTCAGACCAGCCACAAAACTCATGGTTCACCAAATCGCAATGATCCCTGGCCTGTAGGTTTCTGAGATCAGCACTAACTACAGCAGTCACCCCGAGGCACTGAAAACATATCACAAATGCAGGCAATATGGGTTAATAAGAAGAAAAGTGCAACTACTCTAATGAGATTGTACTGAAGAGCCCCAATAGCCAGCATGAGATGGAGGAACAAATATGTGAAAATATATATAAATGCAACAGGGTTGTCATGATAGGCAACTTTTACTTTACCAAAATTAACTGAGACTTCAGTGCAAAAGGCTTAAATGGGACAGAATTTGTTAGATTAATCCAAAAGGGTATCTTGAAACAACATCGCACAAAAACAGAAAAGGAAATTCTACCCAACCATAAAGTTTATAATAAAGTTGCCAGATTAGGCAGTAAATCTAAGAACTGGAAAAAGATTAGTGTTTGGTTAACAAGTGATTGGTTGGCAAGAGATTGATTAAAAGAGTAAAAATAAAGTACAAGACTAAACGTAAAGAATATAAAATAAAAGTTAACTGTAAAAGCTTCTACAAATGTGTAAAGAGATGGATCAGTGAAGACAAATGCAAAATGCATTTAGTCAAAAAAACAGGACTATTTATATTCGCAGGCATAGAAATGGCAGACCAATTAAGAGGACTCTAAAGTTGGACCTTGAAGACTGAAAAGGGTAAATTTATTATGGGGAACAATGAAATGGCAGATGAGTTGAATAGGTACTTTGGACCCGTCTTCACTAAGGAGGACACAAACAATCTTCCTGATGTACTAGTGGCCAGAGGATCTGGGGTGACGGAGGAACTGAAGGAGATCCACATTAGGCAGGAAATGGTGTTGGCTAGACTGATGGGACTGAAGGCTGATAAATCCCCAGGGCCTGATGGTCTGCATCCCAGGGTACTTAAGGAAGTGGCTCTAGAAATAGTGGACACATTGGTGATAATTTTCCAATGTTCTATATATTCAGGATCAGTTCCTGTGGATTGGAGGGTAGCTAATGTTATCCCACTTTTTAAGAAAGGCGGGAGAGAGAAAACAGGGAATTATAGATCAGTTGACTCGACATCAGTGTTGCTGAAAAAAAGTCAAAGTCAAGTCAAACAAACTTTATTGTCATTTAGAAATACATTGATATATGCAGTTCCAAACGAAATTACGTTGCATTTGGCTCCCTGTGCAACACAATAAATATAAATTAACCGAAGGATAGGTATGTATGAAAAGGGTAAATAGACAATAGTGGCAGCCCATTTACATGGCATTCAGGAGTCTGATGGCTCGAGGGAAGAAGCTGTTGCGGAACCTTGATGTTCTGCTCCTTATGCTGCGGTATCTTTTTCCCGAGGGCAGCAGAGTGAACAGTCCGTGATGGAGATGTGAGGGGTCCTTTATGAAACTGCTGGCCTTAGACACACAGCGTTTGGTCGCAATATCCCCGATTGAGGGGAGATAGGTCCCGATGATTTTTTCCGCTGTCCTCACCACTCTCTGCACAGACTTCCAGTCGGAGGCTCTACAGTCCCCAAACCAGACAGAGATACAGCTGGTCAAAATACTCTCTATGGTGCCCCTGTAGAAAGTAATGAGGATGGGATGGGGGAGATGAGCTCTTCTCATCCGGCGCAGAAAGTGCAACCGCTGCTGCGCTCTCTTAACAGTTGATGAGATGTTAGTCGACCAGGTCAGACTGTTAGTGATCTGCACCCCCAGGAACTTTGAAGATGCTGGAGTCTTTATAATTAAAGATGAAAAAGCTGCACATTTGGATAGCAGTATCAGGATCGGTCCGAGTCAGCATGGATTTACAAAGGGGAAATCATGATTGACTATTCTTCTGGAATTTTTTGAGGATGTACTAGGAAAATGGACAAGGGAGAGCCAGTGGATGTATTGTACCTGGACTTTCAGAAATCATTCGATAAGGTCCCACATAGGAGATTAGTGGACAAAATTAGGGCATATGGTATTGGGGGTAGAGTGCTGACATGGATAGAAAATTGGTTGGCAGACAGGCAACAAAGAGTAGGGATTAACAGGTCCCTTACAGAATGGCAGGCAGTGACTAGTGGGATACCGCAAGGCTCGGTGCTGGGATTGCCGCTATTTACAATATACATCAATGATTTAGATGGATTCAAAGTAACAAAGCAAATTTACAGATGACACAAAGCTGGATGGCAGTGTGAACTGCGAGGAGGATGCTATGAGAATGCAGGGTGACAGGTTAGGTGAGTGGGCAGATGCATGGCAGATGCAGTTTAATGTGGATACATGTAAGGTTATCCACTTTGGTAGCAAAAACAGGAAGGCAGATTATTATCTAAATGGTGTCAAGTTGGGAAAAGGGGAAGTACAACAGGATCTGGGGGTCTTTGTTCATTAGTCAATGAAAGTAAGCATTCGGGTACAGCAGGCAGTGAAGAAAGTGAATGGCATGTTGACCTTTATAACAAGAGTTCAATCTAGGAGCAAAGTCCTTCTGCAGTTGTATAGGGCCCTAGAGACCACACTTGGAGTATTGTGTGCAGTTTTGGTCCCCTAATTTGAGGAAGGACATTCTTGCTATTGAGGGAGTGCAGCGTAGCTTTACAAGGTTAATTCTCGGGATGGCGGGACTGTCATATGCTGAGAGGATGGAGCGGCAGGGCTTATATACTCTGGAGTTTAGAAGGATGAGAGGGGGTCTTATTGAAACATATAAGATTATTGAGGGCTTGGACATGCTCGAGGCAGGAAACATGTTCTCGATGTTGGGGGAGTCCAGAACCAGGGGGCACAGTTTAAGAATAATGGGTAAGCCATTTAGGACGCAGACGAGGGAAAACTTTTTCACACAGAGTGTTGTGAGTCTGTGGAATTCTCGGCCTCAGAGAGCGGTGGAGGCCAGTTCTCTGGATACTTTCAAGGGAGAGCTGGATAGGGCTCTTAAAGTTAGTGGAGTCAGGGGATATGGGGAGAAGGCAGGAACGGGGTACTGATTGGGGATGATCAGCCATGATCACATTGAATGACGGTGCTGGCTCAAAGGGCCTATTGTCTATTGACATGCTGCAGAATTAAATGTTTCATTAAATGTAAAAAGTGGTGAACATTGCCTTACCATACCAATGCAACTAATATAAATGACTCACAGCACCCTAACCACATTCTTAACTTTTTTTCTAGATTCAGGTATGAATAATGGTTATCACCTTCAAAAATTATATACATTATGAAATAGTTTCTGTAGTTTGGAAATGGGAATGTAGCTAGGAGAATATATAAGAGAGAACCAGTGTATTTGTGGTGCATTTGGACATTGAAAAGATCCCTGATAAAGTTCCTCGTTAAAGATTAGAATGAAAATTAAAATGTATGAGATATAGGTTAATGTACTGAGGATCTGAGAATTGATCAACATACAGGAAAAAGAGTTAAATAAATCAGACTTTTTCAGGATGGCAGCGAATAGTGGATATCGCACGGATCCATGTTTGGCCCCTGATTTTCAGGCGGAGATGGATGAATATGCTGACAGCACAAAATTAGATTGGGTTGTGAGCTATCAGTATGATGCAAAATGATTTTAAAGCTATTTAGACAGACTGAGCGAGAGAGAAAAATACAGCAGATGCAAATTTATACAGATAAATGTGTAGTTATCCAATTCAATACGAGAAATAGAAAGATAGAGTATTATTAAAATGGTGCTAGAATTCGAAATTTTAATGTACAATGGGTTCCTGACAGCAAACATGCAGATGTAACGGTGAAGATGGCAAATGCTGCACGACTGCTCATTGCAAGAGGTTTTGAAAACTAGAACAGGGATATCATTCTATAATTATACCTGGCTCAGGTGAGACCACATCTGGAACATTGTGTGCAGTTTTGGTTTCCTTGTCTATTAGTGCTTCCCAGCTCCGGTGACCCCAATTCAATCTCTCGACTTCTGATGCTGTCTGTGGAGTTTGCATATTCTACAGGTGACGCAAGCCTCCTCCACGTGCTCTAGTTTTCTTCCATTTACAAAAGACGTGGGCTGGGAGGTTAATTGGCTACTGTAAAGTGTGTCTCCCGTGCAGGTGAATAGTGAATAGGTAAAGGTGAATGTGGAATAGGTAAAACGTGCGTAGTGGTAATTAACATGGAATTGGTGGGCAGCAGACACTGATTATGTGCTGCATAACTGCGTACTACGTGCTATACAGAAAGTGAAATAAAAGTTGTTTTCTTGTTGCTCCCTGGGATGGTGGAGTGAATACAAAAATGACAGATCTCATTAAAGTGCGAACATATCTGACAAGACTGACAGAATGGGTGCAAGCAAATTGTTCATTTTAATTGGGCTCGGTTGGTTGTTCGAGAACTCGGAGGTTAGATGGCTCGGAAGAATATAAATTTCTTCACTGAGATGGTGAATCTGTGGAATGTTCTACCACAGAGCCAATGCTGAATATATTTATGGTGATGGACAGATGTCTAGAGGCAAATATATTAAGGAGATGGAGAGAGACCAGGAACAGGGCACTGACAGAGGATCGGTCTTCATCGCACCGAGAGGCTGACAGATCGACTCCTGCTATCAACGTTTCTACCACCTCCCTACTCATCTCCCTGCTTTTCCTTCCTCTCCCGTACACCTCCTCCTCCCTTTCCTCTCCCACTCTGCCCTCCCCATGGCCTCTCTCTCCCCGCCCCGGCAGCTGCCAACTCCGCGCCATCAACGCGGGCCGGAAGCAGCGCGGCGCTCAGCGCGAGCGAGCGAGCGGAGGGAGGAGGAGGTGACGCCATTGTGGGAGCCATGAACAGCCTGGAAGCCGAGGACCCGTACCTGGTGGAGGAGCTGAGTGAGGAAGAGGAAGACCCGGCGTCGAGGTGAGGAGAGGAGGGCGTTGTAGGAAGAGAGTTAGATGGGTGGATTGTGGGGGGGGGGGGGGGTTGGTAGAGTGCGTGGGCCGGGCTGCTGGGCCGCGCCGCGCCGTCTTCTCAACGTTGTCCCATCAGTGAGCTTTCACGGCGATCCCAGCAGTTTGACAACTGGTTCGGCCCGGGGAGGAGTGAGAGAGAGAAGAAGGATACTTCACTAGTTGTCACATGGCTCAGCGGGGACAGGAAGCATCTCTGGAGAGAAGGAATGGGTGATGTTTGGGGTCGAGGCCCTTCTTCAGACCGCTGGGTTGTAAGTTGCCCAAGCAAAATATTAGAGGTCCTGTTCCTCCAATTTGCGTTGGGCCTCACACTGACAGTGGAGGTGGCCCAGCACAGAAGGGTCCGTGTGGGAATGGGAAGGGGAGTTAAAGTGTTTAGTAACACGGAGATCGCGAAAGCCCAGGCGGACTGAGCGAAGGTGTTCACGTTCAAGTGAGTTTATTGTCATGTGTCCCTGATAGGACAATGAAATTCTTGCTTTGCTTCAGCACAACAGAACATAGTAGGTATTGACTACAAAACAGATCAGTGTGTCCATATACCATTATATAAATATATACACACATGAATAAATAAACTGATAAAGTGCGAATAACAGATAATGGGTTATTAATGTTCAGAGTTTTGTCCGAGCCAGGTTTAACAGCCTGATGGCTGTGGGGAAGTAGCTATTCCTGAACCTGGTCGTTGCAGTCTTCAGGCTCCTGTACCTTCTACCTGAAGGTAGCAGGGAGATGAATGTGTGGCCAGGATGGTGTGGGTCTTTGATGATACTGCCAACCTTTTTGAGGCAGCGACTGCGATAAATCCCCTCGATGGAAGGAAGATCAGAGCCGAAGATGGACTGGGCAGTGCTTACTACTACTCCAGGGCGCTCAAGTTGCCGAAACAAGCCACAATGCAACCGGTCAGCAAGCTCGCTACTGTGCACATGTAGAACCTAGAGAGAGTCCTCCTTGACAAACCAACTCTCCGTAATCTTCTCAGGAAGTAGAGGCGCTGATGTGCTATCTTGATAATTGCATCAGTGTTCTCGGACCAGGAAAGATCTTCAGAGATGTACACGCCCAGGAATTTGAAGCTCTTGACCCTTTCAACCATCGACCCGTTGATATAAACGGGACTGTGGGTCCCCATCCTCCTCCTTCCAAGGTCCACAATCATTTCCTTGCTTTTGCTGGTGTTGAGGGCCAGGTTATTGTGCTGGCACCATATGGACAGTTGCTCGATCTCTCTTCTGTACTCCAACTCATCCCCATCAGTGATACGTTCCACAACAGTGGTGTCGTCAGCAAACTTGATGATGGAGTTCGCACTATGACCGGCTATGCGTATAGAGTGAGTACAGCAGGGGACTGAGCACGCAGCCTTGAGGTGCTCCTGTGCTGATTGTTATCGAGTCTGACACATTTCCACCAATACGAACAGACTGTGGTCTGTGAATGAGGAAGTCAAGGATCCAATTGCAGAGGGATACGCAGAGACCCAGTTCTGCGAGTTTGGTAACCAGCTTGGAAGGGATGATAGTATTAAATGCCGAGCTGTAATCGATGAAAGCCTGACATATGAGTTTTTGTTGTCCAAGTGGTCCAGAGCGGAGTGGAGAGCCAGCGAGATCGCATCCACCGTTGATCTGTTGTGGTGGTAAGTGAAGTGCAGTGGGTCCAGGTTTTTGTCGAGGTAGGAGTTGATTTGCGCCATGATCAACCTCTCTAAGCACTTAATCACCACAGGCGTTAGGGCCGCAGGTCGATAGTCATTGAGGCACGTCACCTTGCTCTTCTTGGGCTCCGGGTATAATTGATGCCCCTTTGAAGCAGGTGGGAATCTCAGACCTCAGAAGTGAGAGGTTGAAAATGTCCGTAAAAACTCCAGCCAGTTGGTCCGCACAGGTTTTTAGAACACGACCAGGTATGCAATCAGGTCCAGACGCTTTTCGCCCCTCTGAAGGATTTGCTGACGTCGGCATCTGTGACCGAGACTTAAATACCATCACAGCGAATGGGGGCTCGGGAAGGCACATCAGTGTTCTCCCTATTCAAAGCGTGCGTAAAACGCATTGAGCTCATCAGGGAGTGAAGTTTCGCCGACATTCGAGCTGCCTCCTGATTTTGCCTTGTAGGAGGTGATTGCATTCAGGCCCTGCCACAGCTGCCGAGCATCTGTCTCATCCTCCAGCTTGGAGCAGAAGTTCCTTTTTTAGCCTTTTTGATGGCCTTACCAAGGTCGTATCTGGACTTCTTGTCGACCACTGTATCATCAGACATGAATGCCCGGTGCCTGGTCTTCAGAAGAGTGTGGATCACACAGTTTCTGATTGGGAAACACTCAGAAGGTTTTTGTGGGGATGCAGCCCTCCACACATTTCTTAATGAAGTCTGTAACGACTGTGGTGTATTCGTTCAAGTCCGTTGCCGAGTCCTTGAACATTGCCCAGTCTACAGACTCCAAACAGTCCTGTAGTTGTTCCTCTGCCCCCCCCCCCCCCCCCCCTCCCCGACCAGCTCTGTACTGTCATCACCTCTGGGGGTGCACTCTTTAACTGCTGTCTGTAGTCCGGAAGAAGCAGCACCGCGGTATGGTCGGATTTACCAAAGTAAGGGCGAGGGATAGAGCAATAGGCATTCTTGATGGTGATGTAGCAGTGGTCGAGGGTGTTTGCTCCTCTGGTGCAGCAGGAGACATGTTGGTGGAAGTTGGGGAGTGATTTCTTTAGGTTTGCCTTATTGAAGTCCCCAGCAATGGTGGTAAATCCCTCAGGGTAAGACGTCTCGTGTTTTTTGACCACGGCATGCAGTCACGGGAGGAGGTATAGAGACAGGTGTTGCATCTCCTGCGGTTGGGGAAAGTACCTGGGGAGGAGGTGGTTTGGGTGGGAAGTGATGAGAAGTAGATAGTTGCAAAGGGAATGGAGGGAGTTGCGGAAAGGGGTGGTGATGGGAAGATGTGGCTAGTGGTGGGATCCCCCTGTGTGACATTTAATGTTGGGTTGCTGGATCCTTTATTGTTTGCATCAGTTACTGAAGCTACTTGGTCCAGGAAATTTGTCACTACTAAGAGATGTTACTTTTTTCTTTTGTCATCCACATTACTTTTGCCTAGTTTGATATTAATTTCCCTGCGATGCTGTCCGGTCGTCTTGTAAATATTAGCTTAAAGCAATAATTCATAATGAGTCATTTTTCAATCAGTAACAATGAGTTCACCATTATAAATTTTAAGGGGAGTTCATTGTTCCTGACTGCTCTTTCTTTCCTAATACAATGGTAAAAAGTTTTTTTGCATTATACCCGTGACAGTTTTGTATTTTGCCTTTTTGTAGCTCTTATTGTTTATTGTATCACCTCGACTTACTATAAAATGCTGGAAATGCACAGCAGGTCAGACTGGATCTTTGGAAAGATAAACAACATTTCACATTGACGATCTTTCATCAGAACATCGACGTTCTTTTTCTTTGTCCCCACCTTTGGGATTTTGCTAGTTTCATTTTAAGTTTTCTCTTATAGTTTTATGTTGTTCCTTAACCCTCATGATCGTTTAACTTTTGACAAGTAACGCTCTGCCTCTCAGGGGTGTAGAATAGTTCCATATCAGTATACATTTCAGAGTTTCAACAGAAAGTTAATCATAGGGACTTTGGGCTGGTAAATAGTAATGAGGCCACAGGTAATATTAATACTCCTCAAACAAATGAAACATTAGAACGTAAATTTAATATAATTTTTAAATGAAAATCAAAAATATTGCAGTTGGTGGAAATTAAAAATAAATCACAAAATGTTGAAAACACATAACAAATCTGGCAGCAGCCTCTTTGGGAAGAGAAACGGAGTTAACATTTAAGCAATTATTTTTAATGGTTCATTAGGATTCTCCAATCAGGCTTGAAGCTTGCAGTTTACAATAGAGGTACAGTAGCATATTAGTTCTATTAGATTACTAACATTCTGAGACCAAGGCTGTTGATCTGTGGACATGATTTTGAATCCATGGCAGCAGCTGGGCGAACCTAACTGGAAACCATGGATGAACATTCCCATGTGAAGGACAGGTCCGCTGCATACTAGGCAAACGTTTGCTGTGATCTTCGCAAAGCCATCAAGAATCCCAACAGACAATACCGGAACAAACTCGAGTCCCAATATAATTAATTGGACAACCATAAACTGTGGCAAGGTCTGAGCAGCCCAAACTACCTCATTGGAGACATTTGAATTATCTTTAATTGGACTTTACTGGACTATCTTGCACTAAACATTATTCCCTTTATCCTGTATCTGCACATTGTGGGCGGCTTGATTATAATCAAGTCTTTTCGCTGACTCGATAGCACGCAACAGAAAAGCTTTTCACTGTTCTTCGGTACATGCGGCAATAATAAACTAAACTAAATTAGAATTAAAAATGGCCTCAGCAATGGTGACCACAAAACTAGTGTACTGTAAAATACCATCTGATTTATTAATGTTGTTCAGGATATGATTTTTGCTGCCCTTACCTGCTTGCCTATGTGTGATTCTAGACCAACTGATGCACCTGACTCTTCAGTGCCTCTTGAAAAATACATAAAGGAATAAAAGTGTAGACTATAGAAACATAGAAAATAGGTGCAGGAGGAGGCTATTCGGCCCTTCGAGCCAGCACCGCCATTCATTGTGATCATGGCTGATCGTCCCCTATCAATAACCCGTGCCTGCCTTCTCCCCATATCCCTTGACTCCACTAGCCCCTAGAGCTCTATCTAACTCTCTCTTAAATCCATCCAGTGATTTGGCCTCCACTGCCCTCTGTGGCAGGGAATTCCATAAATTCACAATTCTCTCGGTGAAAATGTTTTTTCTTACCTCAGTCTTAAATTACTATTTTCTAAACGGGGAGAGAATCCAGAAATCGGAGGTGCAAAAGGACGGGAGTGCTGGTGCAGGATTCCCAAAAAGTTAATTTGCAAGTTGAATTGGTAGTAAGGAAGGTAAAGAATACAAGAGGGCAAGAATACAAAAACAGGGATGTAATGATGAGTCTCTATAGGTGCTGATCAAGCTGTATTTGGAGTATTGTGAGCAATTTTGGACTCCATATGAGAGGAAGGATGTGCTGGCTCTGGAGAGAGTCGGGAGGTTTACAAGAATGATCCCAGGAATGAGTGGTTTAACATGTGATGAACGTTTTACGGCACTGGGCCTATACTCGCAGGAGTTTAGAAGGATGAAACTGCCTCAACTACCTCCTCTGGCAGCTTGGTCCATACACTTTGTGTGAAAAAGTTACCTCTCAGATTCCTATTAAATTTTTCCCTCTTCACCATAAACCTATAGCCTCTGGTTCTCGATTCTCCAACTATGGACAAGTTTACCCGATCTATTCCTCTCATGATTTTATACACCTCTATAAGATCAACCCTCCTGCGCTCCAAGGAATAGAGTCCCAGCCTGCTTAACCTCTCGTTATAGCACAGACCTTCGAGTCCAGGCAACATCCTCATAAATCTTCTCTGTACCCATACCAACATAACAACATTTGTCCTATAATTTGGTGCCCAGAACTGAACACAATTAAATACGGTCTCACCTTCGTCTTATATAACTGCAACAAGACTTTCCATCTTTTATATTCAGTACACTGACTGATGAGGGCCAATGTGCCAAAAGCCCTTTTGACCACCCTATCTATCTGTGATACCACCTTCTAGAAATTATGTACCTGCACTTCTTGATCCCTCTGCTCCACAACACGCCCTAAAGCTCTACCAATCACTGTGTAGGCCCTGCCCATGTCAGACTTTCCAAAATGCAACACTTCACATTTCTCTGTATTAAATTCCAAATTTAATTTGTTTCCCCTTTCCAGCTCCGAGGACGAATTAGATATTCTACTCCATGGCACGCCTGAACGCAAACGCAAATTGATCAAGGAATATTTAACGGGTGAAAGTGAATCCAGCGATGACGAATTTGAGAAGGAGATGGCAGCAGAGCTGGATACCACCATGAAGGTTATTGAGGGGAGCTGGTCATTCACACCTGAAGGTATGTTTTAGAATAAATTAATGCTCCTTCACGTCATTCCACTGTCTCTGGTTTTACTAAATTAAACCCTGATTAACTATATTCAAAGAGTAATGTAAATAGATGTTTGGTAGACCATTACACTATATGATCTCTGAGTATTGGTGTTTAAGAATTTGATGAATAGGACTCACAAGTGTCAGAACTCTACACCAGAACCCTGCAACTCAACAGGAGACAAAAGTTTACATGCACCACCTCAAAACTCATCTATTCGGTGCTCCCAATGTAACGTCCTTTACATCAGCAATACCAAGCGTAGACTAGGTGACCGTTTCGCCAAACACATGTACTCGATCTGCCAAGTCCTCCCAGATCTCCAGTTGCTAACCATTTTAACAACCCTTCCCATTCACATACTGACTTTTCTGTCTTGGACCTCCACGCAAACTGAAGGTGATGACAACCGAACAATATGAACATTGACTTCTCTTATTTCAAGTAATACCTCCCTTTTCCTCTCTCTTTCCTGTGCCCCCCACACCACCCATTTTTACTATTGTTTCTCAACCCCCCCCCCCCTTCATGAACTCATCTCCTACCCCTGTCCCTCATTTTCCTTTTATCCTTCTGCCATCTTCTACCTATATCCTTCTCTCTGGTTTTATATTTCACTTCTCTCCTCATCTGACACTCTTTTGTCTCATTTTCTCCTCTTTGTCACTTACTCCATCCATCTGCCAATCAAAACACCCCCTTACCTGTATTCCTTGCCAGGTTTTTTTTCTGGCTCCACCTCACTTTTCCATCTTTCTCCTCCCTGCTGCAATCACTCTAAAATAAGGACCCAACCCGATATGGTACCCGTCCATTCCTTCCACAGATGCTGTCTGACCTGTGTGTTTGCTCAAGATTCCACGATCAGCAGTTCCTTGTCCAGAACTCTAAATTTGTTGTTCATTGGAGGCAGAAAACGGTCCTAAATTTTTCAACAGTCTCAAATAAATTAACATGGTGAATTTGTGAAAACTGTGGAAAATTAGAAAGTCACCACTCACCTCTCAGGGCCTGCTGCACTGTTAGGGGTATGCTTCACTGCATAACTAATTTATGCTATGTTTTGATGTTTGGTACAATGTAAAGGGGGCTTTGGATCTAAACTGAGTTACACCTGCTTTATCTGTCTTTTATGGGTTGTTGCACAGTGAGCTTCATAAAATCTGATGTTATCCCACGTTGTCAGTGGGCCTGTGCTCTTTATCACTTGGGTGCTGTACCAGCTATTGAACTGTTTCCTATTCTCTTGCAACATTTCATGCCTTGCTAAATAGAATTTTGTCACATGTAAGGAATTTTAATGTGATTTTGCCCTCGATCTCTTTGGTCTTTCATGTCAGGTGCTTCCTCCAGTGCCGTGAGCTCTCAGTCGCGAGCTGCTCCCGAACAGCAATACTACAACGAAGTGTACTTTGACTCGGACTCTGAGGGTGAAGATGAACAGGGTAGGTACTTCACTTCTTTGGTTCTTTACTTGCAGTAGGAAGAATATAGAGAATTATGTAGATGAGGGAAATTGTGACACCCACAATTCGGATCTGTCTGTGACTGCAGGAGCAGCTTCAGTCCATCCTGATGCCACTGGCATCCTCATTCAATTGCCTGCATTTTGTTCAATTTGGTAAGAATGGTTTATCATTGATCTTGCAGAGGAAGCTATGAGCACTTGGGTGGCGCAGTGATAGAGCTGCAGCCTTACAGCGCCAGAGACCTGGGTTCCATCCTGACAACGGGCTGTCTGTTCAGAGTTTGCATGTTCTCCCTGTGACCGCGTGGGTTTTCTCTGGGTGTTCCAGTTTCCTCCCATACTCCAAAGAGGTACAGGTTTGTAGTTTAATTACAGTAGCTTTGGTAAAATTATAAATAGTCCCTAGTGAGTAGGATTTGGCCTGTTCAACCTGCTACCCTCAGCACTAGGACAAATAGACTCAAGAACAGTTTCTTTCCAAAATCCATTATCTCCCTGAACTCACACATGCACTGGCTTCACAGCCTAACCCCCAGACTTTCATCTATCCACCTACTGTAAATGTAATTTCCAATATGTGCAATAACCCATACTGGATATAGGAATCCTATTTATTCATTCTATTTATCCATTGTCTTTTTATAGATATGTATATAGCGCCGCAGAACTGTGCACCTTATCCCCCCTCCCCCCTTTTTGTTTTGCACTGAATAGGAGCTTTTAATCTCATTGTACATTTGTATAGTTACAATAAAAGGCATTCTGATTCTGATTCTGATAGTACTAGTGTATGGGTGATCGCTGGTTGGCACAGACTCGGTGGGCCTGTTTCCGCATTGTGTCTTTAAAGTAAGGTCATTGTCCCTGCCTACAGTGCCGCAGACCAAGCTGAAGAAAGCAAACTCAACCCCAGTTTCTAGACCTGTGATAATTTTAGTGACATTTGCTGCAAAAATGAGATTCAAGACTTGCCAATGATGGCTTTTGCGGGTAAACAGCCCAACTTGCCCCACTTAAGGGCAGTATGAAGATTAATCATGAGCAAAGTACCAATGGTTGCAGGCTCTGTGACATGAGCAAGTGAGAGGTAATCTCTTTGTAGCTCAAGAAGGAACAAAGTGGGAATTTATCGTCTTTGAATGAGTCATATTCCTCGTTAGACTTTGTAATATCTTACTTTATAGTTAAATGGCATAGGAGTCCATTTAGCCTATCATGTCTAGTCAACACAGTGGATCAATACTATTAATTCTATTCCCCTCTCCTTATTTCCCTGTATCCTTGTTACTAATTTCATCTTACATATACCAGTCAACTTCCCTCTTTTTACTTTTGCCATTAATGTACACAACGAGGCGATTTCCAGGAACCAATTTGTTGGAATGTGGGAGAAAAATGGAGCAACTGGAGAAAACCCACACAGACATGGAGTGATTGTGCAAATTATAGAACATAGAAAAGCACAGGAACAGGCCCTTTGATCCTAAAGACTGTACTAAATATAATACCTCAGCTGCCTGCACGTGATCCATTTGCCTCCATTTCCCGCATATCCATGTGCCTATCTAAAAGCCTCCACCACTAGTCCTAGCAGTGTGTTCCAGTCATCCACCATCCTTTGTGTAAAAAAAACCTGCCCCACACATCTCCTTTAAACTTTGTCCTGCTCACCTTAAAACTATGCCCTCTAGCCTTTGAGGACCTGAGTTATGGGACGTTAAATTACACTTAGATTTACTTGTGAGGTAAAATTAATTTAAAATGTCTTGGTAAGATTCCGTTTAGATACAGATTCCGTTTAGATGTGATGCAGACAGAATCCATTTGCTCTTCACTACTTCAGTTACATCTTGTCCAGTATATATCGCTGACTGGAGCCGTGAGATGCTAGTCACCCTGTCTGCAATGTACTTGTGGTGCCGCACAATGCCTTCAGGGTTCTATCAAGTCATTTTTATTCACGAGACAAATGGAGAAATGTTATCCTTCTTCTTCTTTCATGTGGCATGCACAGCCTAAAGTTGTTGGGACAACTTGTTCTATTTGATCTTCCGTTTGTGCACGTCGAGTTGATTGCATTAGTCGAAACAGGGCGGACCACGTGAAGGTTGCAATCTTCCCCCCTGAGAAATGCTATTGTGGAGGTTTTGGAACAGAAATGTGGGAATGAAAGGTGACCATGATGTTGGATTATTGTCAAGAGCCCTTACAGTGATCCATCCCTCTTAGAATAAACCCTCAAACTTTCCCTCTATAAATATAAAACAATCATAAATGTTTATTTTACTTCGGAGTCACGTGAGTGACTTCGTGAAGACCCCGCCAACACGCATGCGCGGCATATCGTCGCGCGCATTTGCTACCGGCAAGCTGGGGGGGGAGTGCGCTTCTCCACCAGCTCCTTCAAAAGACGGCTCCAGGTAAGTGAAACTAACCTAGAGCTGGTTCTTCTGTAAGGTTTGTCTTACAGAAGCGATGGAAGAGAAGAGGAAGCTTTCCACGAGCCGCGGGCCGCGGCAATCTTCCTCGGGGCTACCCGCAGGATTGACAACACCTGTTAGACCGGGGAAGCCGGTGCGGAAGTCGGACCCTATGGAGTCGGGAGGGCCCGATTCGCCTCCGTTGTTACCGGCAGGAAAGTCCGCACGGGAGCAGGGGGAAGGAGACCCTGACTTCGTTCCACCGTCGCCCAAAGTCAGGGCTGGTGGGAAAAAGGCACCACGGGTGTCTCGCACGGCAAGTACCGCTTCTGTTTTACAGGTCCCCAGGGAGCAGACTCGAGGGAAAGCCGTGCAGAAATCAAGCCCAGCTGCTGCAGTGGGCATTGATATACCGCAGGGGAAACCTGCGAGGTTCCAGGCTGGCAACCGTACTGCTGGAGCAGCATACCCTGCAGGGGCAGGAGGTACCAGCTCTGCACCGGAACAGGCTGCCGGAGCGCAGACCGGTGGCAGGAAAATGCGGTTAGGCAATCCCGCTGCTGCGGGTAAAGCCAGCCAAGCGCCGTCACAGACCCCTGGGGGTGAGGGTGACGGTGTGCCTGCACGGACCACGGAGCCGGTATTGGGGACCGGTTCCGACTCTTTTCCTCTGCCTGTTCATCAGGTAGAGACGCCGCTGAGGTCCGAGAGGCATCGGGCTAGCGGGTTGTCCGTGCGGAGGTCGTTCAGCCCCGCAGGAGTGGGTGCTGACGAATACCTGTCAGCGCACCTCGTGCAGGTGCGACCAACTGGCAGAAGCCCCAGCGACTCAGCAGGGCCTGGGGAAGTCGACCTGTCGTCCGCGTGTAGCGGCGGCGGTCGCATGGCGCGAATGGAGCAAATGGTGGAGGTGCTCTATCAGCGGGACCTGGAACGACAGGAACGGGAGTCCTTGCGGTCTGGGAGTAAGAGCAGGGTGCCTCTGTCGATTTCACCCTCGTCTATCGCCAGCAGGCACAGTGAGCGGATGGGTGATTTTGAGGAGGAAGACCAACCCGCAAGACCAGAAGCTGAAGAGATGCTGGAGGCTGTTGTAAAGTTTGGAAAACCAACTGCCGTTGGAGAGCCACTACATCCGAAAATAGCGGCCTCTATCAATTACTTAACATCTCACCAGCTCCAAGACAATGTCATTGGGGAGACATTGGAAAAATACAAGGCCCCAGCAAATTGTGTGTCCCTCAGTGTGCCGAAGGTCAATCTGCCAATTTGGGGAAACATAAACAGCAACACCAGGGCACAGGAGGGCAAGCTCCAGAAAATCCTCAGACTATTGACGTCCGGAATCACGGCTTTTGCGAGGACATTGGATGCAGCAGATGTGTCAGAAGAACAGCAGGACGCATTAGCCCTCCTGTGCAATGCACAGTTTGAAATAAACTGTTTCAGGAAAAGCTCCATTCGGCCCAACCTAAACCCAAAATTTGC
This sequence comes from Raja brachyura, assembly GCA_963514005.1. Next base: position 36,342,357 of record OY740802.1, on the reverse strand, counting down.
TGGGTTGTGCCGCACCTCCACCACACCACCAACAACACAGCTGTTTGGGGAGGACCTGTCTAAGCAGGTAAAAGAATTGGATGAAGAGGCCAAAACGGTGGGGCTTGTGAAGCAACCTGTGTCCAGTAGAAATCTGCCGTATCGACGGCAGCGACCTTATCCTTCATCCAGACCCAGGTGGCAGTCGGATAGGAATCCAAGAACATACCCGACAAAAACTTACCTACCACCGGCTCCCCAACAGCAGTTCCACCCTCAACAACTACAACAACCGTCTTTTTTAGGGCAGGATCCTCCGAAGCCCGCGTGGAAAATGCGGCCACTACCAGCATCAGCCCACAGGCCGCAAAAGCCCCCATTCTCCAGACCCCGGAAGTAACCATGGAGGTAAGGGGGTTTGGTTCTCGTCAAAAAGTAGCAGAGGTACCCTCACAGATTGGTGGACGGTTGCAGTACTTTGCGGCTGGTTGGGGAAAAGTCACGTCTGACGTCTTTATTCTCCAAAGTATTCAGGGTTATGTGATAGAGTTTATTAATGCCAAACTTCCCCCTACGCAGCATGTGCCTCATCGCAAGTTTGCGCTTTCTCAAAAAGAGATGGAGGTAGGACATGCAGAAATTTTACGATTAGAGGAAAAAGGGGTGATAGAAAAAACGACACATGAGCCAGTTGAGTTTGTGTCCAACATCTTTACAAGGCCTAAAAAAGATGGTGGTTGTCGTATTATCATTGACCTAACCCAGTTGAATACTTTTGTGCAATACACCCATTTTAAAATGGAAACGTTTGAAACAGCTAAACAGTTACTTAGCAAAGGATGCTTTATGGCCTGCATTGATTTGAAAGATGCATACTATACAGTTCCTATCACACCGTCTCATAGGAAGTTTTTGAAATTTGTCTGGAAGGATCAGTTGTGGCAATATAAAGCGTTACCCAACGGAATTACAACAGCGCCTCGGCTGTTTACGAAAATTGTTAAACCTATTCTGGCATATCTCAGGAGACAAAATCATATCGTCATGGCATACTTGGACAATATATTGATCATAGGAGAATCCTTAGAGTTGGCACAGCTAGCGGTTGCAGCTACTATAGCTATATTTGAAGAATTGGGGTTTGTCATCCATCCAGACAAATCAAGGTTTAATCCCTCACAGGTTATGGATTATTTGGGGTTCACTATTAACACGAATCAGATGATGGTCACTGTCCCAACTGGGAAAGCTGTAGAGATTCAAGAAACTTGTAACAACTTTGCTTGTGCTGCGGTACTCACTATTCGACAAGCTGCTAAGGTAATTGGGAAGCTTGTAGCTACATTTCCTGCTACACAGTTTGGGCCACTACATTATCAAAATTTACAAAGAGCAAAAATTTCAGCATTAAAAGCAAATGCTGGACATTTTGACAGACCCATGCAGCTGCCGATAAAGGCAAAAATTGAGTTACAATGGTGGGCTAACAATATTGGTGACTGTTATAGACCCATCATTGTCTCGAACCCATCAGTTGTGGTACAAACAGATGCAAGTGCCCAAGGATGGGGAGCGACGGATACTGTAACCAGTTGCGGGGGCAGATGGGACGCTCATGAATTCACACTTTTACAGTCACAAGGGATAAACTATTTGGAGATGCTAGGTGTTTTCCATGGGCTACGGGCATATTGCACAAAATTAAGTCATTTACATGTCCGTCTTCAAATAGATAATACCACGGTGGTAGCATACGTCAATCATATGGGTGGTATCAGGTCAGTATCTTGTGATGAATTAGTTAACACAATTTGGCACTGGTGTATTGAAAGAAACATTTGGATCTCAGCAACCTATCTTCCAGGGAAGCTCAATACAGTGGCAGACACCAGGTCACGAGTATTTAATGATAACATTGAGTGGATGCTGAATCCGAAGATATTTGCTGAAATAATAGCTAAATTCGGTACACCAGATATTGACCTTTTTGCGTCTAGGTTGAACCATCAGATACCAACATATGTGTCTTGGGAACCAGACCCTGGGGCAGTAGCAATGGATGCATTTTCTCTCCATTGGGGGAAATGGTTCTGCTACGCATTTCCCCCATTCTGCCTCATCAGCCGGGTATTGCAGAAAATCAAATTAGATTCTGCTTCAGGTATACTGATTATACCCGACTGGCCTACGCAACCATGGTATCCGGTGGTCCTCCAGATGGTCAAAAGTCCATGGGTGCAAATTGCTAAACGCACAAATTTGATTATGAACCCAGTTACTGGGGAAATTCACCCGTGCCATCGCCACTTAAACCTGTTGGCTTGCAGGTTCTAAGAAGACCGCTTCTAGAGGCTGGGATCTCCTCTAGGGCCATGGACCTCATCGTCGCTTCCTGCAGAGTTTCAACCAGAAGGCAGTATCTCACTCAAATCAGGAAATGGGAGGCATACTGCGCTAGAACTTCTACCACCTATAACTCTGCTACAATCCCTGACGTTCTGGAATTCCTGGCGGGCCTTCATTACGATGAGGGCCTTAGCTACAGTGCCATCAATAGCGCCAGGAGTGCGCTCTCCTCATACCTCAACATAGGTGTGGGGTCTAGTCAACTGGTGTCAAAATTCATGAGGGGAGTGTTCAACACCAATCCCCCACGACCCAGATATGACATCATATGGGATGTAGGGGTAGTGCTGACCCTATTAAGAAACTGGTCTCCCATGGCAGAGTTACCACTTCACAAGCTCACCCTCAAAGTGGTAATGCTGATGGCACTGACAACGGCTCAGCGGGTGCAGACCCTGCAGAAACTACGACTTGATAGAATGGTCTGGACTCCGCAAACAGTAACATTCATCGTCGAAGGGTTACTTAAGCAGCACAGGCCAGGTGCGCTAGGGCTGCAGTTGGAATTCCGGGCGTATCCCACAGACACCACCCTCTGCGTAGTCACCCATATTCGCCACTATATTCAACGAACCAGTATCATTAGGAAGATGGAACAAGGGCTCTTTATCAGCCACAAGAAGCCTCATCACTGGGTGACTGGTTCAACGATTGCAAGGTGGCTCAGGGAAGTATTGGATGCAGCTGGGATAGATACTAATATGTTTAAATCTCATTCTACCAGGGTTACATCCACTTCAGCGGCGAGGACCATGGAGGTGCCCATGGATCATGTCCTCGCTACCGCGGGATGGGCCAGTGAATCCACATTCCAGATTCTACAATAAACCGGTGGCCAAACCCGCGATGTTTGCGGAAGCTGTGCTGGGAGCTGCTCCGTAAATTTGTTTTGTCCCCGAGTTAGGGGTCTTATTATTTGTGTTATTAAACATTCATTTATTTTTCAGCCTGTCCAGTCTGGAATGTATTACTAAACTTCCTCCATCAGAATTACGGCAGTGTGGCAGCATGGACGTGGTCCAGGGCATGTAATCACAGAGCTTTGAAATCTTCACGAAGTCACTCACGTGACTCCGAAGTAAAATAGTAAGATTAAACAAGAACTTACCAGTTTGAAGTTTGATCTTTATTTTATGAGGAGTTGCGATGAGGGATTTCGTGCCCTCCGCTCCCAACCCTCTATTATAAGTTCAACTGGTATGGTCAAGTTTTAATCTTCCTATCTTCGGGTTGTGATCTGTGATTCCACACCGCTGCTTTGAAGAATGCCGCGCATGCGTGTTGGCGGGGTCTTCACGAAATCCCTCATCGCAACTCCTCATAAAATAAAGATCAAACTTCAAACTGGTAAGTTCTTGTTTAATCTTACTAATTTATTTTATAAATGAGGGATACCTTGTAGCAAAGGCAATCTATGATCTCTCCACTCATTGTAACTTGAGAATTAAGTTTTTGTTATAGTGGCTTTGGTATATTGCTGTATGCACAGCTTCACTTTGAAAATTACTTTAACTGCCGCTGTTATCTCTGCAGAAGGAAGTGGTTCAAAGAAGAAATGCAGGAAGCGGCAGAAGGTTTTGACAAATGATGAGCTTTTGTATGACCCGGATCAAGATGATCGTGACCAGGCCTGGGTTGACATGCAGAGGAGAGGGTGAGTATTAAAGATACCTTTTCTCCTAGTGTTACTTCAATTGATGTAAATTCTCAAAACAATGGTGCTTCGTCAATATACGAATTAATTCCTGATCTAGTTTGCACTATCAGAGTTGTTAAAAGTTCACCAAGCTTGACTTGATTTCAAACTTAACTTTGGCAATGAAGATTTTAACTTCCTCCCTGCCTGTCTCTGCTCCTCAGCATTTTGTTAATTTCTTAGGGTTATCTCAGTGGGGCCAATTTATTGGAGTTCAGTTAACTTTTATATGTGGCCGTTTTTTATGATTGGATTCTAATGTCATAAGTGATAGGAGAATTAGACATTCGGCCCTTCAAGTCTGCTCTGCCATCATGGCTGATCTATCTCTCCATCCTAACCACATTCTTCTGCCTTCTCCCCATAACCCCTGTCAGCCATATATCCCCATATTGAGATCCAGTTTGGTTGTTACTAAGATGAATCTGTGAATTCCCAGTGGCACATTAGTCTTCTCACGAGCCTGCGGCGTGAACATATCTAATAATGGCCATGGATCACAAATGTTAAGAGATCTGAATCATGGTAAATACGTATTGGTTAAAAAGACACAAAGTGCTGGAGTAAATTATAAACCTGTTCCCAGCATTGATCTGGTGAAAATCTTTCCTTATGATTCTTCAGCCAAGTTAATATCCATTTTATTTATCTGATCATCTATATACTGACCTTTAGTATCATGATAACCAATTGATTTTCTTTACCAAAATCAATAGATTGCATCAACTTTCTTCTCATAGTATATATAATTCAATTGTAAATGTATGCAAAAGCTCAGGAAGGTATATCTCCCGTTATACTTTTTACAGCTATCGTGGACTTAAGCAACACATGTCAGAATCGCTGCCAATCCCCGTCAGCGATGCAGTTTTGAACTGCCCAGCATGCATGACAACTCTGTGTCTGGATTGCCAGCGGTAAGCAGTAGCATTTGACTAGTGTGTGTGTGTTAGTGGCCTGCTTTACTGCATTGGGTTTAGTCCAAAGTTGATATTAAATTCAGTGGAAAGTCAGGTGGCAGGGCAGCTGTACTAATAAGAGAGCAGCTGGGACTCTTAGATATATCAACTGGTTTTTTTTTTAATGTGGATGCAGGGTCACCCTCCACAACACATGAAAATTAAGAAACTGGATGCTGGAACTCTGAAGCAAAAATCTGCAGGTGCTCTTCAGCAAATTAAGCTGCATCTGTACAAAAAGTTATTTTACAGTAATCAAAAAGGTTGGGGAGGGATAGGCAGATGGAAAGGAGGGAGAAAGCAAGGACTACCTGAAATTGGAGGAGTCAACGTTCATACCGCTGGGGTGTAAACCACTCAAGCAAAATATGAGGTGGTGCACCTCAAATTTGCGGAGGGACTCACTCTGGCCATGGAGGAGGCCCAGGACAGAAATGTCGGATTCGGAATGGGAGGGGGAGTTGAAGTGCTGAGCCACCAGGAGATCAGGTTGATTATTGGAAACTGAGAAGTGTTGGACGAAGCAATCGCCAAGCCTGCGCTTGGTCTCACCGATGTAGAGCAGTTGACACCTGGAACAGTGGATGCAATAGATGAGGTTGGAGGAGGTGCAGGTGAACATTTGCCTCACCTGAAAAGACTATTTGGGTCCTTTAATGGAGTCGAGGGGGGAGGTAAAGCAACAAGTGTAGCATTCCCTGTGGCTGCAACGGAAAGTACCAGGGGAGGGGGTGGTTTGGGTGGGAAGAGACAAATCGACCATGGAGTTACGGAGGAAAGGTCCCAACCTGAAACGTCGCCTATTCCTTCACTCCATAGATGCTGCCTCACCTGCTGAGTTTCACCAGCATTGTCTACCTTCGATTATTCTAGCATCCACAGTTCTTCATTTTTAAAGTGGTTTTCTATCTTTCATGTAGAACAGAGTATTTTATTACACTTCAGGTGAAAGTAAAAGTGATTAGTGTTATTGTAATTGGAGACCATGTGTAAGGTTGAAATTTGTTTGAGGATAAAGGCAGCACTTAAAATCCACTCTCTGGTCTACTAACTCTGCCACTGCTTATCTTCAGCGCATCTTCAAATGCTGTCCTGCTGCATTTTACTTGATAGACTTGGTTTTAAAGAATGAGGATGAAGTCAACTATTGTATTCTGGAGCAACATTGATACTGGAACATACTTAAACTATTAGTGAAAGCAGATCTATGTGAAGGCAGGAGCAGTTTTATATAAAAATGTAATTTTTTTTCCTTTATTTGTTCAGGCACGACTTGTACAAGGAGCAGTACAGAGCTATGTTTGTGATGAATTGTATTATCAACAGAGGAGAAATTCTCAAGTACAAGAATCCTACCAATGGGAAAAGGAGGAACAGATCCAAGAAAGTGAAATATCCAAGTGACAAAACCACAGGCAGCTCAGAGCAGCATGGGGAGGAGATATATCATCCAGTACGCTGTGCTGAGTGTTTAGTGGAAGTAGCGGTTTTTGACAAAGATGAAGTATATCATTTCTTTAACGTTCTGGCTAGCCACTGTTAGTGTCCCAATTTTAAAAGAAAAGTTAATTGTTGGTCCTAGTGGGAACCTAACACCAGCGATGAAGTAGTGTTGCTTAACTGGCCAGGCAGTACCAAAACTGCAGAATAGTCAGTTTGAGTTCCAAGTTGGCTTAGTGAGGCCACAGAAACAAGATTGTAATCAAAATTAAGGTGAAGTACACCAGTATAAACCTTAACTAAGATAACAATTAGGATGGGAACACTGACAATGTGTAGCTTTGCAATGCTGAGAGGAAGATTGGAAGTTTCAAAATTAAAACAAATGAATCTCCATCATTAAATCTACATTGATTTTCTAATGTACTCTGACATCTCAGGAGAAATCCTTTGCAACTGTGTACACATCCAAACTAAATTTGATCTTGCCTATCTTCGGTTGCATGCCCGTCTTCCCCTAGAGGAAATTTGTCAAACGAGGTAGTAATTGCTGAAATTCACCCAATGTCATCGATCTGTTCAAGACCGTGCAAGTCCTATTCACTTGTTCCCTGTTTAATTTTTCCATATATGCCATATCTGCACAGCATATATCAGCATGGATTAGGGAGAGTTAGTGGCCATTTAATATACCAATCCACATGGCTACGAGGGGAAATAATGTGCAAACTGCATTCACACTGCAGATCAGGACTGAACCAGTCACTAGAACATCAGCAAAATATGTACAGGTTGGTTACTCGGATTTACCAGAAATAGCCAAGAATAATCCTTTTCACAACCCTTCCACCAATTCTATGCATTTCATTGTAAAAAGTATTGCACGGCTAAAAAGCTGATATCTCCCTAAACTATGGTCAGGCAAAATCTATCTTTGACAAAGCACTCCGACCCAATTAGTTGAGGGGAGTAGGATTATTCAGTGGTATTGTTTGATATGACCACCGACTACTGAAATATTCAACAGTGAATGTAATCTCGCAAGCAGAGGAGGAACTCTACTATTGGATGCCAAATCAGCTCATTTGAAAAATCAGATTACATGACCATCCTTCACGGAACCAATATGTGACTAAAATTCAAAAGATGAGCTGTATATTTCCACACAAGTACAGTTCTATTAAAATTAAAACAACTCAATGAGCTTGTGAAGTCTGTTTCCATGTTATTTGTTAAATAATAAATCTGATTTGCAAGGCAAATCTCATGGAATTCTCATTGAAACTATTCTTATCAAGGTGAATCCCAAAATAATGTTCAACATTTGTTTTGTGTACTTACATTGAGCATCGGCCATCAAAAGATCTTCCAAACATTTTTTTAATTCTAGCTTTATTTACTTTTCACTATGCAGATATACCGTGAAAAAACTTTGACTGGAACAGAAGTGATTGACTATACATTTAACCAAAAACATTAAAATCACTTTTATTGATACACGACTGCAATTACTTAGATTTAGCAGTAATCTAGCAAAAAGTTAGAATTACAGAAACATTCAAACACTCGAGTTAACAATATTACAGCCTAAATCTTTCAGAAAAATGTGGAGTGCGGGCAACTGTTAGTGGCTTATCACTGGGTTTGATGTCCACTGTTTTGTAATGTCGCACAGGATTTGCTTTGTGCACCTGCAAAAGACAGATGTTGATTCAGATAAGTTGAACATTTAAAGCAAAATTGAGCTAACAGAGGCAGGCACAATAACATTTAAGGCACTGACCGGTACATGGATAAGGAAGGTTTGGAAAATATTATCTTAGATTATCTTGTTTGGCATAGATGAGTTGGATCAAAAAGCCTGTTTCCATGCTGTACAGCTAACAGATTGTAAAATAGAATTTGCTGGAGGGGCTAATTTAGAAAATACACCAAAAGCAACTTTCTCTTAATGGAAAGGGTACAATGCCAGACATGTCACACCATATGGAAAATCTCATTCAGGATTTCACAAAAAACCCCAACAGCAGCTTGACGTATCAGGATAGCCACGTAGCATATTTATCCATCAGTTTATATACAGCTAACATTCAAGAGTTACTGCTTGATACCAACATTTCCACAAAATAATTTAAAGTATTCCTGCCATGTTGGTAGATATAAATGTTTGAAACAACGATCACTGGGACTTTATCCATTTTGCTTTGGTATGTTATTATATTTAAGCCAATTAGAAGCCCCGAGGGTTTAAAAAAAAAAATGGAGGTAGAGGAAGTAATTGTAGGTTGTAGTCATTCATTCTTCAACACCTTCCTCCCTTAAATGACTGTCTGTACATTGTACTTTGACAGTTCTACTGCACTAACAAATGCTATATTTATAAACAAATTGGTGCCTGTGCAGAAAAAAAACAAAAAACTGCATCACATTCAGTCTTAAATGCACCAGAGCAAAATTATACATTTCCAAACAGCATCAGTGGAACAGTTTGTAGATAACCATTTCCATTATCAAATACTCACAATTTCCTGTCGAAGTCTAGCCATTTCATCTTTTTCAAGCTCTTCAGCTTCTTTCTTCTTTTCCTGCATAAGTTTTTCTCGCATGGCTTTTTCTTCTGCTTTGCGCATTTCAAATTCCATGCGCTCTTTTGCACGCTTCTCTGTTGCTAATTCAAACTTCTCTTGAGCCATAGAAGGGAACCTTTCTAGGTTTGAGCAAAATGGAAGAGCTAAGATTTTTACCCAGGTTATCCAAAGTAATTAGAGGAAAGAGCAAAATAATTTACATCTTTAACAATTCATCAAACATCTTTAAAATCTACTAGAACGCCATATTTCTACTTGGTATGCCAGTATTATAGCCAATTATTTAAATCGCCAGTAGGCTGTGGGCCGAGGTCATTTAAATTTGTAACGCAAATCATGTAACTATATGAATTTATCAAAGTGTAAAAATTATAGAAATCATACCTGAAACTTGTCAAGAACAAAACCTGCACACATTTTTAAAATGATAAAAACCCTCCTATTTTCCAAGTAGTAATTGTCCAATCAATGCACTTTAGACAGTTTCATGGTAGCTAGGCAGCGAGCACTCTGGGATCATGGCTGCCTCCTAATTACATCAAAACAATAGCAAGGTTTTGAAGGAACCTTGCTGATAATTTGCTCGGGCTGTCGGGACCCCGGTCGAGCTGTCTAGCCCCAGTGAGTGCTGTGAAGGGTCGGGCGGGCTGCCGTGCCCCGGTGAGTGCTGCGAGGGACCGGTCATGCTCCGGTGGAAGCTGCCAGGGGCATGTCGGGCTGTTGGTAGGCCGGTGGATTGATCGGTCTGTCAGGCCCTGGTGAATGCCGCAAGGGGTTGGTCGGGCTGTCGGCCCACCGTGGGTGCTGCAAGGGGTCGGCCGGGCTGTCGGACGGCCAGTGTTGCAGCAAGCGGGCGGACTGACAGAGCCGGCGCTATGGGCGTGCTCCCCACCATCACCATGATGATCCAGGAGGGCATGCTGGCCAAGGTGGATGTGCTGAGTGGCCACATTTACAGAGCTCGCAGCTGGTCCCAAAGCAGCTCTAACCCCAGCCTGGGCAGCTCTGGGAGCAAGCTAGGGTTAGGCATTTTCCTCTCAGTGGAAGATGCCTTAGCCTTTCCCCAGTCTGCATACTGGCAGTCAGTGGGGTTCAGTAAACGGGGAAACCCATAGGAACTGCCCTTGCCCATTAATTAGGCTGGTTCAGGAGCCAGACCTCCGTGGCAGTCTCATTCAAAATAAACTCAATTATATTATCTATAATATAATTAACTAGTCATATTCACAAGACATATATATGGTATAATAATATGGTTTAAATAGACAGCACCACGGAATTAGGCTCCTCATGGAGAGTTTGAATAGGTTGGGACTATTCCTTGGAGCGCAAGAGGATGAAGGGTGATCTTACTGAGGTGTATAAAAATCATAATAAATTGGGTAGATGCAGAGTCCCTTGCTCAAGACTAGGTGAATCGAGGACCAAAGGACATAGGTTTAAGGTGAAGGGGAAAAGATAAGCAGTAACTTTTTCCACCTAAAGATGTGGTGGGTATATGGAACAAGCTGCCAGAGGTAGTTGAGGCAGGGACTACCCCAACATTTAAGATACAGACAGGTACATGAATATGACAGGTTTGTTGGGATATGGACCCAACGCAGGCTGATGGAACTAGTGCAGCTGGGACATGTTGGCCAGTGTGGGTAAGTTGGGCCGCAAGACCCGTTTCCACGCTATCACTCAATGACTAAGCATTTGTACATGCAGCAAAATCTCATTTCACAGTGAAGTTACCAAGGTAATAAATACCTGTTAATGATTGGTCTGCCTTCTTTGGTTGAAATGGTTCACGATTAGCAACAGAATTGGGTCTAGCTTTAAAACATGCTGCTTCTTTTTGCTTTCTCAGCTCTTCCTTCATCTGCAAAGAGGAAATAGTTTATATTGGAAGCAATGTGTGCAAGAGCAGGTTGCAAGATTGAAATCACAGCAGTAGGTTCCCAAGACAAACAGTACAAATTCATTTCAGTTAGTTTATCTCCATCTATATTACTAAAAGTCTGATCTTGACCACTTCCTGTTGTTCTGTATATTGATTTTAGAAAAAACACTGCCACTTACGGCTGTGATTTTTGGCCATCTTACTCAGTTCCCCTCCGCTGTGCAGGACAAGTGAATTTCTCCCATCGATGAAAAATAAAAGAGTTATTAGTGTTTAAAAAATGTTGATATTCTCTCTTGAAGGCACGCCTCTTCCGGAGGGATTATAAAACCCAGAAGTGTTGAGTGCCTCCGTCAGTCTCTGCAAGATGGGGGAGCGAGAGGGTCACATCTCCCAGTCTCAGCTGTGAATAACACTGAACACGTCTACCAAACAGTGCTGTTTCACTGTCCTTGAGTGCCCTTAATGTGGTTTGGAAATGAAAATGTGGTTGGTTTGAAATAAAGTAAAGCACTGCAAATGGTTGTTGGTGGTGGTTGGTTCGAAATGACAAATGCTTAAAAGTCTAAACTTGACAACTTCCTGTTTGCACTGTATATTGATTTTAGATAAAACGTTACCACTTACAGCTGTGATTTTTGTCATCTTACTCAGCCCCCTCTGCTCATCAGGTGCAGAGGATTTTTCCCATCAATGAAAAATAAGTGTTATTGGTTTAAAAAATGGTGAGTCTGTCAATCACACCATGAGAGCCACGCTCCTTCCGGTGGGAGGGATTATAAAACCCTGAAGTGTGGGCGTGACTCAGTTTCTGCAAGATGGGGAGGGAGAGGTCACGACTGTCTGAGCTGTGAATCAACTGAACACACTGAATGTCTACTGATCTGTGAGTGTGGTGTTTTGTGTGGTTTTATGGTGGGTTCACTCTGCTTGAAATTGTATGAAACTACATTTGAATGTGGTGGCCTTGCATCCTGCTTGAAATGGAATTTCAAGGAATAGCCATGAGTGAGCTGCCAGCACATCAGGCTTGAGAGACTGAGCTGCCACCCCAAGAATCCATTTGGCCCTCAATGTCCATACTAGCCCTCTGGAAACCAGTCCCTTCAGCCCACAACACCCATACTAGCGCTCCAGAAAGCACCCCCCACCCACCAATACTGGAATTGGCTGTGGTGGAATATTGCGTTGGGGGACCGTGTGAACATGGGACCCAATGGGTCTCACTTGGTCTAGTATCCAATTATACGTGCCAAACCAAACAGATGATGCAAACTAACTTGACATAACTCAATATATTTTCAATGTTTTGACGAGATCCCGGCAGCTTACCATCTGTGACCATTCTTTGTCTTTGATAGCACCGCGTTCTTCTACTCTTAGATGAAATGGTTCTACTTTGGTCACAGGCTTCATCACCTTATCTGGTAGCCGGGAAGCTTCAAAGTCAGGAAGCATCTTTGCTTTAAATACAGGAACCTACACAAAGTAATAATTGATAAGTAAATTCCCCAGTACAATTATTTATCAGACATTACAGCTACTATATGCAGTTGTTCAATTAACCAACACTGAATTTTACATGGAATTGTTCAGTCCATCATACTTCTGCCAGTTCTCAATTCTTCATTTTGTCATCCTCAAAATATTCCTATAACTGATACTACAAGAATTGGATTTAACCATTTCAAGATTTCCCAGTAAAAGCTACACAAAAATGCAGATATGCATGTTAAAACCTACCACAATCAATTGCTTATGGACGGTTTATAATTTGTAATCATATATAAATTACCTCTGTCGTCTTCTTGCGCATTTGTTCAATTTTCTTCTGTTTTAATGCTTCCCTCTCTTTGTCTCGGACCTCAAATGAGAAGGGCTGAATTTCTAAAGCTTTCTCTTCAGTGGATTTTGGCTTGAATGGAACAGCATAGTGTGGCATGGGATTTGCTTTAATAACATGAGCTTCCTCCTGCAAGATTCAAATAAGAAAAAACTCAAAACTTGCACTGGACCACTGTACTTTTAATGAATGAGTACCATTTTAGAACTGGAAACCAAAAAATAAATCAAAATTTAACTTACATAGAAACAAGACTGTTCAGTGTTAAAGAGTAATGGCCAAAAGAAAACTAGATGGGATTTTGGATTTAAAATAAGGTAGGAATTTAAAAAAAAATCAAATTGGGTATAAAGAACCAAATGTAGGCCAGTCCTGTTCTAGCAGCAACTGTCAAAATTAAATGCATCAAAACACTGATACCACTGACACCATCCACACCCCATAATTGAATTATTAACCTAGTTATTTTAGCAAAGTTCATAACTTAAGTGTTTGTTAAACTTTGTCATTCAAAAGATCCCATAATTAACATTTACCCATACCTTCTCTTCCTCCTTGTATGAAATTCTCACACGGTTCTTGAGAGTAAAAGCTGGAGATTTGGGCATTGTTACGGGCAGTGGTTTCTTCTCTGGGACTCCCTGTGCGAAAAAAGTCACAGCATATGAAACAAAATTTCCAGCCATAGATCTGGATTAAAGCAAATTGAAAATTGAATTTTCTCCACAATAAAACATCAACTAGAAATACAAAACATGAAGGGGACAAGAGAATCGTTACCACAACATTATGTAGTATTTTCGAAGGACACGGCCGTGAGTGGAAGCTGTACTCTTCCACTTCTTCGGTCTTCCGGATTTCTTCCCTTTCACGGATACGCTTCTCTATTTCCAAATCAAAGCCGATAGGTTTTGTTGCTTCTTTAACATGTGATTTCTTTGGCACAGCAAAACAGCCTTCCATGATTCTGGGATTTACTTCCTGGGCTCTGAATTTGTATCTGCAAAAGCAAGACAACATGACAATCCTCAGTCACATATTCAATACAAACCACAAACCAATGGTCAGGGCATTGCATACACGAGTCAGGAAGCAATTTTATGAGTCACATTTCCAAGCCCTTGTGCCACTCTGCTTGCCCCATTAAATGAAGGATGTGGAGGCTTTGGAGAGGGTGTAGAAGAGGTTTACCAGGTTGCTGTCTGGATTAGAGGGCATCAGCTGCAAAGAGTTTTCTCTTGAAGGTCAGAAATGGATACGATACCCGATAGAAGTATATAACATTATGAAAAGCACAGATAAAGTACATTGTTGCCAGAGTGGAAATGTCAAATATAGGGCATAGCTTTCAAGTGATAGAACTTTTTTTGAAACGGAGGTGGGCACCTGGAATGCACAGCTGCTGGATGCAGATATTGGCAACTAAGATGTTTTTAGTTAGGCACATGGATATGCAGGGAATGGAGGGATATGAATCATGTGTAAGGATGGATCCGAGTTGCTGGTTCAGACAGTTGGCTGAAGAGCCTGTTCCTGCACTGTACTGTTCTATAAATATATCAAAGTACATACCAAATTGACAACACTTGGTCAACTATACTACGGAAATCCTGCAAAAAAGTAACACGGCTCAAGAACCTTCAAGAGTGCACATCCGTTTTACCTTAAGCCCGACGTTCATATGACAAAACACCCAGTACCAAAGAAACATTGTAGGCTTATTTAGAACATACTTACGACTGTATCTTCTCCAGCTCTTCAGCTTCCTTTTCAACTGTACTCTTGCATGTGGGTGGTCGAGAACGGGTCTTAGTTGTCAGTAAAGGAGTACAGGGCTTAGTCAGTTGCACTTTTGCAGGCACCTTGGAAGGTCCTTAAGGAAGAAATATGACATAAGCAGTCAGTCAACCTTTAGAGAGTAAGTAAACAGCATCATAAGGTTCAATATACTCAAAGCAATCCACCAACAGGATAACTTCACAGGGATTTTTCTTCTTTACAAACTTGCAAGTTATCTACATAACTAGTTGAAAGTAAAGACATTATAAATAGATTGTGTTACCGTCCAGCTGAGAGCTGCTCCTCAGGTGATACCGTGACGGTGTGCGGGATTGAAATGCTTCTATCTGCTGTGCCAGAGAAACGTATTCTTTGTTATCTGTCTCTGCATGTTTCCTTTTGCTGCCACAAGAGAAGTTGAAAGGTTTTGGCACGGTAGGTCCTTTGTGTTCACGCGTCTATGGAAAGAGTCAATAGATTAATGGCCTCAGTCCCACTCAAACCCTTTTCTATTACTTTGACCAGTGTCTTTCTAACTTCAACAACCAGTGATATCAATTGCCACCTAACTTATACCAAAGCTTTCCATTCCTGGATTAATGGAACAAAGCTATGCTAGATATTATCATGTCATCAAACTATAGAAATGACATGAATGTAATTAAATTTACCAGAATGTTACCTGGATGTAAAGTTGCAGCTACGAGAACACACCAAATAAGCTTTGTTGTTTTCCTCAGAGCAGAGGCAGTGATAGGGTGAACAGTGGGAGCTCCCTATAACAATGACTTCCAAAACCAGAGAGCACAAATTTAAAGCAAAGAGCGAGAGGGTTAGAAATAACCAAATTCACCTATAACCGACCAACTTGAGTAGATGGTGCTTTAGGTACTCTGTATTCAACAACGGATTGATCAAGCAATTGAATTGCCAAGATTTAGAAGCCATAGACCAAGCTGGTAAATGGGATTAGTATAGTTGGGTACATGGCGTCCTCAAGGATACTATGGACCAGTTTATTTGACACTTCAGATCCTGAAAATCTGAATGCAAAAAATACTCGACAAGGCAGGAAACATCAGTGGAATGGGGAAAAAAAGGATAGGCAGAGCACTGAAGTAACTCAGTAGGTCAGGCAGTATTGCTGGAGAAAAGGAATACGTAACATTTCAGGTCAAGACCCTTCTTCAGACTGAAGGAAAAAAATTCAGATCTACAACCTTCAATCAGAACTATAATGAAATGTCACCTACCCAAAATGTCACCGTTTCTCTTACAGATGCTGCCCAGTGACTATGTTCAGCATCATCCCCTCCCATCCCCACATTTTCCTCTCAGTGGAAGATGCCTTAGCCTTCCCCCAGCCTGGCACTGCCCCAGTCCCACTATGGTCGTGACCCCCCCACTCTGCACACTGGCAGTCAATGGGGTTCGGCAAATGGGGAAACACACAGGATCTGCCCTCATTCAATTAATTATATATACACAGGTTGCCAGGGGGGTCCACACAAACTAATCACCCCTCACAATATTATATTAATAATTTGCTCCTTTTACCCCATCTCCCGCCCTATCCACTCACATAACCCCCAACTGCGCAGACATGGCTAGAGGGGGTGGGGAAGGGGTTAGAGTTGGAGAGGGTAGAGATTCAGGGGTCCAGGGGGGTGGGAAAGAGAGGGAAGGGTCAGAGTGTGTGGTATAATATGGTTTAAATAGACCGCAGCACTGAATTAGGCTCCTCAGTAATATCAGCATTGAGCACTAGATGAGCGTACTTTTTAGATCTAATTTTCTAATTAGCTTAATTAGTGTGCAACTTTTGTCACTGACGAGTTATGAATTCCTTCTCAATTATATTTTATCTAAATCTATGCCAAATTTCAAGTAGATACCAGACATGGGTCACGAAAGTTAAATTCTAGACACATTTTCAATGCTCGGTCCACAGTCTAGAAGTACCGAGTCAGTCTGCACATTATATTACTCAGCCACATTTAGGGTCTGTCAAGTAGCCATGTTCCAGATACATTGAAGGGAATGTTAGGAGACAATTTACATCAAGATAAACCAGATGGAAAGAAGAGTGGTGCATAAATTGCATGATACAGCAACATACTACTTAATATTTGCAATTGGAACAATATCCTTTCCCCTAAAATTAAAAAAAATATTGGTACTGCTGTCTTTTGAAACCATCAAGGTTCCCAATTATGTGACCATGGATTTTACAAAGACTTCTGCAAGGGTTAATGATTTAATAAAGTAAAGAGGGCCTCAAAATTACAAAATCAAACTACAAAATGTTAACAGCCCACCTCATCAATATTCAAATAATTTAGATATCTGGACATGACAAAATACTCACAGGAGATTGCCGATGTTTGCGTAATTCACTGGTGAAGTTCACTTCCTTATATACTTGTCCTTCATGTGCATGAATGCGCTTATCTGTGTGGAACTTTATATCCATTGGCTTTGTGGCTGGGATGTGCACTATTTTTTTGCTCTGACCTGAAACCAGCAGGAAGCAGATTTTTCAGTAAAAATAAATTGAATTTGAGGTGAAGAGGGGTAAAGATGAATGACAAAACAGACAGCTGCAGCTTAAATAAAAACACTGAAAATGCAATTAGATTAGTCAGAGATCTAATCTATTGCTGCCTTCATGCTGCTTCCAATTTGAAGCAAGATAGGACCAGAAGCAAGTCAGCCAGTTCCACGTTGTCTGTGCTACCATTCATATGCTGGCCTCAACACTTCTATGCCAGAGAAGATGTGAAAAAATCTGCAGCTTAGATCCATTTCATAATATGGTCACCAGCAAGCTCAGAATGAGGTTCAAGATTCTCTACTCATGGAAGACATTTCTACACACCACAATGTAACTGCCAGCCCCTTTTCTGCGACTCTCCCATTAATGGAAACCTCTATCCTGTCAAGCCCCCTTACAGGGTTACCCGATTCAAATATAATTGTATTCCAACTCCAAAGAACACAAACTATCCAGCCCCCCTGACAAGGCCAACTTCTCATCCCAGGAATTAGCTTTATCATTAAGGCAAGGGGATCAAAACCGCATTAAATTTAAGATGAGACTTCACCAAGGCCACTAATAAAACCGCCCAGTTCTTAAACTCTTGGCAATAAAGGTCAACATGCCAAATACCTCAACTATTGGGATCTGTGCACCATTTGTTTTAAGATTCATGCACTACAACACTGATCCTCCAAGTCACATATTTTGCAATCTATCCATTTAAACAATAATCTGCCTTCTAAAGATAAGGTAGGCAGGGTTATTGATGGGGACGATCAGCCATGACCACAAAGAATGGCTGTGCTGGCTCAAAGGGCCGAATGGCCTCCTCCCACACCCATTTGCTATGTTTCTATGTGATCCCACTTAATAAAATGCATCTCACATTTTCCCCACATTAAATTTTTTTGCTTTTCACTTGGTTACTGAATCCAAATCCTGTAGCAGAATCACAATATCTTCGTCAAAATGTATCCATACAATTGTGTTCATATAAATTGGTAACTTTGGAAACCTTACATTCTCTCCCCCGAATCATTAATGGAAATAAGTATTCAATTGGAGGACAATGGATCCAAGATACATTATTGAAACCTGATATTTATCACTTATTCCAACTGTTTTCTAAGTGGCAGCTATTATTGAAACCTGATATTTATCACTTATTCCAACTGTTTTCTAAGTGGCAGCTATGTTTTCAATCTATAATGTACTTCTTCCAATGTAGTTTTTTTAAATTTGCACACCAGCTTCATGTGGCAAATGCCTGCTTGGAAACTAAACACCACATGAACAGTGTGCCTTCTATCAACCTTCCCCATCGCATCTTTAAAGTATGGGCAATTTGTCAAACATGATCCAACCATTCAAAACCATGTCAACCAGGTATGATTTTATGGGTTATGACAGGTTATCATTCCAGAGAAAGATTCTCAAGCTCCACCACAGCTCTCAAACCCATCCCACCAGGATGCCAAAATGTGCTTGTATCTACACAAGTCGGGTACATAAGTTGGGAAGGAGCTTTCCTCAGTGATTAGTTAAATTATCTCTTCATTGACTCTAGCATCTTGAATCAATAGACCTAGACTGGTCTATAGATCCCTACCTTCGGACATTGGCGGTTAGACATTGACACAAGCCCATCCGTTATTTTGTAAATGGATGCAGTGTTCCACATGAAGAATAATGCTAAAAGATTAAATGTATCTGCCATTTTTGATTCCTCAGGGGTTTGTGAACAAAACTCAACCTTTGCAAGAGATTACTATGTGGGTAGACAGTTTACTTTCACTGGTTTATAATTTGGTCCTTGAAAATTCAGCATATGAAAACAGTGGAAGAGGAGAATTCCATAGCACGAAGATAAGCAGAAGAGTTGATACCTTCACATGTGAATTGTGCTAGTGTATCATGAGGTTGTTTAAGCCCACTGAGTCTAGACCAGATCAGAGCAATTGGCCTACTAATTTTGCCTTGAACCCATCCATTTTTCCAAGATTCCTATCAACTCCCCAGATTCTACCGCTCATCTACACAGGGTAAATTGCAGCAGCCAACTAACCCATACATCTTTAGGATGAAGGAGAAAACTGGAGCACTCAGGCAAAACCCCAATGGAGTCACATGGAAAACAAAACTTCAGACTGCAGGTTAGCTCAGCTGCTGGTTGTGATGTAGCACCTCAATTAGCTGGGGCACTGCCACCAGATCAAAAGCAGATTTAAACAAAAATTAAATGACATTATACAGGACAAAGCAAAAATGTGCTCAGTGTTGTGACTTTGGCTTACTTATTTTATTCTGATTTAATGTAGGTTAAATTCTCCTGCTTTAAAAAAAACAGTTTTAGGTTAGTTTAAAGAATTACACTATTCAAAATGCTACTTTTTTTTTAAAGCTGGGAATTTACTAAGACCTAGCATTCACCCAAAACATGGGTTTAGGTGCAAAACAAATTTGTGCTTTTAAAAAAAGTAGCAACACGCTCCTCATTTGCTGATCGTGCTAATAACATTTAACTTCCCACAAATCAATAAGACCTTTAAAATATTGTAAATAATTATAAATGTGTCTGCCGCAAGGTTAAGTCAGTTATGACTTGATGACGGCAAATTTGAGAATGCTTGAAAAGCGTCCAAAGGGAAAAATCTTAACATGTTTTAAGCGGAACGCCATTTCCATAATACAAAGAAATTAGTGGAGGCATAAACATCCTTATTTACCAAAGTAGACAGTTCCCTGCCGCACGATAAATTCTGCTCTTTGCTTTTCACTATAACAAAAGCATGGTTTGTTTATTTAGTGTCACTTCCCAGATCCCAGAAGACTGCTGTGGTTGACACCACCCGTTAGTTAGAACTAGAGGGAAAAGCCCAAATGGCTACAGTAAACTTGGGAAAACCAAGCAAGAGTTAAATGAAAGTAAAACTCAATTCTTCCAATCTTTAATATGATAGTATACCTGCACCAGAGATGGCAAGCTTTAGTGACTCTTCATTCAGTTTCCTCTGCTCTGCCATTTCCTTCTGAAATTGAGCAATTTTTTCCATCTCCAATTCTTCTGTGCTTTTCCCCTTTGAACTCATATGTTGTTGCCTCCTACAAGAAGCAAAGGAGATCAATTTGAATACTATCTTCAAAATATACTAAAGAAATATACTTACAGTCTGAAATGGTGACAACTAAAGGAGAGATTTTTCTCAGTCAATGGAGGAATTTACCTAGCAAAAGACAGGCAGTCTTGAATGCGAATTCAGAAAGTTTACATCGCATTTATATCCAGACAGGCAGTTTTCAATTCAGTCCAATGGGCCATTTTGCTCAAATTCCACAAGCAGATTGTTGTTTCTACAGCCAATTTTGCGCCACACTTATTTAGCACTGACCAGTGAAAAATCTTAAAAGGCATCATGCCTTAAAGTTATAACAGCTTTACTTTGAATACAGCATGATTAGTTCATAGGAAAGTCCACAAAACAAATACATTTAGGTAGAATGAGTATTAAGATCATCAAAACAGTCAGCTGCTAAGAGGCAAAATTCCTTTTTAAAATGGAATTTACATAGGAAAGTAAAGCACAATTTGATAGTGCAACAGGAGAAATCCCAATCCACTAAAATAAGGCGTCAATATAGTTAGCCACTGAGCTGAGCTATTCAATATTACAATGGGCAGTGATAGGATAATGCAGGAGATAAGAAAACAGTAATGCAAAGGAGCTTAGACTGGCATATTTATCACCCAATGGTTAGAATTTTAAGTTACGAATATAAATTATCAGCTAAATAGAGAAAACCTGGATCTTAAAAAGTGCACCCTGAAAACATGGCTTATCACTTTCCAAAATAACATACCTGAGAACTGTAGGAGTCCCAAATGACATTTTCTGTTTGCCCTGACTCCGACCTCTGCTGTTGGAGCACTTTCCAGTTGCATCCCTAGATTTAGGATAAAGAATATTTCATATTTTCTATCTGGAACAAATGCTTCCGAACAAAATTGTTGGCAGATACATAATTTTTGCATCATTGCAGCTCGAATGTCGCCCAATTGTTCAAGGTTGCTTCACACAGTACTTCCTAATAGTTGAAAAATTCCAGGAAAGAGCAAAACACTTGTATTTGCACAACAATGGGATGATCATAGTGACCCTCGATTGCTCACGTTACAGAGCAGTCATCTGGAACAGACCGTGGTAATTTTCAGAGATTTGCATTCAAATGGCAAAGGAAGCTATGTACATAGTTAAATATAAAGGGAGCTTACAATCGGGCTTTTTTGTTATCTGGAGGTTCTGTCACTTTCATATCCTGAGATCGCCTTGCAGCTCGAATGTTGCCCAACTGTTTTCTCAATTGTTCAGATGGTTTGCGAGTTGATCTAACAATGAATTAAATTCAGAAAACTTTAGATTGAAGCAATAAGTACATTAAAAACACAAACATTAGAACAAAGTGTCTACATTAAAAATGCAACCTGGAGCCAAGAGATCTCCAAATGGGGCATTACACAGCATGGATACAGACCATTCTGCCCGCCAAGCATGCATTTTCTCCAATCCTACTCACGTTTCATTTCACCATCAATTCCACCTAGCTTTACAACTCATCTACACACTGGAGGCTAATTATTAGTGGCCAATTAATCTCAGGAACATGCAAACTGGTAGATGTGCAAGGGAACCACAGCAAGCAGAGGAAACTCGGTCAGAAACACCACCCAGATATGAAGCTGGGATCACTGGAGCTTGAGGCAGTAACTCTACCAGCTATGTAATCTCAATTTCCAACAACAAAACAGATAAGATGAAGGGGTTTGTGGAGACCTTTGCCAAAAATTCCACTTTATCCTTTCATGAAAAACTGAAATATAAGGGATGAATAAAAAATTGTTGAATATGTTTCTTTATCAGGAAGTAAAAGCATTCAAACAAGAGAATAGCCAACATGAATATAGATTTAGGAACTATCAAAGGTAGTGCAAAGAACAAAATGCCGAATGACGAAAAATTAAACAGAATTTGCCGATGGCATAGATATCATAACAGCAATATAATTACAAACAATTCATTGGAGATCTCTAGTATTTTGGGATGAACAAAAGATTTGTAATTGAAATTAAATATTGTACAATCAGCTTATTAGTGTACAGCCAGAGTAATTACTGCTGAGCAGATTCATCCCACTGTAACGACAAAATCATAAAACGCAACTGTGCCATCTGATTGCTTGGGCCTGAATTTCCTTACTCTTCCCCATTTTTTAATAACTGCTGCGTCCTTCATGAGGCATTAGTACTTGCTATTTCTGTCAGTGCATTCAAGAATTTATGATTTGGAATCAGTGTACCTGAACCTATGTAAAGTGGACAAAACAAGAGCCATCCTCCCTGTATACATTCCTTGAAGTCAGAAAGTGTTAACAGAAACCAGATTTCTCCTCGCTTTAAATAACTGAACACAATTCAAGTTAAGGACTTCTCCTAAGAGTAATAGAAATTGGAGAGCACCCACTTCACTAAAATCACATTTATTACTCGCCTTCTCAAGGGTGCAGAGGTATTGTTTGATTTAGCTCTCCACTCTTCCATTGAGGTGACCAGGTTACATGGTTGGGGTTTACTAGTTGCATCTTCTACAGGTGGAAAAATAAATAGCTCCAAATTTATAACAAAGCAACAAATACAGTTTTAAAAAATGCTTACAAATGAAGGAAATTATAAAAAGCAAAGTAAAACAATCAAGCATGTATAATTATACAAAAATCCAGTACAACCCAATTATTCACCAATGACTCAGTTGAAGGCCATCATATCCTTATTACTGTAAATTTGTGTGTGCGTGTGTGTTTAAATAGACTGCAGCACCGAATTAGGCTCCCCATAGAGTAATATGATCATTGAGCACTAAATGCCAGCTTCTGGGGGGGAAAGCTGTCTTCTTGCTCACGCTGCGAGTGATGTCACCCTCCCCGTCCACTCACTCCGTACTAGGGCCCTGCCTGGAGCGAGGGAGTATTGCGTTCGGGAACCAGCCCTCCACTATGACAAGCCCCCCCTCGCCTCCCATGGGGGCTCCGGGTAGGGGACGGGTGTGTTGGGGAGCAGCCCAATGGTCACGTAGGATCATAAAATTAATCAACATTCTGTATAGTATTGAACACATTTTTACTGTCAGTTGTGATATTATACCAAGGCTTCCCGTCTTCAAATGGAGAAAGGTGGCACTATTTAAGACTCATTTTCTCTCCCTTCCCCATCCATCACAATGCTGTTTGAGCCTTATTGCACACAATTTAGTCTGCCCTCTTATCTAACTCTGAAAAACATCACTTCTCAAACACTTGTAATGTGACAAAATGTGGAAAAGTTCAAGGGGAATGAAAACTTGTGCAAGCCACTGTATATAACCAAGCATGGCTACCCTTTCTACAGGAGACAGGAGTTTACAGAAGGCTTGTCTAAAAGACAAGTTAAACCCTAGGAAAGTCTTGGGAATAGGAAGCAGAGGGTGATAGTGGAGGGTTGCACAATTAAAATAAGCACATTAAAAGAGGGTCGAGGTAAAGGTGGGTGGGTTACATGGGAGTAATAGCCAATAGCCTAGAAAAGCTGCCAATCGGGCACTGGAGTCCCAAGGATACCAGGTTCAAATTTTACTGTAATGATACAGGTTTTTCTCCCCCTTTTGCAAAGGTGCAAACAGAGAGCTCAGGATTAATGGTGTAGAATCAGAGGAACAAGAATGCCAGAGGGGTGGTAAAGATAGAAACAACATTTTTGTACCTACATGAGCATATGAACTGCCACAGCTTTAGGATCATGGGATTAGTGCATACAAATAAACCAAAAGGCAATTTCTATGCATTAGAATCAACTAATGATTCTAATGATAAATTTCTATGCATTAGAATCTTTGTACTTTTATCACCCATTCCTTTTCTCCAGAGATGGTGTCTGACCCGGTGAGTTACTCCAGCTTCGTGTCTATCTTCCATATTACAGTGGATGGCAATGCCTACATCAGTGCTCAAGAGGCTTTCAGACCGTTTAAACTACCATCTGCACCACAGAAAAACAATGATACAAGCAGTTTGGACAGTGGCCTTGAAGAACACATACCTTGACATGATTTTCAGATATTGATGATTGTAGAATAGTGTGGCTTCATCTTCAGAGATCAAGCATAGACCAGGTGAGTATGCTATTGCAGAGCTCCGAATTACTAGCCACTTCCCCAACATCTCTCCTCAGGCTCCTCCACTGCCAGAGCAAGGCCATACGCAGACCAACATCTCCAACTCTGCTGAAATGCCTACAACCTACCAACATCATGTTTGAATTCTCCAAGTCCAGATAAACACCACCATGTTCCTTATCTATCACTTTTCCCATACCCCCATCCAGTCACCCAGTTTCTACCCCATCTGCTCATCACACTTCCCCCTACTCAAGAGTCTGTATTTTTCTAAACCTGTCTATTCCCTTCAACCCATCATCCCTCCCTCTAGTTCTACATTTTACTCCACACCTTCCTTTCTCATCATAGCACCCGTTTCTCACCACTCCACCTCCAAAGCATCAAATTTCCATAATCCCATTTAGAAACTTTTTTCATCATCAGTAATTGTAACAAGCAGAGCCATAATATCACCAACTTTGGCAAATAACAATTTCCACTTTTATTCTTCCATCCATGCCTGTTTATAGTCCAGATTAATTGTCAGAATCAACTAAAAAGCACTCAAAATTACAATTTAATGTCAAATAACAGCTGAATAAACTACTGCTCTGACCAAGGTAGCCCTTTTTCACTATAGATGACATGATTATTTAAGTTAAATAACTCTAACTGCAGCTAGAAAACAGTTAATGCTAACTAGAAATGTAATGCAAGGGTCAGGGCTTTGCAGAGAAGCTTTTAGATGCTGGTTTGGCTGGCTTTTAGACAGGAGTAACCATTCATAAATAATGCAAAAAATCAAATTCTCACTTGCAGATGCATCTTCTTTGTTCAATTGTAGCTGTGATTCTGTTTTAGAAGAATCTTTCGGTATTTGCAGATCCTGATTTTGTGCGGCAGACACTACCGCAAGAACAGTCGCTGGTTCATTTTGATCCATTCCAAAATTTTGATCTTGTATGAGTGGCACTGCCGCGGGCATAGCAGTCGTTGAATCTTGGTCCACTTGCCGATCTAAGACAATATATTACAATTATTAAGGTTTTTTGAAAAAAGCTTAAAGTGCAATTTTTGCAGAAGTGTAAGAGCAAACTACTTCTGGTACACCTGCAATCATAGACTTGACTGCCCCAACATGGATATCTACAGCTAACAATCTGACTGCAATCATCCAAACCAAGACAACTAATGCTTTTAAATATGGGTTGAATATTATTTGCCACTGCAGCTCGATGCACATCTGAGGGGAACTAGGTTTTAAAGATTATACGATAGTTGCTATTCATAATTCAGTTTTGTTTTTTTAAAGAGAAACCCAACAGGTTAGCAAAATCTGTGAGTTATGTCAAATTTCAAAGGATGAATTGAAAAGGCAAAATTCTGGAAAGACCACTCAATTATCTCAAACTACACCTGGAATAGACAAGGGATTGCAGATGCTGGTTTACAATAAAGCACACTCAAGTAGGATTGTAACTGAAATTCTGCCTTTGTTTTTAAATGCCTTCGCATTTGACCTTGCGATCTCCATTTAGGAAACCTACATTTCTCACACCTCACAGCAACAAAACATATCCTTCCCCATATTTCAAAAGATTTGCTCCTCATATCTCTCTGGACCACTCTTGTTTCAACATATCACCCACTGGCCTTTCAAATACCTTTCCAGCCCACCATCCAGTCTTACCAGGTGAAACAGCGATTTATATACACACTTCTTACAAGTATACATTCACAATGTGGCCTCCATGACTCTGGAGAAACCAAATGTAGATGTGATAACGTTGTAGAACACCTGCAATCAGTCCACAGGAATGACACTGAAGTTCGATGCCTGCCATTTTAATATACAATCACACTCCCATTCTGACCAATGGTGAACGTCACCACATCTTCTATCAGGGTGCATTGCAGCCTTGTAGATTAAACATCAAATTCTCCAACTTCAGACAACTCTGCATCAGTTCTGGCCATTTTATCATTTTGGCCCCATTTTAGTTTTGTTATTTACAGAGCATATCCTACAGCCTTATCATTAGCAACACATTATGCTGCTTTTATCCATGTAATCTGCTATTCATTGCTGCATTTACTCATTTGGTCTAACCCTAAAGATATTCTCTTTGTTCTATCCATCTCATACCCATCTTTGCTGTAAATGAAAGCCAACAGTTGTCCTTCTCAGTTCTGATTAAGAGTCTTGGATGCAAAACAATTCAAGTTAATTTCAATTCTACACCCATGAGAACTCTGCCATTACTGTTATTTATGTTAAGTACTCGATAATTAGTTCTACTATTGATATCAGGCTAACTGGTGTAGTTAATTCCAATACCACAACCACCTTGCATAATAGAAATACATTTATTGACTTCCATTCATTAACCATTGGAATTTTGAAATACAAGGAGGCAGGATCGATTTTAACATTTAAAAGTAAAGTGGATAGGTATATGGACGGAAGGGAATGGAGGGGTATGGTCTGAGTGCAGGGACTAGGGGAAAATAACTGGGTCGGCACGGACTGGAAGGGCCGAGAGGGCCTGTTTCCGTGCTGTAATTGTAGGTATGTCACAAAACTTACCTTGATGCTAATTTCCGAGTATGAAAATGGCCATAACTTTCTTAATACTGAAGATATGAAAGTGAATTGGGTGTCAAATTAAACTTCTTTGTATCTGATGGGATAAATTGCAGACTTGATTTTTAAAATCTCAAAAATTATGTAACATTGCTAGTAATTGTTGTATGGTTATAAGTAACATATCAGCTCTCTCCGGTTTCCCTGGAATTTGCAGAAACACTTCTAATTTTCTAGCATACTACACCTTATATTAGCATCAGGTCAATTAGCAAGTTATAATGTTTTCTGCTCCTTCATTTCCTTATTTTCACCCAAACCAATCCTATTAATTTTCCATGGAAAAGATATGTAGACTTTTTTTTAAATCCCATCTCTTTATCAAGGTTAGACTGTCTGAAGAAATTTTGTATATTTTTATTTAATTCCCAATTTTGATCACCTGTATCACGGCTACAAGACCAAAATATGAACTTTAGAAAAGAATTGCAGCCCTGGCTGTAGGTAGAAAGATCAACCGAGGGGAGTGCGTTGGGGGGCGGGGGTGAGAACAGAAAAGGAGACAGGATGGTTTAGAAACTTAAAACATGGTTAATTTAAAGAACTGGGATTCAATACAAGTCAAAGCAGAAACAAAAACGAGTTATTTTAATGTACTGGGGAAACATTTCCCCCCACTTAGATTGCCCGCATTTACATCAATGGCTGCAAAAATCAGCAAAAGCCACACACAACTTGGGCTTGTACTGGAACCACCCAGTGCAAACACAATGGAGATCAGCGACTGAACCGGTGCCGAGTTTCAGGGAGTGCGTAGATGTTGAGCTGAAATAGATTATTGCCAGGGCGATGCAACGGACACCGGGCGTCGCCCTTGCGTTCGAGCTCACGGAATCGGGACCCCGACCATAGTGGAGAGCCCGAGCTGCGATGAGATGACCGCCCAGAACGGTCGACTGTTCCGCTTACCGAACCAATAATCGGCCATGGGGTCATCGTCTTCTTGGAGGTTACCGAAATCGATGTGTGTGGTGGGGGCATCGTAGCTCCAGGTGCTGCAAGCTGTGTTCATGGCGGAACCGCGGGTCGCAATCTCACAGCAGCGGAGAGGGCGCGCTGTTTGAAAGCAACGGCCCCAACCGCCTTCCTTTGAATCGGTCCCGGCCAATCAGAGCCCGCGCTGCCGGTAGGCCGCAGCTGACTGGACCGTCTAAATTACGTCACCGTGGGTGGGCGGGGCTTCCAGACCCCGCGCGGCGCTGCGCTGCCAGACCGCCCGCTGACGAGCTCCATCTCTACCGTCAGCGGTACATGAAACCGTGAGGAGACGGCATTTTAATTCAAGCGGGTATGGTTGGAATCAGAGGTTAATCGGGGATCGCTCAATACTCCAGCCAATCACGTCCGCAACCTGTAGCTTTGGCCAATGGATTTCGGTGGTTGGAGATTTAAACTGACCAATTAGCACTGAGGGGGAAACTGGACCCGCCCCTCTTCTTCTTGCACTCGCTGGGAAGAAAGTGCAATGAAAATGGTGGCGTTCCCTGGAGTTGCACATACTGCACCAGTACCAGATTTAAGTGGACTGCAATAATGCCATGTTAGTTTACACTGAAGGTAGACACAAAATGCTGGAGTCTCAGCGGGTCAAAGTGTTTTATTGTCATCCAGTGCCCTCCATAATGTTTGGGACAGCCCGTCATTTATTTGCCTCTACTCTACAATTTGAGATTTGTAATAGAAAAATAATCACATGTGGTTAAAGGGCAAATTGTCAGATAAAGGCCATTTTTATACATTTTGTATAAAATGTATAACCCCCCCCCCCCCCCCTCATTTCAGGGCACCTTAAGGGGACACAGCAATGTCATGTGAATGAAAGTAGTCATGTTTAGTATTTTGATGCACATCCTTTGTATGCAATGACTGCTGGAAGTCTGCAATTCATGGATATCACCAGTTGCTGGGTGTCTTCTCTGGTGATGCTCTGCCAGACCTGTATTGCAGCCATCTTTAGCTTATGCTTGTGTTGAGGGGGCTAGTCCCCGTCAGTGTTCTCTTCAGCATATAAAAGGCATGCTCAATTGGGTTTAGAACAGGTGATTGACTTGGTCACATCAGAATTTACCATTTTTTAGCTTTGAAAAACTCCTTTGTTGCTTTAGCAGTATGTTTGGGATCATTGTTAAAGAAGGAACTGCAGATGCTGGAGAATCGAGGGTTACACAAAAAGCTGGAGAAACTCAGCGGGTGCAGCAGCATCTAAGGAGCGAAGGAGATAGGCGACGTTTCGGGTCGAGACCCTTCTTCAGACTGGTCAGGGATCAGGGAAACGAGAGATATAAACAGTGATGTGGAGAGATAAGGAACAATGAGTGAAAGATATGCAAAAAAGTATTGGTGACAAAGGAAGCAGGCCATTGTAAGCTGTTTGTGGTGTGAAAATGAGAAGCTAGTGCGACTGGGGAGGGGGGGGGGGGGGAGATGGAGAAGGAATGTCAGGGCCAGAGGGCTGAGGGAGAGGTGGGGGGGAGGCAGTCTGGGTTAACAGAATTGAGAAAATTCAATGTTTAAGCCCAGAGGATGCAGACTCCCCAAGCGGAATATGAGGTGCTGTTCCTCCAACTTGCGGTGTTGATCACTCTGGCCGTGGAGGAGGCCCAGGACCGAGAGGTCGGATACGCAGTGGGAGGGGGAGTTGAAGTGCTGAGCCACCGGGAGGTCGGGTTGGTTATTGCGGACCGAGCGGAGGTGTTCGGCGAAACGATCGCCCAGCCTCCGCTTGGTCTCACCGATGTAGATCAGCTGGCATCTGGAGCAACGGATGCAGTAGATGAGGTTGGAGGAGGTGCAGGTGAACCTCTGTCGGACTTGGAATGACTGCTTGGGTCCCTGAAAGGAGTGGATGGGGGAGGTGAAGGGACAAGTGTAGCATCTCTTGCGGTTGCATCATTGTTTGGGATCATTGTCTTGCTGTAGAATGAACCGCCGGCCAATGAGTTTTGAGGCATTTGTTTGAACTAGAGCAGATAGGATGCATCTATACATTTTAGAATTCATTATGCTACAACCATCAGCAGTTGTATGATCAATGAAGATAAGTGAGCCAGTACCTTCAGCAGCCATACATGCCCAGGACTTAACACCTCCACCACTGTGTTTCACAGATGAGGTGGTATGCAGTCTGTGAGATGCTCTGCAGTCCATCTGTCTTTTTTTTTATTTTATTGGCTCGTTTGAGTGTAGTTTACAGTGGTTTTAAACTGGGTATGTGCGGGGGCGGGGTGGGGAAACTTTTAAAATCTTTTTCCTGTACGCAGGATCCGACCTTTTCTCTGTCCGATATCCGTTGTCGTTGGGGACTAGCATCGGGAGCTCGCAGGTCCCTGGTGGGAGGCCGCTTTTCGGAGCTTCCGCAACAGCAACTTCTCACGCCTGAGTTGCGGGGTTGAAAATGATCTGGAGCGGGGCCTTACATCGCCCCGCGCGGCTTTAATGGCCGTGGGACTTGCTGGCGCCCGCAGGGTGCTCCAACATGAAGACCCGGAGCGCGGCCTTGCATCGCCCGGCACGACCTTAATGGCCGCGGGACTTATTTACCATCCTCGCCGAGGGCTTTGACTCTGACATCGGGAGGAGAATGGGGAGTGCAGGGGAGAGATAAGACTTTGCCTTCCATCACAGTGAGGAGGAGATTCGCTGTGATGGATGTTTGTGTAAATTGTGTTGTGCCTTGGTTCTTTTTCTTGTTTGTATGACTGCAGAAACCAAATTTCGTTTGAACCTCTGAGGTTCAAATGACAACAAATATATTGTATTGTATTGTATGCTCAACATGGCTTCACAAATAGCTGTGAAGACATGTTACCCAAATATTATGGTGCCCTGAAATGGGGGGGGGGGGACTATGTATAAACACAGCTGTTATTTCTACATGGAGAAACCAAAATGTATAAAATTACCCTTTAATAAAATCTGACAATGTCTGTGAAATCTGTCCCGGCGTGAGGGGGCTGAGATCCCCCTTAGATGCAGGAGCTTAGTCGCCCCGATGAGGAGGCCCACCGCGGGCTACAGGAGTAAGGTCGTCCCATCAATGGAAAGTTAGATGCCCCCGACCGCTGGAGGACAAATAAGGGAGAGATTGAACTTTTTTCCATCTTTCATCACAGTGAGGAATGTGGAGGAGTCACTATCGTGGATGTTTATGTGAAAATGTATTTTGTGTGTTTTGTTGCTTTTTATTAGTATGACTATGGCAAATCAAACTCTTCGTATGTTGCAAAACATATTTGGCTAATAAAATATGATTATGATTATTATGACCAAGCGTAGGCCCGTCGATCGTTTCGCTGAACACCTCTGCTCAGTCCACCTAGGCCTACGTGATCTGGTTGCTAAACACTTTAACTCCCCCTCCCATTCCCATACTGACCTTTCTGTCTGAGGCCTCCTCCACTGTCAGAGTGAGGCCCAATGCCAACTGGAGGAACAGCACCTCATATTTCGCTCGGGCAGCTTACAACACGGGTATGAATATTGACTTCTCTAATTTCAAGTCACTCTTGCTTTCCTTCTCTCTGCATCTCCGGGAGTTCCCCCCCCGCCATGGGTACCATGTAATCCCATGCTACCTGTTCCATGGTCAGATAGTCGGCGACTAAACCGTCTCCCCCACCTGGTTTGCTGGACCAGCAGGACCAAAAACAAGACCTGTCAAAGGGCGGATGAGCTTCTTCCGAGCCAACGGCCATCCACACTTAAGTAGAATTTGCGATCGCTGTTGTACAAAGCATTGTAAGGAATGATGATAAAGCACACACACCAAAATCCTATTCTTCCATCGGCAAGAACTGGAGGTCAGAGATGTGTGGTGCACCGTTCCCGTCGGAAACCAGCACCACTCGCTAATGTTTTCAACGATGATGAATGAACCCATCCCTCCCCCATCCTAGCTCTCCGACTAGTTTCACTGTCCTGATTAAATGTTACTGACTATGCCTCATTGTCATCTTCCCCTCAGATAACAATGATCCATTTACATTCTCCTTGATCTTCTTCCCCTATGAGCTCTCATTTTAACATGTTACCCTTCTATTTCTCTATGTCTCCCTCTCCCCTGACTAAGTCTGAAGACGGGTCTCGACCCGGAATGTCATCCATTCCTTCTCTCCAGACATGCTGTCAGTCCTGCTGAGTTACTCCAGTTTTTTGTGTCTATCTTAAAGTAATGCCATGTGTAACAACTCCACTCCTGAGACACGCCCCTGTGCTTCTTGTATTCCGTGTGAGAATGGCATTGCGTAGGAAGGAACTGCAGATGCTGGTTTCCACCGAAGATAGACACAAATTGGTGGACACAGTGAGACTGGCAGTATCTTTCGAGACCCTTCTTCAGTCTGGGTGTCAGGAGAGATGGAGACTAGAAATCTTGAAGAGTAAACTGTGAAAATGACAGATCAAAGCAGACAGTGATCAAGAATTATGTGCCTCGCCACCTTTCACCCAGCTAACAATGAACCATTCTATTGTGTTAAAGAAGAAACTGCAGATGCTGGAGAATCGAGGGTTACACAAAAAGCTGGAGAAACTCAACGGGTGCAGCAGCATCTAAGGAGCGAAGGAGATAGGCGACGTTTCGGGTCGAGACCCTTCTTCAGACTCCTTGATAATTTCCTTGATCATAATCTGCTTTGATCTGTTGTTTTCACACCTTACCCTTTCCCCTGACACTCAGTCTGAAGACGGTCTTCATCCGAAGCGTCACCCATTCCTTCTCTCCAGAGATACTTCCTGTCCCTCTAAGTTACTCCAGCATTTTGTGTCTGTCTTGGATGATGGCATTACCAGGAGTGTGCGGATAATACATTCCTGCACCAGTACCTGATGTAAGTGGATTAAAGTAATGCCACATAGTGTAGCAACTCAGCTCACTGATTCTTTATTTCCTGCATTGCCAGGTTTGATGACCAGAAGATGCTGGTGACATGAATGGGAAGAGCTGGGTGTGCACCAGAAGCTAGTGGAGTGCAATAGCCGAGTCAAGAGTGTTTTATTGTCATATGTCCCAGACGGGACAATGAAATTCTAACTTGTTGCAGCACAACAGAATATGTGAATATGTAAACATTGTATATAACGGGGGGGAAAAAAGAAAAAGTTAAATAAATAACAAATATAGTGCAAATAACAAATAATAATATAGTCTTTTGCAGTTCAGAGCTCTTAGCTTATTCGATGTGTTTAATAGCCTGATGGCTGTGGGAAAGAAGCTGTTTCTGAACCTGGACGTTTCTGTCTTCAGGCTCCTGTACCTTCTTCCTGATGGCAGTGGTGAGATAAGTGTGTGGCTAGGATGATTTTGGCTTTTTGAGGCAGCGAGATCCCTTCGACGGTGGGGAGGTCAAAGCCGGTAACCAGCTTGGAAGGGATGATGGTATTAAACGCCGAGCTGTAGTCTATAAACAACAGCCTGATGTAGGTGGTTTTATTGTCCAGTGTGGAGTGGGGAGCCGGTGAAATTGCATCTACTGTTGACCTGTTGTGGCGGTATGCGAATTGTAGTTGGTCGAGGTTCTTGTCAAGGTAGGAGTTGATGTGCACCTAAA
Organism: Raja brachyura; assembly: GCA_963514005.1. Next base: position 36,308,870 of record OY740802.1, on the reverse strand, counting down.
ATTGTTGCGTTGTCGTGTACCGTTTTTGGCTGTATTACAGGAACATACATACATACACAAATAAATGCATACATACAAGATGAGACTTTTAGTTATATACTAGACCAAGTGCAGACCAGTTGGGTCTGTTCCCCCGATGTGCGGTTGTGGTGGGGGCAGCATGTCGCGTCACGCACACTAACTAGCACCCCACACACACGCTAACTATCCCCCCTTGATATTATATTAATATTATTAATTTGCTCCTTTTACCTCATGACCGCTCTATCCACTGACGCATAGCCCCCAACTCGGAGGTGCGTCTAGAGGGGGGAGTGGGGGGGTTAGAGAGTGAGGGCAGAGAGAGAGTGGGGAGAGACAGAGAGAGAGGGGCAGAGACAGAAGGGCAAGAGACAGAGGGTGGAGGGGTGGAGAAGGGAGAGGAGTGGGGGAGAAGAGGGGAGGAGTGGGGAAGGGGAGAGGAGAGGGGGAAGAGGCGGAGGAAGAGGGGGAGGGGAGAGGTGGAGATAGAGTGGAGGGGGAGAGAGAGAGAAAGGGGAGGGAGAGGGGAAGAGTGGGGAATGAGGAGGGGTAGCATGGAGTGATGCAAGAGAGATAGGAAGGGGGAGAGATGAGGGTGAAGGTTGGGGGAGGGGGGAGAAAGGGAGTGGGAGGGGAGGAGGGAGAGGGGTGAGAAGGGGGGGAGAGAGCGGGAAGGGGAGGAGGAGAGAGGGAGGAGGAGAGGGGGTGGAGGAGGGGTGGGGAAGGGGGTGGAGGAGGGGTGGGGAAGGGGGTGGAGGAGGGGTGGGGAAGGGGGTGAGTGGGGTGGGGAAGGGGAGAGAGAGGTGGGGGAAGGGGAGAGAAGGAGGGGGGGAGGAGGAGGGAGGGTAGGGAGAGGGGGAAGGGGACAGAGGGGGAAGAGTGTGGAGGGAGGGGGAGAGGGGTAGAAGAGAGAGAGGGAAGAGTGTGGAAGGAGGGGAGAGGGGGAGGGGGAAGAGTGGGGAGGGAGAGGGAAGGGGCGGGGGAGAGGGATGGAGGGGAGAGAGAGGGTTGGGGAGGGAGAGAGGCGGGGAGGGAGGGATGGAGGAAGGGGGGTGAGAAGTGGAAGAGTGGGGAGGGAAGGGGAGAGGGTAGGGGGAGTGGTGGAAGTGGGAAAGAGGGAGGGGGTAGAGGGGAGTGGTGGAAGAGGGAGACAGGGGTAGGGAAAAATGGGTGAGGGGAGGGAGGGGGAAGGCAGGGGGAGAGAGGGGAAGAGGGAGATGGGGTAGGGGAGGGAGATGGGGTAGGGGAGGGAGGGGGAAGAGTGTGGAGGGATGGGGAGAGGGGTGGGGGGAGAGAATGGAAAGAGTGGGGAGATAGTGAGAGGGGGAGGGGTAGGGGCAGTCCATCTGTTCCCCACTCCCTATCACCCCCAATCCTCTTTCGCTATTCCCACTCACGTGATCACGCGCTTCGACACAGGCTGCGGGGGGGTGGGGCTGGAGCTGGTGCTAGTGCAAAGGCAGATGTAAATGAGATCCATTCCGATTGGACATCTGTGAGGGATGACATTGTGACATCACACAATGGAACGTGCTGGAACATCAGGCGGGGGGAGGGGGGGCTGGGACTGGAGAAAAGGCATAAGTAAATAAATCCATTTCGATTGGACATCTGTGAGCATTGGGCATTGTGACATCACATGATGGAACGTTCAACATTCTGTGGGTGAGAGCAGTTTGATTTTTTTTACATTTTGAAATATTGGGGGGAGAAGGATTTTATTAAAAATGTGTACGTAAAAATGTCTAAATGTAATGAGGAGTGCATTAGTGAATGTAAAAGCGTAATGTCTAGCAAAATGGAAAAAATGGTGGCGTTTGAGCATTTGGTTTTGGCGGACCATGGAATCAAAGGCCAAAGATCTTATCTGAAAGAAAAATGGAATGTGACATACACCCACACATCCGGTCGGCAGACACACACAGTTTTAAAAGTATACTAGACCAAGTGCAGACCCATTGGATCTGTTCACGCAACGTGCGATTGCGGGGGGGGGGGGGGGGGGGGGGCAGCATGTCACGTCACACACATTAACTACCACCCCGCACACACGCTAACTATCCCCCTTGATATTATGTGAATATTATTAATTTGCTCCGTTTACCCCATAACCGCCCTGTCCACTGACGCGTAGCCCCCAACTCGCAGGCGCGTCTGGGGGGGGGGGGGGGGTTAGAGAGTGAGGGCAGAGAGAGAGTGGGGAGAGACAGAGAGAGAGGGGCAGAGACAGAAGGGCAAGAGACAGAGGGAGAGGGGGGAGGAGGAGAGGATGGGTAGGTGAGGGGGGGAGGGAGGGGAGGATGGGAGAGGGAGATGGGGGGAGAGTGGGGAGGGGGAGGAGAGGGGAGGGGGAAGGGAGAGAGGGGTGTGAGGATGGGGAGGGGAGGAGAGCGGGGAGGGTAAAGGAGGAGACGGGTAGGGGAAGGGCGCGGTAGAGGGGGAGGGGGGATGGGTGAGGGGGGTAGAGAGGGGTGGGGGGAGGGGAGAGGGGGGGAGGGGATGAGGGGAGAGGGGGGTGGGGAGAGGGGGGTGGGGAGAGGGGGGTGGGGAGGGGGTTGGGGAGGAGGGGAGAGAGTGGGGAGGGGGAGATGGAGAGAGAGTGGGGATGGGGAGAGGGAAGGGAGAGGGGGATGAGGATGGGGGAGGGGCGGGGAGGAGAGCGGGGAGGGTAAAGGTAGATGGTAGGGGGTGGTGGGGGGATGAGGGGGGTAGAGAGGGGTGGGGGAGGGGAGAGGAGAGGGGAACAGGAGGAGGTGAGAGGAGAGGGTTGGGGGAGAAGAGGGGAGGACAGGGAGAGGAGAGGAGAGGGGGTGGGGAGAGAGTGGATGGGGAGAGAGGAAAGGGAGAGATTGGAGGGGGGGAGAATGGAGGGGAGAGAGAGGAGGGGGAGGGAGAGAGAAAGGGGAGAGAGGTGGGGAGGGGGAGGGAGAGGGGAAGAGTGGGGAGTGAGGGGGAGATGGGTAGCAGGGAGTGGTGCAAGAGAGAGGAAAAGGGGTGGGGGGGAGATGGGGGTGAAGAGGGGTGGGGGAGGGGGAGAGAGGGAGTGGGAGGAGGGAGAGGGGTGAGGAAAGAGGGAGATGGAGAGGGGGAGGGGTGGGGGAGAGAGGGGTGGGGGAACGGGAGAGAGGGAAGAGGGAGGGGGAGAGCGGAGAGGGGGAAGAGTGGGGAGGGAGAGGGGAGGGGGGAGAGAGGAGGCTGGAAGAGGGAGAGGGGAGGGGAGGGGGGAGTGGTGGAAGAGGGAGAGATGGGTTGGGGAAAGGGGTGGGGGAGAGCGAGCGTGGAGGAGGGGGAGAGGTGGGGAGGGAGAGGGGTGCAGGAAGGGGGGAGAGAAGTGGAAGAGGGAGAGTAGGGTGGGGGAGGGAGAGGGGTGGGGAGGGAGAGGGGTGGGGGAGAGATGTGTGGGGGAGGGGAGGAGGGAGATGGGGTAGGGGAGAGAGGGAGAAGAGTGTGGAGGGAGGGGGAAGAGTGGGGAGGGGGAAGGGGTGGGGGGAGAGAGGGTGGTGGGGGAGAGGGATGGGGGTGGGGGGGAGAGGGATGGGGGTGGGGGGGAGAGGGATGGGGTGGGAGGAGGAGAGGGAAAGGGGTGAGGAGAGGGAGATGGAGAGGGGGGAGGAGAGAGGGGTGGGGGAGGAAAGAGGGATGGGGAGGAAAGAGGGATGGGGTAGGGGAGAGATGTGTGGGGGAGGGATGGGGAGGGCAGGAGGGAGATGGGGTAGGGGAGGGAGGGGGAAGAGTGTGGAGGGAGGGGGAGAGGAGAGAGGGGAAAGAGTGGGGAGGTAGAGGGGGAGGGGTAGGGGCAGTCCAACTATTCCCCACTCCCTATCACCCCCAATCCTCTTTCTCTATTCCCATTCACGTGATCACGCGCTTCGACACAGGCTAGGGGGGGACGGGGTAGGGTCTGGGGCTGGGGCAAAGGCAGATGTAAATGAAATCCATTCCGATTGGACATCTGTGAGCATTGGGCATTGTGACATCACACGATGGAACGTTCACCAACATTCTATGGGTGAGAGCAGTTTGATTTTTTTTAAGATTTTGAAATATTGGGGGAGGGGGGAGAAGGATTTTATTAAAAATGTATACGTAAAAATGTCTAAATGTAATGAGGAGTCCATTAGTGAATGTAAACGCGTAATCTCTAGCAAAATGGAAAAAATCACGGCGTTTGAGGGTCTAGTTTTGGCGGACCATGGAATCAAAGGCCAAATATCTTACCTGATAGAAAAATGGAATGTGACATACACCCACAAGACACATACCCGGCCGGCAGACACAGACAGACAGACAGACAGACAGACAGACAGACAGACAGACAGACAGACAGACGGACGGACGGACGGACGCAACACAATATTCCACCATTCACCCATATCTCCCAACTGCGCAGGAGTGGCTGACGATTTAGGTTTAAAATCGCAATAACTTGTAAAACATAAGATACGCAAATGTGAACGCATCTCACTCTCCCTCTTCAGTCCCCTATTTCCCTCCTCCATTATCCTCCCTCCCCCACCCTCCACCAAGCCTCCTCTGCTTCCTCCCCTCACCCCCTCCTTCCATTCCCCCCTCTTCCCCCACCCCTCCTCCATTACCTCACCGTCCCTCTTCCTACCCCTATCCTCCATTCTCCTTCATCCCCTAGCACTCCCTCCCCCTCCTCTTCACCCTCCCTCTGTCTCTCTCTGTCTTTCTCTCTCTCTCTCTCTCTCTCTGTTTCTTTCTCACTCTCTCTCTCTGTCTGCCCTGGCTAAAAACTCTATGCATTCACTATCTATTTGCCTCATGATTGCATACAGCTCTATAAGAACACCCCTAAGCCACCTGTGTCCAAGGAATAAAGTCCTAGCCTGCCTAACCTCTCCTGAAAGTCTCTCAGGCACTCAAGTCAAGGTTCATCCAGAATAGCTGCACAATACAGGGTTGTGTGGTCCATGAGCTGTTTCCAGGGTGCACACTGAGATAAGCACCAAATGTATTTGAAAGATAGTAAACTCATGAACAACACCCTTTGGTATGGCCAAATGTTGGTTTTGCAGTGTAAGAAGCTGTCCGTGACTAAATATTGCACATTTGCATATTCCAGAGTTGCAGAAACTAAAAGCTCAATAGGAAAGTGTCACAGTTTAAGGCTTTGCTGCTGTTGATATATGATCATGTGCAACTCCCACTAATATTTTCTGTCTCGTGCTGATTCTGAGCTCCATTCAACCTGATACTATTTTTTTATGTTCTTCCCCTTTATTATCTTTATTCCCATTTTTTAATATCATGTCTATTCTTCTAAAGGTAATTATGCTGCAATATTTAATCCCATTCATTGCAACGTTGTTGTTATAGTTATTCGATTACAACTATTTATTTCTACCTGTGTTATTAATTCTTCCTTCTTAAATGACATGTGCATTCAGATAATAATAATAATAATAATAAACTTTATTTCAGACTCAAGGTCCAGACAAGGGACATTACATAAAAATACATTGCATATTAAAAACATCGTAAAATAAATCTAAAATCTTAGTATACCACTTATAAAAGCATCATAAATTATATGTTAAAAAAAACACAATACATGAATTAAAATCCAGAATAAAAAATAATGATCAATGTCCTACAGCGAAACAGCGATACCAGTGTCTCCACAACTGCGATTCGTAGCGTGTAGTACTAAACCTTATGTTTGACAATAATTACATTTTTAGTCATTTACCCTCAAATGAATTTATACATATGATTTCTTAGGATAGCTTCTAAAGTACTGACTCCTGCAGCCACAAACATGTTACTAGCACCACACCATCTAGGTTTCCTTAGCAGTATTCTCATTGCATCATTATATGCCACCTTTAGTCTCTGCAAACTTGTCTTTCCATAGTTGGATCACAGGTGCACAGTATGCTCTAAACCAAAGATCCTACAGCGGAGCAGCCCGACGCGGCACTGAGTCCCAGTGGAGCAGCCCAACGCGGGGCTGAGTCTGAAGCGGTTTTCCGGCGGAGCGGCCCGACTCGGAGCTGAGTCCCAGCGGAGCGGCCCGACTTGGGGCTGAGTCCCGACTCGGGGCTGAGGCTTTGTCCCGGCGGAGCGGCCCGACACGGGGCTGATGCTTTGTCCCGCCGGAGAGTCTGGGGAGGTTTACAATGTTTTTTTATTTAATGTTGTCCCTTGTTTAGTCTGAAATAAAGTTCATCATTGGATATAAAATCGGAAGAAATGTAAATGTGTGTGATATTATTATATGCATCTATATTATATTCATGTATATGTTCTTTCCAGCACAATCTAATCAGGTATGCTCGCTGAATAAAACCATCCTTAAGTTATACATCATTTGTAAATCTTGCTTAAACACATTTAAGTTTGTGAAATACTTAATTTAGATAACCCCTGCAATTACTGCAGTTGTGAACAGTGTGATTAGATGAATGAATTACAGAGTGCGTGTCAACTCAACAAAATCAACTCAAACGCAGCATATGAGCCATTTAAAAAGAAATGATTTAAAAAACATTAAAAAAGAAAATTACCAGTATCAAAATTTATAAACAGTTTATTATTTAACAAGAATTAACAGAATTATGAATCTAACTATATCACACACACACACAAACTGTTCCCCCACAACGTTGATTACAGTGCGAGTCGGGTCGGGTCGGGTAGGTTCCGGTTACTATAGAATCAACTCAAACACAGCTTATGAGCCATTAAAAAGAAATGATTTAAAAAAGAAAATTACCAGAGTCAAATTTTATTCTTTAACAAGAATTAACAGAATTATGAACTAACAGAATTATGACCTGTTAATAACCTATATCACACACACAAACCCCCCGCAACATTGATTACACTGTGAGTCGGGTCGGGTCGGTTCCGGCTACTGAAATGGATTTAAAAAATGCCCATGTTCCTCTCCGTTGCGTACTACACGTCAGCCCATTGCATTTCGCAGGAATGGCCTATCTTGCTCCACTATAGGATCTTTGTTCTAAACAGCGACATCTTCACCACATCTGTACACACACCAAACTTACGCAAGAGAATATTCGCCTGTACATACACCATACGTCATTGCCTATAAATATCCTCATCATCTGTCATTTGTTCTGTAATAAAATGCCCAAGATATTTTACCCTATTACAGACACTAAGATTATTGTCAGACAATTTAAAATCAGGAAATTTTAGACATTTATCCTCTTTGGTTCTACAGATCATAAAAGCACTCTTACAAGCATTATATTTAATATCATGTTCCACACTGTACACAGATCATATAGTAAGGAGCTGCTGGAGACCAGCGCTAGATGGACTAAAGACCACAAGATCATCTGCATACATAATATGCTTCACTCAAATACTACCAATCATGCACCCAGTATTACAGGCTTTCAATTGTTTGGACAGATCATCAATATAAAGATTTAAAAGGACTGGGGACAAAATCCCCCCTTGTCTAACACCATTGCCAACCCCAAATGGGGCTGAGACCCTATTGCCCCATTTTATTTGCATAGTCTGGTGGGCATACCAATAAGCCAGAATTCTCACAATGTATTTAGGCATTCCATTTTGACTCATTTTAACAAACAGCTTTCTGTGATTAACACGATCCAAGGCTTTGGAAGCATCAATAAAGCACATAAGAATTGAAGAGTTTTTGCCTCTATATTTGTTTACAATCTCCTTTAGGGCATATATGCACACGTCAGTACCATATTTAGCTTTAAAACCAAACTGGTTATCTGTGGAGTTAACAAACTCATTTACTCTCTCCAGCAGAACTCTTTCTAAGACTTTGACAATATGTTGGCTAAAGCTATGGGCCTGTAATTATTTAGGCTGCCTACTTTACCAGCTTTGTCCTTAATGACCGGCACTAACAGAACAGACAACATTGAGTCTGGTAACAAGCCATGAATCATAAAGCCAATAAAACAAATAGCAAGGAGAGAAGCTATCCCCGTACTCCCAAAGTTAAGATGTTCAGCAGAAATATGATCCAAGCCACTTGCTTTGTTGTTGGACAGCTTGTTCATGGCATGATACATCTCATGTGACATAATCACCATTGAGTCATTAGTCTCAATATTGTCCACCTTATACAAATTACCTGGGACACAGTTGAATAAAGTACTATAATTAGCGATGTTACATAACCTACCATGAGTGGCACTCCAGATCTGCCACTGGCTGTGTGCGACTCCAGAGCCTTTGGGGTGGGGGGTGGGGGGTGGGGGGTGATTAAAATGCAGGTTTGTATTGCTTGTCGCTGAGGGATTTCCTCGGGCTGCTAGCTGATGAAGAAAAATCGATCGGACCTCCGTTCCCTTTTCTTAAAATCGCTGGACAATTTAATCGCTGGATTAAAGTAAAAAGTGACTTCTAACGCTTTCAATGTCACGGATCGCAATATCAGGACAAAACAAAAGGTATTTTGTTTATTTCACATATAATCTTGCTTCTTGGGGAGGCTTTAGTCTACTCTTATGATGAAAAAATGTTATTTAGGTCCCTTACGAATTGGCCGTGTCTTGCCTGCCGATATGGGCTTAAAATTTACGGCAACGGCAATGTTCCAATCGATCACATTCCAGAAATACCAACTCTCAAGATGATTAAAATCATCTATCCATGATCAATATTTTTATACTAAATATCCACAACAGTTTTAGTGCAAAAAATAATAATTTTGATTATTTTGAGAGTGGATGTTTCTGGATTAATTTATGGGAATTATACAATAAATTCCTTCCATTTGGCATATAAGTTCATGACAGTGAGATTTAAAAATCATGTTATATTGTGAATTCTTGTGTGAATGGTATCAGTTTGTTATTTGGATACTTAGGATGTTTAAAAATGTTAGCCTTTTCTTAAGAAATGAATAGATGTTTAGATCTAGTAATTGAATTTAGATGAATTTAATTGATTAGATGAATTTAATTGATTTGATGAAACTGATGAATATGAATTTTTGATGGGTATTTACTATTTGTTTTAGCTTTATCATTTCTACCTTTTTTCTAAAATTGCAAATAATAACTTGTTTCTGTTAATGCTGTTCAATGTTTTTTTTCTTTACATTTTAAACAGATGTCTCCAAAGATGAAATGCAAAATTGTCAATCCAAATGCCCAGCAAATGAGACTGATTTGCTCAGAATTTGCAGAGATTATCCGAATTTGGACTACTCCAAATGTGATGATCTACAGGATATTCTTAAAGGGAAAGTAGTGGGCAGAAAGGCATGTCATGCGTGGTTTGAAGAGCAAAAACTGTAGTTTACAATGCCAAAATTGAAAAGTTGAGGAAAAACAAGGTGTACAGAGTTGCTTATTGGTTGCAATCTGAGGAGTATGATGATGCAACTGATTATGATATGCCAATGTACCAGCTAGCAACTGATCTTCTCCATAAAGACTAGGTCTATTGCTAGAAATTGCCATTTATTTACCTATCTGTTACGGACTTACAGCATATAATACAATAATATTAAAGTTCTGATCTTGAGAATATCACATTTTTTAATTTTCAAGGCAGTATGGGTGTTTATTACTATTTCCGTTACAATGGTCAATTTTGTAATTAGCTACAACTAGGTTAACTAATTATATGCTTTAATTTCAGGTCATCCAAGTAAGATGGTTTATATTTGTTTCAGAATGTTTCAATCTATAATAACTGACAAATTCATTCAGTTCTCTTAATTTTTAAGAAAGTTGTGGGCTTTTGACTGTCCTCGATCACAGCTTTTGTGTTAAGTCAATGGAAAAGCAATAGGGAACAAGATGCTAATTTCCGAGTATGAAAATAACCTTAACTTTTTTAATAATTAAGATATGAAAGTGAATTAGGTATCAAATTAAAGTTATTTTTATGCTTTATCTGATGGGATAGATTGCAGGCTTGATTTTAAAAATCTTAAAATTTTGTAACATTTCTACTATAATGTTGTCGCCATAACTTTGCGATATTAGCTGTTCCGGAGATTCCATCTACAGTGCATGGTAGAGATGTTTTGCAACTGTTAAGACCTTCTTTCCAAAAATCAGTAGCATTGTTATTTAGCAGCTTCTTAGCCATGGAATCAGCCCTCATAGCTTGCTCATTTTTACAGATGAAGCGAACAGCATACTTATATCTTGCATTAGCGAGCTTCTTGTTCTCAAACACAGGCTCCTGTCTGGGTCTACCTGCCATAGCCCATGATTTAGTGGCTTTACGGGCTTCAGCATGATACTCAGCTACATACATATTCCAGCCAGGCCCGATGTTATGTGTCTTATTTTTATGCTTGCAGTAGGGCTTACTGCCTACATATAAAGCGCTTACTATATCATTATACATGGAGCAGATACCTCTCCTATGCTTCATATCCTTACATTTAACATTACTACACATTATTGCATCTTTAGGTAGATATATATTGCTTAAGGATTTATCTGTATGGGCATAACAGGCTAAGATGTCTTCCTTTGTGAGGGTTGACTAGTCAAGTGTTTCTGTGTTAAAGCTATTTCTATCTATGGATACCACAGGTAGGTGTTCAACGTTTATTGTCATAGCAACAGGTATATGATCAGTCATTGCTGCCCCATACAAAATGCTCATACACCCCAATGAGGCATGTGCATCAGCTGTACTAATACAGTGGTCCAGCCATGACGTAGTGCGCCAGGCCTCACTAATATAAGTATAACTATCTGTAGGTAAAAGCACTTTGCTTGACAACATTATCTTGACAGAACTGAGCCATATGATTGGCAAATAATAAGTTCCTATCTGAGATCTGCATTCATATCCCGAATGACGTATACACTACAATAATGATTGTTTTGAATAAAGGAATAGATGAAACCAAGCCTATTTAAATATTCATCCTCATTCTGATGGCATTCATAGGGTGTATACACATTCAGGATAAAAATTCCTTGTCCTTGTGAGCAAAATGTATTGCAAAACACCAGTCAGCATCAAGCGGAACCACATTTATTGATGAGTCGAGCTCCTTGTTCCATAGAATAGCCACACCCCCTGGTATTCTACCTCTGACTATTCCCATGCCATGGTCAGTTGTAGAATCCCCAGCCCCATGAAAGTTGTCATTGAAAGAATTGAGTTTGTCCAAATCTTGCTTCACTAAGAATGTCTTAAAGAGCTTTCAATTATGTTTTTTCTACCATTTTCCTTGCTCTTTCACAAATTGAAAATGTGCTCTTTCGCTTGTGCTCTATTCTTTCCTGAGAGACTCAGGTTACCTTTACCCATTTTGATCTGACCTTCCATGAAATATCATAATTACATGCTCACTAGCATCCCCTTCACTTCCATTGTTTAGTTTAATTTTTAATCTACAGCTGTGGTTATCCTATTTAGTTGGATAGTGGTCCCAACAAATAGTTCTCTATTTTCTTAGTATTATTAGGCCCCGACCACCACAGGTGAACAAAGGAGGAAGATGACTGAACTTTGTTGCCTTCTATCACAGTGAGGAATGTTGATTCCACTGTGGTGGATGTTTATGTTAAATATATTGTGTATTGCGTTATTTTTACTTGTATGGCTGTATGGTCACCCAAATATCACTGCACCTTAATTGGTACATGTGACAATAAATGCGAACTTGAACTGGAATTGAAATCCATTTATTTCAAAACACTTTTAACCTGCATTCCATTTGCTTATTTATCCTTTGACAACTTACAAGATTCTTATATTTGTGCTTCTGCTTATTAATTTGGACCCTAACTTGATATCCTTTGTTCTGTGCCTTATCTGTTTTAGCAAGGTCCCCGATAAGTGAATATTTCCCTTCCCTCTCCAGGTTTCCAGCAACACAGCCTTTGAGACTCTTGTGGTTACATAGATCCATATATGTTCCCCTAAAAGTTGTGTATCCCATTTCCACAACATTTATTTTCATTAGCCCAGCTTGACCAGAATGCTTTGGCCAGTTTGTTCATTGTCTGGTCTTTGTGTTGGTATTAATTATCACGTGTACTGAGATGCAGTGGAAAAACGTTGTGTACTATCCTGTCAAATCATACCATACACGTACAATCATGCCATATACAATATGGGGAGTGGGGCCAGGGTGGCTGGATTGTGTGATGTTCTGGGCTACATCAACAATTCTCTACAATTTCTTGCCATCTTGGACAGAGGTGTTCTCAAACTAAGCTGAGATGTGTCCAGGTAAGATGCTTCCTATGGTTTAGAAATTGGTAAGAATCAGTGGAGACATGCCAAACCTTTGTTGATCTTCTGTGGTAGTAGAGGGTTTGGTATTCTTTCTGGGCTGTAGCTTCATTGTAGCTCAATCACAAAGACTGCAAGCACCTTACGCCTGCCAGATACATATGAGGGCTGATGGTCCGCAGCACTACTTTCTCGATTAGCATACCTGATACTCTACATACATAAGCATAATCATACAAGTACAAGAGTGCGAAGACTGTAGTGTAAGAATAGTGGATTACACTGAGGCAGTTCACAGAGAGTCCCGTGGTTCCTGCGCAATCTTGTACACTTCAAGTTTAAAAGTTCTTAAAATATAGAGTCCTATCTTGTCCATAAATGCCCATTGTCCTGGCAGCGGCACTGGACCGGTGTTGCAGGGTATGGTGCTGATGATCTCCTGCACAGCCTGTTGTAGATTCCATCTGATCCATAGGCTCATCCCACTTCGGTGGGGCTTTCTGCGGAGCCTGATCCATGCAATCCCCTCGCAGCTGCAGGGCCTCCGGCGGCCTACTCCATGGACTCCTCCATCCTGCGAGTGTTATTCCTTCACCTCGTGCAGTCTCCGCGCCATCTGCAATGGACCGGGTGCCTCCCATAGCAGCTTTGGACCCATGAGCTTCTCCAATAGCGTGGGAGGCAAGTCCTGTGACTATGCAGTGATTAAGAGAGAAAAATCTACAGATGGTGAGTCATGGTGCTTTTTAGAGGAATGGCCCTCAAACATATTAACCAATGCAACGAATAAACCAACCATCCACTGTACCAACCACTTGCTGTTGCAGGGTCTGCAAGTCCCATGTTGGCCTCTTAAGTCACCTTGGAACCCCTAGAACTGGGGTGTAAACAAAACATCCGCAACCTGAGAGACTATCGAAGAAAAATAAGATGCCATGAGGAGAGGGGGCAGCTAAAAGCATTGTTTTGATTTTTGTAGGATGGAACTGCAATTCTTGGTTTACATCGGAGATAGACACAAAATACTAGAGTAACTCAGCGGGCCAGGAAGCATCTGTAGAGAGAAGGAATGTGTGACTTTTCAGGTCAGGATCGAAACATCACCATTCCTTCTCTCCAGAGATGCTGTCTGTCCCGCTGCATTACTCCAGCATTTTGTGTCTCTAAGCTTAGCTTAGAAACAGGCCCTTCGGCCCACTGACGTGCCGTGAGTAATTACTCAGGGTAGGCACTCAGTCCGCTTTAAAAAAAAATTAAACCGAGCATGCGCAGATTGTTCTCCCCATTAAATAAATAAATAAATAAAAACAGTGACATTTCAATTTGCCCAAGGCTTCCTAGTCCTAGACCAATTGGGGGAACAGTTCCTTTCACAGCGTGTGTAGAGTCTGTGCCAGGCGTAAAGTTGTGGGGAGGGCACGAGTGTTGAGAAGGAGGGTGTCGGGGATACTGTCAGTAACTCACTCACTCACCGCTACCGCAGCTCTCCGGGCGCAAAGCCACGCACTGTAGCTGGGGATAGAAGCAGCTCGGGGAGCGGCCACCGGGAACCGACAGCTGAACTGGCCACCACTTCAGCGCCTTCATTCTCCCATGCCTTTACTATTTATATTTAATGATTGCCATTTCAGTGGTTACCTTGCCTACCCTGACGGCACGTGCCTGTCACGCACACACACACACACACACACAAACACATCGCAAAGGTGGGGACCAGGGAAAGCGGGGGAGCGCTGTCTGAAATTCACACCCGCGATGAACAGGAAGGTAAAAGATGGCTGCACAGTGCATGGTAAATCCTTTAGAGAGCGCGGCGGGGGGAGACACTTTTAAGAAGCAAGACCACTTTATAATGAAGTGTAGCGGGCATTTAAATTACCGGTTGGTTTTTCTTGGTCCTGGAAACTCCAATGAGCCAATTAAAATGCCCGGTCAGCGAAGGAGATTGCCTACAGCTGCCCTCGACTGCCTATGACTACATAGCAACCAAACTCCACTGCACTACAAGTTCAAAAGAACCATGCCGACCAATTTTTACTAGCGGAAATTTTTTTAAATGCTGAAAATTTTATCCTTGACCAAACTGAGGTCGCGAGTTTGCAGGAACTTCCCTCGAACATGAAGGAGAGTTCCAGTGACCTTATAGGACCTCCTAGGACCACGTGTCAACCATGCTGCGAGTTTGAGTCGAGGGCAAACTCTTCTAAACTCGCAGATAAGGTCGCCGCAGTGGGGCAGCCCCTTAAGGCAGCACCACCGTGGCCGCCCTTCTGGTTAGATTTTTGCTGATTTGCTTCATATGAGATCCCCTATACCACCTCTACCTTTGACGACAAGGGAAAACTATTCCAGCTTAGTGAGTTTGGAGCTGGGAAAAGCATCTCAGATATGTAACATGTGGCAGATATCTTTTGTGACATTTTCTTGCAAAGGAAGCCGACCACTAATATCAATGCATTTTAAATCATAACTGGCATTGTTAAACTGGACTGCATTTTAAGCTATGGGAGTGTCTATTTAAGAGAGATTGCTTGTGTCACTGTGTTAAAATAGGCCGAACAGTAAACCTAGCCAAATGAGTGAGGTAATTTCCTACACTGCTATCAGGCCCACGGTGACCCGCACATTCTTGCTTTTCTACAGCGCCCTCATGTACAAGCAGAAGAGAGGAAATCAGAAAGTAACAACCCATTTTACGGTTAAATTCTGACTAAGGCCATTGCCAATCGATTCAAGTCTGCTTCGATATAGGTGATCTACCCTACCTTGACCTGTGCTCTATTGGGTAGGAAGATGTTTGACAGTTTTGCGCTGCTCAGGAATTGAAATAATACCAATGCACAGGACAGGAGCTGCACCAGAGAATCCCTTTGCTACATGAGAGAACAGGTCAATCATGTGTATGACATATTCCATCATGCCCATGTTTGACATTTTTCAGCACTTACTGAGCTTTGAGGGAACCAAGAATTAGATACAACGTTTTTGCACGTTAATCTGTAGTGCAGTTCCAATTAAAAGATTGGGATCGGAAAGCTTCCTCATCAAATCTGGATTCAGGCAAGACTGTCATTACCCCTCTGAACTGACTGTTATTTTGAGCCTTTTGCTGAATTCATCAGAAATAATTTGGCCATAAGAGGGAGCACCACTCTCACTTAAGAGAGTCAAGTCAAGAGTATTTTAATGGTCACAAGACCAAGTGGGACCTGTTGGGTCCCATCCCCTCACACGCGGTTTTGGGGGGGGCTGCGGCCTCAGATACACTAACCACCCCCCCCCCCCCCCCACACACACACACACACACACAATAACCACCCCCCCCAACACACACACACTAACCACCCCCCTTGATATTATATTAATATTATTAATTCACTCCATTTACCCCCATCCCCCACCCTACCCACTCACGCATAGCCGCCAACTTGCAGGCACGGCTAGAGAGGGAGAGAGGGCAGAGGGAGAGCGGGAGCAGAGAGAGAGGGCAGAGGCAGAGGCAGAGGGGTGGCGGGGGGGGTGACATCACTCGCCACGCATGGAAGACGGCACGGGGAGCAGACTCATTGTGACGTCATCAGCGAAAGACGGTCGTTTTTAAATTCAAAGTTTTATCAGATTTTTGAACATTTTCATTAATAACTCGAGAAATAAAGCATGACATTTTCAGATAAGGCGATTTTGGACTCCATGGGAAAAATCTCTACTGGAATATGTAAAAATGTTAGGGTTACCGTGTCGTTTTTTCGTGTAGATGTGATTACACACAAACACACAAATAAATACACATCCAAGATCTGAGTTTTATAAGTATAGAGATATGTCCCGAAACAGAACAATGAGATTCTTACTTGCAGCTGCACAATATAGTACTCTGTGAACACCTTAATAAACAACACAAAAAGTTCAGTACATGTGTAAAAACAAACAAACAAACAATAATAGTGCAAAGACAAAAAAAATGCCGCCAAGCCTATGTCGTTTAAAGCTTATTTGGAGGTTGTAGTGTTTAATAACCTGATGGTTGTAGGGAAGAAGCTGCTCCTGAACATGGATGTTACAGTTTTCAGGTTCTAATAACATCTTCCCAATGGCAAATGTGAAATGAGAGTGTGGACAGGGTGGTGTGGGTCTCTGGTGATGCTGACTGTCTTTTTGAGCACTCATGTAGATCCCTTTGATGGTGAGGAGGTCAGAACCCATGATGGACTGGGCAGTGTTCATCGTTTTTTGCAATCTTCTTCATTCTCCTCTTTGGACCCATGAAGAGCATGTGTAACCAGTTTAAACTGGCTGTGGGCCAGAGTCATTCACATACAACATTCGTTGCAACTGGTCTGATCGATCCTTTGTTTCTTTTATCGTTTAAATCAAATTATCTGAGGGTGATGGGAATGTTGGAGGAGCCAGTTATGCTGCAAGAAGCGATAGGAGGAGACAGCCAAGATTAAACAAATTGTAGAATTATGGGAAGGATGCTCCTTCTTGATGGTGGGGACGAATTTGGTCATCAGAAGGCAGTGCTTGCATTATGGTTCCACGTGAGACATAGGTGAGGTATTAAACAAATATAGCTTGATGGGATCTATCCCAGTTATTGAGAGGGGCAAGTTAGAAAGTTGCTGGAGTCTTGACGAAGATCTTTATATACTCTCCACTAACAAATAAGCTGGTAAGGTCCTGACGGACTGAAGAGTGGCCAACATTGTTTAGGAAAGAAATGCAGATGCTGGTTTAAATCTAAGGTAGACACAAAATGCTGGAGTAACTCAGCGAGACAGGCAGCATCTCTGGAGAGAAGGAATGGATGACGTTTCGGGTCGAGACCCTTCTTCAGACTGAATCAGACTGAATCAGCCTGAACAAGGGTCTCGACCCGAGTTGTCCCGCTGAATTACTCCAGCATTTGTGTCGGCCAACCTTGTTTATTTGTTTAAGAAAAAAATTGGAAATAATGCAGGAAATTATATCAGTGAGAGTGACGCTATTGGAGAGGATTGTCAAGGATAAGATGTCCTCGCACTTTGTAGAGGGGCTAATCAGGAACAGTCAGCATGGCTTTATCTAGAGTGGGTGTTGTCTTACAGATTTTATCAATTTTTTTTGTGGAGGTAATGAAGGTGATTGGTGAGGGTAGCACAGTAGATGTTGTCTGCATAAACTTTAGTAAGGCATGTGACTAGGTTCCTCATGATAGGCTGCTCCAGAAGATTAAGATGCATTGGATGCACAGTGACTTGGTAGTTTGCATTCAGTGGCCTAGCCTTAGAAGTCTGAGGGTTGTGGGGGAAGGGTGTAATTTTGTCTGGTGACCAGTAGTATTCTGGAAGGACAGTGCTGGGACCTCTGTTTGTGATATATATTGTAAGTAACTTGGATAAAAATGTAGATATAATGTTTAGAGACAACACAACAAATGGTGGAGTTGTGAATAGTGAAGAAGGCTGTTAAATGGAATGGTTGGGCCAAATGGCCCGTTTCCACATTGTATGACTCTACCACTAATTCCAGAAGTCTCTGTCCCACTGCATGCTGCCCTCAACATGACTGTATGGAGATGAAATGTTCATCCAGTTCCATGCAAATTGTCTGTTTGTCAAGGATGTCTGGAAAAAGATGCAGTGGTTTTTGGTGAGGTTTGCCCTGACCAGTTACATAACACGAGACTTGGTTTGCAGGCTATTCCCTCTGATATTTTTGGTCAATAACATAGTTACTTGTTGCTCTCAGTTGCATTGTATATAATTCATTTTTGGCTGTGTTCTGATTCATGGTTTAGAAATATCTAGACGAAAATTTAAAATGCCAATGCTTTGAAGGCTGCAGGCCAAGTGCTAGAAGATGGAATGAATGCAGATGGGTACCACTGGTCAGCAGGGGGTTGAATATCCTCTTTCCATGCTGTATAACTATGGCTCTATCATCATCTTATGGAAAGACGCACTTTGATCTGCCCAAAATATACTGATTTTCCAGTGTAAAATGTCTGCAAGCAATTGCTGCCAACTGCATACTTCAAAATGCAGTACACGATAAAGGATATAGTAAAGCTTAGGGACATGAAGGCTCTGCAGAGAAAGATCAAAGTCTGGGGTGCTGCTGTTAATGAACACTGAAGGGCTGGATTCAGCCCTGTGTAACAGCCTTAGTGTTTCACTGTTGGGATGTTCATACACTGTGTTGAATCGTCTGGGTGTGAATGTAAATAATGAACTGTCACAATTACATTACATACAATAATAAAGAAAGTATACTCTTTGGAAAATATATATTTTCTGGTTATGTGCCCAGTGTCATTTCATTTCCAATCTTGGCATCCTGGTGCAGAGATCTCTCTCCAACAGTTCCAGGAGATAGCTGAGGTCTATATTAGTGAGTTGAGGAACCTACTTCTTACCTATCTGATTGTTAAGCAAAGCCATTTGTGCTTAGCACGCTGCAAACTGTTTGAACAGTGCAGTGTTCATTGTCCCAGTGCTAAGGCTATGGTCTTGATATCAATCACCAAATTAATAGGTCGCAGATTATTAGGTTACTAATACTTGCATCACTCCCTCAGTAGCACAATTCCTGTTCAGTAGCTAGCTACAGTAATCAAAGCAGTATCATCTTATAACTCATTAACTCTTGGAGCACTATCTAAACCCATGTTTCAATTAAACATACAAATGGTTGCAGTTTCCCTACACGATATGCACTCAACACCATTTACACACACTAGAATTTCCAGCTCTACAGGTTCAACTGAGGTAGTCAGTCTACTTCAGTCAGGCGGAGATTTTAGAATTGTGCTTTCTCAGCTCTTGATGTAAATGAGAAACCAGAGTCAAGGATTGTAAAGTGAGGAAAAGCTGCAGATTGACATTTCAATTCACATATCCTGTGGTGACAGGATTAATATTTGTCAGTGGCAGATCTATGCTGAATGAATTAGATTGTAGATTTAAGTTCTTCTGCAGACCATGAGTACCTAGTCTGTGCTGACTCCTCAAGCCGATTCTGTGGAACAAAGGGGATCATATATCCAACTTAATAATCCTGCTTAATAAAAATCATCAGTTTCAGTTTTATAAGTTTGTAAATTATCCTTTTGGGCCAGTATTTTCTAAATGTCAACACTGGGTAAAGAAATGCCTCCTGCCTTCACGCTTTCATTTGAAGGTCATGCCTCTTGGTCGGGACGACACTGCACTGAAATTCTGTTATTGGTCAGGTGTGAAATTCTGTTATTGGTCAGTTATTCCATGAGGTGTTTTCAGAAATCAAGGGAGTTGTTTAACAGTTCTTAAGCTTGCTCCTGCACTGGCTCCCAACTACACGTAGGCTGCTGGGTCCTAAGTCTTGTATTTTAAAGCTCTTCTTCAGTAGGGAATGCACAAGTCACCGTGCGATCTGGTGGAACCTCGTAACAAATTGTGCACTTTTTTGTGAAGTGTCCTATTGGTCTGTTATTGCTATTGAGAGATCACTTCATTTTTTTACATGGTTGGAGCTTTGGGGACAGTGAAGGAGCTGAACACTTGCATCGATGTTGCTGAGGCCAAGGAAGTATTCTAGAATGAGCTGAACCACAGCACCATTTAAGGAGTGTTGTCATTGTGAGCACAGAAGAGAAATCTTTGATACATTTTGAAAGTAAACACCTTTGAACATGGTGTGTAGGAAGGAACTGGATATTTAAACTGAAGATAGACATGAAAAGCTGGAGTAACTCAGCGGGTCAGGCAAAATGTCTGGAGAAAAGGAATAAGTGACGTTTCGGGTCGAGACCCTTCTTCAGACTGAGATTCAGGGGAATGGGAAACAAGATATATAGACGGTGATATGGAGAGATAAAGAACAAATGAATGAAAGATATGCCAAAAAGTAAGGATGATCAAGGAAACGGTGCATTGTTGGCTGTGGGCTAGGTAATAACAACTTATACGGACAATGAAACTTACCACCACGACAGTGAAGCTGGTACGACTGCTAGGGTAGAGGAGGGATGGAGGGGAGGGTGATGCAAGGTTTACTTAAAGTTAGAGAAATCAATATTCATATCACTGGGTTGTAAACTGGCCAAGCAAAATATGAGGTGCTGTTTCTTCAATTTGCATTTGGCCGCTCTCTGACAATGGAGGTGACTCAGGACAGAAAGGAATTGGAAGGGGAGTTAATGTATTTAGCAACCGGGAGATCACTTAAGTCAACTGAGCAAACGTGTTCGGCGAAACGATTGTCAAGTCTATGCTTGGCCTGGCCGATGTATGTCCACATCTGGAACAATGGATACAGTAGATAAGGTTGGAGAAGGTGTAGGTGAACCTCTGCGTAAACCTGAAAGGACCGTTGGGGTCCCTGGACAGTCCTGAACCTCAACCCTAGAAGCTTGAGATAAGGCCAGGGTAGACTTTGAAAAAATCCTGGTCTGCACCCCAAAGGGAGACAAATGATCTCCCTGGACATCAATCCCAATGTTGGAATGGATATAACCTTCTGGTAAAATGTGATTAGAAGAATGGAGTAGGTCAGCTACACCTAAATTCTGCTCTTAATAACATACTTGGAGCATGGACATCCTAATAAACACACTTTGTCATCAGAGAGCCAAGCACAAAGCAATGGTGCAACACCCTGGGTTCAAGCACTGGCACTTGTATATCACCATCTCAGCAATCAAGCATAAACCTGTTTCCAATCCTTGTACCAGGACTGGTATTAATAACAGTCTGACTGTTCACTGTCTGATCAGCTCAGTTACATCCATCGGCATGACCTCAAAATATCAAAAGAAGGGTCTTGACCCGAAACATCGCCTATTTCCTTCTCTCCATAGATGCTGCCTCACCTGCTGAGTTCCTCTAGCATTTTTGTCTACCTTCAAAATATCAGTGTCAGCAGAAGCTCTGGCACAATTGCAATGTCAAAGTCGTCAAATCCACCACAAAATCAGCTTTGTTTCAGTGAGCAACTAAGAAACACCCGGTGTCAATTTTCAGCCGAGAACTAGTTTGATAAGAATGATCAGATACTAAGTAACTGTAGGAAGGAACTGCAGATGCTGGTTTACACCGAAAATAGCATAAAATGCTGGATTAATGAAGTGGGACAGGCAGCATCTCTGGAGAGAAGGAATGGGTGACCTTTTGGTTTGAGAAGTCTGAAGAAGGCTCTTGACCCAAAATGTCACCTATTCCTTCTCTCCAGAGATGCTGCCTGTCCCACTGAGTTACTCCAACATTACGTGTTTATCTTCTAAGTAACTGTAAATGTGTAGAGTTGTAAGAACTCAGCACATCAGGCAGCATCTGTGGATGGAATGCGTAGACAAAGTTTTGGATCGGGACCCTTCAGACTATTTGGAGTAAGGGAAAGAAAGCAGAAAAAGAGAAGTGGGGGTCTGATAAAGTCTGGCAAGTGATAGGTGGATAGTCACAAAATGCTGGAGTAACTCTGTGGGACAGGCAGCATCTCTGGATAGAAGGAATGGGTTACGTTTGGGGTCGAGACCTTTCTCTCAGTCTGAAGAAGGGAGTATTACTTGAAGTTGCAGAATTTGATATTCATACTGTTGAGTTGCAGCTATCAGCAGCAGAATGTGAGACTGTCCTTCCAGTTTGAGTGTGGCCTCTCACTGGCAATGGAGGAGCATAAGACTTTATGGGAATGGGATGGGGAGTTAAAATGGTGGACAACTGAAATCTCCAGTGGGCCTTAGTGGACTAAGCATGTGTTCAGTGAAACCATCGCGTAGCCAATGCTTGGGCTTGTCACTGTTAAGGAGGCAAGTGTTAGGATTTTTGAACAAGTTCCCTACATATGCAGTTAGTTAGCCCCTGATTATTTTCATCAAATCAGTTGGCCATTTGCCTTCATGGGCTTATAGAGATGCTCCTTGTCTCTTGCAGAAAAGTAAGCTTCCTGGATTGGAAACTCCGCTTTTTTACAGGAGGAAAGGAATAACGTCACTCCACGTAAATGCAGATGACCAATAGAAAATCGGGAACCTAGAGAACAGAAGATGGATAAAGGGAGCAAGGTTCTGTGTCTTGCAAATAGCCATGACATACGAGGGTTCTTCTAGACCAAGGGTTACCAACCTGAGGTAAAGTTGCCCCCAGGGGTTAAATTTCGCCTACCCAGGGGGTACATACAGTATGTTGATTCTGGATTTGTACAATTTTTTTCTCATTGACTGACTGAGTTTGGTTCTGGTATACCGGTATCTGTTCATCATTAGTTGTTCATAAATAAGTGAAATAACATTGTTATGCGCTATTAAAGTTGCCAGGGGTAAACGGGATGAAAAAGGTTGGGAACCCCTGTTCTTGACAGTGAAACCCATCAAGGACCCAAACACCAAAGGCCCCAACCCACTTGAGTGCCAAGAATGGGAGTGATCCCATTAGGGATAGAGAGTGAATCATGGCAAGTCACTGTAATGCTGGACCAACCTTCTTGATGGTGGAGCTCATCCTCTGAAGGTGGTGAGAGTCTTTCAGTTTTCCCTTTCATGAGGGAAAACTTTAAAGACATCAATTGTGACTGTCGTTGATGTGAACAGCTTTGACATCATTGCACAGCAACCTATTCAGGCAAGCCTTGCCACCACTGCTGAGTCGAGGTAGGAAGTCAAGAAGGCTGTGTATCAATTGGAAAAATAAGATGACCTTGTCAACAATCGATATCCCTCCGGAACTCCTAAAATCAGTCAATGAAGCTTCAGTTCACACTCTTTTGACAACTGCAAAGGGGATATGACAGGACCCCTAAGAAATGCTTCAACCTTGACCATCACCACGAAAAAAGATTCTGACTGGGATAAATCGTGAGAGATCTTCCTACTGTCTGCTGCAGGGAAAGTCATCGCCAAGGCCCTTTTGATTTTGAACTACTTCTTCCCAGTGGCTAAAGGTTTGCCCACAAATCACAGTGTAATTTTTCTACTATCTGGATGGATAGTGGACCAATATGCCTTTTTCAACCTAGCTAACATATTTCACTCCAACAATCTGGAGGGATTGTGCAACCTTGTTCTCAAACAACCTGGCTTCCCTCAGACATTTATCTGTGACAGCATGCAAGCCATGATCCTCACCATCAGGTCCAAAGCAGAGCCAACCTCAATGAAGACTGGTGTCATACAAGGTGGTATAAGACTGGTGCCACCTTTGCCTCATCACTTTTCTCAATCTTCTGTGTTGCATTATTGCCCGTGTTCTCCCACAAACTTCCTGCAGGAGTGGAAGTAACCTTTGGAACCAAAGGGAAACTGTTAAATCTATGGAAGCAAGGCCAAATTCAGTAGTTTTTATTTTTTATTATTCTTATATAATCATAATCATTATTATTTAATCACTATCTCTATTGAATATAGATCTATTCTTTTACTTCTTTACTTTCCAAAAAAAAAACAGAAGCATACATAAATCATTTTGTAATATTTGTATAATTTTTGAAACAAGTTAAATGTGTATTTGAAAAACTGTTATATTGTTGGCAATATGCATTGCTTCTAATAAAAATATTTTAAAAAAAAACAAATTCAATAGTTGCACTGCAGTATACAAACTTTGTTGGTCCACACTCGGAAACTAAGCTCCAAGCCTTTGTTGACGAGTTCACTGAAGCATATAAGAAGACTCAAGAAGATCCTCTATCTGCCCATTCCTGAAGCATCATAATTCACCCCTACAATAAAAGTTGTCCATGAAGGCAGACATCAATGATGAAATTCATCACCACTTTCACATAACTCAGGTTTAATGGGCAGCAGTGATCCCTGACTTCATTTATGCAGTTGAGACCTAAACTACCTAAAACAAGCTCTTTATTGTACTGGAAAAATCCCACCATCACTGTCGCCACAAAGTTCTCCAAATTCACTGGATGGATGTGAAGCAATGTCAGTGTCCTCTTCCAGACCAACACCGACAGCAATAAGGCCCTTGTTATTATTCAGAGACCATTATTAATGGTCATTGCAAGCCAGACACCAGACCTGCGAAGCAGAAGGTATTCTTGTCACAGGAAGACACTAGCATGTGGATAGAAGAACAAAATGTTACATCCCCATTGATTCCTGGGGATGTCTGGCTCATGACCACTTAAGACAAAGAAGGCGTGTGGGGGTGTAAAGAGAGAGACAGAGAGATACGGCACAAAAATAAGCACTTCAGCATATTGGGCCCCACTGCCTATTTACACTAATCCTAGATTAACTTCCACAGATTTTTCCACTCACTTACAGACCATAGTCAATGACAATTAACATACCATCCTGTAGGGTCTTTGGGATGCGGGAAGAAACTGGAGCACCCGGAGGAATCTCACATAGTCACAGGGAGAACATGTATGCTCCACACAGACAGTGCCCAAAGTCAGGATGCATTCTTTGGCAGCAGTTCTAATGCATGTATCACTGCCCATTCGGAATGTTATCGGGAACCTTAAGTTCATGAATTGGGAGTACACAAAACTGCTGTTTACGTGGCAGAAGGAACGCACCACCCCACAAAGCACCCATCTGCCCATTCCAACAGGCACCTCGTGCCTCATCTGCGGAAGTGTCTGTGAGTCCCTCGTTAGCCAGCTTAGCCTCATCAGCAAAACACAAAACCAAAGTGACCAATCAACCAATCACCCTTGGTCTCAAGGACTGACTAAACTATGTGAAAATTGGATTGAGATTAACTGTATGAAATGCATTCACTGAAATGAGTCCACATCCAGCTTTTGTTTACACTTGCACTAATAAATTTCCACAAATTAATACATGGTAATCAGGAGCGGAAAATCTGGTTTATTCCCCACTTCCTATCTTGGGATAGGAAGTGGGGATTATACTCACTATTTCCCATGCCCGAATTATATCTTCCACAAGCACATGGTACCTTCTAGACCGTGTAGCTCAACTACAAGATACCCTTATCAATCAAGAAACAAGCCAATGCTGAACATAAGATTATATCCAAAACTTGCCATGAACAAATGTTTCTTTGTCCCCTTCGGAACTCTTTGAACAGTTCCAATAACATTAAACACGAGTTTTGGAAAGAGAATAATTGGGCAGCTGTGTTAAATATCAGTTGCTTAGGCTGATATACGTCATTTGCTGAGAGAAAACAGGATACAAGGTAGATTTGAACAATGCTAATCTTTCAGCTCAATTGAACACATCCTTTTAGAGTTCCACAGCAAGGACTTCCCATTACGGTATCTTACTGTCTCTTATATGAGTTCTGACTTCAATTTCCTTTTCATCTGCGTAAATAAACAAATAAATTTGCTACATTTGTGCAGCATCTTTCACATCCTCATTTTAGAACTATAGTTTCAGAATACGTGTTTGTCCATTTATGATGAAGATCAAGGGGTTTCTGATCTCAGAGAGTTACAAATCTCTAGAATTCTCTACGCCAGCCCCTTTCACCACTCAATCTGTGCAGGCCAAGTCTTTGAAGTCTTTAAAATCTTATTTTTTTAGCTGATAGATCAGACCATATCATCCGCCATGCCAATTGGTAACTAGAAGTGTATCCGCCATTGTTTCCATTCAGATGGAATGGTTTGCCCTTTGCAGAGTTGACACCTTTTGACTGCCGACTTGCCAATCTCTTACAGTAGCACTCTGAGTTGTAACCTCCATTCATTGACAGAGCATTGTCAAGATCTCTCAGTGCAACACAGTCTGAAGAAGAACTGACCCGAAATGATGTCTGTTAAAACCCTCCACTGATGCAGCCTGACTAGTTCCTCCAGCACTTTGTTTTTTGCTCAAGATTCCAGCCACTCTTCGGAACTGTAAGAATGACTTCAGTTAGTCAACTGAGGCTGATGGAGGAAGGGATCTGAATGGGCCTCTATTCCAGGAAGAAGTGATGGTCCCTCTTATCATATTGGTGTGGGATGGAGATGTAGAAGGATTGATCAAAGGGAGAAAGCTGGAGGTCAGGATAGGATTAAATATGTTCTATGGGTCAAAAATAGAATGAAACAATGGATCTTCCACAACTGTCCTTCTTGTGCATCTTGGGGAGATGGTGCGCCGCATGACCTGCTGGGTATTCCCTGCATTGTGATTTTTATTTTAGATATCGTGCATCAAAGGAATGAAGCGAACTCTGATATTTTATTAAATCATATTTTTTTTTAATAAACATATCCCCTCCTGGTTGATTAGTATGGAAGCCATGGTAATGTTTCCCAGCTATGTCTTTCATGTTGAATTGGGCCTCTCCCTTCCCCTAAAAAAAATACACAGGTGATATAACATCACAAAGGATTTCCATGTCAATGCCTGTGAAATCAAGCATGTAGCATCATTAAGTGCGAACTAGACTAAGTGGGACCCGTTGTGTCCCAGCTTCACATGCAATATTCCACTTCTCCACCAATTCCAATATACACACACACTCAAACACACACATACACTCACACACACACATACACTCACACACACATACACACACTCACACACACAGACTCACACACACAGACTCACACGCACAGACTCACACACACATACACTCACATACACACATACACTCACACACACTCACACACATATCAGCTGATCTCAAGGTTTTTTTAAACACTCATAACTTTTTTATTTTTCATCGGTGGGAAAAATTCTCGGGGCTGGCTCAGCAGAGGAGGACTGTGAGTAAGATGGCCAAAAATCACAGCGATACAGAGTAGCGTTTTTTTCTAAAATCAATATACAGCGCAGACAGGAAGTGGTAAAGATGAGACTTTTAATTATATAGGTGGATCACATGAGCATGAATGCTGGGCAAGTAGCAGAGTCAGACTGCCAGCTTAGTCACAACTGCAAGGTGAATGTGGTTGCATCTTGGTCAGGTGGATCCTGCTAGTGCAGGACTCCCCAAAAGGTTAATTTACAAGTCGAATCGGTAGTAAGGAAGGCAAATTCAATGCTAGCATTTATATCAAGAGGACTGGAATACAAAAACAGAGATGTAATGCTGATGCTCTACAAGCCGCTGGTCAGACCACATTTGGAGTACTGTGAGCAAATTTGGGCCCCATATAACCATATAACAATTACAGCACGGAAACAGGCCATCTCGGCCCTTCAAGTCCGTGCCGAACAACTTATTTCTCTTAGTCCCACCTGCCTGCACTCATACCATAACCCTCCATACCCTTCTCATCCATATGCCTATCCAATTTATTTTTAAATGATACCAACGAACCTGCCGCCACCACTTCCACTGGAAGCTCATTCCACACCGCTACCACTCTCTGAGTAAAGAAGTTCCCCCTCATGTTACCCCTAAACCTCTGTCCCTTAATTCTAAAGTCATGTCCTCGTGTTTGAATCTTCCCTATTCTCAAAGGGAAAAGCTTGTCCACATTAACTTTGTCTATCCCTCTCATCATTTTAAAGGCCTCTATCAAGTCCCCCCTTAACCTTCTGCGCTCCAGAGAATAAAGACCTAACTTATTTAACCTATCTCTGTAACTTAGCTGTTGAAACCCAGGCAACATTCTAGTAAATCTCCTCTGTACCCTCTCTATTTTGTTGACATCCTTCCTATAATTGGGTGACCAAAACTGCACACCATACTCCAGATTTGGTCTCACCAACGCCTTGTACAATTTTAACATTACATCCCAGCTTCTATACTCAATGCTCTGATTTATAAAGGCTAGCATACCAAAAGCTTTCTTTACCACCCTATCTATATGAGATTCCACCTTCAAGGAACTATGCACGGTTATTCCCAGATCCCTCTGTTCAACTGTATTCTTCAATTCTCTACCGTTTACCATGTACGTCCTATTTTGATTTGTCCTGCCAAGGTGTAGCACCTCACATTTATCAGCATTAAACTCCATCTGCCATCTTTCAGCCCATTTTTCCAACTGGCCTAAATCACTCTGTAGACTTTGGAAATCCTCTTCATTATCCACAACACCCCCTATCTTGGTATCATCTGCATACTTACTAATCCAATTTACCACCCCTTCATCCAGATCATTGATGTACATGACAAACAACAAAGGACCCAACACAGATCCCTGAGGCACCCCACTAGTCACCTGCCTCCAACCCGAACAGCCATCCACCATTACTCTCTGGCTTCTCCCATTCAGCCACTGTTGAATCCATCTTGCTATTCCTGCATTTATACCCAACAGTTGAACCTTCTTAACCAACCTTCCATGAGGAACCTTGTCAAAGGCCTTACTGAAGTCCATATAGACAACATCCACTGCTTTACCCTCGTCAATTTCCCTAGTAACCTCTTCAAAAAATTCAAGAAGATTAGTCAAACATGACCTTCCAGGCATAAATCCATGTTGACTGTTCCTAATTAGACCCTCTTTATCCAGATACTTATAT
Organism: Raja brachyura; assembly: GCA_963514005.1. The sequence goes on along the minus strand of OY740802.1, from coordinate 36,280,294 downwards.
ATATTATCTCTAAGTATCTTTTCCATTAATTTGCCCACCACTGAAGTCAAACTAACCGGTCTATAATTGCTAGGTTTACTTTTAGAGCCCTTTTTAAACAATGGAACAACATGCGCAGTACGCCAATCCTCGGGGACTATTCCCGTTTCTAATGACATTTGAAATATTTCTGTCATAGCCCCGGCTATTTCTACACTAACTTCCCTCAATGTCCTAGGAATATCCTGTCAGGACCTGGAGACTTATCCACTTTTATATTTTTCAAAAGTGCCAGTACTTCTTTTACTTTGAAACGCATAGTATCCATAGCTACTCTACTAGTTTCCCTTACCTCACATAATTCAATATCCTTCTCCTTGGTGAATACCGAAGAAAAGAAATTGTTCAATAAGATTGTTCCGAGGATGTGCTGGCTCTGGAGAGGGTCCAGAGGAGGTTTACAAGAATGATTCCAGGAATGAGTGGGTTAGCATATGATGACAGCGTGGACCTCTAATCGTTTGAGTTTAGAAGGTTGAGGGGACCCCTCATTGAAATTTACAGAATACTGAAAGACATAGATAGAGTCGATTGGAAAGAATGTTTCCACTGTTGGGAGAGTCTAGGACCAGAGGTCATAGCCTCAGAATTAAAGGGTGCTTTTTTAAAAAGGAGGTGAGTAGGAACATCTTTAGTCAAAGGGCAGTTAATCTGTGGAACTCATTGCTGTGGAGGCCAAGTCAGTGGATATTTTTAAGTTCAAGTTATATTTATTGTCATATGCACCAATTGGTACAGTGAGATTTGAGTTACCATACAGCCATACGAATAAGGCAGCGATAGCCAAATTCTTGATTAGAACGGGTGACAAGTGTTATGTGGAGAAGGCAGGAAAATTGGATTACGAGGCTGAGATCAGCCATGATTGAATGGAGGAGTAGACTCAATGAGCCGAATGGCCTAATTCTACTCCTTTAACTTGTGAATGTGATCTTGTCCAATGTCAGCAAGCCTGGTTTCCATGCTCCAACTTTGCCTGAAAAATGATGATTTAATCCAAAGGCTGTGAACCACCATGGAAATACTGACGTTCAGGCCTCTGAACACACCTGACAGTGCATTTGGTGCAGATATCCTCCATTCCAAGAAGCTGACGACAGAGTAAATCAAAATTCAAATCTAAAATTGTTAAATGTCATCATGGAAACTTGCCAGTTAAAATGTTAGTTGACTCTCTTCCTGGTGGATGCAGAGCTGACTGTATCTAAAGTTGTTAATCAGGACATTGTAATTAAGCAATATTTATGCCCCTGTGGACATATTTAAAATCAGATTGTTTTAGTACTCATTCAAAAGGCATTTTGATGAATGTTTTTCATATGTTATTCTTTTGTTGAAGGAAAGTGTGAGAAAGTTGGAATAGTAACTGGACTCCAGAAAAACACCACAAAATTTCAGGAAAGAATTGGTAGCAATCACGATTTATTTTCATTCGTTTTTCTCAATACAGATTTTAAATGTTGTGTTGTTATGCTGCTGCATGTAAGAATGTAATTGTTCTATTTCAGGGCATATGACAATCAAACACTTTTGACTCTTGACAGGTTAGTTGCTGCCTGATTGCGTTCAGATGACACCTTTCATCACGGTGGTTGTAATTGAGAATGTAAAATGATTGGGTTGTAATTAGCAAGATTGAATTTGTCCAGCTATTTGTGAACATGACATATCTGGACAAATTCACATTAACAATATTATCAATTTTTTCGGGAGGAAAAAAGGAATAGCTTGAAACAAATATAACAATTGTGGTAAAAAAACCATTTTTATAGATTTATTCTACCAATCATAGATATAGGAAGTGTTTTCCAATATAAAATATTTTTTCTATGTTTATCTAATAGTTGAGGATAATTAGATTTAATTAATGAGTTATAGGATTTAGATACGTTGATTCCTAAATATTTAAATTTGTCAGTAACTATTTTTAGTGGATATTGTTGTAGTATATTTAAATTTATTCCAGTTATAGGCATAATATCACTTTTGTTCCAATTAATCCTATATCCAGAAAATGTACCAAAATTAGTTATAACATTAAACAACTTAGGAATACTAATTTCCGGTTTTGTAATATAAATCAAAACATCATCTGCATATAAAGATATTTTATTAGTTGGTGTATCAGTATTATAACCATATATTTCAGGTTCAGATCTAATTCTTTCCGCCAAAGGCTCTATCACCAAAGCAAATAATAAAGGCGATAACGGACATCCCTGTCTACATCCCCTAAAAAGCTTAAATTTAGCTGATAATATTTGATTAGTTAATATTCTTGCAGTAGGATTCGAATATAGAATTCTTACCCATTTACAAAATCTATCCCCCAATTGAAACTCTTCCATTATATTAAATAAATATGACCATTCCACCTGATCGAATGCTTTTTCTGCGTCTAACGATATAACCGCTAATTCCGTATCCCATACTCTTTTTGAATATATAATATTAAATAAGCGTCTGAGATTATGGGATGAATAACGTTTTGGAATAAAACCTGTTTGATCGTAATGTATTAATTTAGAGATCACCAGACTTAATCTCCGAGATAAAACTTTAGTTAATATTTTTTGGTCTGTGTTTAGAAGAGCAATCGCTTTGTATGATCCAGGATCTTCCAAATCCTTGTCTACCTTAGGAATGAGTGTAATTGTGGATTCATTTAAAGATTCTGGTAATTTTCCTTGTTCATATGCATATCTATACACTGTGTGTAATCTTGGGGAAATCAGATCTTGAAATTTCTTATAAAATTCTGCACTCAGGCCAAGATTGTTTACCTTTTAATGTAGGTTCGATTCTTTTTGCGCCAAGGGAAGTACAAAAAAAAATTTATAGAGACAACCCTATAATTCATAGCAATAGACGTATTTGGAAACAAATAGTTAAGACTTTACATTTAGATAATTTGTCACTTAACCTACCAATTATGAATAACCCTTTATTTAAACCCTCTATATTAGATAGGGGGTTTAGACATTGGGATGATTTAGGAATTAAAAGGATAGAACACCTCTACAGAAATGGAAAATTACTTTCATTTCCGGAGTTACAAGATATCTATGGATTGCCATCACATAATTTGTTTAGGTATTTACAAATTAGAGATTATATTAAGTCAAACACACAAGATTATAAAAATAAAGAACCAGGATTATTACTGTTTAATAAACACCCAAATACAGAAAAATTAATAGCTTATATATACAATATTATTTTGGATAGGGAGAATCCTGCAACAGAAATATATCGACAAGCATGGGAAAATGAAATAGGTTTATCAATAACGAAAGAAACTTGGGAAGAAAGTTTACAACGTATACATCGTTGTTCGTTAAATGCTAGGCATACATTGATACAATTTAAAGTATTATATAGATTACATTATTCGAAAGCCAAATTAAATAGAATTTTTCCTAATGTTTCTTCTATTTGTGATAAGTGTCAGAATTTAGAAGCCAATTTAACACATTGTTTTGTAACGTGTTCAAAACTTAGTTATTATTGGATAGAAATCTTTAGAGTTATTTCTGAAGTTCTTAGAGTTAAACTGGATCCAGATCCAAAGTTAATAATATTAGGAATTCCGGACTCAAAATTGGTATTAACAGTAAATCAAAGAAATTTATCGACAAGCATGGGAAAAGAAATTTCTTTGATTACTGTTTGATAATAGGGAAAAAAATAATACTGAAATTTTGGAAGGGAACATTATCCCCCACAATTAAAATGTGGACAGCAGAGATGTCGGAGACGTTGTATTTGGAAAGAATAAGATTTGTCCTAATGGACAAATATGAAATCTTTGAACAAATATGGTCTCCATATATACAATATTTGAAGGGATAGCTGTTCTTGGCATCACAACTCAATGGGTACCCGACAGGATTTGATGAAAATAACTCATTTTCAAATTAGGATTTGTATATATGTCTCTATAATACGATGATATTATCATTTGTAATAGTTTTATTTACAATATATTTTGTTGTTTCTCTTTTATATATATATAATACTTTTTACTGTTTTAAAGAAATATATATATTAAATAGATATATATTAATTGGTTTTTTTTTTGGTTTTTTTTTCTTTCCCTTTTTTTTATATATAATCAAAATTATTATTTAATCACAACCTTTGTTGATTTAAAACCTATTCTTTTTTCTTTTTCTCTCTATTTCTAAAAAACAGAAGATAATAATAATCAATGTGATATTTGTATAATTACCGAATTAAGTTGGTATTTGTAAATTTGTTTTATCATTGTGAAATGCTTACTTCTAATAAAAATATTATTAAAAATAAACTGTGTACCTTTTTTTTCTCCCCTACGCAAAATCCTTCCCATTGTCGGCGCTCATGGCTTTTGAAGGTGATTTTTAAATTACTCTAGTTAATAAATAATTTAGCGTAATTTAAAAATACCTTCATTCATGAAATGTCGGAGCCATTTTTCTTCCGCAACAAAATCGCCCGACATGGATCGATTTTCCCTGCCTGTGGAAAAACGTCACTTTAAGCCCGCCCCCCTCTGAAAGGCGCCAACGTCACGCACACATGGAGCGGCAGAACTGCAGCGCTGCTAAAGGTAAGTTTTGTAACATACCTATGTACAGCAATTCGTTCTTTCCACGCACTATTAAAGCATGGAATAATCTCCACCAAGCCACGGTTGCCGAGCCAGATGCAACTAAATTTAAAGTGGCACTTTCTTCCCAATAACCCTCTCTGGCTAAACCCCTCCCTTCACCACCTCCAGTTTAAATTCCAGTTGGAATATTTTGGAGGACCAAGTAACCAAGAACAAAGAAGAAGAACCAAGAACGGCGGTCCCGTATGGGACATACCAATTTAGCTCAATATACGGGATGTCCCGGCTATTACATTGGCAACCCTACCTGTATCTCTAAACTAAACTGTAACTGTTGGCCCAGTGGTGGGGCAATGCTAATAGTGGGATAATGCTAGGGTTGGTGCCATGGTGAGGGTTAGAGTCATGCTGGAGGTGGGGAAATACTGGACTAGGATTATGCTGGAAGTAATGTCATACAAAGGGGGTGGTGTCATACTGTGGGTGGTGCCATGGTAGGAGCGGTGCCATGCTTCTTCTTCTTCTTCTTTCAAGTGGCGTGCACAGCCTAAAGTTGTTGGACAATTTGTTCTATTTGATGGTTACACAAAAAACTGGAGAAACTCAGCGGGTGCAGCAGCATCTAAGGAGCGAAGGAGATAGGCGACGTTTCGGGTCGAGACCCTTCTTGGCAACCCTGAATCAGACTGAACCAGGAATATCTGTGTTGGTGCCCACTTATTGGTGGAACCATTGCCACCGCCAGTACCTAATGTTGCCCACCAGCAGCATAATACACTGGAAAGACTCCAGCCAGCACTAATCCCTGGACCTTCGCAGAGTCTGTCCTCAACTTCCCCATCATGGGCTGGTTTGGCTCAGCCACCAAGCACGACAGCTGGAGGCTGCAGCGAATCGTCCAATCAGCAGAGAAGGTTATTGGCTGCAACCTTCCCTCCATTGATGAACTGTACACTGCAAGGGCCATGAAGCGAGCAGGCAAGAATAAAAATAAGGGTCTCGACCCGAAACGTCGCCTACCTCCTTTGCTTAGATGCTGCTGCACCCGCTGAGTTTCTCCACCTTTTTGTGTAACCCTCGATTCTCCAGCATCTGCAGTTCCTTCTTTAACACTTGGTCTATTTGATCTTCCGTTTGTGTAGGTATGTTGCAAAACTTACCTTTAGCGGCGCTGCAGTTCTGCCGCTCCCCGTGTGCACGACTTTGGCGCCTTTCAGAGGGGGGCGGGCTTAAAATGCCGTTTTTCGACAGACTGGGATAATTGATGAATGTCGGGCGATTTCGTTGCGGAAGAAAAATCGCTCCGACATTTCATCAGTGAAGGTATTTTTAAATTACTCTAAATTATTTATTAACTAGAGTAATTTAAAAATCACCTTCAAAAGCCGTGAGCACCGACAACCGGAAGGATTTTCTGGAGGGGAGAAAAAAAGATAAATAGTTTATTTTTATATTAAAAGTTGGTTTTTCGGGAGGCTTTAATAATATTTTTATGTTGCGAAATGGGGTCCCAAAAAATGTATGAACAAACAGTATTTTTCCTCCCGACCACCGCTAACCGCAACGTTCTAATCCACCGCATTCCACTAAAACCCACTCGCTAGTTGATTTAAATGGCCATTAATTTACAGGAATCAAACACTAAATTCCTTCCATTTGGCCCAGAAATTCATGAAAATGAGATTTAAAAATTATGTTATATTGTGGATTATTGTGTGAATGTTATTTGGACACTTAGGCAATTTTAAAAAAGTTTACCTTTTCTTAAGAAATGGATAGATGTTTAGATCTACTCATTGAATTTTGTAATTAGCTACAATTAGATAACTAACTAATTATATGCTTTAATTTCAGGTAATCCAAGTAAGATTGTTTCATATTTGTTTCAGAATGCTTCAATCTATAATAACTGAAAATGTCATTGAGTTCTCTTAATTTTGAATAAAATTGTGGGCTTTTAACTTTTCCAGATCACAGCTTTTGAGTTAAGTCAATTGAAAGGCAATGGGGAGCACGATGCTAATTTCCGAGTATGAAAATGGCCATAACTTTCTTAATACTGAAGATATGAAAGTAAATTAGGTGTCAAATTAAACTTCTTTTTATGCTTTATCTGATGGGATAAATTGCAGACTTGATTTTTAAAATCTCAAAATTTTGTAACATTGCTAGTTTGTGCAGTCGAGTTGATTGCATTAGTCGAAACAGGGCAGACCACATGAAGGTTGCAATCTTCCACCCCGGTGCCATGCTGGGGATGTCGCAACACAGGGATGGAGCAAGGCAGCAGCAGCAGCTGCGGGTTTGATCCGGTGGTGAGGATGGTAGATGGGGAGGGGGGAAGGAAATGAGAGTGACCACTGGCGACTATAGGACCAAGCTGGCCGCCAGTCTGCGAAGTGGGGCGTGGCAACGTTGGCGACAGTCGGGTGTGGCCGTGACGCGTAGCCGGGATTGGGCGCATGGACAGGGGCGTGGTTGGAGGGTGTTGCCCTGGCGCCGGATGGGGGCGTAGCCATAGAGCGCGTGGGGCCGTGGGGCGTGACCATTGAGGCGGGTGGGAGGCGCGTCCATGACGGCGGGTGGGGACGTGGCCATGACGGCGGGTGGGGGCGTGGCCATGTCGGCGGGTGGGGGCGTGGCCATGTCGGCGGGCAAGGGCGAAGATACAAGGGGGCGTGGCCATTGCCGCGGGCGGGGGGCGTGGCCATGGCGGCGGGGGCAGGGGGCGTGGCGGCGCTGAGGGTGCGGGCAGGAGGGGGGGGGGAGGGGCTGCGTTGCTCGGCGCCGTTCAGCCGCCAGCCCGCGGTGCGCGCGAGGAGCAGTTTGTGAGGCGCTGTCCGCAGGATGTGCAGCAGCAGTGAGCTCGTCATCCACTTCCTGCGCTACAGACTGCAGCAGCGGGGCCACAGTTGGAGCCGGCTGTGTGAGCAAGATGCCTCGGCCGAACACGGACTCAACTTTGATGTCGCCGATGATTTCAATGACAGGCACGAGGCCGAGCGCACCTGCCAGGCCCTGCGAGAGGCCGCCGAGGAATTCGAGCTGCGCTACCGCCGGGCCTTCAGCGATCTGTCCGCTCAGCTGCGCGTCACCCCGGACACTGCTTACCGGCGTTTCGAGCAGGTAGTGGGCGAGCTGTTCCGCGACGGCGTCAACTGGGGCCGGTTGGTCGCATTCTTCTGCTTCGGGGCGGCGCTGAGTGTAGAGAGCGCCGAGAAGGAGATGGGTGCACTGGTGCCACGGATCGCCCATTGGATGAGCACCTACCTGGAAAGCAATCTGGAGCCGTGGATCCAACAACACGGCGGCTGGGTAAGGATGGTGGCGGAGCTTCATTCATCCCAGCACTGCGGGAATCCTCCCCTGCGACCTCTCTCCTCTGGCACTCCCAGTCCTGACCTCATCACTTTCGTAATGAAGAAGGTCCCGACTAGAAACATCCACATCCCTCCACATATGCTGCCGGACCTGCTGAGTTACTCCAGCATTTTGTGTTTTGCTCAGTATTTCAGCATCTGCAGTTTCTTGTGTCCCCCGCGGATCTGTTCCCCAACACGCATTGTGCTGGATTGTCCCCAGTACAAAACACCTACCTCCGGATCCTCCAGAAACCTGACGACCCCCGCCCTTATCCTCAACTGTGCCTTAACACTTATTCCAAAATACAATTACCTTGCCTCCGATTGTAACCGTGTAAAATTAGCGACCCTTTCCTATTCTGCTAGATTATCTGAAATGTTGATGCTACCCCTCGCACATCTTTTCTCTAACTAGGTATGTAATTGCCGCTTTCCTCGTTTTGTTTTCCTCCTTTTTCAGTAAACCGGATATACAATCCTGTTTGGACTCCTGCCCCAGCATACGTGATTCCCGAACCAGCTCCACGCATAATATGCCCTGGAGACCTCGGACCCCCGTCTCTCGGTGACCTTATTCCAGCTATCCTGTTTGCAACTCGGGATTCATGACCTATGAGCTCCTGTTGTTAAATCGCATTGTTATCTTGCACTCAACATAAAGGGTCACAACCTTGTGACCCAATGCATTGATACTTTTCTGCCAACAAAAGTGTAGGTTAATGGTTGAGAAAAGTTGAGTTGACCATAGAGGTGGTGTGGCATCAGAGACAATATTTTGAAAAAGAAAATGTGATTGTTGATACTGTTCACAATTCAACAAAGCTTCAGTGGGACATCAAATATGAATGCAGTCAGGTTTAGCCCAAGCAAAATATAAAGTTTTAGTTTTGACCACATTTCAAATACTACGGGTATAGGACATAGCCTGAAGGTGAGAGGGGCAAAGTTTAAAGGAGATGTGCAGGGCAATTTTTTTTTTAATACAGAGAATGGTGAGTGTCTGGAATGCAATGCTTGAAGCAGATACATCAGTGGCATTAAAAAGACTTTTGTGTTGGGGTATGGAGCTGCATGGAATGTACAGATATGGGTTATGTGCAGGTAGTTAAGTGATAGTCTTGTTATCATGTTTGGCACAGACTTTGACGTTTTTCACTGTACGCCAGTACACGTGACAATAAAATGAACTGAACTTGTGCTGTACTGTTCTATGTTCTATTAATTCTGTTCCATCCATTACCGCATCTGAATTGAAAGCGGCACAGAAGTTAATGTGGAATTAAGGTGATTTATTTGGCAGCGTGTGCAAGCTGAGGGAATTCATTGCAGAGCCTGTTGTGAGTGTTGGATTGGCTAGGAAGGGAATGATTAAAGTTAAGTTCTGGGAAGGTTTGTGGTGAGAAGCAGGGGTTGTCCCGCAGTAGAAGTGAACAATTGGTGATGAGAACAATCTTTGAAAGTTGCTGGTAGGATATCATGTGAAATGGAGAGATATTGTCTCATAGGGTATCATATCTTTGACAAGACGATGTCGCTGCTGTCATTTAGGAGTATCAAGTACAGTCTTTGTGACTGATATAATAACAAGGAATTGCCAATGCCGTTTTATTAAAGAAAGACACAAAGTGCTGGAGTAACTCAGTGGGCCAGGCAGCATCTCTGGAAAACATGGATAGTTGTTAATGGTCAGGACCCTTCTTCAGCCTGGGGATTGTGTAGCCGGTGTAAGGAATGTAGGTGGAAGGGTGGATAATGGGAGCAACTGGCCCTAGATCAGCCAGTATTCAGGGGATGGGTTTGGGGGGAAGGGGGGTGTTTGTCGAAGTTACCTAAAATTGAAAAATTCAATATTCATGCCGTTGGAATGCGAGGTGTTGTTCCTCCGGTTTGCGTGTGGCCTCACTCTGGCAGTGGAGGAGGCCCAGGATAGAAACGTCAGTAGGGGAAGGGGAGTTAACATGGCTGGAAATTGGGAGATCCCTACATTAGCAATTTTTTTTTGTCACTGAGCTTCAAAATTTGCAACTCTTTATCGTTTCAGGCTCATATCTGGGTTTTTTTCCTTATCTTTGTCCATCAATTTGCCTATCAAAACCACACTCACCAGTGGTTCTTCTATTACTGGACATGCTTTGTCCCGCTTCTCCTCTAATCCAGCTTTCTTTACTGCCCCACCCACCCCCACCCTTACCACAATCAGGCTGAAGAAGGGTAGTGACCCGAAACATCACCTATCCATGCTTTCCAGAGGTGCTGCTTGACTTGCTGAGTTACTGCAGCATTTTCTGTTCTTGTAAGTTATGCATTAATTCATAGTTGTTGACAGATAAAGCATGAAAACAAGCCCTTTGAACCACTGGCCATCAAGCATCCATTTGCTTTTTACATCTGAATGGCAGTGTGAGGACAAAATTAAACTGAAAATTGGATACAAATGAGAAAGGGCATTTAGTTAAAAATGTGACGAAAACAGTGTTAATACAGAATACAGTGTTAATACAGTAGTCCCAAAAGTACAATGTTAAATTTTTGAGACATAGTTTTGAATGTGAAGAGTCAAGCGGAATGATAGAAATTGACAGATTATCATACTTTATTGCATATTCCGTCTGATGATGTGATATTCCAATGACGTGATTATGATGTTAAAGGCTGAATGTAAAGTGATACATTAGGAGTAATTAGTGAAGCCTTTCCTTGTGTCGATGGGTTTGTATGGAAGAGGCAGCTGAATTACAGAGTTGCTGTTCGTTGCACATTGCCAGCACATGTATATAATTGTAATCCAATTCCAGTACTCCACGACAAACTGGGATATTTTAATCTACATTATCAGACTGTTCCATGAATAAATATCCTCTGTATCTGTAATTTAGGATTATCAAGCACAGTCTTTGACTGATGTAATAATACAACATATAATCCTCCGACATTTTCGCCAGCTCCAACAGGATCCTATCACTGGCCGCATCTTCCCATCTCCTCCCCTTTCTGCTTTCTGCAGAGACCGTTCCCTCCGTAACTCCCTGGTCAATTTGTCCCTTCCTACCCAAGCTATCCCCTCCCCGGGTACTTTCCCTTGCAACAGCAGGAAATGCTACACTTGTCGCTTTACCTCACCCCTCGACTCCATCCAAGGAGCCAATCGGTCTTTCCAGGTGAGGTAGAGGTTCACCTGCACCTCCTCCAATCGCATCTGCTGCATCAACTGTTCCAGGTATCAACTTCTCTACATCGGCGAGACCAAGCGCAGGCTCGACGATCACTTCGCTGAACACCTCCGCTGAGTTCATACTAACCAACCTGATTTCCTGTTTGCTCAGCGCTTCAACTCCCCCTCCCATTCCCTTTCTGACCTGGGCCTCCCCCATTGCCAGAGTGAGACCTAACGCAAATTGGAGGAACGGCACCTCATATTTTGCTTCGGTAGTTTACACCCCAGTGGTATGAACATTGACTTGTCTAATTTAAGATAGTCCTTGCCCCCCCCCCCCCCCCCCGACATCAGTCTGAAGAAGGGTCTCGACCCGGAACGTCGCCCATTCCTTCTCTCCATAGACGCTGCCTCACCCGCTGAGTTTCTCCAGCGTTTTTTGTCTACCCTCTATATCTGTAATATTTGTCTAAAATTTTAGGCATTTTGCACAGTCAATCACTGAGGTCCCTGGGAAGACCTACAGCGTGGAAACAGGCCCTTTGGCCCATTGAGTCCATGCTGGTCATCGATTACCTGTACACACGATCACTCCTATTCATAAGGGTAATTTACAGAAGCCAATTGACCTACAAATCACATCTTTGGAATGGGGGGGAAAACCAGGGCACCTGGAGAAACCCATATGGTCACAGGGAGGTTGTACAAACTCTGCACTGACAGCACCCGTAGTCAGGATCAAACCTGAGACTCTGGTGCTGTGAGGCAGCAACTCTACCGCTCCGCCACCATGCCGCTCACAAAGTTCCATTTGGAAATTTCAGAAAGGTTCGGGGAGATATTACTCCAGTCAAATTTTGATGCTTTCTTTCTGTGGGTTTGATGTGACCTCTGTTAAGTGAGCTCAGGGTGGACTTGACCTGATGGGCGGTCTTGGTGCGGATCTGATTTTCTGAGTGTTGGACTCTCAGCAGGTCTGGTCTGACGGTGTGGCTTTTCTAAATGGTCTCGGTGTTTGGCTGTAAGACAATGGTGGGCTTGGCAATCTCCGTGCCAATTTTGTCCCCTATATCTCCAATGATCCTTGGCGAGCAATCCCATCATTTCCATCCGCCTGCACGTTTGTTCTCAAGCGCCTGTTTGAAAGCACTGATCCATTTTATTTCAGCCGCCTTCTGGCAGTGAATTCCAGATCATAAACGCTTTGAAATAAAATAAAATTCTCACATCCTCGTGCATCTTTTACTCAAGAACGGGATCAGCTGCCCTCTATTTTACTCTGTCTAAACCAGTGATGATCTTCTACTGGTCTATTAAACATTTGCATCAAGGGGAACACCAAAATACATTTTTGAAAAGTTTTCATCCCTGGAATCAGCTTGACAAAGTTTCTTGGTGAAGTATCTCCAATGCAGCTATACCTCTTCTTGGATAAGTAACCTAAAATGATGCGCCATACTCCAGGTGTGGTCTTACCAAAAGTGTATTTGGTTGCAACAGGACCGGTTTCCTTTTGCATTCCATCCCCTGGGGTGATGCTTAAATGTAGTTACGACTCCCACAGAGTCAATACTGATATATTGCTTGCAGGTAACTGCACTCTTATTGAATACTGGGTACAATGAGACCCACTGTTACCTCGGGTGTGGAACACTGTTGGAATTTCAAATATGACTAGTCAATGATTGCAATACACCTTTTACAGTGTTCAGAAATCTCTCACTGATTAATCCAATAAATTACTTTCATTTTCTCTGCACTGCAATGTATGTGCAGTAGGTCCCTGTTCTGGGTAATAGTGTTCCTTGTAGCATTTTATTATGCTGCTTTCAGCATCTGAGTAAATCTCTGAATGTTTCCAGGTTCCTTTAGAAGTCACTAATTCATGTGAAAGTGCAGAATGCTGTGCTATTAATCTGGATGGTGTCAGATCAGTGAACATATCTATTGTAACAGTCAGAAGCACTGGACAGATGTAATAATCACAATATCTCTATGTATTGCCCCAGCCTCAAGTAATGTTTAATCATCTTTGGTATTAAATGGCAGATCAGTTTCAATGGATTGAATGGTACTTTCCGGTTTCTGCACTCTGCCAGTTTTCCACCTAATGTACCATGTTATCCCAGAAGCTAGCACAATTAGTGATACAGCATGGGTGCAATACTATGTTTGTTGTTGTGTGTCTTGTAGCTGGAGATGCACTGTAAAGGAGAATTGATGAGTTGGATAGGGTGTGGACTGAGAGTAGAAATGGAGAGTGAATCACATGAACACAAGAGAATAGAAGCAGCAGTAGGTCACCAGGCCTTTCATGCCTGCCCCGCCAGTTAATATGGTCATGGGTAATCTATGCTGCCCTCGAGTCTTTTGTGCCATTTCTCCATATTCTGTTCTTCGATCTATTAAACATTTATCCACCTCCCCTCTAAAAGCCGAATAGATAGAAAATTGGCTTCATGGAACAAAGCAGATGGTGGTGGAAGATTGCTTTTTGGACTGGAGGCCTGTGATTAGTGGGGTCCCTCAGGGCTTGGTGCTGGGCCCATTGCTGTTTGTCATCTATATCAGCGATCAGGGATGAGAACGTACATGGCATGATTAGCAAGTTTGTAGATGACATAAAGTATTGTAGATAGTGAAGGTGGTTTTCATCAATTGCAGCAGGATCTTGATCAGTTGAGCAGATGGCTGAGGAATGGTTGATGGAATTTAATACAAAAAAATCTGACGTGTTGCATTTTGGGAAGTCTTAACATCGCCAGGACCTACACAGTGAATGATGGGGCTCTATGGAGTGTTGTGGAGCAGAGGGATCTAGGAGTGCAGGTACATAGTTCCTTGAGTGTGGCATTACAGGTACTTAGGGTAGTCAAAACCTCTTTCAGTAGTCAGGGAGTATTGAATACAAAGGTTGGGAGGTCATGTTGCAGTTATATCAGACATTGGTGAGGGCACACTTAAAGTATTGTGTTCAATTTTGGGCATCATATTATAGGAATGATGACGACAAGCTGGAAAGGGAGCAGAGAAGATTAATGAGGATGTGCCAGGATTCGAGGGCCTGACTTAGAAGGAGAGGTTGTACAGGCGAGGACTGTGTTCCTTGGAGAGCAGAAGGATGAGGGGTGATCTTATTGAGGCGCACAAAATCATGAGAGGAATAGATTGGGTAAAGTAGTGGAATCAAGAACCAGAGGACATAAATTTAAGGTGAGGATGGAAAGATTTAATAGGAACCTGAGGGGTAACGTTTTTTACACAAAGGATGGTGGGTGTATGGAACAAGTTTCCCGAGGAAGTAGATGAGGCAGGTGCTATCGCAACGCTTAAGAAATATTTAGACAGGTACAAGGATAGAATGGGTTTTGACAGATATGGACAAAACGCAGGTAGGTTGTATTAGTGTAGATGGGACATGTTTACAGGTGTGGGCAAGTTGGGCCGAGGAGCCTGATTCCACGCTGTATGACTCCAAATACATGTAATATTCAAGCTTATACCATGCAATCAGCAGGGAATTCCAGACCAATTGATAACTTTCTTAAATTGGCTCAAAGTTTAAAATGCTGGATGAACTGGGAGGCGATACGGGTCTTTGAAGGCCCGCACTTGCAGACTAACTAACAGTTTCTACCCACGTGCCATTAGAGAACTTAACTCAAACTGATAACACTACGGGCAACACTACACAATTCGGGGTGCATATAAAAATTTGTCTGCTAGAATGTGCAATATAATATGCATTTTTTTATTATCTATTACTTATTTTATGCATAGATCTTGTAGTAAATGTAAATGTGAGAGTAAATGGTTGTTTGTGTTGTGTTTTGTTCTTTTTAATCTTTTTATCCTGTCTTTTATTGTTTACCATTGAAGGGGATGCACATGAAATTTCATTGTACAGTAGATGTGCAAAGACAAATAAACGTATTTAATTTGATTTGATTGAACTAATCGGAGAGAAACAGTCAATACTTTCAGCTGTGGACCTTTGGTCAGAGCATTTGAAATGTATTTCCTCCACAATTGCTGCTTCACTTCCTTGGAATTTACAATACTTTCTGTTTTTAATTTGATTTCCAGCTGTTGGAGGAGCCAGGGGGTTGGTTTACCAAAACATACGGAATGCTTGGAGATTTGATGATGGAAGTCATTGGATGAGTCAACAATAGTTCAAGATAAAAAACGGCCAGAATGGCCATTTGGAAAAATGGGAACCTAGTTGATGGGGCCTTGGGGAAATCCAATAGAACATTATGAGGATGTTGCCAGGACTAGAGAGTCTGAGCTACATGGAGAGGTTGAGTAGGCTGGGACTCTATTCCTTGGAGGGCAGGAGGATGAGGGGGTGATCTTATAATAGGTGTATAAAATCATGAGAGGAATAAATTGGGTAGATAGACAGTCTCTCGCCCAGAATAGGTGAATCGAGGACCAGAGGGCATGGGTTTAAGGTGAAGGGGAAAAGTTTTAACATAAATATGAGGGGTAATTTTTTACACACAATGGGTGGTAGGTGTATGGAACAAGCTGCCAGAGGAGGTAGTTGAGGGAGGGAGTATCACCAACGATTAAGAAACAGTTAGACAGGTACATGGATAGGACAGACTTGGAGAGATATGGTCCAAACACGGGCAGTTGCGACTAGTGTAGCTGGGACATTTTGGCCAGTGTGGACAAGTTGGGCTGATGGGCCTGTTTCCATGCTGTATCAGTGAAGGAACTGTTTCTGTGCTGTATCAGGGCAGTGTAAAAATAAAAGAGAAGTATAACATAGCAAGGATGAGCGGGAGCCAGAAGATTGGGAAACTTTTATGATCAGCCATGATCATATTGAATGGCGGTGCAGGCTCGAAGGGCCGAATGGCCTACTCCTGCACCTAATTTCTATGTTTCTATGTTTTAAAGAGCAATAGAAGATAACTAAAAATGCAACACGGGGAGAAAAGATGAGGTAAAGCTAGCCAAGAATATGAAGGAGGAAAGTAAAAGCTTCTTTAGGTATGTGAAGAGGAAAAAATTAGTTCAGACAAATGTGGGTCCCTTGATGACAGAAACAGGTGAATTTATTGTGGGGAATAAAGAAATGGTAGACGAGTTGAACAAGTACTTTGGATCTGTCTTCACTAAAGAAGACACAAACAATCTCCCAGATGTACTAGTGGCCAGAGGACCTAGGGAGGAAATGGTATTGGGTAGACTGATGGGGCTGAAGGTTGATAAATCCCCAGGGCCTGATGGTCTGCATCCAAGGGTACTTAAGAAGAGGCTCTAAAAATCATGGACACATTGGTAATCATTTTCCAATGTTCTATAGATTCAGGATCAGTTCCTGTGGATTGGAGAGTAGCTAATGTTACCCCACTTTTTAAGAAAGGTGGGAGAGAGAAAACAGGAATTATAGACCAGTTTGCCTGACATCGGTAGCAGGGAAGATGCTGGAGTCAATTATAAAAGATGAAATGGCGGCACATTTGGATAGCAGTAACAGGATCGGTCTGAGTCAGCATGGATTTACAAAGGGGAAATCGTGCTTCACTAATCTTCTGGAATTTTTTGAGGATGTTACTAGGAAAATGGATGAGGGAGAGCCAGTGGATGTAGACTTACAGAAAACATTTCATACAGTCCCACATGGGAGATTAGTGGGAGAAATTAGAGCACAGGGGGTAGGGTACTGACATGGATAGAAAATTGGATGGCAGACTGGAAACGAAGAATAGGGATTAACGGGTCACCTTTCAGAATAGCACGCAGTGACTAGTGGGGGTACTGCAAGGCTTGGTGCTGGAACCACAGCTATTTACAATATAAATTAATTATTTAGATGAAGGGATTAAAAGTAACATTAGCAAATGTGCAGATGACACAAAGCTGGGTGGCAGTGTGAACAGTGAGGAGGATGTTATGAGGATGCAGGTGATTTGGACAGGTAGGGTGAGTGGGCAGATGCATGGCAGATGCAGTTTAATGTGGATAAATGTGAGGTTATCCACTTTGGTGGCAAAAACAGGAAGGCAGATTATTATCTGAATGGTGTCAAGTTGGGAAAAGGGGAAGTGCAACGAGATCTGGGGGGGTTCTTGTTCATCAGTCACTGAAAGTAAGCATGTAGGTACAGCAGGCAGTGAAGAAAGCTAATGGCATGTTGGCCTTCTTAACAAGAGGAGTTGAGTATAGAGCAAAGAGGTCCTTCTGCAATTGTACAGGCCCTAGTGAGACTACACCTGGAGTATTGTGTGCAGTTTTGGTCTCCAAATTTGATGAAGGACATTCTTGCCATTTAGGGAGTACAGCGTAGGTTCACACGGTTAATTCCTGGGATGGCGGGACTGTCATATGTTGATAGAATGGAGCGGCTGGGCTTGTATACTCTGGAATTTAGAAGGATAAGAAGGGATCTTATTGAAACATAATAAGGGATTGGACACACCAGATGCAGGAAACATGTTCCTGATGTTGAGGGAATCCAGAACCAGGGGCCACCATTTAAGAATTAGGGGTAGGCCATTTAGAATGTAGATGAGGAACATTTTTTTCACCCGGAGAGTTGTGAATCTGTGGAATTCTCTGCCTCAGAAGGCAGTGGAGGCCAATTCTCTGGATGCTTTCAAGAGAGAGTTAGATAAAGCTCTTAAAGATTGCGGAGTCAGGGGATATGCGAGAAGGCAAGAACGGGGTACTGATTGTGGATGATCATATTGAATGGCGGTGCTGGCTCGAAGGGCCGAATGCCCTACTGCACCTATTGTCTATTGTATCACTCTATGACTCAATAGCTCTAAAACTGCTGAAGATTTAAAAAAAAAAGAAATTGCTCCCTCATCCACAAATTCCTGTGAAGTTCACATTCCTCCCCAATATCTACCATTCCATTAGATGCTGATTGATCTTTCACCCAGTCCCCACATATTAATTTGGTTTGATCTTTTGATTCCTGTAATATTTGGGCGGTGGGGGCGCTGCAAGCCGGCAGCCCTGTCAGCAGCGTGTTAGTCTTTTCAACTTTTTAATTTTTTTTTTAGTGTGTTTGAAAATGTGTTTTTAATGTTTCTTTGTGTGGGGGGGGTAAGGGGGAAACCGTTTCGGTTGCCTCCTCCACGAAGAGGCGATTTTTCCAGGTCGCCTCCCCCGTGGCCTGACAGCAAGGATCGGCGCGGCCTTTCCCGGAGTCGAGCCCGGGGCTTCTGTGGCGGGCGCAGTGCGGACTCTCGACGCGGAGCGGGCGAGCCCTCACTGCCCTCACGCGGGCGCTCCGTTTCGCTGGCCCCCGGCAGCGTCCACAGTGGTGACACAGGAGAAGAGCTCCAACTGCCGGCCCGCGGTCTACTTCTACCGCATGCCCAGCGTGGACTTACCATCACCCCTTGAGAGGAAACCGACCGCCGGCCCTGCGGTCTGCGGTGCTTCTGGCTGCGGCGCGGACTTTAAAACTTCGACCGCCGGCCTGCGGCCTACACCTTCCTGAAGCCACGGTCTCCGGTGGGGAAGAGCCGATTCTGGACTTACCTGGACTTTTACCTGCCTGTTCATCTGGACGCCCGCAGCGACGGCTGCGGAGGGTTGAGGTCCCAACCACGGGAAAATGGAGGAGGACTGGCCAAATTCTGTGCCTTCCACCACAGTGATGAATGCTGTGGTGGATGTTTATGTTAACTTTTTAGTGTGTTTTGGGTGTTCTTTATCATTGTACCACTGCTGGCAAATTCATTTCACTTGCACTTTATGTGCAATGTGATGAATAAAACCGCATTGTATTGTATATTTAAAAATATATAGGGCTCAGTCTTGTTCGGTTGAGGGTGGACCATCAAAGGAACAACATCTGGGGTAATATAAATTGATAACCCACACACTAAACTGGGATGCAGATTATGTTAACCTGTCCCCTTAAATTACGACATATGCACGCATTCTTTGCGGGCAGGACCAGATTTACCACTTGAAGGGACCGGTGATAAAACCATGGTTTATTTTAATCTTATGTTATTGGATGAAGTGATGAAATAAACAGTTAATATTTCAGGTTGATTATCCTTCATTGATATTTTGTGTCACATTTAATGTATTAGTTCTTATAGTGCAACCTTTGGTACTCCACCTCAAATTTACGCTGCAAAACTGTATACCCGAGTTGTGGCTGACCTGTATGCATCAGCATTGTACCTTTTGAAGTAACTGTGGTTGTTAGTACTGTGCCACTAGTGTTTTCACCTATTTTATGACAGATCTGTGCCTACCAATATAGTACAGCTGGATATGGGCTTGGCTTGGCATGATCTTAGAACGTAGAAAATTAGCTTGAGTTTGACCTGATCCTTGACAATAAGTGAGGACCTCAAGGACCTGGCAGCCAGTGGGGGGGAGTTACTGTGTACCATGACTCATTATTCATAGCTTTAATAGTGCTCCTGTGATGATAAGATGGATCACATTTTTTCACGAGTTAGGATACTATTTGACAGAAAATTGTCACTGATGGTGCTATCATATGGCAATTATGCAACAATAATAATAGTGTGGTGAACTCATCCCAACTGAAACAGCCACAATGCTTCTTTGTAGCTTGGTTATTTCAGGTTTTGCCTCTTTTTGAGTAGGTGTCTTAGCTTTGGCTGCATTTTGTGTAAAAAGGGGGCAGGGTTGCTATTTTAAACACATTCTTGATCCGACACCTCTGGATGAAGTTTTGTGTGAGATTGGAGGGATTGCAAAAGTATTATAGGATATGTGTCATATTGAATGTTGTATGTGTTTGTTTAGTTATGCGGCAGAACATTCTATAATTCCATGCAGCTAATTTTAGAGTGCTTGGATTTCTTCTTCTGCACATTTTATATTATATATATATGTATATATATAATATATGTGTGTGTATATGTGTGTATATATATATGTGTGTGTGTGTGGGTATATATATATGTGTGTGTGTTTCCGTAAATAAGGGTTCCAACCTGTGAAATGGATGGCAACGTTTGGAAGTTATTAAATCATTACGAAATACCACAGGATAAAAAATGGGCCTACCTTGCCTAAGATCATTTTGAGCTAATTTGTGATCAAAATCGACCGATTTGACCAAAATTTAATACTTTCAAAATTTGAAAAAAAAACGAGAGAAATGTTTTAAAATAAAACATATGGGACACTTACTGATTTCAAAGCTCCCTTACAAAATCTCGGCATCTAACCCACCATGAGGCCCATAGTTCACGCCAGGTAAATATAATCACATTGGTTGAATTTTTTTTTAATTGCGACGTGCAAAAAAACCCCTGTTATAGTGATATAAATAGCATTTACGATGCTACTCAACGGGGATGGGACGACGACGACAGAATGAAACATCGCTAAAATAGGTGAGTAAACTAGATTTTTATTTCATGATTTTAAGTTCCATTCATTATTAAATATTTCAATGGAAAGAATCACAAAATATAAACAATGAAAAAAGAATCAATAAATATAAAAACGGTTATTCTGCTTTTAATTCACACATTTAACACGTGACACAATAGACACCGCTACTCATGTTCTGCTGCAAAAACTTGGGACATCAGAAAACCATCTTATCGGGTGATAAATGATAAAAATCAGAATCAGAATTTGGCTTATATACAGTTATTTAATTGTAAAATTAATGTAATCTTTCTGGTATCAATTAGCCTAAGGATTTGATGAAATCCTGCTGAAAAATGGCACAAATTAAGGCAAGAAAGGGACATATCTGATTTTTCTTTGTAAAAGCAGATTTATTTATTTTTGCTTCATCTCATTATTTTGGCTATACACCATGATCTATACTTTAAAATACAGCAGGGCTCGAAATTAGTGGTTGGCCGGGTGCCAACGACCACCCAAAGTGCGGCCGGGCAACCCAGACGCCGACTCATTTTGCCCGGCTTAGCACGCAAATACTGGTTTATACCGATAGACACAAAAAACTGGAGTAACTCCGCAGGTCAGGCAGCATCTCCGGAGTATAGGAGCGTGACGTTTTGTGTTGACGGCGGGAGCTGTATTAGTCTAGTATCTTTGATTGCGGGGCAAAGATACCAGGTGCAGGGTGACGAAGAGTCGGAGCGAATGACCGGTCTCGACCAGCGGCAGCAGCGGCCACGACAGCAGCTCCACCGCCTCCTCCCCCCGCACACTGCCCATCTGAAGGAGACCTCCCTCCCTGCTCTCGCTCTCGCTCTCTCTCCTCCCTCTCTCCGCTCCCTCCCTCGGCGTACGAGAGGGCGTTGTTTGGTGGATTTGCAGGCAGCGGCTGCTATCGCCCTGATAACGGCCGCTGCTTAACGGCGCTTTCAAAACAACCCCTCTCACACGCCGAGGCCAGGAGAGGAGGAGAGAGAGAGAGAGAGCCCTCCTTCTGCAGTCTGAAGCAGCTGCACCTAGGATCTTTGAGCTGCACCGTGGCGACGAGTTCCCAACCGCCTCCCCCTTTGGCGGCGGCACTTTGGCGTTGGACAGGGACGGCCAAGGCAGTAGGGCGATGTTGTCCGAGGAGCGCTGACCTTCCTTCCTCCCCACCTCCTCTGCCCCTCCCCCTCCTCCTCCCCCTTCTTATCCTGGGACCCCTCCTCTCCATCCTGCGCTGATCCCCATTCCCTCTATTCAGTCCTCACTGACATCCCCTGCGCTCCCCTCCCCATCTACCCCCCCCCCCCAATCTATTCATCACCTTACCCACCTTGAATTGATTCTCCTGCCACCCCCCCCCCCCATCCATGCTACACTGGTCTTCCAATTCATCCTGTTCTGACCCCCCTTCCCATCCATCCTGCACTTCTCGCCCCCCATTCATACTGCATTGATCCTCCCATTCATCCCGTACTGACCCACCGTCCATTTACCCTGCACCAAACCCCCCCATCCATCCTGTAGTGATCTCCCCATTCATCTTTTACTGATCCCCCACTCATCCCGTACTGATCCGCTCATGCATCCTGTACTGATCCCCTCATTCATCCCGTACTGATCCCCCATTCATCCTATACTTGACCCTCATTCATCCTGTAATGATCTCCCATTCATCCTGCACAGACCCTCCGATCCACACTGTTCTGATCCCCGCCATTCATTCTCTACTGATCCACTCCACCCCCATTCATCCTGTACTGATTCTCCCCCCCCTCCCCCCCCCATCCATCCTGTACTGATCTCCCCATTCAAGAAGAATAGGGGGGGTAACAGTCTGAAGAAGGGTCTCGACCTGAAATGTTGCCTATTTCCTTAGCTCCATTGATGCTGCCTCACGCGCTGAATTGCTCCAGCATTTTTGTCTTACCCCCATTCATCCTGTACCAAACCCCCCCCATCCATCCCGTACTGATCCCCCCCCCCCCATTCAACACCATCCCCTGTGCTCTCCCCTCACAATTTTACATACTCCAACCAACACGTACTAATTTACCTGCCTCAATCCATCCATTCCACACAGAATGCCATCTCAACCCCCCCAGATACTGGTGAACTTCTACCGCTGCACCATCGAGAGCATCCTTACTAACTGAATCACAGTATGGTATGGTAACTGTTCTTTCGCCGACCGGAAAGCTCTGCAGAGGGTGGTGAAGATCGCCCAACGTATCACAGGCTCCTCACTCCCCTCCATTGAGTCTGTCCACAGTAAACGATGCCTGCACAGGGCGCACAGCATTGCCAGGGACAGCTCATCCCAACCATAGACTGTTTACCCTCCTCCCATCCGGGAGACGCTACAGGTCCCTCCGCTGCCGTACCAGCAGGCTCAAGAACAGCTTCTTCCCTGCGGCTGTCACACTTCTCAACGCTGCACCTCAATGACTGCCTGCTGGTAGTTGTCTCCCCCCCCCCCCCCCCCCCGGACTATCCAATCACCAGCAAATTGCACGGATACCACTGTATATGTATAGATGTATATACTCATACTACTGCGCAATTACTTGTTTATTCGTAAGTTTGCCCTACAGACATTTTGTTGTCTGTATTGTACACTGCACAATGACAATTAAAGGTTGAATTGAATTGAAAAAAAATATAACGGAATGCAATCAAATGTGTTTTAATTCCCAATGTTATTATTTGTTTTGACACCGTTAAACATATTACCAATAGAACATTTGCTGCAGTTATGTCCTTTGGCCATCTTTGTCAGTTAGTGTAATGTTTAACCTGTCAGATGAGTGTAGTCGGTTTTAACAGCTATTACCATAAAATGCCTTTAGAAATTTCCTTGCAACCTGTATATTTTGTTGTGGATAAATTATGTGTGAAGCCAGAGTGTTTCTGTGCCAATAGCAATAATGACCCATGCTATGGCCATGTCATGGTAATTTTCGGTCCTTCACAGAAAACATGCTTGCATCGATTTGTAGTGTGCATGGTCCAGGATTTATTGACACAGCTTGATCATTTGCTGAATAATCCAACCACATTTTTGTTTGGAAGTGGAAAGAACTAATAGAAATTGCATTAATTGCAATGTGTAAAAAGAGTTGAGATATTGTATTATAATTTTGCTGCATGTCATTGTGGTGTATATCATGTCTTGTTTGGTGAATATGTTTAGTTTGTGAGTTATTTGAAGCAGAAATAATATGTGAATGTAGACAAAAGTGCTGGAGAAACTCAGCGGATGCGGCAGCATCTATGGAGCGAAGGAAATAGGCAACGTTTTGGGTCGAAACCCTTCTACAGACTGATGGGTTTCGGTCTGAAACTTTGCCTATTTCCTTCGCTCCATAGATGCTGCTGCACCCGCTGAGTTTCTCCGGCACTTTTGTCTACCTTCGATTTTGCAGCATCTGCAGTTCCTTCTTGAACATAATATGTGAATGCTTCATTGAGCATAATTCTGACTGGTAACTGCGCACTTCGTCCAAGCACATTATCGCACGCGTCATGCAAACTGTCTTAAATGACCACCTAAACTGTCATTTGGCAACCTAAAAAGCTGTGAAGGTTGCCCGGCTGGCAACAGGGAAAAAAAGTTAAGCGAGAGCCCTGATACAGGATATGAAACAATGGAAATATTACTTAAAAAAGAGGAAAATTAGCTGGAAGTTTGGAGACATTCAGGGTCACTACTGTGACACATTTGATGTTACCACCATGTGTGGGTAAATTCTTTGCTATTCGAGTTAGCATAAATACACTTATTTAACGTTCCTTAGGTTTGTAACTGTTAAGACTTAGCAAAGTTCTAGTAGTATTCAAATTCCATTTTGGGATGGATTGGGTGACAGGGGTCAGAAAAGTTTTTGAAAATTAGTAAAAACAAAATTAATTTTGCATATTTAAGAGCAGCATTCTTGCCTTGTGAATTTTATGGGGGAGAAAAAGCCATGCTTGCAAAGATAATTGCAGGAAATAGGCCCCTGAGGTTCTGTCTCCTGACAATAAATGTCAACTTTCTGTGGGTCACATTGATAGATGAAAGGGAAATACTGAGAACTTTAGGCAACTGTTTGCAGGCTGACAGCAGTATCATTTCTAAAGCTGCACCAAGCAATTCTTAGAAGTAAAACTGAAGCAAGGAAAACAGCGCGTTGAAAATCTAGATGCGGGTAAACTTGCAAACATACAGGATGCTGAAATGCAGCAGGAATGTTTCATTTGGAAAAATAAAACTGTATAAGCAGGTCTCCTAGGCAGCTCAGATGTACAATAAGCCAACCATTCATACCCAACATGGAGAGGATGCAAATGTTTTTTAATGGCCAGTAATATTCCTGAGCTGAAAGATGTTGCACTGAGAGTTTCAATGAAAGAATGTAGGAAAGAAGTAGTTCTTGAAGAGAATGGTTCTGAAATGTATATGATACCACTAACTTGGAAGCTCTACAGAAAGCTATAGGACGATGGACTAGTCAGGGCAAGTGTCCAGGTGGATCTTAGTACCTATTCTATAAATTGCAGACACGGAACTGCAGATGCTGCAAATTGCAGGTTCTGAATTATCAACCAATGAAAGGTGTTTTAAATGAGGGAAAGAAAGCAGTCATTCCATGTGTTCTCAGGAAAAGGATTAAAACAACTACATGTCAACATCACATTTCATTTCACTTTTATTTGAAGATTTTACACCGTGTAAGTTGAAGGGCAGAGCAGTCTTGAACCAAATGACTTGCTGCTCTTTCTAAAAATCTTGCATCATGGCATTAAACATCTATTGATTCCTTCATATCATCCTGTTTCCAGTATGATTGTACAGATCCTGGTGTGTATTAAAAAAAGTCTGAGGAAGTGTTGCAGGATGACTTTAGCCTTATGATGAATTAGTGGTTGACTATTGCTTAACTATAAAATGACTCCATACTTTTTTACTGGTATTGCTGCAGCTGAGCTGCTGTTGATTTGTCATCTTACATACAGCCCGTAAAAACCTAATTTAGAAGAGGAAGGGTGGGTGGAAGAGATAGCAGTTGAAGCAAGCGATGAAGTATCAGGGAAATGGAAAGCAATTTGTAAATGTCAGAGCCATCAGAACAATAAAAACAGCCAGACTCAGCAACATTATGGCCTGGTCACACAGTGTTACTGATTAAGTTATTGTATTACTGACTTATTGTATGTTTATGTTATTGCGTTAATAGGTCTGTAAAACTGCAGCAAGGAATAATTTAATTGTTTCATTGCCGACACGTATGACAATTAAACACTTCTGAGTCTCTCCTTCAACCTCATTAAATTATTCAGATCTGTCTGATGAGATACTTTGTTCACATTGGAAATATGTTCATATGGATCTCATGATCATAGTTAGAGACTACAAAATTATGTAGGATGATGGATCTAATCATGGCATTAATACAGTCAGCTCTCTTAGAGGAGTTATGAATAGCAGTGGGTTAGGTCAAGAGGTTCCAACTTCCTCAGTTCCCGGAATGATTATGTCAGAAGCAAATAATGCAACATGGTTGAAGAGGAACTATCAATGAAGGAAGCCAGTCAACGGACTGAATCGGTAGTGGCAGTGTAAAACTGTGAAACATGTTTAAATATTTCCTGCAGAGAGGGAAAGCAGAGTACCTATTTATGAGAGTGAAGGCCCTGTCCCACTTTCCCGAGTTACTTGCGAACTCCCCCGAGTTTTGATTCGAATTCGGAGAATTACGGTAATAGCCATTCGTAGGTACTCGCGGCTATTTTTTTTACTCGTGGACATTTTTCAACATGTTGAAAAAATGTCCCGACTTACCTGATGCCCCGAGTTTATACGGCTGGCATTATGAGCTGCTACGAAACATCTACGGACTCGCTATGGACATTACTCGAGTTCGAATCGGAGGGAAAACTCGCCAGAGTTTGTGAATAACTCGGGAAAGTGGGACAGGGCCTTTATGTGGTTATAGGGCAGTGATGTGATCATGTGAATGAAGTTACATAATAGATGTACATGAAGTAAGCATTGTGTAGTGAGAGCTCTTGGCTTCTGAACTTGGAATAAACACCACTGGTTTGAAGCTCTCTTGCATCATTGGCTGCAACATCATCCTATATCCACACCACCCTGGCCATGCTCTCATTACTCTCCTACCATCGGGGAGAAGGTATAGGAGCCTGGGAACTAACATTCAGGTTCAGGTGCAGCTTCTTCCCAACAACCATTAAGCTATTAAACTGTAACCTACTAAGCTCCAAACGGCAGAGACTTGGGGGCATTGTTTTTATCTTTGCATTATTAGTGTTTGTTTTTGTTAAGCTGAACTTTTTTGGTGTTTTTATGGTGTATTATGTTTACACATCTGTCGTGTTGCTACAAGTAAGAATGTAATT
Organism: Raja brachyura; assembly: GCA_963514005.1. The sequence goes on along the minus strand of OY740802.1, from coordinate 36,253,377 downwards.
GTTCTGTTTAGGGACATATGACAATAAAATAGTCCTGACTCTTGAAAAAGTGGAATTTACCAGAACTCTAGTCTTAGACAATAGGTACAGGAGTAGGCCATTTGGCCCTTCGAGCCAGCATTGCCATTCAGTGTGATCATGGCTGATCATCCCCAATCAGTACCCCTTTCCTGCCTTCTCCCCATATCCCCTGACTCCGCTATTTTCAAGAGCCCTATATAGCGCTTTCTTGAAAGCATCCAGAGAACCTGCCTCCACCATCCTCTGAGGCAGAGAATTCCACCTCTATTATTTGTTAAATCTGGTGGGCATTTTTGCTGTGCAGAATGTTGCACTTTACAGGTCTTTGGTTTGAATCAATACAGAATGATACCAGATATTTCAAATATAATCAGTACAATTCTTTATGGCTAGTTTGGATGGAATATGAAGGTTTGCAGAATGATTGATTTCATGTGGGTGGGGTTAATTGGAGTAGATTTGCAGGTGGCTGTCACTACAGTTAGAAGTGAAATGTGGTAAAGAGGTGTAAGATATCAGGGGAGATGGGAAGTGGGACCTTGCAGAGGGTTGAGCAAGGAAAAATGAAGCATACATTAATGACAGAATCTGCAGTGGAATATTGGAAAGAATCCACATGGAAATTTTTATGCACTGAGGAATCCCTTCCTTTAATGCTTGGGGTGTGCCTGATTTTGCTGAAGAGGCAGAGGAAATGTCTGAAACTCTCTTGATAACAAGAGGAATAGTTGTACTTGGCAACCCTGATTTGAAAGATAAGATCCCAGGAAAGGCTTTTACTTTGAGAAATTTAACCAATTCAGTCATGTAGCTATCACTTTCCTGCAGACTGTTGTGCAAGCGACGATACACGATGCCTAAGGTTGCCAATGGTCCAGGCTCTCAAAGGCTCCAGCAAAATCCATACAGTTTTGAACATTTTCCTGACAAACTTGCAAATGTAGGGTTGTCATCCTGGCCTAAGCAGAATTACACCAGTGATAATGCTGAATTATGTTAGAAAATAAAAGAAAATATTCAATGGATTCCTGGGCCAACTTACAACTTACATTTAGTCTCAAATCAGGCTTTTCTCCTGTAGATTAATACAGGCTTGCCTCAGGTTGCTGTGTATTGAGATAATGAATGACTATAACATTTGTCTACCATTTGATGAGAGAGGAAGCCCAGATTGATCCCACTAAGGGGTATTGACAAATGGTCGATGTCTTTAATATGTAAAATACCTTGCACCAAATGTCCGATGCCTTTGAGGTGTGCAAGTGACGAGAGAGGAAGCCAGATTGATCCCACTAAGGGGTATTGACAAATGGTTGATATGTAAGATATCTTGTACCAAATGTCCGATGCCTTTGATATGACGCGTCCTGTAGGATCCTGTGTCTTCTCTGTACATCTGACCATGACTAATGTTTGTGGAATGTGCTGAGGTGACAAAAAAACTATATAATACGATGTAATTCTGTTGTTCAGGGAAGTGGACTGAGGACAGCGAAGTGTCTGTATTGCTCACTTGACTGGGGTTCTCCCTACCACTTCCATCGGCCGATAATAAGTAAAGTTTAGAACTGGTCTACCAAACGTTTGTGAGTTGGCTGTTTATTAAGAAACGAACCTGTTTGATTGTTATAAAAGTAACTTTTTCACCAGGACTGTATTTGTACCAGATAGACATTATGACCAGGATTTTTAGGTGAGCTGCAAGTATGTCGACATCTGGTATAAATTATGGCCGGCTATGATGTGACACGTGTATCAGGAATTTATTGAAACCAGTGAATAAAATCATTCCTATTGAGATAACAAGTGTGCCCAGGCTAAGCTCTGTCCCTATCTAAATCAGTTGTCAACAATAATAATAATAATATCTTGTCATTACACATAAGTGCAACGTGATTTGGTTTGCAACTTCCATCCGATGTCATAACTTAATCGACAAATAAAATTTAGATTTAGATACCCCGAGAACAAGGTTTGTAAAAACGAACATTAGACCAGTAAAATCAACACGGACTAAAGTGCGAGGCCGGGGGAGACAGTCCATTGGGGGGGGGGTACTCAGCAGGGCCTGTTCAGAGCCGCTATAGCTCTGGGAATGAAGCTGTTCCTGAGTCTGGAGGTGCGGGTGTAGAAGGCCTTGTAACGTCTGCCAGAAGGGAGTTGTTCGAACAGTCCATGATAAGGGTGAGAGGAGTCTTTATGGATGCCGACGGCCTTCCTGAGGCACCGTGTGTGGTAGATGCCCTCCAAGGCTGGTAGCGGTGTCCCAATAATCTGTTGCGCTCTGTGGACGACGTGCTGAAGAGCTCTCCTCTCTGCCTCCGTGCAGCTGAGATACCACACAGAGATGCCATACGTAAAACCCCTGTCTCACGGTGCGAGTTGGCCCACGAGTGACCCCGAGTTTTCACTCGTGGTGATCACGTACAGCCAACGTAGCGGGAACGTCGGAACTCGCGCGATCAACTTGTCCACTCGTGGCGCTAACGGCAGGTACCTGTGAAACTTGTGAACTCGTGAAAAAAGTCAAACATGTTTGACTTTTTCCACGAGTCAAATTTCGTGTTCAAGTTTAAAATTGAAACATTTAAACTCAGAGTTATATCGTAGTGGCCCGTGCGTTAAGTTTAGTGATTCGTGCGTCTACCGTGGGAACTCTTTAATAGACACAAAATGCTGGAGTAACTCAGCGGACCAGGCAGCATCTCTGGAGAGAAGGAATGGAGTCGAGACCCTTCTTCAGACTTACCCAAAACGCCACCCATTCCTTCTCTCCAGAGATGCGGCCTGTCCCGCCGAGTTACTCCAGCATTTTGAGTCTATCTATACTTTAGTTTCGGATATGATCAAGTGTAAGAAACGCAAACCAGACTACTTTCACATCAGAGAATCCTAATGTTCCAGGATAAAAATCCACACATCCTAGTTACATCCAATATTAAATTGCATGAATATCATGCATAGTATCCATCTATGAGCTCAACATTTAAAGGGCTGCCCTTTAAATGAAAAGTATGCCAATCATAGAGATTGTGTTAAACCACTGTACAATATTTTAAAATATTTATAACCTGTATCTATTTACTTGGGTGACAAGATAAACACATCAAAACCTAAAAGCGAGAAAGAGAAAATAAATAGGTCCGATATTTGCTTAAAATCATCTCCTAGATTTTAGAAATGATGCCAAAGCCCGGCTTTACCATTCAAAACTGCAGCATTTCAAATTATCTAATTTATAAAAATACATTGAGAATCAATGATTCATAATGGAATGACTCCGCTCTTCAGTAGAAGCAATTAATTTCCTCTGGGGGTTTTTTAACAGACATATTCTCTTTTTAAACAAGATTAATTTAATTATTTGTGTTTGGAGCCTCTCCTGCCACTTTATTTCTCATTATCATCCTCGCTCCTCCGTCGAGAAAATCTCCACTGAACGCACAGGTTCTGACGGAGAAATTAAATAACATATATAGTGGATATGTCAACATCTTTTTGATCTTGGGGTTAGGTGTGGTGGTTTAGTCCATCAAGTCCGAACACACAGATCTGCTTCAGCTGATGTGAAGAAGGGTCTCGACCCGAAACGTCTCCCATTCCTTCTCTCCAGAGATGCTGCCTGTCCCACTGAGTTACTCCAGAATTTTGTGTCTATCTCAGCAGGACACAGCCCCGTGGTTAACACCACACTCCAGACCTATCTAGCCCCTTATTTGTGAAAGTTCCACACATATTTATCAACATTTTTTCTGGCACTGTGCCCAGGCTACGGACACCATACTGAGCCCAAACTAAAACAATCCCAGTACTTATTGGTGTGTATGGTTTGACCGAGAACACGTGCAATTTGGCCGAGGCACTTCACTGTCCGTGTGTAGGAAGGAACTGCAGATGCTGGTTTACACCGACGATAGACACAAACATGCTGGAGTAACTCAGCGGGACAGGCATCGCCTCTGGAGAGAAGGAATGGGTGATGTTTCGGGTCGGGACCCTTCTTCAGACTCCCCGCTCATTCTTCCCTCGTCGATGTGAACTTGTGGGGGTGCGAGGAATCGGGCGTCGCTGGGTAAGGAGAAGAGAGGTTTTACTGCTGAATTATGCGCAACAGAAGCATGAAGTGGGGGTAAGGTCCGTTTAAACTATCTTGTCGTTTCCCCCCCCCCCCCCCCCCCCCCCAATGTTGGGAGAGAGTTGTGCAAACAAACCACGGGAGACTGCATCTTTGGAGGGAAATCATAAAATGTATAGGGATGTTTCGGGCCGGGACCCTAAAGGTTGACTACCCGTTTCGCACATGCCGTTCCTAGCCTCCCTCTCACTCCTCCCCACCCATAGCCTTTGCCTTCTCCCAATTCCACCATCCCTCCCCCCCCCCCCCCCCCCCCAAACCTGTCCTCGCCTGAACTGCTGAAGATAATCGAGTGCTTTAAATGCGAATCCCGGACTGCAGCAACAACACACGCCCTGAGCGGGAGAGGAACTTGGTAACGCAAGAGCAAACGGGAGGGGAACTTGGTAACTCTGGAGACGAACTCGGAACATCGCAGATTACCATACCCGTGGGAACTCGCCACAAACACTTGCACATCAACTTGGAATATCGTACACAACCACGAGTCTGTCACTCGTGGGTCAACTCGCACCGTGAGACAGGGCCTTTAGTATGCTCTCTGTGGTGCAGCGGTAGAAGGTCGTCAGCAGCTGTTGGGGCAGACCAGTCCGTTTCAATGTTCTTAGGAAGAACAGTCATTGCTGTGCCTTTTTGACCAGCGCAGTGGTGTTGGTGGACCATGTGAGGTCTTCTGAGATGTGAGTGCCCAGAAACTTGAAGCTGGACACTCTGTCCACACTGTCTCCGTAGATGGAGATTGGGGCATATTCCCCATTCTGTGACCTCCTGAAGTCGATAATCAGCTCCTTGGTCTTGGAGGTGTTTAGCGACAAGTTATTCCGTGAGCACCAGTCCGCCAGGTTCTGCACCTTTGCTCTATAGTTTGTTTCATCACCGTTGGTGATCAGCCCGATCACCGTTGTGTTGTCTGCAAACTTGACAATGGTGTTGTTGTCAAATGCAGAGACACAGTCATGGGTGAAGAAGGAGTAGAGCATGGGGCTCAGTACACAGCCCTGTGGTGTGCCGGTGCTCAGGGTGATAGTGGAAGACAGGTGCGGCCCCAGTCTCACTGCCTGCGGTCGCTCCGTCAGAAAATTCAGGATCCAATCGCATATCAGTGAGCTGAGGCCTAGCTGGTGGAGTTTGGTGGTGAGCTTGGTGGGGATGACCGTATTGAAGGCAGAGCTATAGTCAATGAAGAGCATCCCCACGTAGGTGCCCTGTCAAAGCAGTAAAGCCCTGCCAGTAGGTGTCGCAAAACTGGGTGGATCATGGAATGTGAAAACTATTTCAAGATTTTGTTATTGTATTGTAGGAAATTGTATTCTTATTTTATGAAACATTTGGACTGCAGTTCACTCCCTGTTGAATCACCATAAGTATCAGCAGCAACCACAGCACACTATGCAATCCCTTATTTTTGAAACACAATATTGGCAGCCTATATATCTCCGCAGGACAGTCTGTATGAGGATGTGTGCATCACAAAACACTCGCATATCACAAATTTTTTCCCAGCGACTCATGAGTACAGGCTGTGCCAATTAGGAATGTCCCTACATACAAACGAGCGCCCATAATATTATTACGTTGAAAAGTTTGATGTAAGTACATGAGTGTTTTCCCCGTTATGCCATGCCCCCTCAAATGTTGTCCCAATGTCAAGGGCAGACACTCTTGCCTAGCGTCTGGGATGGAACTCTTTGCTCAATGTTCGGGCCAAAGTGACAAGGAGAATTGGAGCTGAACACACCTGGTGATATCTAAGGTGATCTTGTCTCTGTCAGCCTTGCCTTTTGGTTGAAGATGAACACAAAATGTTGGAGTAACTCAGCAGGACAGGCAGCATCCCTGGAGAGAAGGAATGGGTAACGTTTCAGGTCGAGACCCTTCCTCAGACTCCTTACCCCTTGGTTGGCTCAGTATAGACACCAATTCAAAGTGGATGATTTGTTCTTGCTGCCCTTGATATTTCTTCCAAATGTTGCTCAACATGAAAGAACACTGTCTTGTCCGTTAGTAGTTCTGTCTTGGCCTGTGTTTGTAGTGCAGTGTGAGCTGCATAATTATGGCAAAGAATTTCATTATTGTCAGGAGAGGATGTCACTACCAAGTACAACAAATATTGTTGCTCTTGGAGTTGATTGTGAGCTGTCCTGATTAATACAACCTGCAACGGGGTTGTTGACTTGACACCCGCAGTGCTGTTAGTTTGAAACTTCCAAGCATTTGCTCCAGCAGTAGTGAAAGAATGGGGATATGTATAAATTGGCATGGAGGCTGGTGGAGGTGTTCCCATCATCCTGCTGGCCTTGCTCAGGAGAGCAGTACACGTAGCCCGCATAGGCAACCTTGTTGAAGGCTGAGTAGGTTGTTACATTCATCATGCAGATAGGATGATTCATGGCACGGTCTTTGATGGTCTTCCATCCTTCTGATGTTCACAAAGTTAACCAATACTAATCTGAATAGTACACCAATGGTATTCTGCCTGCCGGTGAAAGAATTTGTCACTGATGAGTGATATTTTATGTCTTGGAATTGTAGTGTATCGATTAAATCACGAGGCAGCTCGAATGTCCGCGAAACATCACTCCCTGACGAGCTCAATGCGTTTTATGCACGCTTTGATAGGGAGAATACTGATGCGCCTTCCCGAGTCCCCATTTGCTGTGATGGTATTTCAGTCACAGTCACAGAGGCCGACGTCAGGAAATCCTTCAGAGGGGTGAACCCTCGAAAAGCGCCTGGACCTGATGGTATACCCGGTCGTGTTCTAAAGACCTGTGCGGACCAACTGGCCGGATTTGTTACGGACATTTTCAACCTCTCACTTCTGAGGTCTGAGGTTCCCACCTGCTTTAAAAGGGCATCAATTATACCAGTGCCCAAGAAGAGCACGGTGACGTGCCTCAATGACTATTGACCAGTGGCTCTAACGTCTGTGGTGATGAAGTGCTTTGAGAAGTTGATCATGGCGCAAATCAACTCCTACCTCGACAAAAACCTGGACCCACTGCAGTTCACTTACCGCCACAACAGATCAACGGTGGATGCGATCTCGCTGTCCCTCCACTCCGTTCTGGACCACTTGGCCAACAAAAACTCATATGTCAGGCTGTTATTCATTGATTACAGCTTGGCATTTAATACAATCATCCCCTCCAAGCTGGTTACCAAACTCGCAGATCTAGTTCTCTGCAAATCCCTCTGCAATCGATCCTCGACTTCCTCATTCACAGACCCCAGTCTGTTCGTATTGGTGGAAATGTGTCGGCCTCGATAACAATCAGCATGGGAGCACCACAAGGCTGCGTGCTCAGCCCCCTGTTGTACTCACTCCAAACTCATGACTGCGTAGCCGGTCATAGTGCGAACTCCATCATCAAGTTCGCTGACGACGCCACTATTGTGGGACGTATCACTGATGGGGATGAGTCACAGTATAGAAGAGAGATTGAGTGACTGTCCACATGGTGCCAGCACAATAACCTGGCCCTCAACACCAGCAAAACCAAGGAACTGATTATGGACTTTGGAAGGAGGAGGATGGGGACCCACAGTCCCGTTTATATCAACGGGTCGATGGTTGAAAGGGTCAAGAGCTTCAAATTTCTGGGAGTGCATATCTCTGAAGATCTTTCCTGGTCCGAGAACACTGATGCAATTATTAAGAAAGCACATCAACGAGTCTACTTCCTGAGAAGATTACGGAGAGTCGGTTTGTCAAGGAGGACTCTCTCTAACTTCTACAGGTGCACAATAGAGCACATGCTGACCGGTTGCAGCGTGGCTTGGTTCGGCAACTTGAGCGCCCTGGAGTGGAAAAGACTACATAAAGTAGTAAACATTGCCCAGTCCATCATCGGCTCTGACCTCCCTTCCATCGAGGGGATCTATCGCTGTCGCTGCCTCAAAGGCTGGCAGTATCATCAAGGACCCACACCATCCTGGCCACACATTCATCTCCCCGCTACCTTCAGGTAGAAGGTACAGGAGCCTGAAGACTGCAACGACCAGGTTCAGGAATAGCTACTTCCTCACAGCCATCGGACGTGGCTCGAACAAAACTCTGAACATTAACAGCCCATTATCTGTTTATTTGCACTTTATCAGTTTATTTATTCATGTGTGTATATATTTATATAATGGTATATGGACACTGATCTGTTCTGTAGTCATGCCTACTATGTTCTGTTGTGCTGAAGCAAAGCAAGAATTTCATTGTCCTATCAGGGGCACATGACAATAAACCCTCTTGAATCTTGGTCTTGAAGTCAATCTGTTAAAACGGCATTCGGTCTGTTTAATGTGTTATCAATCAAGCTGATTGCATGGTATGGAAGCGATGAGCTTCTTTGATGTTGTTGAAACAACTATCCAGGCAGAAGAGAACGCCATCACACCTTTTTTTTAGTAGATGGCACAAATAAGGAGGCAAGTCAAGCACCCTGTCGCTGATCCATTGTTATAATCATGTTATTTAAGTCGCTGGTCCAGTTAAGATTATGGTTTTTCATTTTCCTCAGTATTCTCCTGGGGAATCAGTTAGTGGAATTGATTATGCCATGCACCTGAGAGGGCAATGGTGAGATTTCCATTTATTGCAACGATGCAGAAGTTCCTTCCTACTTAACCAGCCTTGAACTGAATATTCTCTGCCTTGAGATAGTCGTAAAGTGCTGGAGGAACTCGGCAGCAACTGTGGGGGGGCAATGATGGGTGATGTTTCAGGTCGGGACCCTTCTTAAGACTGAAAGGGTGTGGGGAGGGAGAGTTGAAGACCTGGAGGTGACAATAGATGGCACAAATGACCTCTGGCAAGATGGTGCCTGGCCTCCCCTCCCCCCTTCCTCCCCATCCCTAACCCCCCTACTTTCAGTCTGAAGAATGGTCACAATCCAAAATGTCACATCCTTTTCCCCCAGATATGCTGCCTGACTCGCTAAGTTACACCTCAACTTTGTGTCCATTTTTGGTTTAAACCAACATCTGCAGTTCCTTTTTTCTACATCCACTGAGTCTTGTTCCATGTGGGCAGAGATTGCTTCAATAACTAAAGAGCGATAACCGTGAACAGGATGATAAGCATCCTGACTTCTGACCATAGAATGCAGGTCGATTAAAGGGCAATGCATGCACAAAAAAATCAGTTTGCCTTTCAGATGTAAAGTCATGCTAAAATGTTCGATATCTCAAACTTTAACAATTTAATAGCAGCATCATACTGTTGGTTCATAACTGGATTTACTAGTCTCATGGTCATTTACTGCAGTTCATTTGAATTTAACTTTAAAGCATAAAGTTGACATTCTATGTTGGCTCATTCTATGCAGCGATTCATTTTAGTTTGGAATAAGACTCTTTTGTCAGGCTTCTCTTCAACTTTGTGTGACTGAACATGCCTTTCAGCTTTCATACCTCGCCCTAAATCATCATTATCTTTGAAAACATTAGTGACGCAGTGGTGCTCACCCTCAAGGACGTTTTTCATGTGATGCTTCTTAGCATGTTTGGCTGGAGGGTCTTGCATCTTGTTTCTGTCTTTACCTGATGTGTATTTTTTTAATAAAGCACTAAACTTCTGGAATATTTAAGAAAGAACTGCAGATGCTGGAAAAATCGAAGGTAGACAAAAATGCTGGAGAAACTCAGCGGGTGAGGCAGCATTTATGGAGTGAAGGAATAGATTAATTCGCTCCATAGATGCTGCCTCACCCACTGAGTTTCTCCAGCATTTTTGTCTGCCTTAAACTTCTGGAATAGATTACTGAGGCGTGATTAAAGTGCCTCTCCACTCCAGTGCGATTAATAATCGACTGGTGACAAACTAGTGGCATAGTTGTCTTCTGACTGGACAAACAATTTGGAGGTTGAGAATGCAGATCCCACCTCAATAACAAATTGTGTTACTAAATTCAATTAATTTGTGGGCAGCACCGGAAGAACAGTAATGAAAGTTGCATGATGGTTATGAAATCTAATCAATTAACTAATATCTCTGCAGTGACCTACATTTAATTCCAATCACACATTTCACAGTCGGCTTCTAATTTTCTGAATAGCTTACTGGGATAATTCAACTATTTATCTTGGAAAGAAGAAAATACAAGTACTGCAAACTTACTGACTACAGGTACCTAGAGAAAATAAATTATTATTGTATGGCTTACTGGCTAAGTAGTACAAAGCGAATATTAAACTGGAATCTTGCCTGTGTTGTTTAGAAAAGGACTTTGCTTTGTCAAGGACATGATTGTGGACTTGGTAACAGCGAGGTTACCAATGGAGGTGTTTATATTAGGACTGTCGACTAAGTGACGTGCTGGCAGCTAACTCGTCTGTGTTTTCTGTCCCCAGGATGCCTTTGTGGTGCTATATGGGAATAACGCTGCTGCACGTAATCGTGAGTTACAGGAGACGGCCATGAAATGGTTTGTGGCATTAATGGCTTTGGGTGCAACACTAGCCGTTGCTGCGTATGTGGCCCGGAGAAGGTAACGGCTACGAAACTACACTAAGGAGCAAGCCTTGGCCAACTACCACTACATAAGAAGACACATTGGACTGGCATGACTCTGAAAGCCACCGCAGTGGATTGCAGTTAATTCCATAATGGGACCAAATCTCATCTACTTGTATATTTTGCATAGTCTATGTGTATTCAGTTTACAAATACGAACCATTCGGGCTGGTGCTGTGACAAAATGAAGATTATCTGCATGAAAATCAACTACAGTGAGTGAAGCTAAGATCTGACTGAGTAACTCTGCCACTACAGCTAATGTGACACTGCGCTGGATTGCCAAAGGTGCATGACCCGAGTTTTGGAGCTAACGTGACAGTGTCGAGGTGCCTGTCATATATGACTGAGCGGAATGGGAGGGAGACTGCACAGGAACAAAACGATGCCCCTGGGATTCAGGAGAGATATATTTGCAGCAGAGGAGAAAGCTGCTGCTCGGTCCCAGGACATCTGAAACCTAGAAACCAAAGGAAGTAGCGAGAAACTCCATCTAGAAGGAGCTGCCAGAATGACATAAGAGAAGGGTGCAACTTTTTGACGTTTTATTTACAGATCCAATATTCTTTCTAATTGGCTGGGATGGGACAGGCACTCAAGGTCAATACCAATTCAGTCTCAATGGACTATGCTCTCGAGGCTTGCGGGGTAACCATGATCCAAGGACAATGTAGAAGAGTTTGAGTCAACTTTCATGGTGCAGTTTCAAGGTTCAACTGCTTCTCAGCAGGAATTTGAAAGGTATTGTGGCCATTTTCCCAAGATGGTGTTAAATAATCATTTGTGAAAAGTTGTGTGACGTGCAGGTCCCCTCAATGTACAACATTTATTTTGAAACTTTGGATCATGTGAAGGTTGAAAGTGTGACAGTTGGTCACTATCCATTGTAATCATTCCTTGTTAGTTTGCTGCTTACACCACATTAGGAGCGAGACTTTTACACAGGATATCTTAAAATTTAAATTAAAATAATTTGTTTTTAAATTAAACAGTGAAATTCTGCTCTCTGGTGTGTTTGTTATTTTTTTCCTGCTGCATTGTGTTGCCAGATCATTTTAACTTGTGACTGTCACATGTCTGTTGCTGTACCTGGATCTTCAATGTGGCAAATGTCAATGGATAATGATCTGGGGAGAGATCATGGACATTTTATCCCAGAAGCCAATTGCAAAATCAATAATCTGTCCTTTCACATAGAAAGCAGCTGAGGCCATTGGACTTGCCCTGTATTGCACTGAAATAGCCATCCAATTTGTCCATTTATTCTTTCCGCGTAGCTCTCCAATTCTTTTACAACAAATTCCTTTTAACTTTGCAACTCTGTTTACTGCCACTGCCTTTTTAAGGAAATGCATTCCAGATCATAACTTACTGTTTAATTTTGTATTCCTTCTGCTCTGATTCGTTTGCCTGATGGCTAAATTTGGCCCTGGGTGAGCTTGGACTTGTTGCAAGCAGTAGCAGTGTTTGGTCAGCAACATAATTAGTGCAGAGCCATATCCAAAGCTTGATCTCCACACTGATGGTAAGTGTACAGTTAGAGCATTCCTTTAGATAACTATAAATGCTGTTCAATTTACAGCCAGTGCGTAATTTGGGCTTGGGTAAGCAACAGGTATACCGGTAGTCGCTGTTCAGAGCACACCTTCCTGTGTCTGTGGAAACAAAAGTACAGGTTCATGGATACTTCCTTACTAATGGAATGTTTAATTCCACCCTTTTCATGCAGTGAATTATGCTGGTGATATTTCTCAAGCATGCTTGTGCCACAGAATTTAAGAAGAGCAACCTTTATTACAAGTTGCATTATTACAGCAATGACATTTTAATTATTAAAAGCAGCTGAAGGCACTTGTGCTTATTTTACATTTCATTTAGACAAATGAAAATAGGCCATTTAAAGTAGTTCCATTGGCGATTGTTGGAATCTCGGGCTTCGGTCTGAAACTATTACTTCTTCCACTCATTCTTCTCGTAATCCCATTTGGAGGCAATTCCCTCAATAGGGTTCATGCGCATTTCCAGCATTCTTTTCATTTGTTTTCGTTGCCACTCCTCACTGAAGGTGTGTGGTTGGGAGGGATAAACTGAAAAAAATAGGAAAGCCACAATTAGGCCAGAGCAAGAATGGCACTGCTTTTACTCAGCATACCACCCCTGTCAGCCACTAGAGAGAAGAAAATGAGCTACTGGTCCAGGAAACACTGTTAGATGAGTCTTTGAAAGTTTGGACGTAAAATAAGAGAAGATAGATTTGTGAAAAGGGCTGCAGCGGCTATGGGTCTGATGGTAATGGCGGAGCATGCTAATATGTGTGCTGGGGTAGGAGTTGCAGAATGAAGAATGAATTGGATGCTGTAGCCTAGGGAGGTGCTTTTGATGTGCTAGGAGATGGAAGTGTCTGTCTGTAACATGATCTGATGGTTTGGGTGGGTGGGCAGGGGGAGAAAACATAAATTATTTATAGCTGAGGAGCAGATGGAATTCAGCAACATTTAGTTTAGACATACAACATGAAAACAAGCTCTTCAGCCCACTGAGTCCGCGCTGACAAACGATCGCCCGTACACTAGTTCCGTATTACACACTAGGGATAATTTTACAGAAGCAATTAACCTAAAAACCTGCACGTCTTCGGAATGTGGGAGAAAACCGGAGCACCCGGAGAAAACTCACGCGGTTACAACTCTGTGCAGACAGCACCTGTAGTCAAGATCGAACCTGAGTCTCTGGTGCTGTAAGACAGCAACTCTATCACTATGCCACCCAACACCCATTTTAATGATGATGGGGCCGAGGAGCGAAAGAAATGACTGTAGGTGAGAAAACTGGATTAATCTGAATAGATACAGCCTTATTTGCCAAGTATTTCCTGCTTTGCTTTTTTTAGATTTCCAACTGGTGCGATATTTTGCTTTTGTCATGATGGTTAGGACTCGTTTGAGCCAAACATGTCCTCTATCACCTTTGGTATTGTTCAATAGATTTGCTTGGTTGTAGTTATTGGAGCAGTCTAGCAGTTGTAAAGTGCAGCTGTGAATTATCCCATGGGACAATAGGAAAACAAGGAGACTGTTGCAAGATCTGAACTTATGACACTGAAAACCCGACTCAAAAGACATTGGAAACTACTTTTAATACCCTGTATGCAGAGTTAGACATTGCTATACTACTCTGAATATTTTCAGCATCTGTGGAAATATAGAAAATAGGTACACGATTAGGCCATTCGAACCAGCACTGCCATTCAATAAGATCATGGCTGATCGTTCAAAATCAGTACCAAGTTCCGTGCTTTTCCCCATATCCCTCAATTCCCTGAGCCCTAAGAGCTAAATCTAACTCTTTTGAAAGCATTCAGTGTATTGGCCTCCACGGCCTTCTGTGGCAGAGAATTCCACAGATTCACAATGTGGAGAGTGACAATTTTCCACAACAGCTACAAGAGTGCACCGGGTGGCACCAGCAATGGCTGCTTCGCCAACAGTCTGTCTGTCCCTTCCTTCTTTGTGTTTTAATAGTATGTGTCAAATGCATGTTTTTAGCGTTCTTTAGCATGTTTTATGTCAGTGGGGGGAACTTTTTCTAATCTCTTGGCTCGACGGAGATGCGACTTTATCCATATGGTATCTCTGTCCGCACTGTGTCCTAACATCAAGGAGTTGGCAGCCTTTGCTTGAAACTTTTGAGAGCTCTACCACGGGGAGCCTACGGGACTTTAACATCGCGGAGATCTCCAGATGTGGGTGCTTGCGGACTCAACATCACGGAGCTCGCGGCCTCTGGTCAGAGACCGACTTCGGAAACTCCAAGCCACAGGTGCTTCGACTGCCCCGACCACAGGAGAATAAAGAGGAAGCAGATTGGACGTTTTTGCCTTCCATCACAGTAAGGAATCCGTGTGGTGGCTGTTTATGTTGACTTATGTAGTTGTGTCTTGGTGCTTTTTTTTGTATGGCTGTACGGTGATTCACATATCACTGTACCTTAATTAGTACGTGTGACAATAAAAGACCTTTGAATAAAAAACATTTTAAAGCTTTGAAGAGTGAGAAAACATGCCTGTTAGAAGTTGCAAAAGAGGGAGGGCAGGAGAGGCAGAATAAACATGTGATATGGTTGAGACCAAAATAATCCTGGTGATAGGTGTTGTCTAAGAAAAGGAAACAGATGCTTGAAGATGCCAGAAGTGTAAATTAGTACATGAACAAGGAGCAGAAAATAAAAATCCTACTTTTACAATTTAAAGTACACCTATTTTGTCACTAACACGTATGATTTTAATTAATGTTAATTGATTCTCCCTCCACAATTTCTGCCTGACCCAAGTATCTCCAGCACTTTCTGTTTTCAGTGATTGCTGTTTTTTTGGTTTGACACAATGGTGCTGGACACAATAAATATAACTGGGAGAGTGATGATGCCATAGCCTTGTCCTTGAGTAATCAGAACTCCAGTACTGACAATGGCAAGAAAGATCTAGCCTTTGTGAATGCCCTATCAATTCCCAGTTCATCGCCTCAAGCTCGTAAAAATAGGATTGAGAATCGGTTAACAATATGAAAGGTTTTAGACAGTCACACAGTAAGTGTTTGGATCTGGAAGTGAAGATGGTTGAGAGCTTCAAGTTTCTTCGTGTAAATATCACCAACAACTTGACCTGGTCCAATCATAATGATGCTGTGGCCTAGAAAGCACACCAATGCTCTTGTCCTCAGAAGACTAAGGAACTTTGGCATGTCCCCAATGACTTACCAATTTCTAAAGAGCACCACAGAAAGCCACCCGTTGTGACGCATCACAGTATGGACAACTGTTCTGCCCAAGACTACAAGAAACTAGTGTCGTGGATACAACCCAATCTGTCACGTAAATTGGCCTTCCCCTACACTTCACACCCTTAAACAGCCAACATAATTGCACATCCTCTCCCTGGTCATTTCCTCATCTCCCATCGGGCATTAGGCACAAATGCTTGAAAGGACATACCACCAGAACAAAGAACAGCTTTGTCCTCGCTGTTAGACTATTGAATAATCTCTCATAAGGTAAGGATGATCTCCCAATTTACCTCATTGCAGCCTTGCACCATTTTTTCAAAACTGCGCTTTCTCTGTAGCTATAACACAGTATTCTGTGCTATGTTGTAATCATTATTAGAATTTGTCTGAATAGCATACAAAAAAATGTCTCTATTTCAATGTACATGACAATCATAAACTAATACCAAAAATTACTAATGAACAAATTGTTCCACAGGCTGCATGTGTACACATCAGTAAATGTGAAGTTCTAATAATGGCAATTGCCAACAAAATGTCCGATTGCCAAATTCTGTGGGATTGAAAACTCGGATCAAGTATTACATGAAGGACACTGGGTTGGAATGTGATGATGTCTGGGCAACAGCCCATTGACAACTACTGGCAGTTTTCCGTACATATGGCAACCATATATGGTAACCAGTAGGAAATGTATTGGAGGTCATATACATATTTTTTAAACTCTTATTCCAACCCTGGTCTTACCACTGAGGTGAGTGGCCTAGGTACATGTCGAAGGTGACCCTTTAGTTTTACAGCAGCCTCGGCATCTATAGCGTGGTCCCAATCAGTGGAATGGAGTCGCCAACCTTCATTTAAATGAGTTGGAGTGGCGGCACCTAACGGCAGCGGCTCGTCTACAGTCGTCCGTCTTTTTTATAAATTTTTGTCTTGTTAAATGTAGGTCTTGAGCTTAGTTTTTTATATTTTTTAGCTGTGTATATGGGGGAGGTGGAGGGCGGGGGGATGTAGGGGGAAACCGTTAGTCTCTTCGCTGTACGGTGACCCAACTTTTTCTCTGTCGGGTCTCCGGTGTCGTTGGGCCTAACATCGTGGAGACGGCGGCAGCCTCCGACCGGGACCAACCTGAGGGCTCCAGTTGCGGAGCCTGCGGACCTGACATCGCGGAGCTGGCCGTCTTTGGAGCGGGGAGAGCTGTGGTGGCGCTCGGCTGCGACCCGACTTTGGAGCTTCGGAAGCTCCGGCTGCAGGCCCGGTGGTCAGGAACATCGGGAGCTCCAGGTCCCTGGTGGGAGACGGCTCTTCGGAGCTCCCGCAACGGCAACTTCTCCCGCTGGAATCGCAGGGTTTAAGGACATGGAGCGGGGCCTAACATCGCCCCGCGCGGGTTAGCGGCCACGGAACTTACCATCGTCCGCCGGGGGCTCTAACATCGGAGCCCCAGTTCGCCTAGACGCTGCAGTTGGACTGCTGGACCGCGGGTTGGACTGCTTGAACCGCAGGGTTTACAGGACACGGAGCCAGGGCCAAACATCGCCTGGCGTGGCTTAATGGCCACAGGACTTACCATCGTCCGCCGGGGGCTTTAACATTGGAGCCCCAGTTCACCTCGATGCTGCAGTTGGACTGCTGGACCACGGGTGAAGAACAGGGGGAAGAGATAAGACTTTGCCTTCCATCACAGTGAGGAGGTGTTGGAGACTCACTGTGATGGATGTTTGTGTAAACTGTGTTAAATGTGGGTCTTGGGTTGTTTTGCAATGTAAAACAAAAACTGTGGAAAATGCAATTTTGTTCAAACTTGTTTGAATGACAATAAATAGCATTCTATTCCATTCTATAAATGGTGAGATTAGAGCGACCATTTGGTGATTTAAAAAAAAGTCTATTAATGGATTCTCTAGTTTAGTTTAGCTTTTAGTTTAGTTTAGACATACAATGTGGAAACAGGCCCTTCGGCCCACCGGGTCCGCTCCGACCAGTGATTCCCGCACATTAACACTATCCTACACCCACTAGGGACAATTTTTACATTTACCAAGCCAATTAACCTACAAACCTGTACGTCTTTGGAGTGGGGGAGGAATCCGAAGATCTCGGAGAAAACCCATGCAGGTCACGGGGCAAATGTACAAACTCCGTACAGACAGCACCCGTGGTCGGGATCGAACCTGCGTCTCCAGCGCTGAATTCGCTGTAAGGCAGCAACTCTACCGCTGCGCCGCCGTAAAAAAAAAAAAAAATTTTAAATTAATTTAAAGAATATATATTCAGCTGCTTCCAAAAGTGTGTCAGGGCAGTGTGTGGACAGCGCCGATGACCAATGCTGCTGGTACATTGGGCACTGATACAAGGATGTAACAATACAGGAGGAACACCAATAAATGCTTGTTAACATCTATAGCCTACCTCATCTTCAGCAGCACATGGCCTAAGCAGTTAGAACATTCCTGAATCATGGTGTATGCACAGACATAGGGTAAGCCTTGAGCATGTGACAGATATGGGGGGTAATAATGGAACAAACCCAACTGATTCATTACAAATATTTTTGAAAGTATCAAAAATAAGGGCTGTCATTGGGCAGAGTTAACCTGATGCACTGCACTACTCTTGCTTCTGTCGGCTATCTCTTAATTTTACAAGCAGTTAACAAACAAGGTTAAAATGGCAGCCTGATTATTGCAAAACTGAAATGGCCAATGGTAACACATGAAGACACAGTAGGTGGAGCAATATAGGCAGCAGGACTGGTAAAAGACCATAACAACATGGGAGAGAAACACTTGCAAAAGATAGTCGTCAGTAGAAAACCAGAAATAACTTTATCACCAGCGAGCGTCTCGAGACATAGTACTGCTGTACTGTGTAACAAATAGAGGGGCAAAAATCAAAATGCTGGAAACTTAGCGGGCCCAGCTGCATCTGCAGATAGAAACACAGTTAACGTTGTGGATCTAAGAACCTTTGTCAGAATGGAAGGAATTTTGGTTGACTGCCAGGAGAATATTGGAAGACAAAGTCTGGTGAGAAAAGCATAGAGAGGGTTTAGAAGGATGTGCATTTGGTGAGCGAAGGTGATGTGAAGTTATGTGAAACAGTGTTCATGATGAAAATAGTGTTGGAAGCTCAGCTCAGAATTAAACAATGCTATGTCACCAAGCAGCTGGGTTTTGCCTCAATCACCAGGAGTGGTCTACAGTTGCTGGAGAAGCAAAAGTAGTTTGTGACACAGACCAAAAAAATTAATGATTTTGTTTTCTCCAAACGTTAGCTATTTCATGATTAAGAAGAAATGGAGTAGAAGGATACTGCACATAAACAGGTCCCGTGGTCCACTGAGTCTGTGCCAGCTGTAAATTATTAATTTACACTAATCCCATTTTATTCCTCGTACATTCCCTTTAGCTCCCAAAGATTCTACATGCACATTAGGGGCAATTTAGTGCGGCCAAGTAACCTGCCTATCCGCATGTCTTTGGGGTGCAGGAACAAACCAGAGCACCCAAGGGAATCTCACGCAGTCTCGGGGAGAATGTGCTGTGTCTGCATCCATATGGAAACTGTTACTGTTCTTGACACTGTTGGCAGAGGACATGATTCACTTGAGAATTAGCCCAGAGACAAAGGTGGATTCCTCAAGGACTGCATATGTGTTAGCTCAGAAGGTCAATCCATTGAAGGATTAACCTCTTGCACTAGCACACATATAGTCCTTGTTATAGTACGCTTAACCCTTGCATTACAGTCTGCTTAACCCTTGCATTACAGACACCCTGAGATTATAGCATAACCTATAATGTAAGGGTTAAGCAGAATCAACTAAAATGGAGTCAGCTTAAAATTGAATAAAACTTTTTCAACTAAATTAAAAGCACCACATGTCAAGCATGTAGGCTCGCTTAGAAAAACGATTAGATGTTTGTGAAAATACTTGGGCTAGCTTTGAAGAACCAGTAAATCACGAGGCCACAAAGATAAACATTTACCTTCTTGGAGACACCCGTGACTGGCTCAGTTCCTGGTGCGACGAATAACAGTCAACTGTTGTTCTTAGATGGGGGTAGTGGCTCAGGCTTTTACACACGAGCTCGCATCTCTTCACCTCGGGCAGAGTGTCCAGAGTAGAGCCAGAGTACACAGGTTCCCCAAGAGTTCTCCAGCACAAGCTTTCCCAACAAGCTTTGAAGTTACAGCCTTTAAATGCTGAAGGATGTGTGAGATTCGCTGTTTATTTGCCACTTTCTGCTGCTATTTATATTGTGGTTTATTTGTGTTTTTATAGTTGATTTACGAGAAGTTGTATTGCCATTCTATTGCTAACTTCTCATTGTTGCTTTAATAAATGTTTGTGCTTTAAATTTTATATTGTCTGAGTTCATCATTGATCTGAATCCTTGAAACCTGCTAATTTTTGATTGTGTCCTATAACTTTTGTTATATTCGATCAAGTAATTTAAGTGTATTCCTGTAATACGGTAGAAACAATAATGTAATCTCTTTTTAGACATCGAGATTACACCATTAGCAATGACAAAACAATCAGATCCCTTTTGATGTTGAAAGGGAAAACTGCCACATTGTTTTCAAGTAAGATCATAGAATAATTTGCAGTCACCAAGAAGCCCCCTTGATTCACTGACAGCTTGGACATTGCAGGATAGCAGCCCGATTTTGTGCTGAAATGGGGCTTCAACTCACAACCTTCAATCTTATCTGAGAGTGACCAGCTGCTGAAAGTTATAATGTAGTAAAAAGGAACTGCAGGTGCTGGTTTATACCAAAGATAGACACAGAATGCTGGTGTAACTCAGGTCAGACCAAGCCACATCCCCAGAGAAAATGGATAGGTGATGTTTCAGGTCAGAACCATTCTTTAGAATGAAGAAGGGTCACGACCCAAAACATCACTGTTAGGCGCTTCCCCCGCCCCGGTGAATGCTCTGTACATTCCTTTTCTGTTTCTCTCCTGAGTGCAGGCCCCGTGGCTGGGAGTCAGGAATCAAGGGGTTAAGGGCTCCTGTACCCGATTGGCCAAACTGCGTCAGGTGACGGGTGACTCATCGGAAGCTTAAATACCAGGAGTCTCCCAGAATTCTCTCTCTCTTCGTCGACCCTGACTAGTGAACAGGCTGCTGGTGTGAGCTGCAGGAGGCCTGGCCACATGGCATAGAACTTTGTGTATTGTTACCTATATTTGTCAATTAATATTGAATTGGGACGGATAAGGGCTGACCTGAGGGTTTTTGTGTATTTTGTTTCAGGGTTATCTCCATTTAAGCAGGTTATAGACTCTAGTTCGACGGTCCATTGCGAGGCTGGCTGGAGCACTGTTATATTTGTTTGTTAGTCTATTCTTGTCCCTGACTGTTGTTTGAATCAGGTTTGGGTTTTTGTCTTCCCTTAACTAAATTAAAGACTATTTTCTTGAACTTGAACCTGGTTTTTGACTATGTTACGCAGCTCTGAAGTACCTGCATTCAGGAGTCGTAACAAAATGGGGGCTTGTCCTAAGCTTTGAGTACCCTAGACAGTTTTGGGGGTTTTTTTGGTAGGCTTCTGGTGACTGAGGAAGTCTGTGTTGTGAGGGGATTGTTTTTATTTTTTCTTCCGTTTGTGGTAACATTTGTGCCCAGGGTTTGGCTGGTGGTTTGGTCCTACATTTGATATGGAGTTTAAAGTGGAGGACTTTACTGAGGCTCCTAGTCGGGAGTTGTTTGATAAATGTACGAAGGAGCATTTGTTTGTGCTGGCAGAGAGCTATAAGGTGTCTATTGATAAGCATTTGAAGAAAGAGTCTATAAAGTCGGTGTTAAGGTCTGCGTTGGTGAGGAGTGGGGTATTGCCTGCTGGTGCAGACAGTCCTCTATCTTCTACACAGCCTGGTCAGGAAATGGGGGACCTCATTCGATTGAAGGAGTTAGAGCTTGAAATGAAAAAGGAGGAGCTTGAAATGAAAAAGGAGGAGAGGGCCTTAAGAAAGAGCTCATGCTTGAAATGAAACGCCTTGAGCTGCAGGAGAAGGAATTGAATGCCTCCCGAGTTTCTTCTAGGGAACGGGTTTGATATGAGCAAGAACATCCGCCTGGTTCCCCCGTTTAATGAGAAGGATGTGGACAAGTATTTTGCAGTGTTTGAACGGGTGGCTTCGTCCTTGAAGTGGCCTAGGGACATGTGGGCCTTGCTATTGCAGTGTGTCCTTGTGGGTAAAGCACGGGAGGTGTACTCGTCTTTATCAGTTGACAGCAGTCGGGACTATGAGTGTGTGAAGTCTACGGTATTAAGGGCTTATGAATTAGTTCCAGAGGCGTACCGGCAGAAGTTCCGGCGCTTTAGGAAGTTTGATAGTCAGACTTATGTGGAGTTTGCTTGGGAGAAGGAGGCACTTTTTGACAGGTGGTGCACTTCTCAAGGAGTGAAGGATTTTGAGCTGCTGCGGGTCTTGATGATTATGGAAGACTTTAAGAACTGTCTCCCTGAGAGGGTTGCTACTTTACCTTAATGAGCAGAAGATGACGGAGATGTCTAAGGCCGCGGTGTTAACAGATGAGTATGTATTGACTCATAAAACTGAGTTTGTTGGGCGAGCCTATAGTTTTGGTGCACGGCTGTTTAATCGTGGTGGTGTATCCGGTGGCAGTGTCAAAGCTGTTTCTATGCCTGCAAGCGTCAACACATTGATACAGGGGGAGGTCCGAGCTGATAAGGTTGTCGGAGATTTCAGGACTAAGGAAGGTCCTGTGTGCTACTATTGTAAAGGGAGCGGGCACATCTTAAAGTCGGGTCCCGTCCTGCACAAGAAAAATGCAAAGCCTGTGGCTTTGGTGGGTACACAAAAAGCACCTGTGGTTCCTGGGATGCCCGCGTCTGATGAGTGTAGGAATTATTCTGTGTTCATCACAAAAGGTTTTGTTTCTCTAAAGGATGTGGGTCATAGAGTTCCAGTATCCATCTTGCGTGATACTGGTGCTACTCAGTCCTTTATATTGGATAGTGTACTGCCGTTTTCTGGGGAGTCATCGGTTGGGTCCAGTGTCCCTGTGGTAGGATTCGGGTTGGAGGACATGGTAGTGCCTTTGCATACCGTGAGTCTCGAGTCCGAGTTGGTTTCAGGCCGGGTAATTGTTGGGTTACGGCCGTGTTTTCCCGTTAAGGGTATTTTGTCGTCTAGCGGAGGCAAACCTAATGATCAATCTGGGGAAGTGTGAGTTTGGCCAGGCCACGGTGACGTATCTGGGTAAGACGGTGGGCCGGGGTCAGGTTCGTGCTCTCGAGGACAAGGTGGGACATATTGTCGCATTTCCTGTTCCAACATCTAGGACTGAACTCCGTAGGTATCTGGCTATGGCTGGGTACTATAGGGGGTTCTGTCCAAACTTCTCTGCAGTGGCTGCTCCTTTGACGGATTTGCTGAGTCTGAAGGTAGCTTTTGTGTGGTCCGCTGAGTGTCAACAAGCCTTTCATCATACTAAAGGTCTTCTGGTGCGCGCACCTATGCTTGCGGCACCTGATTTTGAGCGTCCATTTAAGCTGGCAGTGGATGCTAGTGATCGTGGGGTTCTTATACAGGATGATTCAGAGGGGGTGGGGCATCCAGTTTCGTACTTCTCTAAGAAGTTTAATCCCCATCATAGGTGGTACTCCACCATTGAGAAAGAAACCCTTGCTGTGTTAATGTCTCTGAATCATTTCGAGGTGTATGTGGGCTCCTCGAATGTCCCTGTCATCGTATTCACGGATCATAACCCTTTGGTTTTTTTGCAGAAAATGAAGAATAAGAACCGGCGGTTAATGAGCTGGAGTTGGCAGCTGCAAGAATACAACCTGGAGCTCAGGCACATCAGGGGCAAGGATAATATCTTGGCTGACGCCTTGTCCAGCCAGCAGTGTTTTAGTACTGAATAGTTTCTTCCGAAGCTTATTCAGTATCTTTGGGTGGGGGTGTTAGGTGCTTTCTCCCCCCCCCCCCCCCCCCCGGTGAATGCTCTGTACATTCCTTTTCTGTTTCTCTCCCGAGTGCAGGCCCCGTGGCTGGGAGTCAGGAATCAAGGGGTTAAGGGCTCCTGTACCCGATTGGCCAAACTGCGTCAGGTGACGGGTGACTCATCGGAAGCTTAAATACCAGGAGTCTCCCAGAATTCTCTTTCTCTTCGTCGACCCTGACTAGTGAACAGGCTGCTGGTGTGAGCTGCAGGAGGCCTGGCCACATGGCATAGAACTTTGTGTATTGTTACCTATATTTGTCAATTAATATTGAATTGGGACGGATAAGGGCTGAACTGAGGGTTTTCGTGTATTTTGTTTCGGGGTTATCTCCATTTAGGCAGGTTAGAGACTCTAGATCGACGGCCCTTTGCGAGGCTGGCTGGAGCACTGTTATATTTGTTTGTTAGTCTATTCTTGTCCCTGACTGTGTTGTTTGAATCAGGTTAGGGTTTTTGTCTTCCCTTAACTTAAATAAAGACTATTTTCTTGAACTTGAACCTGGATTTTGACTATGTTACGCGGCTCTGAAGTACCTGCATTCGGGAGTTGTAACAGTCACCAATGCATTTTGTCCAGAAATGCTGCCTGACCTGCTGAGTTACTCCAACATTATGTCTATCTTTGCTGAAAATTATAAACTGTTTATGAGCAGGATACAGGATAAACTGGTAAATGCCAATAGCTGGTGCCATTATATTGAGAAAAAAATGTTTGAATTGAGAGAAGATTAGCTAAGAAATGCCTTATTCTTTTGAGCAGCCTATACATAAGTTTTACAGTCAAGAGGTTGCTATTTATGAAGGGCCCTCACAGCAGCCTGGGATGAACTGAAGGGAAAGTGGAAAAAAAAAACCACTCAATCACAAACTACTGCCAGTTCTGAAGCCCCAGTTGACAGCAGTCAGTGCTGCACAAAGCCCAGTAGTTGACTGAACCTGTCAGTAAATAAGCCAGATCTAATCAGTAACAAGGGTTCCTCAATTCCAATAATCTCTCCACCATGTCATTTACAAAGTGTGATGATGGAAAAGGGATAAGTGCAGAAAGGGGGCTCACCATTGGCTGTCTGCCACCACACAATCAGGCCAGTGAATCCGATGAAAATGAACACACCGCCCACCACAGTCTTCCACTCGTTGCTTTTTCTGGACATCTCCGTGTAGCTCTGGTGGAAGGCTACACGGTACACTAGATTAAAGCAAACATGGGATCAATCCACAAGGAGACAGAAAACATTCCCTGAATTATCCCCCACAACAAATGAAATGGTCAGAAATTCTCTCATTGTTTTAGAGGGAAAAAAAATCATTTTCTGAGTTATAGAGAACTATTGTGTTTTTGGGGCCGTTGCAGGTCTTAAGTTATAGAAAGTCCAGGAAAGTTCAGTTCAAATTATGGAAAGTTCAGGACAGTTTCAACATTCCCCATAGACTCTGCTCTCTACTGCGGTCCCGGTGAGAGCAGGATTTTCCCTTCTCATGAGAAATCTGCATTATTTAGCAAGACAATTTCTACCTTTTTCCTCCCCCAGAAATGACAGTGATGTTACCCACAGACCCAATGGGTCATGTGATTACACAAGTGTCTACAACTGTGTTACAAACAGCTTAGCTTGCCGTTGGATATGCTATTGAATGCAGCTTAAAACTATTGGCTCCACCGGCCAAGCTTTCCTGGGCCTTTAACAAATAATCCAGGGATGTTGCAAATTCTGCCATTCGGCCCTTCGAGCCTGCACCGCCATTCAATATGATCATGGCTGATCGTCCAACTCAGTATCCTGTACCTGCCTTCTCTCCATACCCCCTGATCCCTTTAGCCATAAGGGCCACATCTAACTCCCTCTTAAATGTAGCCAATGAACTGGCCTCAACTACCTTCTGTGGCAGAGAATTCCACAGATTCACCACCATTATGAACATGTACCCAAGAAATGAACTTTGATTCACCCCAGGTTGCAGTGTTGGACACTGCTCTACTGCACAAAGTGACCAGAATAACGCAGGGATCAAGTGATGGATTGTCTTCCCTTTTTGGGAGTGAGGCACACAACTAGGCTGACCATATCAGTCATACAGCATGGAATCAGGACTTTCAGCCCAACTCATTCGGACTAACCTTGATGCCCCATCCAACCTATTCCCATTTGAAGGTGCCTGGTCCATATCCCTCTAAACCTTTCATATCCATGTGCCTGTGCAAATGTTTTTTAAATGTTATTCTACTTCTGCAACTACTTAATCCAGTGGTTAATTCCATATATCTACTACCCTCTGTGTGAAAACGTTTACCCTCAGGTTTCTATTACATCTTTCTCCTCTCACCTAAACCTAGCTCTTCCCCGCCCTGGGGGAAAAAACTCTGTGCATTTGCCTTATGTATTCCTCTCATTATTCTCTGCATCTCTAGAGGATCACTCCTCAGCCTCCTATGCTCCAAGGAGTAAAGTCCTCACAGTAAAGTAAGAGAAATATGAATTGAGGACCTTGCCCATCTCCTGCAGCTCCACAAATAGATGGCTACTTTGGTATTTGAGGGACCCTATTCTCTCTCCAGATAAAAATATATATACATATCTTGGGATTTTCCTTAATCTTATTTGCCAGAGATATATCATTGCCCCCCTTGTCTGGATTACTTTCTTAAATATGCTCCTGATTTCCTTATACTCCTCTGGGAAACACGGGATCCCAGTTCCCTATGGCTCACCCATGCCTCCTCCTTTTTCCTCACCAGAGAGCCCTAATCTCTCTCTTCATCGACAGTAGCTTAATGCTACTTGCCATGCCCTTCACTCTAGCAGCAACATGCATACCGTGAACTCTCACTATCCTACTTTCCAAATGTACTCTCCAAATTCCTACTATCAACTTTTGCATGTTCCTGTCTCATACCAAAGTTGGCCTTGGCCCAATTCAGAACTTTGACTTGTGGACCAAGCCTATCGTTATCCATAACTATTTTAAAGGTAATAGAACTATGCTGATTGATACCCCAAAGCGTCCATCCACTGAAGTGTTAAGCCTCTGTCCCACTTAGGAATCCTGAACGGAAACCTCTGGAGACCGTGTACCCCACCCAAGGTTTCTGTGAGGTTCCCAGTGGTTCTCCATGAGTCACCAGAGGTTCTGGCCAATTGCCTGGAAAGCCTCAACCGAAGCCTGAGCTGCATCTACTGACCAAAGATCCTAAAGGATCTTTGCTGCCGACCACACACACACACAGCGCGAAGGTGGGGGCCAGAGGCCAGCCGCTTATTTTCCACTTCAATACGCAGAAAGCGCTCCTCCGCTGTCCCTGGCCCCCACCTTCGCTGTGTGTGTGTGTGTGTGTGTGTGGTCGGCAACAAAGATCCTATAGGATCTTTGGTCAGTTGATGCAGTTCACGCTTCGGTTGAGGCTTTCCAGGCAATTGGCCAGAACCACTGGTGACTCATGGAGAGTGACCGGAACCCCCGGACACCTCTGGGAACCTTGGGTGGGGCACACGGTCTCCAGAGGTTTCCGTTCAGGTTTCCTAAGTGGGACAGGGGCTTTAGTCACTTGTCCTACCCAGTTCACTAACTGCAAGTCAAGCTTTGCCCTCTTCCTTATAGGGCATTCTCTAGATTGCCCAAGGAAACGTTCCTGAACCCATTTGACAAATTCCACACAATCTAAGCCATCGGTGCTATGGCTTTCCCAGTCCATATTGGGAAAGTTAAATTCCATACAATTACAACACTATCTTCACTCAGCTGACTGCAATCTCCTGGCATATTTGTCCTCCATTTTCCGATTACTATTTGGAGACCTGAAGTACACTCCCAGCAATATGAAAATCCCCTTTTTGTTTCTTAGCTCCATCAACATCCTCAGTGGATGAACCCTCAGTAATGTCATCTCAGTCCACTGCCGTGATGTCCTCCTTATTAAATAATGCAACTCGCCTTACTTTTTAACCTTCAACTTTCTCGCCATAACACCTGTACACAGCTGCCAGTTTTGCCCCTTCTTTAGCCAGGTTTCTGTAATGGTTATAATGACCCAGCCGCATGTACCCATCTACACTCTGAATTCACCTGGCTTATCTGTCAGGCCCCTAGCATTGAAAGAGGTGCAATTTAATCCGACATCTTTTCTCACCCCTTGCTGTGCTCCTGATCATCATTTCTACTAAACTTGGCTACCACTGACTTCTGTATCAATTTCCTGCCTCACTACTGCATTGGATCCTATCCCTTGCCAATCTACTTAAATCCTGCCGAGTAGCACCATAAAACCTGCCCACCAGGATATTGTTCCACATCCAGATCGGGTGCAACCCACACCTCCGCACCAGAAGTGATCCCAATGATCTAAATGTCTGCCCCTTGCACCAAGACCTCAGCCACACAATCATCCTGCCCTATCTTCCTATTCCTATCCTCACTCGTACTTGGCACTGGGAGTAATCTGGAGATTACTACCCTCGAGGACCCTGCTGTTCAACCTTTTACCGAACTCCCAATATTCACTCTGCAGGATCTTATCCCTTTTCCGACCAATGCCGTTTGTGCCAATGCGCACAATGGCCTCCGGCTGCTCGCCCTCCTCCCTTGAGAATGTTCCGCAGCTGTTCAGAGACATCCTGGACCCTGACACAGAAAGGCAACACACCACCACGGTGATCTGCATGCAGCGACAGGATCTATTGTCTGTCTCCTAAACTATCAAGTTTAAAACTTTAATCAAGTTTCCTGTCACCATAGCCCTGCCTGACTTCTCCCTTCCATGCTGTGCCTCAGACCTGACTGCTACTGCTCTCCTCTGAATGGTCATCTCCCCTTGTACCTGTTTTAGAGGGGATTTTCCACAGGGGATTCTTGCACTCTCTGCCTATTCCCTTTACCCTTCATGGTGGTCACCCATCTACTTTCCACCTGTCTGAATAAGGGTCACAATCTGAAACGTCACCTATTCATATCCTCCAGAGATGCTGCCTGACTCGCTGAGTTACTCCAGCACTGTGTCCTACACGAGATTTCAGCATCTGCAGTTTATTACGTCTCTACTTTCTGACTGTTGACTGTAGCTCAGTGGGGGCACCTGGTTTAAACACTGACTTCAAGTAATGCAAACTATTCAGTTACTCAACATCATTATCCAGTCAAAGTGAAGAAATGTCAATGGCCAACTGGCTCAGGTTCTCTTACATGCGACCTTCTCCTCGTTGGTCAGATTTGTCCACGAACTCTTCTCCTTTTCTTTCAGTGCAGTCTGCTCGGCATTCAGCTCCTTAAAATAGGGAATATCCGGGAGTGGTGTATCCTTCCGATCCCAGTACATCGGCACTGTCATGTCCTCCTGCTTAACGATCTCTGGATAAAAGTGTGCAGAGCCATTAGCAAATCATGTGCACAGTGTGTCACACCCTATACCTGACCGTCTACAGTGGGTCCTGTATTCCCTGTACCTCCGCTCTCTTCTGGTGGACAGTCTGTGTGTTCCTTCCAACCAGTCTCGCTAACACTCCCCTCCACAGCCCCATACATAGCAAATACAGAAGGAACCTGCAGTGATGGACTGCAAACCTCTGTTGCTGTTGGATCAGACATATTACTTTCAATAAATAATTATATTATGATGATAGATTATTGACCAAACACATTAACTCTGCTTCTCTGTCATTGATGCTCCCTCTCTGCGGAACAGTTCCAGTATTTTCAGTTTCAGATGTCCAAAATTCACCATTTTTTTGGTAGACTGAAATTATTTTGGAGTTGTATCAATATTTAGAATAACATTAAATAATGGAGGAAGTCAGTGGGTGAAGTAGCACCTATGAAAGCAAAGAGGCATTTGACAATGTCCTGATGCAGGTCTACGCCCGAAACATCAACTATGCCTTTTGCTTCACAGATGCTGCTTGGCTCGCTGAGTTCCTTCAGCAATTGTTTTATTGGCTCCAGATTCCAACATCTCACATGCCTCCCCTTAGAACAGCATAGGCTGAGGCCTTATTTTGCACCCACTGTCCTGCAACTGCCCTCAAATATTAAACAAAGGCCAAAGGACATTTATTATCACATACAACAATTGGTGTAGTGAAATTTGACTTGCCATGCAGCACACAAATAAAGATAAGACACAACATCAAAAAATTTAACAGTAAACATGAAAACATCCCCCCACAATGGTTCCCACTGTGGGGAAGGCAGCAAAGTCCAGTCCCATCCCCAGTTCACCCATAGTCGGGCCGAATGAGACAGCATTGAAAGATTTTCAGTAGCTGAGTCGCGATATCCTTTCCCGCCGCTCTGTTACCAATGTCATCCTATTTTCCTGTAGAAACATCCCTCACTGGCTCAACCATAAAAGTAGAATGATTTGAATTCCAGACATATTCTGGAATACGTCTGCTTCAATCAGACACATTGGAAGGGACTAAAATCAAATCCATCACACTCTCAGCTGATCACCAGACAGTATTCAGCACTCATTAACCATTGTCACTGCATGAACTGTGGTATTGGCTAGCAGCCATCACTTGCAGTAAGTGGGGCATCCTGCTCTTCTCTGGCACCAGTGCTTCTTCCGTTCAGTCACTCTGGTCAATAAATTATCTGAAGGTTTGGAGGAGTTAATTATACCAGTAGGGTCTGCTTCAGGTAATACCCTGTGTTCTCATGGGATTGTTTCATACCTCATCTCCTTCTCGGTAGTCCCTTATTCCATACCTAACATGCAATGTATTGCTTTAGTGGAATATTCTTCACATGTCAACCCAGAATTCAGTTGCCAGCCATCTATTTAATCCTGCACTGCATCACAACATTGTCCAAGCCAGTTTTCATATAAGACCTATCAGGAGTCCCTGGTTGGTGACCAAAGGAGGATCTTCATCCAGATTTAGTGATGTGCACTTCATCTGGTCAGCTATACCTCCTGTGGGTCCATCAACTTTTACCATGTGATTTTATTCAGAGTGTAGTGAATGAATTGAGAGACTATTTAAGTTAACATTCACTCTTGTGAAACATCTCGAATTCCTTACAGATCTGACTTCCTTCTTCAAAGATAAAAGGAAGCAGAAACATGTTTCACAATCCATTAATTTCACCATTATTGAGCTCACTTTTATGGAATTAATTGAACGTTATTCTTCTTTTCGCAATACGGGGATTTGAACTCATCGCTTTTGGTCATTAGTGCAGGCTTTTGCATTATCTGTCCACTATCTCATTTTTTCACTTAGACCACATTATTGATTATGTGCAGATCTGGTCATGTGGCAGTGGCTGGGAATCGGTGGTGATTTGGATGCAAGATGGCTAGATGCTTACCATGTCCATGAACTGTTCGAACACCGGCAGCAGATAAAAGATTTCGAGCTCTCAGGAGGTTAGCCCCTCGAAACACAGAAAAGCGTAACATCTGCAATCAAACAACACATAATTCAGTCTGAAGGGTCTCGACCCGAAACATTACTCATTCCTTCTTTCCAGAGAAGCTGGCTGGCCCGCTGTCTATCTTCGGTGTAAACCAGCATCTGCAGTTTCTTCCTACACAACATACAATTCATTGTGTTTCATATGAAAGCCTTTCCAAGCAGGACACAGCAAGGCTTTACTGGAAGCAAGGCACAATGGGAAACATTTAAACATGGACGGTGGGTGGATAAATCTTCCAAACATGGAGTTTGTTTTTCTCCCTGCTTTAGGAATGCTGGATGTGGTTCAATCACATTGTGCCATGGGACAAAAGGAGTTTCAACACCTGTGTATGCAGTATGCTTGCACATTATGGAAAGACAGCATGTTTAAGAAGGAACTGTGGATGCTGGAAAGTAAAGTATCCTTTATTGTCATTCAGAGCTTTCGGTCTGAACAAAATTTTGTTGCCTTGCAGTGATACATTTAATAAAATAACAAAACACACAATAAACACAAATTAACATCCACCACAGTGAGTTCACCAGGCACCTCCTCACTGTGGTGGAAGGCAAAAGTCTTAAGTCTTTGTCTCTTCTTGTTCAATCGAAGGTAGACGAAAATGCTGGAGAAACTCAGCGGGTGTGGCAGCATCAACCCGCTGAGTTTCTCCAGCATTTTTGACTACCATGGAAAGACAGCAATCTGAATTGCTGGCAAGCATTTTATCAATGGCTCATGAAAATTGAATGTCACTGTGCATAACCCGTGCCCTGGGTTTAGGAGCAGGGAGCTCCAGCTGGGCCAAGAGACCAATATAGTGCAGAAAGATGTGTTGGAATGCCTTGGCCACTGTGTTTCCAACCTTCATGTTTCGGTGTCACTGACAACTCGCCCTGAATCACCTTCCCATTCCCCACGTGTCATGAATATCAACTCCGGGAAATAAAAGGTTGCCAGTGTTAAAACGCATATGGCCCTGAATTGTGCCAACACAATCGTGCGAGGAAGTAACGTTGGTACATGATGAGACAGTCATTCTCATTCCCCATGTGACAAATGATAAGGCGGCTCCCGCCTATTGCGAACTCGCCGTGTACTGGCAACTGCTGCGAGTCGAGCCTTTCTTGTAAGAGTGCAGCAACTTCCTGTTCTTCCACAGAGGCCCGATCTAAGGCACAGTCTCCGCTGTGGCACACCCTTCCTGCCCGTGTACTCCGGCTCACCTCTCCTCCGTTCTCACTCACCCGCTGCACATCAGCTGCTCTCCCTCATACTTCATTAAATCTTCTCTGTTCACCCCTCTCTCCAAACCCGGTTATATCCTGCAGCCACCACTTTCTCCTCTCTTCTCGCTCACCCCCAGTCTCCCTCCCACTGTTCCCTCCATGCGATTCCCGCCTGCCGTCCTTGGCTCTGTGCCACTCGGGCTTATTTTGAACGGGTAATGAAGCCAGAGGGGGGGGGGGGTGGGGGGGAGGAGTGTGTCCGACTTGACCTCTAGCCGGGCCGGGGAGCCCCTGGATCGGACCCCTGCGGCGCCAGCGCCCGGTCCAGTCCAGTCCAGTCCGGTGCTCGCTCCGGGCGCCGCCAGCCCGCTGACCCGGGGCTGATCGGCGCGGGTTGTGAGCCGGGACCGGGTTGCTTGCGCTTACCGTGCCTGTTGGTCGCTCGGTGCAGCAGCTTGCGGGCGGGGCCAGTGTCGACTCACCGCGGCATCATGGGAGCCACCGCCACAAACTTTCTCAAACTTCTACAAACTTTATTTTCCGGGCCGCCGCCCCCGCGGCTAGACCGGCGCGGTGCTTTTTTACGGCGATGTGGGCGAGCGGGGTGGGGTTGCCGGTCTGCACCCCTCCCCACTGCCCGAGGGGGCTGGCGTTGGCCGCTGGCCGAGGGCGGAGCGCGGACCGTGGGGCGGAACCGGGGCCCCGCTCCCTCGCTCTCTCTCGGTGATCGGATGACTGAAGGATCTCACATGAAACGTCACCCATTCCTTCTCTCAAGAGATGCTGCCTGTCCCGCTGAGTTATTCCAGCATTTTTGTCTCTATCCTCTCGTCCACTTCCAGCTTGTCTGGGATTTGCCGGAATCGCCCACGGAGCAGTGTTGCGGAAATGTTCTGTTGTGATCATCGTGGCACCAGGTTTGCACAACACTGACGATAAAAGATAGACACAAAATGCTGGAGTAACTCGGCGGGACAGGCAACATCTCTGGGGAGAATGAATAGGTGATGTGACCCGAAATGTGACCGATGGTGACGGATGCATTTGTGGAAAGAGAACGTTTAATTACTCTACATCACTCCTGAAATTTAACCCACGGATGCCAGTATTTTCTGGCCAAGCCTAACGCTGAGCGATAAACACTGTTTAGGAGACCAAGGGGAACTATTCGCGATGGTGCCACGGGTTCCTTTGCATCCATCTAAGAGGGCTGATTGTTCGAGCATCGTTTTCATCAATGTCGCATTTGCCAAAATGCTTCTCGGGAGCCGGCCACACTGAGCGTTGTTCTCAGAAGGAACACTAAAACCCAATACTTATTTCCCGTTGAAACTAACCTTGCGAGGAACCCACTAATGTGTAGGTAGAACCGGGCCAATTGTTTCAGAAGGGATGTGTTTCTGGTGATCCCAAATCTGTCACCAGATCCTTTGCAAATTAATCCCGGATATTTGTTTCTATTGTATTAACTGTATGTGATTATATAAATTCACCATGTGTTGATTCCCCAACCTCTGATGTTCGCTGGGTTAGACTGCGTGAGACAAGAGCAATGTCACTGATCACAGCCCCACCTCCCTGACTCCCATCTCAGGATATATCAAGCCTTTCAAATCATTGGCATTCTATCCTCATGATCGGAACCTCCTCTTCCAAATGCTCGCTGTTCCGAAGATTATTTTAATACAAGAAACAAAGCAGATTTCTGCCCAGTTGATTTAGAAACATAGAAAATAGGTGCAGGAGTAGGCCATTCGGCCCTTCGAGCCTGCACCGCCATTCAATGTGATCATGGCTGATCATCCAACTCAGTATCCCGTACCTGCCTTCTCTCCATACCCCCTGATCCCTTTAGCCACAAGTGCCACATCTAACGCCCTCTTAAATATAGCCAATGAACTGGCCTCAACTACCTTCTGTGGCAGAGAATTCCAGAGACTCACCACTCTCTGTGTAAAGATTTATAGGCTTCTGGATCATTGATAGTTTTTATAACACCCAGAGTCTAATGGGCAGCTGGTTAGTCCCCATTTCCATCCACTTCTTTGAGCTGATCCAAACTTGAGCCTTAATTTAAAGTTGATCTGCCCCTTTCATCCGTCATCATCATAGAGCACTGTTTCCAAGTCTACAACCCATAATTCTACAATGCCCAACTTTGTGATTAAATCATTAGTTGGAAAGGCATTAATTTATATCTCAAGCATCTGAGACCTTAGTGTTGAACTCTGAACTCTGAGTACCCTCACCCCACTGCTCCATCCTTGGGAGATATGCATTCTACCAACAAGCATAAGGTCTGGATTTCCTTACATAGTTGTACAGTACAGAAATTGGTAATTTCAGACCAAATAGTTTCTGATGATGTATAGGAAATAACTGCAGATGCTGGTCTAAATCAAAGATAGACACAAAATGCTGGAGTAACTCAGTGGGACAGGCAGCATCCCTGGAGAGAAGGAATGGGTGACGTTTCGGGTCGTGACTATTCTGTTTGAAGAAGGTACTTGACCAGAAATGTCACCCATTCCTTCTCTTCAGAGGTGCTGCCTGCCCTGCTGAGTTTCTCAGGCATTTTGTGTCTAGTTTCTGATGATTATGATCCTTATCTATGCTAATCCTATTTGCTTAATGAAGTCCATGTCACCCACATTAACTGCATTGCCCTCTTCGATATATTTTGTTACCATTTAAAAACATGCAAGTGGTCAGACTGAATCTCACCCTAACAAAAAATAGTAAGATTAAATGAGAACTTACCTGTTCGAAATTTGATCTTTATTTTATGAGGAGTTACGATGAGGGATTACGTGAAGAAGCCCCGCCTGGCGCTTGATCAGCATACTTCAAAGCAGTGGCATGAAAAACACAGAACCACTAGCCGGAGTAAGATATTAAGGCTCAACATAGACTAGAACTACCAGATGATCATTTATATTATGAGGGCTGGGAGCGGAGGGCACGTAATCCCTCATTGTAACTCCTCATAAATAAAGATCAAACTTCAAACAGGTAAGTTCTCATTTAATCTTACTATTTTACTTCAGAGTCACGTGAGTGACTACGTGAAGATTTTAAAGCTCTGTGTTTATGTCATAGATTCATTCCATACGACACTCTGTTTAGTCAATACAGTAGTGAGTAAATAATATATATATTTTTTAAAACATTGTTTCAATTTATGTAATAAGTCTTTTAATCATAAAAAGAACAAATTTTTAAGAATAACCCCTCTATCCCAGGGGAAAATTTTTACAACAAAAGTGATAATGATATCAAGTGATAACATAAATCGAGAATATAAATCGATAATATAAAACAAAACAAGCATTTAGAGTGAACCCAACACTGCGTGTCCAAATCCTGGCACCGTGACAACAGGTTTATCGTAGAACTTTGAAAAGGTTTCTTCTTTACACCACCCTGAGGCCTCTAAAATTTGATCGAGTGGTACGTCCTGTACCTTCGCCGTGGGTGCAGCTGCAGCCCTAGTGGAGTGAGACTTAAACACATCAGTGTCCACTCCTGCTAAATCCAAAACCTGTTCTAACCATCTAGAAATGGTTTGAACTGAAACTTTTGTATGTGGTTTTTTGGGCGTTATCAGTAACGCTGTCTCAGCACCTCGTAGATTTTGGTTACTTCAATATATTTAGTTAAATGCTTAACTACACACAATGTTTCATCGACAGGATATTCTTTAAACATTACCTTGGTTCCAGTTTTTCCTGGTCTGCTTTGTTTGATCAGATCATAAACATAAAACACAATGTTATCTGAAGCCACATGCATGCAATTTAACAGTAACAATTGCAAAGTTTGTACTCTTTGAGCTGACACTAATGCCATTACATTACAACCTTGAATGTTAACCTTTGCAAAGACATTGAAGTAATTGGAGTCCATTGCCTAAGCAAAGTGGGAACAATGGTAACATCCCAAATTTCTGTATATCTGGGCTTGGGAGGAATTTATTAAAAATTCCTTTCATGAACCGGGATATTAATGGGTGAGACCCAATTGAATCTCGATCAGAAATTTGTCCTAAATAGGCCGACAAAGCACTACGAGCACTTATTAATGGCACTATAACTTAAGTGCTCATCAAAATGCAACACAGCAAGGAACTCCAATACATTTGATATGTTCGCAGTATGATAAGATATCTTTGACTGTCTACAGAAGACTTCCCATTATTTTATATGCGACGTATATTGTTTTTTAGTGCTATTTCTCCAAGCTGCAGCTATAACATCCATGGTCCTATCCAACAGTCCAAGCTCTTGCAATGGTCTGGTCAGAACCTGCAGATTAACAAATTCATATGATCATGCAATGGATGAATTTATTTTGTTGTATCAACAAATCGTTGCAACTGGGAATTGTCATACATGGTTCAGTAATCATTTTAAGCATCAACGGGAACCATGACTGTGTAGGCCAATTTGGCCCCACCAAAATGCCCTTGGCAGCATCTTGCGCTATTTTCTTGAGACATTGCCCAATCAGACAGAATGGGGGAAAGGCATAAAAGAACGTATTCCCCCAGTGTAGCGAGAAAGCATCCACCGCTACTGCCCCTGGATCGTGATCCCAAGACACGTATTTGGGCAATTGGTGATTTAATCTAGATGCAAACAGATCAATGTCCGGTATTCCAACCGACTGACAATATTTTTGAAAATTTGTGGATTTAACATCCATTCTGTACTGTCTTTAAATTTTCGTGATCTTTTGTCTGCCACAATATTGTCTCTCCCTGGGAGATAAATAGCTAAAGCCAAATATTCTTACCAATACACCAATGCCACATCTGGTTAACCAGATGATCACATGATAATGATCTTACTCCACCCATGTGATTGATATATGCCACAGCTGTGGTATTGGACATGCAAATCCTTCATAGTAGAACAATAAGCTTTTAATCCATAAAATGCTCCCAGTAACTCCAAATAATTTACACCATATCTTTGGAGAAATAAATCCTTTTGGACAGTCCATCTGCCCCCACAGCTGGTATCATTATCCGTAGCACTCCATCCGAGAGAACTTGCATCAGTTTGCAAAATCATTGCTGGCTGTTGAACCAAAATGTTTTTAACAGCTTGTGGAACATTCTCAATCCACCAATGCAATTCTGATAAAGCTTCCTTTGGCAATTGCATGGGCCTATCAAAATGGCCTGCTTGCTGTATAAGCGCTTGTGTTTTTGCTCTTTGGAGATTTTGGTAATGCAGTGGACCAAATTCTACTGCAGGGAATGCTGCTACTAACTTACCAATAACCTTAGCAACTTCTCGGATGGAGGGATAAGGTTTGTCAATAAGGCACCGACATACATTTGTAATGTCAACAATCTTGTCTAT
Source organism: Raja brachyura (assembly GCA_963514005.1). Next base: position 36,215,954 of record OY740802.1, on the reverse strand, counting down.
TGGTAAAGTTACTAACATGGTAACTGAAATAATCACAAACCCCAAATATTCAAATAGTTTGGGATGGCTGTAACTTAGATTTTGTTAGATGAATCAGGAAACCTAGCGTTTCAAACAGGCTTGTAGTCACTGAGACTGATTTTTCAGCTGACTCCTGATTAGCATTGACAATTAAAATGTCATCTAGATAAGCCATAACAATGTGTTTTTGTGCCCTTAGCAGTGCAAGTGCTGGTTTCAACAATTAGTGAACAACCTGGGAGCTGAGCTTAATCCATTAAATAATGCTTAATTAAATAATGCTTAAAGCACACGGTATTGGGGGTTCAGTATTGATGTGGATAGAGAACTGGCTAGCAGACAGGAGGCAAAGGGTAGGAGTAAACGGGTCCTTTTCAGAATGGCAGGCAGTGACTAGTGGGGTGCCGCAAGGCTCAGTGCTGGGACCCCAGCTATTTACAATATATATTAATGATTTGGACGAGGGAATTCAATGCAACATCTCCAAATTTGCAGATGATACCAAGCTGGGGGGTATAGTTAGGTGTGAGGAGGATGCTTGGAGGCTGCAGGGTGATTTGGATAGGCTGAGTGAATGGGCAGATGCATGGCAGATGCAGTACAATGTGGATAAATGTGAGGTTATCCACTTTGGTGGCAAAAACATGAGGGTAGACTATTATCTGAATGGTGGCAGATTAGGTAAGGGGGAGATGCAACGAGACCTGGGTGTCATGGTACACCAGTCATTGAAAGTAGGCATGCAGGTGCAGCAGGCAGTGAAGAAAGCAAATGGTATGTTAGCATTCATAGCGAAAGGATTTGAGTATAGGAGCAGGGAGGTTCTACTGCAGTTGTACAGGGTTTTGGTGAGGCCACACCTGGAGTACTGCGTACAGTTTTGGTCTCCAAATCTGAGGAAAGACATCCTTGCCATAGAGCGGGTACAGAGAAGATTCACCAGACTGATTCCTGGGATGTCAGGACTTTCATATGAGGAAAGATTGGATAGACTCGGTTTGTACTCGATGGAATTTAGAAGATTGAGGGGGGATCTTATAGAAACCTACAAAATTCTTAAGGGGTTGGACAAGCTAGATGCTGGAAGATTGTTCCCGATGTTAGGGGAGTCCAGAACAAGGGGTCACAGTCTAAGGATAAGGGGGAATTCCTTTAGGACCGAAATGAGGAAAACATTCTTTACACAGAGAGTGGTGAGTCTCTGGAATTCTCTGCCACAGAAGGTAGTTGAGGCCAGTTCATTGGCTATATTTAAGAGGGCGTTAGATGTGGCACTTGTGGCTAAAGGGATCAGGGGGTATGGAGAGAAGGCAGGTACGGGATACTGAGTTGGATGATCAGCCATGATCACATTGAATGGCGGTGCAGGCTCGAAGGGCCGAATGGCCTACTCCTGCACCTATTTTCTATGTTTCTATGTTTCTATGTATTACCACAGCTGTCCCGTCCAATTAAATTTAAATACCTGCAAAAATGACGATGAATTGGTACTGAATAATATGCATCCTTCAAATCTATTGTAGCCATGTAACAATCTGTTGATACCAGCTGCATTGCAGTGTTGAAGATATCCATTTTAAAATGTTTATACTGGACAAATGTATTAAAATATGTGAGGTCTAAAATGATTCTACAACCCCCATCTTTCTTTGGTCTGGGGAAAATATTTGATACAAATTGTTGTGGATCCTCACTTGATTTCTCAATAACTCCTTTTTTACACCAATTCTTAACTTCTTCATCAATTTGAATTTTTTCAAATACAGAAAACACCAAATACGATTAGGCTTATTCTGTCCTGGTGGATCAAACCTTCTACAAAATCAATGGTAGATCCTAAGACAGTATCTAATATATCACGGTCAGATGTTATACAGTCCCATTCATCATAAAACATTTGTAGTCTACCACCAATCTGAGGTTCATCCAAAGATTCTGCTGTAATAGGATAAAGTTTTTGTACCTCTCCAACCGGACGTGGTGGTCTCCTTCTCCCAACATATGGGTGAACATTCGGCTGTGCTGGTTGGTAATACTTCCTTACCATACTCCTGCCTCGGCTTGTTCCAGCTCGAAATCAAAATCCCCTTCTCGTTTGACCGGCCCTTCTTTGGCCAAAACGAAGGGTTTCATGAGGCCAATAGTCTTTGCCTCTTTATCAATCTCTTTTATTTATTTAAGCAGATTTTCTCCAAACAAATAACCAGGAGCTTGATTGCTTGATCTGCACAAACCTGCAAATCTTGGATGTAAAATAGGCCGAATGGCAATCTTCCTCATACAATTAATCTCAAAATTGAGTTGCAGAACAATGCCAACATATCCTTCTGTACTTTGGTCATTCCACAATCTTCCACTTGCCTTCCAAAAGCAGTGATCCCAGCCGAAATCAGTTTGAGGACTTTTTGAAATCGTATTTCCTGCACCCGCATCATTGATGACATTGGCGCCCAAATAGCCGGATTTACCATAGGTACCTTCTGTGAGGTACAATTAACAAGTGTTTTATATAATTCTGCTGTATCAATCATAACAGCTTCTTGAAGCTGGTGAGAGAACAAATAATATTATGTTGGCCGCCAGGTTTTCTTCCATGGCATCACCGCCTCCTTCAGGTATAGAAAACTTTGTGCCACATCAGGCACACCTGGAGCAATATTTTTGTATTGTGGTGGGTACTCATGACCGAAATCACCACCTTCAGGATCAGTCTCATGCAGCCCTGGTACTCCTGAGACTTTGCTCAAAGGAGACTTCCTCCAGCCCAATCCCGGGCTCTGGAGTTTCAAATTCCCAATTCAAACTGGCACCATATTCATGATATAGAACCCCCTCAGGGGCTGCCTGGGAATATTTTGGGTTTTTTAGACCCTTAGTTGATTTTTGTCTGGATCATTTTTCCATTTGATCCATTCTAAGCCATAAGGCTTTTCTATCTGGGGTACTTTCATTATCAGATTCATTAGAAACCCCGGGCCTCTCAGATTTTCTTTTACATTTTTTAGGCACTGGATTTTCCTCCATTGGTTCTGCTTGTGGAGCAACCAAAGGCTCACTAACGGGTATTTCAACCGGCTCCGCAATAATCTGCTGTCCCGACTTCTCCTCCCCGGGACGCACGTTTTACCCGCGATTTTTTAGGAGCTTTCTCCATTTTTATTTTTTAAACTCCTCCTTGTCTTTACCCACCAGCCTACGGAGTTTGAAATGCCCTGGAAGTAAAAATAATTTACTTACTTGAGGGCCTGTTCCTTACCGCTGGTGGAGCTGCGCTCTGCAGCTCTTTCCCTACCGATAGCGTCGACGTAATGCCGATCAAGCGCCAGGCGGGGCTTCTTCACGTAGTCACTCATGTGACTCCGAAGTAAAATAGCTTTGTTTAATCCCAACCTATTAAAGTGCATCTCAAAGTCAAAGTCAAAAGAGTTTATTGTCATGTGTCCCTGACAGGACAATGAAAATATTTCTTTGCATAGCACAACAGGGCACAGTAGGCATTGACTACAATTATATACGTAAATACACACATGAATTAATAAATTAATAAAGTGCAAATAACAGATGGAGGGATATTAATGTTCAGAGTTCCGAGCCAAGTTTAATAGCCTGATGGCTGTGGGGAAGTAGCTATTCCTAAACTGGGTTGTTGCAGTCTTCAAGCTCCTGTACCTTCTACCCGAAGGTAGCAGGGAGATGAGTGTGTGGCCAGGGTGGTGTAGGTCCTTGATGATGCTGCCAGCCTTTTTGAGGCAGCGACTGCGATAAATCCCCTTGATGGAAGGAAGGTCAGAGCCGATGATGGACTGGGCAGTGTTTACTATTTTTTGTAGTCTTTTCCTCTCCAGGGCATTCAAATTGCCGAACCAAGCCACGATGCAACCGGTCAGCAAGCTCTCTACTGCGCACCTGTAGAAGTTAGAGAGAGTCCTCCTTGACAGACCAACTCTCCGTAATCTTCTCAGGAAGTAGAGGCGTTGAAAAACTTTCTTAATAATTGCATCTGTGTTCTCGGACCAGGAAAGATCTTCACAGATGTGCATTCCCAGGAATTTGAAGCTCTTGACCCTTTCAACCATCGACCCATTGATATAAACAGGACTGTGGGTCCCCATCCTACTCCTTCCAAAGTCTACAATCAGTTCCTTGGTTTTGCTGATGTTGAGGGCCAGGTTATTGTGCTGGCACCATATGGACAATTGTTCGATATCTCTTCTATACTCTGACTCATCCCCATCAATGATGCGTCCCACAACAGTGGTGTCGTCAGCGAACTTGATGATGGAGTTCGCACTATGACCGGCTACGCAGTCATGAATATAGAGTGAGTACAGCACGGGGCTGAGCACGCAGCCTTGAGATGCTCCCGTGCTGATTGTTATCGAGTTTGACACATTTCTACCAATACGAACAGACTTTGGTCTGTGAATGAGGAAGTCGAGGATCCAATTGCAGAGGGATGCGCAGAGACCCAGTTCTGCAAGTTTGGTAACCAACTTAGAGGGATGATTGTATTAAATGCTGAGCTGTAGTCAATGAATAACAGCCTGACATGTGAGTTTTTGTTGTCCAAGTGGTCCAGAGCGGAGTGGAGGGCCAGCGAGATCACGCCCACCGTTGATCTGTTGTGGCGGTAAGCGAACTGCAGTGGGTCCAGGTTTTTGTCAAGGTAGGAGTTGATTTGCGCCATAATCAACCTCTCGAAGCACTTCATCACCACAGGCGTTAGTGCCACTGGTCGATAGTCATTGAGGCACGTCACCTTGCTCTTCTTGGGCACCGGTATTATTTATGCCATTTTGAAGCAGGTGGGAACCTCAGACCTCAGAAGTGACAGGTTGAAAATGTCTGTAAAAGCTCCAGCCAATTGGTCCGCACAGGTTTTTAGGACACGACCAGGTATGCCATCAGGTCCAGACGCTTTTCGAGGGTTCACCCCTCTGAAGGATTTCCTGACATCGGCCTCTGTGACTGAGACTGAAATACCATCACAGCGAAAAGGGGCTTGGGAAGGCACATCGGTGTTCTCCCTCTGAAAGTGTGCGTAAAATGCATTGAGCTCATCAGGGAGTGATGTATCGCCGACATCTGAGCTGCCTCCTGGTTTTGCCTTGTAGGAGGTGATGGCATTCAGGCCCCGCCACAGCTACCGAACATCTGTCTCATCCTCCAGCTTGGAGCAGAACTCCCTTTTGGCCTTTTTGATGGCTTTACCAAGGTCATATCTGGACTTCTTGTAGACCACTGTATCATCAGACACGAATGCCCGGTGTCTGGTCTTCTCAGTCCTATCCCTCAGATTATTTTTTTTGCATTTTTTTTTCATCTTATCCCTGCCGCTCTTCTTGAATAATAGAACCACATTTTCTGTCCTCCAGTCATCTGGTCCATCACCTGTGGCCATTGAAGATTTAAGCATCTCTCAGAGTGTTAGTAATCTCCTCCCTTGCCTTCTTTAGCAGCCTGAAGTACATCTCATTGGGCTCTACAGATTTAGCCAACATTAATGGTAACATTCAAGACCTTTTGCTGTTTTATAGAGTCAGAATGTTGTACTGTACAGAAATGGTCCTTTCAGCCAACCACATCTATCCCAACCATTTTGCCGATCTACTGTAATCCTATTTACCTGCATCAAGACTGCATCCTTTGATTCTTTGCCTATGTAAATGCCTGTCTAAATGTCTCCTCCGTTAAAGCTCAGGCTCTACACTCTGATTCCTTCAAGAACCTATTTAAAATTTGCATATTTGACTCAGACTTTAGTCTCTCTTTCTAATATCATTTTCTGGTGTCAATCATTGTTTTATACAAAGAACAATAAATCATTTTCTACATTAAAGACTGTGTAAGTTGTATCATTTATGTTTAGGTTTACATCCCATGAGCACCAGGAATATACCTCCTGAAATGAATCGCAATGCAAACATGTTATTGAGAGATCTTAATTCTTGCGGCAAGATCCACCCAAACCAATAAACATATTTATGTGTATGTACTGCTCAAATTCTCCGATTCGTAATGTACCTTTAGCTCAGGAGATTCTTCCAACAGATCTCTTCCTGAATACCTGCTTGTGCTGAACAAAGATCTATTACTTCTGTGGTCCTTTCATAAGCTGGAGAACTGTACGATTCACTTCTATCCCATTGCAGACATTGGACTTTGTCTATGGAGCTGTTGTGCTGTTGTGCTACAATGTAAATAACTATATTTTGCATTATGCATCTTCCCCTTTGTTCCACCTATTTGACTTGATCATATTTATATATAGTACTAGACTAAGTGGGTCCCAGCTTCACACGGGAGGGCTGGTTCCCCCAATGCAATATTCCACCTCTCCACCAATTCCAATATTGCTGGCCAGTGGGGTGGGGGGGGGGGGGGGGGGGTAGGGCTTTCTGGAGAGCTAGTATGTGTTGTGGGTCAAAGGGACTGGTTTCCAGAGGGCTAGTATGGACATTGTGGGCCAAATGGTTTCTTGGGCTGGCAGCTCAGTCACTCTGGCCAGGCAGCTCAGTCACTCTGGCCAGGCAGCTCAGTCACTCTGGCCAGGCAGCTCAGTCACTCTGGCCAGGCAGCATTTTAGACCCAAAGAGACACTTTTTGCAAGCATTTTAGAACCAATAGAGACACTTTTTGCAAGCATTTTAGAACCAATAGAGACACTTTCTGCAAGCATTTTAGAACCACCAGAGACACTTTCTGCAAGCATTTTAGAACCAATGGAGACACCTTCTGCAAGCATATTAGAACCAATAGACGCCTTCTGCAAGCATTTTAGAACCAATAGACACCTTCTGCAACCATTTTAGAACCAATAGCGACACTTTCTGCAAGCAGTTTAGAACCAATAGAGACACTCTTTCACAACCATTTTGGAACCAATAGAGACACTTTTTGCAATCATTTTAGAACCAATAGAGACACTTTTTGCAACAAATTTAGAATCAATAGACACTTTTTGCAAGCATTTTAGAACAAATAGACACTTTTTGCATGCATTTTGGAACCAATAGAGACACTTTATGCATGCATTTTAGAAGAAATAGACACTTTCTGCAAGCATTTTAGAACCGATAGACACTTTTTGCCAGCATTTTAGAACCAATAGACACTTTTTGCAAACATTTTAGAACCAATAGACACTTTTTGCAAATATTTTACAATCAATAGACACTTTTTGCAAACATTTTAGAACCAATAGACACTTTTTGCAAGCATTTCAGGACCAATAGACACTTTTTGCAAGCATCTTAGAATGAATAGACACTTTTTGCAAGTATTTTAGAACCAATAGACACTTTTTGCAAGCATTTATAGAACCACATTAAGGGCACTCACAGTTGAGTAGACATGTGTTCAGTGCTATTCAGAACTCAGAGAGACGTGACTCTCTGGCTTCCTCCATCTTGCAGCAACTGAGTGAGGCACACCACTTCCTGGTTTTATAGTCCCTCCCCCTCCCTCCAGCAGGGGCAGCAGAATGGCTATTTTGGTCATTTTAGTGTGTCAACCTGAAAATGACCTAGTCATCATCACTCTGTGTTCAGTGTGTGCGTATGATTGCCATTATGTTGAGTACATGTACACACCTGATTCTTTCACAGAACATACAAAATGCCTGTCCCAGTCATCATTGGGAATGCCACAAGATCCCAATGCCTTTGCTTGATTGGAACTTGGTCATCGACAGAGTTAACTGATGACTGATGATGCTGAACCTACTTTCTGCTTTATTTCGCACTTCAAAATATCACAGTTTTATTTGACTTTGTATTTAAGACATTTTTATAAAAAGCACTGCAAGACATGCTCCTTGTGTTACTGGTTTGCATCAGCAGGTGGTGCCCAAACGTGAATAGTTTTTAACATCTTTCCTCTGCTTCTGAAAAAATGAGATAAAGAAAATTCAGCTCCATGCAACTGTGAAATGTAACACTCTACCACTAAAACAATCTTCTGTTCTGCATTAGTATGGTTATTACAGCATCTTGTCTGAAAAGCATGGCTAATATGGAAATAAGGGCACTTGAATTATAATTTGCTTGGTGCAATGCCTGCTGCATATAACACAGTAAGACATTCTTTTGCTTTAAGTATGCCATGAGTGCAATATTTAGTCCACAGCCTCAGGGTCAAAGTCCTTCCCATATTAGGATTTAATCAAGGAATTGTGAAATATCTTGACTTTTGTAAAAATGGTAAAAATAGTAACAAAGCTTTGGAGCTGAGACAAAAATCTGGCCTGTCTTGCTTTAAGTTTTGGACTGGTGATCTTCTTAATTTCAATGTGTCCAAGACATGCTAAGCCATAGTAAGAGAGACTTGGCTGTAGTGTTTTACTAGAATCACAACATGATAAAATACTAAAACCTTTCCCTTATGACTACTGTTTCATTTGAAAAGATATTCCAATTAATCTCACCGTTCTGCTTTTTCCACACACCCTCAAATTTCTCCTATCCAAATATTTACTCAATTTGCATGAAAAGATCTACAGGTATGTTTGAATCTACTTTCAGGCACTGGATGATTATGAATTTTTGTGTAAAATTGTTTTGCCTTAGTCATACCGGGTTACTTGAACAATTAATAATCAGTTATTTGGATTAATTCCAAATTATAATAGGCAGTAGAAAAGGAGCTTGGAATCCCTACATCTCTGATCCTTGATGAATGAGGATGCCATAAGTGATAAATAATGAGGTACCTGGAGCTGATGGTAGAGTGGAGCTTGTGCCACACCTCCACACCCTCATATTGAGGCTACGGCAGGGAAAAGATAACCAAATGGCCTCACAGATGCCATGATTATGACAAATTTCAACAACATCAATTTCAGAAGATTCAACTCTATTGTTCTTTGTAACAGAAACAATTATAAGACCCTTCTGAGCTGATTCCAATTATTTGCTTAAGAGTTGCTCTCAAAGTCTCGGTGTAGCTTTAGATTATCAAGAAGTACCACTGACATGATTTTCACTACAAAAGGTTGTCAGACCTCTCATACTGCTCTTCATTGACTTCATCAAGTCCAAAAGGAACTGTCGTCTGCAGTTCAGTATGATCACCATATAAGACAGGCTCCACAATGATGTCTGATGAATGATTCTCTGTATCACACCCATCGCAAACTCCAGTAGGGTTAAGGCAGGATTAATCAAGACCGTATCAGTGCCTCAGCATGATTATGAATATTCCTTACTGCAATGTTGCATTTAACCACCATCAAGCTCCCAGAGTAGACCCATACTACTGGATGGAAGAGAAGTTATTCATACTGGCAAAATTATAGGGTTTAACCATTGCAAGCCAGTACATTATTGAAGCTCGTGTAAGTGCAGTGGATACGAGGAATCAAACAGATTAATAATAGGACTGATGGGATTATCCTGCTGGATGGAAGTATGGACTCCAGCCTGTGTAGTAATACTATCCATTTCTGTACAAAGAAGTAAATCCTCAGTTCCCTTCTTAACTCTAAGACCTTTCTCTAAGCCCTGGCCATTTTTGTTCATGTGTGGCTCCGATTTTACTGCTGTGGTCTAGACAGAGTTTTACCAGGGGATTGGAAATCCTCCAATGGGCAATAATTATTGGGCTGCATAAGGTGTCAAAAATGTGGTGGGAACAAAACACTGGAATAACTGCGACACAACAGAAAGTGAAAAACAGATCTCCTGGAGGTCTTGATGTATCAGGTAGCATCTGTGGAGGGAAATGGACAGAGAATGTTTCGGGTCAGGACACTTCAGACTTTAAGACATCAGCATTCTCTCGTGTTTCCATGGTATAATAGAAACACGTACTTCACGTCTCTGTTTATTATTGAAGAACTGGACAATTTCCAAGAAGGTGTCTGTAAGGTTGAAGGGAGAAAGAGAAACACTGATAAATGCAAAATTAATGCCAGAGGATGACATGGAGACATGCAGCTAGAGAGCATGAAAACAGGTCCTTCAGCCCAACACGTCCATGCTGACCAATTTGCCTAAATAAGCTGTTTCTACTTTGTTGCACCTGGCTGATAATCCTCCAAACCTTTTGTAACCATGTCCCTGTCCAAGTGTTAAATGTTGTAATTGTAGTAGCCACTACCACTTTCTCTGGGCGCTCGTTCCATAACATTCCTCTCTCTGGGTGAAAATGTTGCCTCTCGGGTCCCTTTTAAATCTCTCTCTTCTCATCTCAAATCTATGTCCTCTACTTTTAGACCCCTATCCTGTGGAAATGACTGTGGCTATTCACCTTATCTATGCCCTCCACGATTTTATACACCTCCAAAAGGGCACACCTCAGAATCTTACGTGCAGTTTAAAAAGCCCTAGCCTATCAAGTCATTCCTATTAAGACAAACCCCCCAGTCTCGATAACATCCGTGTAAATCTTTCTTTCACCCTTTCTAGTTTAATGCCATCCTTCCTAGTGCAGGGTGACCAGGACTGTACAGTACTCCAAAATACCAACATCTGTAAATTGACGTCCAACTCCTGTACTCAATACCCAGATGGATGAAGGCAAGCATGCCAAATGCCTTATTCACCACCGTGTCTACCTATGTCACTCCTTTCAAGGAACTATGAACGTGCACCTCCAGGTCTCTGCTGCGATACACCCTAGGCCCTTAACATTTACAGTATAATTCCTGCCCTGGATTGTCCTACCAAAATCCCTACATCTCTGATCCTTGATGAATGAGGATGCCATAAGTGATAAATAATGAGGTACCTGGAGCTGATGGTAGAGTGGAGCTTGTGCCACACCTCCACACCCTCATATTGAGGCTACGGCAGGGAAAAGATAACCAAATGGCCTCACAGATGCCATGATTATGACAAATTTCAACAACATCAATTTCAGAAGATTCAACTCTATTGTTCTTTGTAACAGAAACAATTATAAGACCCTTCTGAGCTGATTCCAATTATTTGCTTAAGAGTTGCTCTCAAAGTCTCGGTGTAGCTTTAGATTATCAAGAAGTACCACTGACATGATTTTCACTACAAAAGGTTGTCAGACCTCTCATACTGCTCTTCATTGACTTCATCAAGTCCAAAAGGAACTGTCGTCTGCAGTTCAGTATGATCACCATATAAGACAGGCTCCACAATGATGTCTGATGAATGATTCTCTGTATCACACCCATCGCAAACTCCAGTAGGGTTAAGGCAGGAGTAATCAAGACCGTATCAGTGCCTCAGCATGATTATGAATATCCCTTACTGCAATGTTGCATTTAACCACCACCAAGCTCCCAGAGTAGACCCATACTACTGGATGGAAGAGAAGTTATTCATACTGGCAAAATTATAGGGTTTAACCATTGCAAGCCAGTACATTATTGAAGCTCGTGTAAGTGCAGTGGATACGAGGAATCAAACAGATTAATAATAGGACTGATGGGATTATCCTGCTGGATGGAAGCATGGACTCCAGCCTGTGTAGTAATACTATCCATTTCTGTACAAAGAAGTAAATCCTCAGTTCCCTTCTTAACTCTAAGACCTTTCTCTAAGCCCTGGCCATTTTTGTTCATGTGTGGCTCCGATTTTACTGCTGTGGTCTAGACAGAGTTTTTCCAGGGGATTGGAAATTCTCCAATGGGCAATAATTATTGGGCTGCATAAGGTGTCAAAAATGTGGTGGGAACAAAACACTGGAATAACTGCGACACAACAGAAAGTGAAAAACAGATCTCCTGGAGGTCTTGATGTATCAGGTAGCATCTGTGGAGGGAAATGGACAGAGAATGTTTCGGGTCAGGACACTTCAGACTTTAAGACATCAGCATTCTCTCGTGTTTCCATGGTATAATAGAAACACGTACTTCACGTCTCTGTTTATTATTGAAGAACTGGACAATTTCCAAGAAGGTGTCTGTAAGGTTGAAGGGAGAAAGAGAAACACTGATAAATGCAAAATTAATGCCAGAGGATGACATGGAGACATGCAGCTAGAGAGCATGAAAACAGGTCCTTCAGCCCAACACGTCCATGCTGACCAATTTGCCTAAATAAGCTGTTTCTACTTTGTTGCACCTGGCTGATAATCCTCCAAACCTTTTGTAACCATGTCCCTGTCCAAGTGTTAAATGTTGTAATTGTAGTAGCCACTACCACTTTCTCTGGGCGCTCGTTCCATAACATTCCTCTCTCTGGGTGAAAATGTTGCCTCTCGGGTCCCTTTTAAATCTCTCTCTTCTCATCTCAAATCTATGTCCTCTACTTTTAGACCCCTATCCTGTGGAAATGACTGTGGCTATTCACCTTATCTATGCCCTCCACGATTTTATACACCTCCAAAAGGGCACACCTCAGAATCTTACGTGCAGTTTAAAAAGCCCTAGCCTATCAAGTCATTCCTATTAAGACAAACCCCCCAGTCTCAATAACATCCGTGTAAATCTTTCTTTCACCCTTTCTAGTTTAATGCCATCCTTCCTAGTGCAGGGTGACCAGGACTGTACAGTACTCCAAAATACCAACATCTGTAAATTGACGTCCAACTCCTGTACTCAATACCCAGATGGATGAAGGCAAGCATGCCAAATGCCTTATTCACCACCGTGTCTACCTATGTCACTCCTTTCAAGGAACTATGAACGTGCACCTCCAGGTCTCTGCTGCGATACACCCTAGGCCCTTAACATTTACAGTATAATTCCTGCCCTGGATTGTCCTACCAAAATACAACACTGAATCAAACTTCATGTGTCGTTCCTTGATCCATTGACTCATTTGATCAGAATACTGTTGTACTGATAGATAACCTTCTTCACTGTCCACAAACTAACCATGCCACCAAAGTACTCATCAAAATTTATATATGACAAACAGTGCCAATCCCAGTGACACACCACTTTTTATAGGCATCTATTCTGAAAAGCAATCCTTTACCACCACCTTGTGCCTCTCATTTCCAAGCTAATTTTGTATCTGATTGGCTAACTTGGTTTGAGCCCATGTGATCTAACCTTCCAGACTAATTTATATTATAGTACATGTCAAACGTCTTGGTGAAATCCATGTAGATAATATCTACCGTCCTGCCCTGATCATTCTTCTTGGAAACTTCTTCAACAAACTCAATTAAATTTGTGAGTCGCTATTTCCCATGCACAAAGCCATTCTGACCATCCCTAATCAGTCCTCCCATTTCCAAATGCATGCAGATCATGTCTCTCAGAATCCCATTAACCTACCCATCACTGATGTTAGGCTCATTGCCTGTATTTGCAAGAATTTTCTTTGCAGCCTTTCTTAAATAAATATACAACATTAGCCATTCATCAATCTTCTGACAGCTCATCTGTGGCTATTGATGTGGTTAGTTAGTGCATTCTACACTTAGCTCCATGAACATTTTGTTGGTACCAGCAGCAGAGCGAAGGTAAGCGCAATCTTTATTTCCTTTGGAATCCACAAATATTGTGCCATTTCAAAATGGGAGGGAGCTCCTAGACCTTTTGGTGATATTATTTCGACCACTGCATATAGCCACCATCCTCACACATTGTGCTTGTTCTGAATGTTGCTTTCTTTATATACCCTACTATAACTTCCAGCAAAGAAGTACTCAGTTGGAGTTGGTGGCCCACACAGCAGAACCAAATGCCGTAAATGATAAATGAAGCAACCCTTCATCTCACTCATCCTGCAACATGTACACCCGGTACCAAACTTAAAGTAGACTGCTTGCTGGAAACGGCCATTGGTATGTATGTTGATGTCTGGAAGGTCAATGTAAATGAAATACCTAATGGCCATACTGATGTCACCTAATAGTAGGGCGAAAAACATCCAAAGAAAGTGCAGGGTACTCTCTGTCACTTACTGTAGTTGAGATAGCTGCTAACTGTAGACTGTCTTAGGTGACAGACAAACTAGGCTACTTTAAGAAAGCAGTACCACAAATGCTTCATGGCACGGTAGCTCTCACATTCATGGGCTGGCTGCTGAATTTGTAGTAGATTATCCTACAAAGTACAATGGTTTCTGATAGCTCAAGAAAGATGAATAATCCTCTGCCAATAAATAACCATAAGCAGTGCTTCGTTGGACTTTAAATAAAGTATCCTCCTCACATTAACAAAATACATCACTTTTCATATTGTGAAGTAAAGAAAGATCGTGGCAATGAAGAAAAAGGGTAATATCCACTACAAAAATGCTAGATCCTAACATAAATCACATAATTACAAACAGACAAACTTAAAAACAAGGCTCATAGCACTCGACGAAAAATCATAAACCTACCTTGAAAGAATAGTTGAATTAGTCTGAATCAGGATCCCTGTTGCATTCAGATAAAATTAGTGAGCAGTGCATTGGATAAAGCCTTGCCAGCAGTAAAGATATTCGTTGAGGAACCTATATGAATAAATAATGAATGTAGCAGTTCTGGTTCACTTGATCACAGTGCTGGTCAAAATAGCACATTGGGACCCTGTGACAACTTTATATATGGAACACAACCTGCAATAATCACTAGTAAAGGCCTGATCATTCACCCAACATTAGGGTAACTCTGTAAAATGTTTGAAGTATTATGACCAGTGAGAAAAGGTAAGACCAGGTTTAGACATTTCTGCTCCTTTCTTGAAAACGCCGATATCCTGCTTAATGTCTCCATGATACAATTCCAGATCTGCAAACCGTAAACTCACTTTGTTCCTCTATCACACTGAATCAATAATTGATAACTTGGTTCCAGTTGTTCTTTTCTGCTTTACCTGGGTGGAGGATTGCAGAAGACCAGCTAATGTGAATGGTAATGGGAAAGGTGTGGAATATGTGGTGTAGAAATGACAGTAGGTTGGGGCTATTGGTACATATAAGGTGGGGGTTGTTGTGACAGGGTGCGATGAATGGTATTGGAATGGGGCACAGATGATGATGATATGATGGATATAGGGTGGGGCTGAATCAGGTCTATGATGCAGGGTGAATGGTGTTGCTTTGGGATGTCGGGTGAATAGATTTGGGACAGTGCTGGGTGTGGTGTAACAACAAGGAACTGCAAATGCTAGTTTATTCCAGAGATAGACACAAAATGCTGGAGTAACTCAACGAGTCAGCAAGCGTGCATGGAAAACTTGGATAGGTGAAATTTTGGGTCAGAACCCTTCTTCAGACTGATTGTGTGTGGGGAAGGGGGGGGGGGGGTGTTAAAAAGCTGAGAGAGGAGGGGCAGCACCGGGCATGGCTGGAAATAGCTGAATCAGAGGGGCAGAAGTGAGAGAGAGTCTCAAACAACTCCCTTGGGCATAATCTGAAGAGCAGTGAATTGTAATAACATGGAACTACAAATGCTGATTTATACCAAAGATAGAAAATGACAAAATGCTGGAGTAACTTAGCGGGTCGGACAACATCACTGGAGACCATGTTTAGGTGTTGTTTTGGGTCGGAACCCTTCTTCAGACTGATACTCCACCCTACAATCAGTCTGAAGAAGGATTCTGACCCGAAACATCACCCACCCATATTCTCTAAGGAAGATGCCTGACCGGCTGAGTTACTCCATCATTTTGTGTCTATCTGGCGGTAGAATATTGGGGGGATAGGCTGCATGGTGAATGGTGTTGTGCAGGACAGAATGCGAACTGGGATGACTAGTGTTTGGATGGGGCAGCCTGGGTGTTGGTACATGGGTGAAGCGTGACAGTAGTGTTGGAATAAGGGTGCGGGGTGAAAGGTTTTGAGATGGAGTTGGGTGGATGGTGTTGGCATGGTTGATCCTGGGGTAACTCTAAACTTACCATTCACAACAAGCAATCCCTGCAGGATCGGGTACAGCACCGCCTTACTTGCCGATATGGTGAAGGTCGGCACATAATTCTACGACATGGAAGTGGGACTCGCTCGGGAAGCCATTGGAAAAATCTGAGAAGTGGAAATAAGAGTTATGTACAACGGGTTAGTAGCATCTCAGTCATACAGCGTGTAAACAGGCCCTTTCTGCCCAAATTGTTCACGCCAACCAATATGCCCCATCTACACTACAACAACCTGGCCTTGCTTGGCCATATCCCTCTAAACCTTTCCTATCTATGCACCAGTTTAAATGCCTCTTAAATGTTAACTGCCTCAACTACCTCCTCCAGCAGCTCGTTCCATACTCCGACAACCTTTTGTATAAAAAATGAGTTTGAGTTGAGTTTATTGTCACATGTACCGAGGTACAGTGAATAGCGTTTGTTGCGTACTGCAAGACATGGACAACATTCCAATGTGGAGTGATATGTGGCAAATAATAATTATGCCACACAGGTGTCAGACAATGAAGACACAAGGAGCTGCAGATCTGGAATCTTAAGTAGAATATAAAAAGCTGGAGCAACTCAGCGGATTAAGAGGCATCTCTGTAGGACATGCTTCGGGTTGGGATCCATCTTCAGCCTGATTATAATAAGGGCTTGACCTGCTGAGTTACTCCAGAATTTATGCCACCAGAAAGGCTCCGTGAGGTATGTCCTGGAAGGAGCTGCCCGAGGAAGCTATAGAGGTGGATACAATGACACCTTTTCAAAAACATTTGGACAGATATATGGATCGGGAAGTGTTGGAGTGCTTTGAGCCAAATGTAGGCAAATGGGAAAATGATCAGCTGACTCACGTCATAGCCTCTCTAATGTTTCACTTACAGAATGTTTGGAGATGAAAGATTAGTGATGATGAAAAATTGTAGGTGAATGCAGTGAATTAAAAAGGAGATAATGATTAATCCCGATTGTAGTCCTATATATAATGTGCACACAGATCGTCCCCAGGTTATGAAAGCTCAAGTTTTGTACAGCACGTACACACAAACAAAGTATTTGGGAGACTGGCTGGATGGATTTGCCATTTGCTGTGGTGCTGCAGAAAGCGTTTGAAATGTGGAATCCCGGGTTTGTGGCAATATTTGCAGGTTAACTTAAATGCCCTGTGCTCAACAAATATATGTTGCATTTGGTAGATCCGTCCGTCCGTCCGTCCGTCCGTCCGTCCGTCCGTCCGTCCGTCCGTCCGTCCATCCATCCATCCATCCATCCATCCATCCATAACTTATATCTATCTATCCATCCATCTATCTATCTTTCTATCTATATAACTAAAAGTCTAATCTTAACCACTTCCTGTCTGCACTGTATATAGATTTTAGAAAAAAAAGCTACACTATATTGCTATGATTTTTGGCCATCTTACTCAGTTCTTCCTCCGCTGAGGCAACCCTGAGGATTTTTCCGATCGAATAAAAAATAAAAAAGTTATGTGTGTTTAACAAAATCTTGAGGTCAGCTGATTGGTCCTCTCGCCTTTCTTACTGATCGGAACAAAACTTGATGCACTCGCAGCACAGGAGAACATGAGTGACCTGGCGAAATCGTAGCGCTATTGCATACCGTTTTTATGCAAATAGAAAAAACGTGCAAATCAAAAGAGCACAAGATCAGAGTTTTAGTTATATACTAGACTAAGTGGGACCTGTTGGGTCCCATGTTCACACAGGAGGGCTGATTCCCCCAACACAATATCCTACCTCTCCACCAATTCCAATATTGGTGGCCAGTGGGGGGGGGGGGGGGGGAGGGTTGGGTCGGAGCGCTGGAATGGGTGTTGTGGGCCAAAGGGAGGGTTTCCAGTGGGCTAGTATGGACATTGTGGGCCAAATGAATTCTTGGGTTGGCAGCTCAGTCACTTAGGCCTGGTGGGCTGCAGCTTAGTCACTCAGGCCTGGTGGGCTGGCAGCTCAGTCACACAGGCCTGGTGGGTTGGCAGCTCAGTCATGCAGGCCTGGTGGGCTGACAGCTCAGTCACTCAGGCCTGGTGGGCTGGCTGCTCAGTCACTCAGGCCTGGTGGGCTGGCAGCTCAGTCACTCAGGGCTGGTGGGCTGGCAGCTCAGAATCTGCCAGAAATTCTTCCCAAGACAGGTGAGAGAGAAGGGGGAGAGCATGGAGAATCCATTTTAGACAATTTTCACCTTTTTCTGCAGATCACAGCAATGAAGGTCTATCCTGGCCTGGATCTCACAGGGTGCCAATGAAGGGAGGGAGTAAAATACTGGGGTGAGGTTTAATACTTGCACGGGGAATACTTACTGATGGGCTGAAGGGCCTCCTCCTGGCCTAGTACACGCTTGAGTGACTGAGCTGCCAACCCAAGAATCCATTTGGCCCACAATGTCCATACTAGCCCACTGGACAGTATATTGTCCAGTAAAGATGGACAAGAGTTCAAGCTTACTAATTATGGCTAATGGCTTTATTTAGTGGGGAAACTGTCAGAAACAATAAGAAGTGTCTGCAATGAAGAAAACCTGCTTTCACTTACTACTGGTCGCGAAAGAGATTGAGAATTGATGACATGTGACTGACTCCTGTTCCTAATTAATATAAACTATTAACTTCACAATATTTAAACATAATCTCTTGCTAGCATTACTAGCAAGCCTATCTGTTTTACCCATTTGTTTGTACCTTCCTCACCTGACAGTGCTGAGGTAATGGTAGTAACACGTGTCCATCCGCAGTAGGTTCAAACTCTCATTGACTATTTCTTGCAAGAGGATGAGCTTTTCATTCAAACAATTAAACATTTGCAATAATTTGAGATCCTTTTTTAGCTGTACAAATAGAAAACAAAAATCATGAGAGTCTGTAAATCAAAAGGGGAAAGCTCTGCTGTAATGAGCTTGAGTTTCCTCTTCTTACCAATTGATATATTCGTGTAGTATTCCTGAGAATTTGCATAGAGCTTTAGGATGAGTTTCTTCTCGCCTCCCCCAAACCCTTTAACGGCTCTTCTTATCATTTAAGGCAAATGTTTTAGTTGTAATGGCAATAACACTGGGTTTAACGGAGATGCTAAATTTAAGTCACAGTATATCATTGGGTTGACATACTTGGTGTGGAATCAGTGACCAAATCTTGTTACTTAATTTGTGGTTTTGGTAGTTTATATCAAAGATACTAGAGCAAGGGCAAGGTGGTCCACTTGGCGAAAAAGCCGTAGTGGGTCATGGGTAATTTATTTGCGCCATCTTGGGAACCGGCATTGCGATTAGCGTCATGTTCTAGTATCTTTGCCTGCAAGTATAGAGAACGCAGCTCCACGTTAGTCATGCCAGCACCACGTTAGTCATGCCAGTGCCGCACATTAATGTTATTATATTAAGGCAAATTAATGGGGGGCCCCCATTATAATCATTTTTGTTTATACACAAGTCTGCAGCCGTGATTAAGCAATTTGAGTCAGCTTGCACCATAGCAACAGCGTTCCTAGCTCCGTGTACTTACCCGAGTTATCTCCGAGGAAGTAATTTCTCCTAAGTTTGGACCGTGCCATTAATTTCATTCATTGTGATAACTTTTTTGAATGGGATTGCAGTGAAAAATGCACACACTCTGGGAGCGAAAATGTGGGAAGTTTCCCCGATCTGTCCGTGGGTGCTTGCATTCACTCATTAACTTTTATTCACGTGATAAAAAGTAATTAAGAGGCAGGTAATTTGTTTAGATATTGCACACATCTATGATCTTTGGTTTATATAAACATCCTGGTCCAGGCTTAAACTCCACAGAAGATTGCTGTACTTGATTCATCCCCTTCCTAAAGAAGCCGAGCTCACCTGGGGATCATGGCCAGGAATGTGTGTGTGATCGATATCAGTAGCTACCACCCTCTAGTATCTTTGGCTACCACTACCACATCACAGACTTGATGGGCGCAAGAATATGAGTCTTGAGCTCCCCGTGAAAGCCCAGAGAGCAAATCAGTGCACTGTGATTGGGCAGACATCGGTGGGAAAGCGGGAACTGGAGCACACGTTAGGGTGGTTGCTCGTACTTGAGGCGATGTGCGAGGGGAGAGGCAGGCATGTGGTGGCGACGGGGCGGGGGGGGTAGTGTGGGGCATGTGATAACGGGGTGTTCATCGCTCTATGATCTTTGGTGGCAAGGGGGGGCAGGCACGTGGTGAGGGGGGATGGGCTCGTGGTACCGGAGGGGGGCAGACACATGGTGGGGGGGCACATGGTGGTGGTAGGGGCACCTGCCGGAGGCGTGGAGAGGGACCACGTGCCGGGGGGCGTGGAGGGGGGGAGCACGTGCCTGGGGGTTGGAGGGGGAGCACGTGCGGGGGGGGGGGGGCGTGGAGGGGAAGCACGTGCCGGGGGAGTGGAGGGGGAGCACGTGGCGGGGGCGCGGAGGGATAGCACGTGCCGGGGGGTGTGGACGGGGGGAGCACGTGCTGGGACGCGGAGGGGTTGCAAGTGCCGGGGGGCGTGGAGGGGAAGCACGTGCAGGGGGCGTGGAGGGAAAGCACGTGCCGGGGGCGTGGAGGGAAAGCACGTGCCGGGGGCGTGGAGGGAGAGCACGTGCTGGGGGCGCGGCAGCGAGGGCGGGATCGATGGCGGGCGCGTGCGGGCTGTACCTGCTTCAAGTGGTTGAAGTCGTGGCGGTAACGGTCCTCGGCGGTCTCCGGCTTGACGTCGGACCGGTAGTACACGACAGAGCGGAGTTTAAGGTATTGAGAGTCACCCCTCAATAGTAGTGCCCTCTGCCCCGGGCCATACCTTGTCTCGACATGAACTGTGGGAAAGGAGCCGTGGTACCGCAGCTTCGGGCGCCACGAGCATGTGCCCATCCTGTTGTGGGTTTTCTTCATCGGCGAAACTTTTGGGGGGAGTTGGGTGACGGAGCCGGGCCTTGGGTCGCGTCACAAACTGCCGCTGTGTGGCCCGGTGAGCTGAGGTGACGGCCAGCGCCCTGTCAGAGGCCACCATGGTCCGGATCCCCATCGCCTGTTGGGCTCCAATTCCCTCCCTTGTGAGTCTCGATTACCCCAACACCGCGGGTCCGGTTTCGCATCTTCCCTCCCACCCAACGTGGGCCTCGTTGGCCGACTAGTCCTCCAGTAGCGGCGTACCCCCCCTGCTCCTCCACGTGGTGAATCAAGCCCAATGGTGCTGTATCCCAGTAGGGATTCTCTCAACAATCATCATTTAATCATGTATCTACAATTACTATAGATGTACGTTGCCATTCATTACAAAGACAGATCACTCCATTTGCTTAAAGATTTGCAAGGATTCAGCATTTCAACATTTTATTTGACAGATCACTCCCTGCCTCTTGGGTGTGGATTATGTTGTAATCCTGCGTGGGAACTGGGGAAGGTCTTGTATCCTTTATTTATTGCCTTGAAATTATACTAATATTGATCCCTCTGCAGCTCCTGACACGGGTATCCTCATTCAGATGAGGCGTTAATAAAAAAATTATGGTACAAGGCTATTTGATCCACTGTCTGTTCCAGTAGAAGAGCTGTTCAGTCAAATCCCATCTTCCAGTGTTTGTTTCACAGCCTGTAAGTCATGGCTCTTGACGTACAGTACATATCTGCATGTTGACACAAGAGACTGCAGATGCTGAAATCTGGGGCAAAGGGTAAACTGCAGGAGGAACTTGGCATGATAAATAGCATCTGTGCAGGCAAAAGAATATTCGCAGAGAGATTACCTGAAACATTGACTATTGCTATGCTCCCGAAATGCTGCTTAACCCGCCGAGTGCCTCCAGCAGTTTGAATTTATGTCCAAGTGTAGTGGCCATTTGGCTTGTTTTGTGTGTCATTGACGATGGCATGTGTCTTTAAATTTTAGACTACCTGTTATATTGTGGGTGGGATTTATGACGTATTTTAGCACGTGTTTGGAGCTAAGTTTCTTACACACAAGTTTAGTTTTGGACCAACATGGGGAAGGTTCACCCTTTGACCATGTAAAGCGTAACAGAGACACGAGAAGTTTGCTAATCTTTAAAGTGATAAGCTGGAGTTCGACTTGTTGGAAGAAGTTTGGATGTACCTTATTGTTTTTCATCAACAATAAAGAATTTATTAATTAAAGGACTGTGTTTTTAAGGTTTATTTGTGAAGAAGCTCTGAAAGTCCCCGACGGAGAGCTTGCATGTGTACAAAGACATTCCCCTTAACCATGTAGTCCATTTAGCGGCTAGAGGGAGTAGTCTCTTGAACGATATAAAAATCTGCCGCTACACCAAGTGTTTGCTGTTTCAAAGTAAGACAAAATATCCCGAGCAACTTTTGGAAAAGTAGCGGAGCTGTTTTCTGGTGTTAGTTGATAGTAAGATTAAACAAGAACTTACCAGTTTGAAGTTTGATCTTGATATTATGACGAGTTACGTTGGTGATTACGTGAAGAAGACCCGCCAGGCATCATGCGCATCAATCTTCAAAGCAGCGGTATGAAATCACAAATAAACAACACCGAAGTAAACAGTAAGATCACTGACTTGAGAACTACCAGATGATCTTTTATGAGAGAGGGTTGGGCGTGGTGGGCACGCAATCACCAACGTAACTCCTCATAAAATCAATATCAAACTTCAAACTGGTAAGTTCTCGTTTAATCTTACTATTTTACTTCGGAGTCACGTGAGTGATTCCGTGAAGAGTTCAAAGTTTTGTTATTTCATGCCACAGATTACAAACTCAGCATCCCACTGCATTGATTGACTCGAATGAAAAATAATGCATTAGTAGTAACATTGCATTCAATGTAGTAATAGGGTTTATTTAATAACATAAACAAACTACAGTATTCTTTAATACCAGGGCATTTAAACAGAACTTAAAATGGCATTAGCAAACAGCCCTGGATCAACAATTGGGCAATGATAAAAATTCTGAAATATCAGCTCATTTGCCCATCCGGCGGCCGCCATAATATGGTCAACGGGCACGTCCTTCGCTTTGGCCGCCGAAGTAGCAGCTGCCCTAGTGGAATGAGATGTAAACACATCTGTGTTAATACCTGCATCAATCAAAACTTGTTTCAGCCACCTGGAAATAGTGTTAACTGACACTCTTTTATGTGGTTTTTTACAACTGATAAACAATCCTGTCTCCATATTACGTACATTCTCTAAGTGCAATGTATTGCATCAAATGTGTTTTTACGCATAAAGATGGATCCGTAGGATATGCTGCAAATACTATTTTAAATCCTGTGACACCTGGCCAGCTCTGTTTGAGGAGGTTGTAAATGTAAAACGTAACATTGTCCACAGCAGTTTCCATTCTGTCTAACTAATTTTTGTAACGTCTGTACTCTTTGTGCTGAAACCAACGCCATAAGCATGGCCAATTTTATGGTAATTATGGTCAACGTCAAAGATGATATAGGAAACCACTCTCGTAGTTTCCTAAGGACTATACTTACATCCCAAATAGCCATCACACTTACCGCTGGAGGAGCTTCCGTTCCTCGCAGCCTCCGTGCATCAAATGCGGCTGACGTACTGATGCGCATGCGGCCTGGCGGGTCTTCACGGAATCACTAACGTGACTCCAAAGTAAAACCCATATTGATCCCTCAATCAACATAATTAAAACAGATTAATTAGGTGTTTGTGAAATGTTGCTTTCAACACACACATAATCCTGTTTGCTGTATTGCAACAGAGGCTACTCTTCAAAGAAAAGTAATCAAACTGGGATAGAATTATGATCAATCAATCAAATACATTATTGTCATTCAAAAATGCACCAATAAATGCAAGTCTGAACAAAATTTTGTTGCATCTGGCTCACCATTCAACGTAAAATAACAAAAGGATAAAAAGATAAAATAAATAAGAGTGGCGGCACATTACATGGAATTCAAGAGTCTGATGGCTTGGGGGAAGAAGCTGTTGCAAAACCTGGCTGTTCTGCTCCTTATACTATGATACCTTTTGCCTGAGGGCAGGAGATTGAACAGTCCATGATGGAGATGTGTGGGGTCTTTTATAATGCTGTTGGCCTTAGACATTATAAATTTACAATGAGATTGAAGGTCATTTGTGTTGGTCAAAAAAATTCACCTTCCACTATTTGGTCAATAGTTCTGTAGGCCACATCATTACAAGTACGCTAGGTTACACGGGGATATAAGGACAGACCTTTAAAATTGGTGGATTTGTGGAAGATTAAATCTACTAGTGAAAAATGTCAAAGGGTTTAGAAACTACCTTACTAACATCATTTTAACCAGTCCTGCCACTGAGAGAAATTGATCTCCTATCGTGAAATAGGTATGTTGTGTGGTCCTGTAGCCAAATTATTAATTTTTAGTTTTCTTCAATAAAAATTCTCAAATAAGTCAAGTTGATCAGCTGGAGAAGAAGATAAGAGAATATCATATTTAGTGAGCAGTTCAGGGGAGAATTCTTTACCCGTAGTGGTCAATATGTGGAATGTAATATCATGATGGGTGAGGATGATTGGAACAGGTGTTTGTAAGTTCAAGCTAGATTAGTAAATGAGGGTGTCAAGAAAAAAAGATATGATGTTGGGAAGCGATATTTTATCAAGAGGAAGATATAGTGAAACAAAAACACTAGTGGACCTGCTGGGCCATTTGAGCTGTTGCGATGTTATAAAAATTCGTAGTTAAAATCATTGAGTATGTTTGCAAAGCCCTATCCTGGATTCCTGAATTTGTTCAATAGCAATAAATGAAAACACTGCTATTGCATCCAGGTTTCTTCCAATTTCCCAGTTAAATGTGTTTGCATCCCAATGTATCTAAAACAACCTTTCAATTTCATTTTTGAAGATCTAAATGATTTAGTTAGTTTTTCCCACAGCCTTGCACCCTTATTGGTGTCAATTTATTCCCTCTAATGAGATTCCCTGTGACCACAAGGGTTTCTCTTGAGTGCTCAGTTGAGCCTCTACAATTGTGCCTTAGATTAATTAGCTACTGCAAATTGCCTGTATAGAATATGTTGAATCAGAATCAGAATGCCTTTTATTGTCACTATACACATGTACAATGAGATTAAAAGTTGCTCCTACTCAGTGCAAAACAAAAGGGGGGGGGGGGGGGGATAAGGTGCACAGTTCTGCGGCGCTATATACATATCTATAAAAAGACAATGGATAAATAGAATGAATAAATAGGATTCCTATATCCAGTATGGGTTATTGCACATATTGGACATTACAGTTACAGTACAAATTACAGTAGGTGGATAGATGGAAGTCCGGGGGTTAGGCTGTGAAGTCAGTGCATGTGTGAGTTCAGGGAGATAATGGATTTTGGAAAGAAACTGTTCTTGAGTCTATTTGTCCTTGTGCTGATGCACCTATTGCGCCTCCCTGAGGGCAGCAGGTTGAACAGGCCAAATGCAGGATGGGAGCTGTCCTTGATGATATTCTTCGCCCTGCTGAGGCAGCAGGAGGTGTAAATGTCCATCAGAGAGGGGAGAGGGCAGCCGATGATCTTCTGTGCTGCCCTAACTACCCTCTGAGGCCTCTCACTGTCTGCCATAGTGCAGCTTTTGTACCATGCTGTAATGCAGTATGTCAACAGGCTCTCAATGGACAAGCGGTAGAAGGTCTGCAGCAGGTTGGAGTCCAGGTTGTGTTTCCTGAGGACCCTCAGGAAGTCCAGCCGCTGCTGAGCCTTCTTGATGACTGCTGCGATGTTGTCTGTCCAGGAGATGTCAGCGGAGATGAGGATGCCGAGAAACCGGAAGGTGTGGACCCTCTCCATACACTCGCCGTTGATGTATAAGGGGGCTAAGTCGGTGCTGTGCCTCCTGAAGTCGACAATGAGCTCTTTAGTTTTCTTGGTGTTCAGAGCCAGGTTGTTTTCTGAGCACCAGGCTGTCAACTTCAGGACTTCCTCTCTGTAGGCTGCCTCGTCTCCCCTTGAGATGAGTCCGACTACTGTAGTGTCATCAGCAAACTTGATGATTCGGTTGTTGTTGTGGGCCGGACTACAGTCGTGGGTGTAGAGACAGTGTAGGAGGGGGCTTAGCACACAACCCTGTGGGGAGCCGGTACTCAACATGCAAGTGGAGGAGAGGTGGTGGCCGAGTCTCACAGTCTGGGGCCGGTTGGTGAGGAAGTCCTTTATCCAGGCACATGTGAGACTGGGGAGGCCGAGAGTGACCAGTTTGTCGAAGAGAATGTTCGGAATGATAGTATTGAAAGCTGAGCTGTAATCCACAAAGAGCATCCGGACGTAGCTCTGCCCCTGCTCCAGGTCGCTCAGCACGGAGTGGAGAGCTATGGTGATGGCGTCTTCTGTGGATCTGTTTGGGTAGAGGGGAGGGGATTTGGAATTGATAGGGATGTGGGGATAATTGTTTGGAGAAAACTATTAGGACATGGGACAACTCTGTGTAGATTGAAGAGGCCCAAATAGCCGCCTTCTGTGTTGTAATGAAATAGTAAGATTAAATGAGAACTTACCAGTTTGAAGTTTGATCTTGATTTTATGAGGAGTGATTACGTGAAGAAGACCCGCCAGGCCGCATGCGCACCAATCTTCAAAACAGTGGTATGAAATCACAAATAACAACACCGAAGTGACATAGTAAGATCCGTGACCCAAGAACTACCAGATGATCCTTTATGAAAGAGGGTTGGGCGTGGCGGGTACGTAATCACCAACGTAACTCCTCATAAAATCAACATCAAACTTCAAACTGGTAAGTTCACATTTAATCTTACTATTTTACTTCAGAGTCATGTGAGTGATTCCGTGAACAGTTCAAAGCTTTGTGATTTCATGCCGCAGATTACAAATCTCGGCATCCCACTGCAGTGATTGACTCGAATGAGAAATTAATGCATTAGTAGTAACATTGCATTTAATGCAGTAATAAAGTTTATTTAAAAAATATAAACAAACAACAGTACCCCTCTATCCCAGGGCACTTTAAACATAACTTAAAATAGCATTGGCAAACAGCCCTGGATCGGCAATCGGCCGATGATAGAAATTCTAGAACATCAGCTCATGTGCCCATCCGGCGGCTGCCAAAATATGATCGACGGGCACGTCCCTTGCCTTGGCCGCCGACATAGCTGCTGCCCTAGTGGAATGAGATGTAAACACACTATCTAAATGATATGCTGACGTTGATGCTGACCTGAGTAAGATATACAATCGTCAGTGTTAATACCTGTATAATCCAGAACCTGCTGCAGCCACCTTGAAATAGCCTGAACTGACCTTCCTTTGTGTAGTTGTTTGTTGACTAATAAACAATGCTGCTTCCATACTTCTTAGGATTCTGGTGGCCTTGATAACATAGACGTGAGACCATGGGGTATCCAAAATTATCTTAAATCATGCCACCCCTAGTCTACTCTGCTTGTGTAGACCAGAATGTAAAATGTAATGGCACCTGCAGCCAATTCCATCCTATATAGCCACAGCATTTGCAATGTTTGCCGTCGTTGTGCTGATAAAAGTGTCATAGCTAAGGATGTAGCTGGAACCCCTTGGTGAAGTAATGTTCACACATTTACAATAACCAACTGCATTACCTTGTAGTGGGAGAACGTGTCAAAATCTTTTAACAACTCAATATCCGGGTTGAACCCGACAACGTAGTTCCTTTATGTTGCAGCTGTAGTGTCTCTATAACTGAATTATTGTCAAATACCATTTTAAATGAACTGGAAAACGTCAGTAATCTGTACCGTATTAAATGTAACATTAACACTTAACAAAAAGCACTTCTTTTTATTTTTTTTTTATTATTTTTTTTTTTTTAATTTTTTTTTTTAGAAATATTTTTATTAACAGTAACCAATTATAATGCTTTTAACAACTTTCCAAACGTCAACTTAATTCCATTATTTTACCAACAATGCATCAATAATTCTTCTTATACTCTATTTTTTGATATATAGATAGAAAAAGAATAGAACAGATATAAATCATTAAAGATGTGATTAAATAATAATTTGATTATATATAAGAAAAAGGAAAAAAAAGAAAGAGAACAGAGTTATCAAGAAAAAAAAACTGATAGAATATTATATATATATATGTAAACAGCAATATACATTATCGATAAAACTATTACAGATAATAATATCCATAAGAACATGCATGTCAATCCCAATGTGAAAATGAGTCATTCCCGCCGAATCCCGCAGGGTGCCCGTCGAGCCGTGTTGCCAAGAACAGCTACTTCTCTAAATACTGTATGTATGGAGACCACATCTGTTCGAAGGAATTATATTCGTCCAATAGGACAAATCTAATTTCTTCCAGATGTAGCGTCTCCAACATTTCTGCTGCCCACATTTTAGTTGTGGGGATTGATATTCCCTTCCAAAATTTCAAAATAATTTTTTTCCCAATTATCAAACAGTAATCTAAGAAATTTCTTTGATTACCTGTAAGTGGCAAATTTAAGTCAGGGATTCCAATTATTATTAACTTTGGGTCAGGATCCAATTTAATTTTAAGGACTTCAGAAATAACTTTAAAAATTTCTGTCCAGTAATAATTCAATTTAGGACATGTAACAAAACTATGTATTAAGTTTGCTTCAGAATTTCTACATTTATCACAGATAGAAGAAATGTTAGGAAAAATACTATTTAATTTAGTTTTGGAATAATGTAATCTATATAATACTTTATATTGAATCAATATGTGCCTGGCGTTTAATGAACACCGATGTATTCGTTGTAGACTTTCTTCCCAATTTTCTTTTGTTATAGCTAATCCAATTTCATTTTCCCATGCTTGACGATACATTTCAGTTGTTGGATTCTCTTTATCCAAAATGATATTGTATATATAAGCTATTAATTTTTCTGTATTTGGGTGCAAATTAAACAAATCATCTAGTAATCCTGGTTCTTTACTTTTGTAATCTTGTGTATTAGTTTTAATGTAGTCTCTGATTTGTAAGTACCTAAACAAATGTTGCGGAGACAGTCCATAAATATCTTGTAATTCCTGGAATAAAAGAAATTTTCCTTTTCTATAAAGATGTTCTAACCTTTTGATTCCTAAGTCATTCCAGCGTCTAAACCCTCCATCTAATATTGAAGGTTTAAATAATGGATTATTCATAATTGGAAGTCTGAGTGAGAAATTATCTAAGTGTAGAGTCTTAACTATTTGTTTCCAAATACGTCTAATATTATAAATTATGGGATTGTCCCTATAATTTTTTTTGTGTACCTCCTTTGGTGCAAATATAATCGAACCTACGCTGAAAGGTAAACAGTCTTCCTTTTCTATACTTGACCATATTGGTACATTATCCATATGTACCCACCAAAAATTCATATTCTTAATCTGAACAGCCCAAAAATAATATAAAAAATTTGGGAGTGCTAGTCCACCATTTATCTTAGATTTACATAGATGTTTTTTACTTATTCTATGATTTTTATAATCCCAAATAAAACTATTAACAATATTATCAATTTTTTTAAAAAAGGTTTTCGGGAGAAAAAAAGGAATAGCCTGAAACAAATATAAAAGTTGTGGTAAAAAAACCATCTTTATGGCGTTTATTCTACCAATCATAGAAATAGGAAGCGTTTTCCAATATAAGATATTTTTTTTAAGTTTGTCTAATAATTGAGGATAATTAGATTTAGTTAAAGAATTATATGATTTAGTTACATTAATCCCTAAGTATTTGAATTTATCTTTTACTACTTTTAATGGGTATTGTTGTAATATATTTAAATTTATTTCAGTTACTGGCATAATTTCACTTTTGTTCCAATTAATCCTATATCCAGAAAATGTGCCAAACTTATTTATGACATTAAACAAATTTGGGATACTAATTTCCAGTTTTGTAATATAAATCAAAACATCATCTGCGTATAAAGATATTTTATTAGTTGTTGTATCGGTATTATATCCATGTATTTCTGGATTGGATCTAATTTTTTCCGCCAGAGGTTCTATCCCCAAAGCAAACAATAAGGGCGATAACGGGCATCCTTGTCTACATCCCCTAGCGAGTTTGAATTTAGCTGATAACATTCGGTTAGTCATGATTCTTGCCGTAGGGTTTGAATATAATATTCTTACCCAACGACAGAATCTATCCCCCAATTTAAACTTTTCCATTATATTAAATAAATATGACCATTCCACCTGGTCAAAAGCTTTTTCCGCATCTAGCGATATAACCGCTAGATCCATGTCTCGTTTTCTTTTTGAATATAAAACATTAAACAAACGTCTAAGATTATGGGATGAGTAACGTTTTGGGATAAAACCTGTTTGGTCAAAATGTATTAATTTAGAAATCACCGAACTTAATCTCCGAGATAAGATTTTGGTTAATATTTTTTGGTCTGTATTTAGAAGCGCAATCGCTCTATATGATCCTGGATCTTCCAAATCTTTATCTATCTTTGGAATAAGTATAATTGTAGATTCATTTAATGAATCTGGCAATTTTCCTTGCTTATATGCATCTCTATACACTGTATGTAATCTAAGTATGATCAATTCCAAAAATTTTTTATAAAATTCTGCATTAAGGCCATCCGGGCCCGCAGCTTTTCCATTCTTTAACGAACTAATTGATTCTTCAATATCCTTTACTGTTATTTCCGCATTTAAAAACTGTCTATCTTTCTGATCTAAACAATTAATTTTGCAATCTTGTAAAAATGTTTCCATACCATCTATTTGTCCTGTTACTTTCGATGAGTAGAGATTCTGATAATATTGTAGAAACCTGTCATTAATATCTTTTGGTGTAATCAATGAATTTCCATGCTCAGATCTGACCTTATGTATCATCTTCTCGTCTTCAAATTTTCTCAATTGACGTGCTAGCAATTTTTGAGGTTTATCTCCAAATTCAAAATGCACTTGTTTAGTTTGTTGAAAAAGTTTAATAACTTGATTAGAGTATAATTTATTCAGTCTGTATTTTACTAATGCAATTTTATTACTTAATTCTTTGGAAGGCTGTTTTATATTTTCATTATCTAATTGTCTTATCTCATTTTCTAACCTTTGTTCCATCTTTCGATTTTCTTTATTAAGATATGCTTGTGCTGATATTATTACACCGCGCATAAATGCTTTAAATGTATCCCAAAGCAAAGATGGAGAAATTTCAGGGGTGTCGTTAGTTTCAAAAAATAATTTAATCTGTTCCGTCATATATTTACAACAGTCCTTATCTTTTAATATCTGGGGATTCATTCTCCAGGTAGTAGTCTCGTTAATTGTATCTTTTAATTTTATCTTGAATGTTATTGGAGCGTGGTCCGAAATAATAATATTATGATATTTTGCATCATATGTAAAAGGAAGTAATTTAGAGTCTATTAAAAAATAATCTATCCTCGAATAAGTTCCATGTACGGGTGAATAAAAAGAATATTCTCGTCCAGATGGATTTTCTAGTCTCCAAATGTCCTTAATATTAGATGTGTTAATAAAAGAATTAATAAGTTTGCTTGAATTAGAGGCAGCTTTTCTTTTTGTAGATGATCTGTCAAGATAATTATCTAAAGTACAATTTAGATCTCCCCCAATTATTAAATTATGTTGAGTGGATACCGGAATATTATTAAATATTTTTTTAAAAAATAATGGGTTGTCAAAATTGGGGGCATATATATTCATTAAAATTACTTTTTTTGAATATAATTCCCCTATGATTATCACATATCTACCCTCTTTATCCTCTATTATAGAGCTTTGTGTGAAAGGTATACCTTTACGAATAATTATTGCAACCCCTCTAGATTTATGTATAAATGAAGAGTGATACACCTTTGAAATCCATTTAGCTGTTAATCTATATTGATCATCTTTTTTAAGATGAGTCTCTTGGAGAAAAACAACATCTGTTTTCAATCTATTCAGCTGTGCTAACACCTTTCCCCTTTTAATTGGTTCATTCAATCCTTTTACATTCCAACTGCAGAAGGTGATTCCATCCCCCCCAGCCTTCACATTCATATCATGCATTCTGTTACTAGGGTGGTTTTTTTCGTAGTAGCCTTCTCGACTCCTCCAGCCCCACGCTACACCCGAACATCAATCCGACGAGAATAACCACCCACACTAGGCCACACGCATGTCTTCCTAAATTAATTGTACCATACTGAATACATCTCCATTTCAATAATATAAAATATATAATAATATATAAAAAGATACTAATTAAGAACAGATAAAGGGTGTTAATAGAGTGCTCAGAAAGAAAAGAAACTACACTTGTATAGCGTGTAGTGTGTGTTAGTGACAGCCACACTAATGTGGCTATTAATCTAATGACTTCCGTTAAAGTAAGGTGTTAATTATACCAGCTCCATTCTCAGATGCTGTGTATATTGGGGGGGGGGGTACTAACTTTATATACTTAGTAATTATTTCTGTTAATCATATTACTAATTACTAAATTTCAATTGCTATCACAATTAATCTTATAATAAGTAATGCTTTATATACTTATTAATTATTTCTATTAATCATAACACTAATTTTTAAATTTAAATTAAATTGCTGTTACAATTAGTCTTATAATAAGTAATACTATTCTCAAGGAACAATTAAAATTTTAATAATTAATATCAAGCTATAACTACATGTCCATTATTCCTTCTGAATAAGTTTTTCATAACCGCAGGTTAATAATAAAAGTTCAGTCCTCCACTCCTTCCTCCATTACGTCTCCTTCTTCTTCTTCTGGCACGCCTTCTGCTTTCTTCTGTAATTTTCGGGCATACTCCAATGCTTCATTATGCTTAACGAAGCGAAATTCCTTGCGATCGTAGGTAACTCTCAATATTGCTGGATACACCAAACCATATCTCAAATCCATAGAATCCTTTAAATCCCTCAAGATGCCTCTCGTTTCTCTGAATAAAGCTCTTTTCTTAGCCACTTCCGCTGGATAATCTCTGAAGATGCTGATGTTCTCTCCCTCATATTTCAGATTTCTCTTTCTTATGATTATCTTCATCATTTCCTCGAAAACGTGATCATAAACCACTTTTACAATCATTTGTCTTGGAGGTGCCCCTTTCCCAGGGATACGTCTTAGAGCCCTGTGAGCGCGACCCAACAGGGGTTCTTCATCCATATTCAGAATCTCCTTTAAAAATTTTGCAGCAAATTTTCGAGGGTCTTGATTCCCC
This sequence comes from Raja brachyura, assembly GCA_963514005.1. The sequence goes on along the minus strand of OY740802.1, from coordinate 36,182,990 downwards.
TCAGCGCCCTCTCTCAGACCTACTATACGCAAATTCTTACGACGTTGACGTCCCTCCAGATCAATACACTTCTCATTTATTTTGCGTAGTAATTCTGACAGACGTTTATTCTCGGCACGGAGTTTTTCTGTCTCCTTGTTATTCAATTCAGCAATCTTATTTAATTTTCCGATTGCTTCACTTTGTTGGTCGATGGCTATTAGAATGGGATCAATCTTGTCATCCAGCCTTCTTTCCATCCCATCAGCAATAACCGTTATCTCCATCATTTGAGATTGAATCTCAGCATCCGCTTTTTCTTTCCACTCATTCATCATTATTCTTACCGTTGATATAACTTCCTTTTTTATGTCCTCTTTAGTTTTCTCATTAGCGACCAGTAACTCCTTCTTCAATTTCTTCATCTCACTGAGAATAGCATTTTTAAATTCTTCCATTTCGGATCTCCTTTGTGAGATTTCCTCCTGGGAGGCAGCCAGGCTTGAGCTCAAAGCACTGGCTGGGCCTGGATCCCTTCTTGTAAGTTTTTTCTGAGTAGGTGGGGGAGGGGAGCGATGGGTCATAGTTTCTTAGTAAAGTCGCGCGCCTGATGACGTCACAGACCTTTTAACCGCACCGGAGCCGTTCACAGTCGTTCCCAGCTGTTCTTCTTAGGTAAGTGCGTTTATTTGACCCCTAGACCCCCGTTTTTTATTCAATTTTTACGGAGCTGCAAATGGCGCGACTCCACTACAACATGGCGCCAACCGGAAGTACAAAAAAAAAAAAAAGCACTTCTGATCCCTCAATAGAAATGTACTGCTTTTTTGGGTGCTATCCCTGCACACTGCAGTGAGCACCTTCATGGCCTGATGTGACAACCTGAGGCATAAGTCAATTCATTCAAAATGTGTAAGTCAATAATTGTTTTACTGTGCAAAGGCCGGTCTCCTGAACCACAGTTTGAAACAGCAAGTACTTGCTTTTGGAATAACCGTATACCGTTGTGCCATAATGCCTGATGAAGTAGCAATGTTACAAAATTTTGAGATTAAAAAAATAAAGTCTGCAATTTATCCCCTTCAGATAAAGCATCAAAATAAGTTTAATTTGACACCTAATTCACATTCATATCTTCAGTATTAAAAAAGTTATGGCCATTTTCATACTCGGAAATTAGCATCTAGTTCCCCATTGCCCTTCCATTGACTAAATTCAAAAGCTGTGATCTAGGACAGTCAAAAGCCCATAACTTTCTTAAAAATTAAGAGAACTGAATGAAATTTTCAGTTATTATAGATTGAAGCATTCTGAAACAAATATGAAACAATCTTACTTGAATGACCTCAAATTAAAGCATATAATTAGTTAATTACCTAATTGTAGCTAATTACAAAATTCAATTACTAGATTTGTACATCTATCCATCTCTTAAGAAAAGATAAACATTTTTAAATTGCCTAAGTGTCCAAATAACATTTGGACACTTAGGCAATGCGGTGGATTAGAACGTTACGGTTTGCGGTGACGTCGGCAGGAAAAATACTGCCGGTTCATAGAATTGTATTGTCCCCTTTTCGCAACATGAAAATGTGATTAAAGGCTTCCTAAAAACCACGTTTTAATGTAAAAATAAACTGTGTACCCTTTTGTCTCCCCTACGTAAAATCCGTCCCGTTGTCGGCGCTCACGGCTTTAGAAGATGATTTTTAAATTACTCTAGCTAATAAATAATCTAGCGTAATTTAAAAATGCCTTCATGAATGAAATGTCTGAGCGAATTTTCTTCAGCAACGAAATCCCCTGACATGGATTGATTTGCCCTGTCTGTGGAAAAACGGCACTTTAAACATGCCCCCCTCTGAAAGGCGCCAAAGTCACGCACACGGGGAACGGCAGAACTGCAGCTCTGCTCAAGGTAAGTTTTGTAACATACCTAGATGAAGCAGGCAACATGGATGCCAGTCCGACAGTACGAACCCAAGCGAGGTCTTGCTGACTGTTTTAAGACCCGGCTAATGAGGCAAAAATGAGGAAGACATAAAAGACCATTCCTCCTATTGAAGCGAGAATGTATTTCTCCGCACTTTTGTGCCACATATTTTTGCAATCTGTGAATAAACATGCACCCAACATGTCGATATTCGATGTAGTATTGAACCATACTTTCATCATACTTTGAGATCCAACACTTATTCTGTGTTATCATTGATCTGAACTGGATGATACACCAGTGGCAAAAGAGATTTAGGTAATTATTACAGGATACTTTTACTTGATTACCATGTGACTAACATATGTCACCATCGTAGAGCAGGAACTTGAATTTGAGCATGTTGAATATGTATATTTGCTCAATAGCCCCTTACCCATGGGGTGCATCTAGTGTATATATTTAGTTGATACCAACAATTGAAGAATTGGTAACTCATGCAATCTTCAATACCTCCAAGTAGGTGATGGTATTCGGAACTTCTCATCTTAGAGTCCTAAGCATAAGTTTGTAGTAACTGAATTCGACCGACCACACTACTGTAGCGAGTTTCATGTTCAAGTTCAATGAGTTATTGTCATGTTCAGCAATGCTGAATACTGTTACTTCATCATTGTGGCTGAGGTAGCTTCAGCTGACAATAGCATAAGGTTGTTAACAATGGTCTAATTGCTACTTAAGGGCCTGTCCTACCAGCATCCGACTCCATGCGATGAGCGCGATCAAACTAGAAGCGGGGGCAGCGCGGAGGTCGGGTGATCCCCTGTACAGGGCCGTTCCCACCCAGCATGCGCCTGCATGTGGCAAGTGCGACCAAACTGGCAGCGAGGGACGTGCGGAGGTTGGATGAGTGGCGCAACGCGGCGCAAAGTGAGGCGGACTTGGAGCGAAGTCCTAAAGGTAAGTTCACCAGGACAGAGAGGGGAACAGAGGCACACACACAGAGGGCCACGGAGCCACACACATGGAGGGTCACGGAGGCACGACGTTGAGGCAGTGTGTAATGTGTTGAGGCGACTGCGAACCGACAAGCCGTTGCCGCGCGGAATTTTTGAACATAGTCAGTTTTTCGGAGCCCCGCGCGATGTCAGGACAAACTCCGCACAATTCCACACGGCTCCGGCGATCGAAGTGGGACCGGCCCCGCGACGCCGGATGGCTCAAGCGACCACGTTAGGTCGCGCTCATCGCATAGAGTTGCATGCTGGTGGGACAGGCCCTTTACACAATATCAGTTCCTTGATTTGCTCGGCTGAAACACAGCTGCTATATTGCCAATTACTCTTGATAAAAATAAACTCAGTTTTGTAACAGATTGCTATAACTCCAATCTCTTGCCACAAGGCGGAGTCAAGGCTAATAATAATTAAAGGTAAATCCAATGACCAACAAACAGTTTATCCCATAACCCCAAGGCTTTACTGTTATAGTACAGTTATATTGTCTTTGAACCTCTGTAATGGGATTTGCATAGCATAGATCTCTGACCCTATGAATCTGTTGTAGTCAGGAAAATAAGTTTTCATATTTGGAAAGTTCATATGCCCAACACTCTCCATTCTTCATAATAACATGCCACTCTTGCCTTATTCCATGGGTGGTTTGCATGAGAACTTTTGCCCAATTTCTGAACCTTAAATGTTATTTATTTATTTATTTTTAAATTTTTTTAAATAACCCTGGCCATAATCCAAACTTGCTTGGAAAGCTCCGACTGTGCCTCAACAAAATATTTTTTGCCTTTGTGGGTTGTACAAAACACATGTAAATATTACAACTTGTGAACGGTGCACTACCCACATTTTGGAAGTGCTCGACCCATTTTGTTGAGTAGGATTGGTAAAGTGCATGGAATTTCTGAATTATCATGCGGGCCCCAGCTCCAGTGAACTGCTTACTGCCGATGAGTGCCTGGAACGATGACTTTTGCCCACCGTTGGCCTAATTGATTCGTCTGCCAGGCTTTCATCCCCTGTTGAATAGGCCTACCTGAATAACAGATTCAGCGGCTGGCTCTCACACCCCCCTGTTGGCGCTGTTCACTGCCGGCACATATGTGCTTAAGTATGTTGTATTGACTTCTTTAGACGCTGGAGTCCGTTGTATCTTGACCTTTTGCTCTACCCTCCTAAGAGAGGGTGATTCGTAGGCACCCTAGACAGGAACTGCCGCAGGGTGCAGGATACCAATACTGATACAAACCCATTGGCCTTAACCCAAATAGAATATTCTGCTGGGATGGCAACTTTCTTGTCAGGAAAAAGGTACCTCTGACACCTTCATCCCTTGGGGTATGCCCCACGGCCATACCCTGAGACTCGGTGTCAGCAGGATACTGACCCGTCTTGGTCTCCGCCTCCGAGAGGGAGTCCTCTGTAGCACTGTATGCAACAGTTACTGTATTTGGGATAGTCATTTCAAACACACTATCCAGCCCCGGTGAGGAATTCATCCCCCAATTCTGTGGGCCTTGCTATTCAGCCCCGGTGGAGAATCATTTCCAGACTCCGTGGTCGTAGCAGATTATGTGTGAACTTGAGCAACCCTGTCCCAGGCGTTGCTGGCGCCGCCTTTCATAAAGGTCGGTGCTTTTTAACATGAAACAGCCCTGTACCAGGTGCTGCTAGCACGGCTCTCTCGAAGGCCAGTAATGTCACAAATGAAACAGCCCTGTATCAGGTGCTGATGGCACGGCTCTCCCGTAGGCCGGCACTTTCATACATGAAGCAGCCCTGTCAGGCGCTGCTGGCGCGGCCTGTCCCATAGGCCCGCACTATTACACATGAAGCAGCCCTATTAGGCGCTGCTGGCACGGCCTGTCCCATAGGCCCGCGCTATTACAGTGTAAGCTCATTAATCAACATTTTTAGTGTACAGTTTTACCTGTGAAGGGTTAAAACAATTCACAGCAACTTCTGCTAAACAAAAAAGGATTACATTGTCAGAGACATATAATAATAACTTTTTATGACTTTACTTTGCCTTTAGCTTTTAACTTTAAGAAAAACACTATAACATACATACATTTTATTATAAGGAGAACCCTTTGTAGCCTGACTCACCTGAGTCCAAATAGGGCTGAATGAGTCCCATTTAATTCCTTGCCTGGGGACCAACGTCTGTGAGTCACTGACCCCACTGTCAGTGACTTACGTTACTTCCTTGCCGTTCCAACGGCATCCCCACAGGCTGGGAGCCGCTGACTGCACTATCAGCGACTCTGTTTGTATTTCTTGCTATTCCAACGGCATCCCCGCAGGCTGGGAGCCGCTGACCACACTGTCAGCGACTCTGCTTAAATTTCTTGCCGTTTTTATGGCATCCCCACAGGCTGGGAGCCGCTGACTACACTGTGAGCGGCTCCTTATCTCGCAGCCCGATCTTTTGCCGATTATCCGCTTTTGCAGTTGGACTAGGTTTCCCCACAGCCCATAACTGGCACACTCATCGGGCTGCAAAACTGGCAGGAAAACCGCTGTGAAAAGAGGCTCCTGCCTTAAAAACCTGGTAAGTAAAAAACAAACTTACCTTCTAGGTTTAACTTACCGCCGGCAGGAGCTCTGTCCTGCCAGCCTGGTGCCTGCGCCAGTGCGGCTGACGTACTGGTGCGCATGCGGCCTGGCGGGTCTTCTTCACGGAATCACTCACGTGACTCCGAAGTAAAATATGGTAATTTAGTGGTTTGATTTAATTATTGGTATCTTGGATTCAAGTCATTTTCTCATTATAACAGAGATTTATAATATGACTGAAGTAAATCTTTCGGGTTGCTTGTAGCAGTACAGATTTAACTTTATTTTAATTAATTTTCTTAATTATACCTTTTTTCCTCCCTCAATGCAGTCAGAGGAAAGAGAATGGAGACATAAGAGATACATAAAATTACGAAGGCTCTGGAGCTTATGTAATTTACAGTGTCCTCCATAATGTTTGGGACAAAGACCCATCATTTATTTATTTGCCTCTGTATGCCACAATTTCAGATTTGTAATAGAAAAAAATCACATGTGGTTAAAGTGCACATTGTCAGATTTTAAAAAAAGGCCATTTTTATACATTTTGGTTTCACCATGTAGAAATTACAGCAGTGTTTATACATAGTTCGCCCCATTTCAGGGCACCATAATGTTTGAGACACAGCAATGTCATGCAAATGAAAGTAGTTATGTTTAGTATTTTGTTGCAAATCTTTTGCATGCAATGACTGCTTGAAGTCTGCAATTCATGGACATCACCAGTTTCTGGGTGTCTTCTCTGGTGATGCTCTGCCAGGCCTGTATTGCAGCCATCTTTAGCTTGTGCTTGTTTTGGGGGAAAGTCTCCTTCAGTTTTCTCTTCAGCATATAAAATGCATGCTCAATTGGATTCAGATTGGGTGATTGACCATTTGACCGGAATCATTTTACGTTTTGCAAAGACAACTGCATCTGTAGTTCCTTCCTATTGAAGAAGAAACCTGGCCCGAAACAACTCCTAATCCATTTCCTCCACAGATGCCGCCTAGCCCGCTGAGTTCCTCCAGCACTCTGTTTTTTATTTAACTCTGAAATTGAAGATAGGCACAAAAACCTGGAGTAACTCAGCGGGACAGGCAGCATCTCTGGATAGAAGGAATGGGTGACGTTTCGGGTAGAGACCCTTCTTCAGACAATCACTAGCACTCTCACTGACGAGAGTTCAGTTCAGTCTGAAGAAGGGTCTCGACCCGAAACGTCACCCATTCCTTATCTCCAGTCGCTGCCTGTCCCACTGAGTTACTCCAGCAATTTGCGTCTACCTTCAGTGTAAACCAGCATCTGCAGTTCCTTCCTACACTGTTCTAGTAAATCTTGTCTGCGCTCTCTGCCGTGCTTTCGCGCAGTGCCCAATATCCAAGCCTTAATGAAACCAATGTTTTACCGAAGTTCAACACAACCTCCTTGCCTTTGTATCCTGCATGTTCAGTTACAAACCGTGCAAATAGTTGGCATTACTGATATTTTTTTGGCATATTTTTTTACAATTTCCCATATCATCCTGAGTGTATTTCCTATTGGAAAGCAGAATATAGTCGATGCGGTCAGTTAGATCAGACGAAAGCTGGTTCCGAAATTTGTTTAATTTCACCCATGCACGTGATAAAGGTTTTCTCTACAACTGACCCACTTTTCCAACCCAAAGGAAATCGCCGATTGCAAAATGACCAGTACTGTCACTGAACCGACTCAGGGAGCTAAGATATTCTTTAAAAAAACAATAATATTTTTTTGTCTGGTTTCTCGATTCACACCCAAAGGACCACTGGCCTATAAGATGCACGGTAGTGTATGTCTTGTGGGAGTCAAAATATAATTGTTACAGCGTTACTGTTGGTGTAAATATCTATGGAACCAATTTTGATTATCATTTTGTTAAATGAAGCGAAAGTTCCAATCACAAAGGGTTTTATTTTATATTCAGGAAAGTCCAAATGTGGCGAAGTAAAATGAAAAATGAAGTGTTAAACGCCTCGAATCGTTGTACCTGTACCTGACAGTTTTAATGACATTTCCCGTTAATTTTATTCAAAGGAACGCAAAATACTTGAAGCAAGGTTAGTTCATGAAAACGATGTGCTAACTGTCATTGTTAACTGCTACATCGATATCCATTCCTTAATCCTAAGTAAATATAATTGTATGAACTGACCTTGCTTCAAGTATTCCGCATTCCTACCACCAGCTAAGCACAACCTTGGCATCATTCTTAATTCCCATGTGAAACACAATCGGCCTCTTGTTTTTGCAATGTGCTGATCGACAACCAGCTGCCAATTGACAGGAATGCACACACCTCCTATTGAAGCTCCTAAGATTTAATTTACATGCACCCTGAGGAAAAATTAGGGTGTTCCACGCTTTATACTAATTTAAATTAGCTGGTCCCTTTTCTTTGCTAAACAGTTTTTTTTGCTGGAATAGGTAAAACCTGCCAAGTTTTACTTTCTGCACTATGCGACTAGAGGCTTCAACCCAAGAGCCTGAAGCGACAGCAGGGATTCCATGCCAAGTGCCAGAGGGAGCAGCAGAAGTTCCGTGTCAAGTGCTGGTTTGTACGCACTTGTTTGTAATGCAAGAGCCAAACCTTCCACCACAGTGAACGTAGTTTGGTTTAATTAGTCACCCATTCATGGATAATGATCAGGAGCTGTAATCCAAGTTGATTTCCCCGTGAAACCCGACACAGCTTCATCTTACTGCCTTGCCTTTGGACAGTGTGCCTGTATGCCAATAATCTGCAAGGCAATGCCATGGTTTTTTCGATGATGCATTGGAGCTTTGGTGTAGGTGGTAGCGACTTCCCATGTTTGAGGCAGAGCAGGCCCTAGACATACGATGCAAAAGGAGTGGGCAGAGATAACTTCAACATTCAACTGCAGGAATCAAATCCCTATGAACTTTGCTGCAAAAAAAATAGCGTGGGTGAATAGATCTTGAAATGCCACACCATCATCTGTATCACTAGCCTTAGATATCAATCAATGTACATATTCCCCACTCACCTAATTACTGTTCACAGGGCCCACGGCTGAAGCTTTCGATGCCTTGCGTATGTGTATGAGTTTGTGCATGCGCGCATGGCCGCAAAGAAATTGTGTCTCCTGGTCCCCTCCATGTTTTGATAGTAATTTCCGTCACTGGACCTTGCCATCCTGTTTTTGCAGCTAACCAGTGGTTTGTATCTTGCAGTGTAGCCTCTGTATTTTTGTATTTCAGAAGTCTTCTGCGGACAGTGGTCATTGACAAATCCACATGTGACTCCGGAAGAGTGTTTCTGATCTGTCGAAGAGGTGTTTGGGAATTTTTCTTTATTATAGAGCAAATTCTTCTGTCATCAGCTGTGGAAGTCTTCCTTGGCCTGCAGTCCCATTGTGATTGGTAAGCTCACCACGGCTCTCTTTTTAATGATGTTCCAAACAGTTGATTTGGGTACGCCTAAGGTTTGGCTGGTGACTCTAACATATTTATTCTTGTTTCTCAGTCTCATAAAGACTTATTTGACTTTCATTGGCACATCTTTGATCCTCATGTTGATGAACAGCAATAAACGTTTCCAAAGGTGATGGAAAGACTGGAGGAAAGACTAGGTGCTGAGAGCTGTCTTATACCTGCATTAAGGAGACAATTAAGCACACCTGAGCAATTACAAACGCCTGTGAAGCCATGTGTCCCAAACATTATGGTGCCCTGAAATGGGGGGACTGTATAAACACTGCCGTAATTTCTACATGGTGAAACCAAAATGCATAAAAATGGCCTTTATTAAAATCTGACAACGTGCACTTTAACCACATATGATTTTTTTCTATTACAAATCTCAAATGTTGGAGTACAGAGGCAAATAAATAAATGATGGGTATTTTGTCCCAAATATTATGGAGGGCACTGTATTTATCTTTACTGATTGCATGAATTCAACTAATTGCTGAAAAGGTTGGAGGTGAGAAGAAACCATTCATAAAGATTAGGTCTGAACCCAGTATAAATTACTTGTAAAATTGAAAACGCCCACCACATTAAAAACACTATAGATACATACCATAAGGAAACCAAAGTGAAATCAGTGCAAAGAGATTTTCATCTGGTGAGTGCCGAAACATCTGCAGATTTTTGTTTCTGTGATTCTGTTCCTTTGAATTGACATATGTGGGTTGTTTTATTGAATGTATCAAATTGAAAATAATTGTCCTGTTCTGGGAAGTAATGCCGCTGCTATTTATTATCGTTGTTCAACTTTATTTCATGTTTCCATGCCTCCCACTTGTAGATTAGTGTCACTCGTTCTGTGGCTCCGCCGGATTCTAATCATTTTGTGTGAAGTTGATCTTTATTCAACATGGTGTCAAACTTCAAACTCACTCCTCGCCTAGTCAGTTTATGTTTATTTTAGGTTTTTTTATTCAGCTTGTGTTTTTACCATAGGGTCTGCTCTTCGCAAGCCAGAATCTTTGATGTTTGATGGTGACCTCGACGGACGATGACGTGTCTTTGAAGAAGATCTCACTGTGTATTTGCTTGTGGCGCACGCTGCCGCCACTCCAGGTGTTTGTGCCTCCTTAACCTGGCAGGCACAGAAGCCACTCGATGTGCCAGGAGATGCTGTCTTGATTCATGTGTCCACAGCCTGAGCTTCTTTATTGTTCGATAAAATGTGCTTTCTTTGCTGGGGATTAAGGCTTGTAACAACCTGGGTCCGGTCACCGTCAGTGCATCTGTTTATCAACTGTCTACAACATGTGGCTTCACTCAACAATTCCTGACACAATACAAACGTCTGTTTGATGACAAGCTGGGCAGGTTGCCTGTCAAGTACACAATCACAACTAACCCTGAGATACTCCCAGTTGTCCATCCGGCACACCGCATTCCCCATGCTATGCAGGACCGTTTACAAGGTCGAAAGAATGGTGACTATGGGTGTGATCACCCCCGTCACTGACCCCTCAGATTGGGTCTCGACCATGGTTGTAGTAACAAAAAAGAATAAGGATGAAATACGGATTGCATCATTCCTAAAGATTTAAACAGCCATTAAGTGACCACACTATCTCATGCGCACAGTGGAAGAGATTGCAGTGCAGCTGGGTGAAGCGACTGTATTCACAGTATTAGATGCCAAGAGTTCATTCTGACAGATTGCTCTGGAACACAACTCCTTCAAGTTAACTACCTTCAGCACACCTTTTGGGCGGTACAAATTTATTTGTGTGCCATTCGGCATAAGCTCTGCTAGTGAAGTATTTCAACGTGCTATGGAATCATTGTTTGCAGGCCACCCATGCTCCATCGTAGTTGATGATATCCTCGTTGCTGGACGAACTATTCAAGAACACAATGTGAATTTTAAAAAAGGTTCTGAACTGTGGTAAAGAAATCAACCTCAAGTTAAACCCTCAGAAGTGCAAATTCAGAGTAAGTGAGGTGAACTACGTAGGCCATGTCCACTAAAGAAGGCCTCAAAGCTGATCCATCGAAAACCATTGCTATTAACGAGTTACCAGCACCCACAGACTTACTCAGCCTGCAGAGATTCCTTGGCATGGTAAACTTGGGAAAATCTATTCCTAACTTCAGTGAAATATCGGCCCCACTGTGCCAGCTGATCCTTAAAGACATTGTTTGGGCCTAGCATGAGCAACAGCAGAGGGCGTTTGACACTCTTAAACAGCAGATATCTTTTGCCCCCACTCTCGCGTACTTTAATTCTAAATTACTGGCCACATTGACTTGTGACGCCTCACAGTGCGGTTTATGGGCAGCCTGTCTGCAAGATGATGGTAACGGCAACAGGCCTGTCGCCTACGCTTCGCGCACCATGACTGACACGGAACAACGCCACGCCCAGATTGAAAAGGAGCTGTTAGTAGTCGTTTTCACATTCAAGAAGTTTAATGACTTTATCTTTGGAAGTACGGTCACAATTGAAACTGACCACCAACCCCTGATCAGCATCTTGAACAAACCGATTCATGCCTCTCCAGGACACCTTCAACCGATGTTACTACAGCTTCAAAATATAACATTGTTTTGATCTACAAATATGGCAAAGACATGCACCTGGCTGACACCCTCTCGCGTTCTCCTCGAAAGACCTGTGAGGGTCCGCCCTCACCAGATGAAGATTTTGTGGTAATGACTGTTTTCTTTATTCCCTCGTCCTGTTTGTAGGGCCTGGTTACCCCACACTGCTGCTGACGACACCTTACATTCGCTCTCCTCCATCATTAAGCGTGGTTGGCCTGACAAGTAATACAATCTACCACTTCCAGTTCAGCCCTTCTTTGCCGTCCGTGATGAACTAGTACCGCAAGATGGCATCGTAAAAGGCCACAAGGCTGTAGTCCCTGCCTCTACACAGCAAGTATTTTGTTGCTGTCCATGCGGGACACCCAAACACCGAAGCAGCTGTCCAACGAGCCAAAAACATGTTTTATTGATTACATTCACGAGTAAGTGGAATCCTGTGCAGTGTGCAACAGTTTGGCACCACATCAACAAAATAAACCACTTCGCTCACACCCGGTTCATGCCCTTCTGTGGTCTACAGTGGCAACTGACATATTTGAGTGGCATGGCAAGCAGTACCTGGTTCTTGTCGACTTGTATTCCGGTTGGTTTGACATTGATCTTCTTAGCCCCACTTCTCAAGGGGTAGTTCTAAAGCTGGCTCGCCATTTCTCAGACCACGGAGCTCCTTGTCAACTACTATCTGATAATGGCAGTCAATTTACCAGCCAGTACTTCAAAGACTTTGCTGCATGCTGGGGTTTTGTCACATCACCAGCAGCCAAGGGCGGAAATCGCTTTTAAAACATGGGGGGGGGGGGGGGGTACACAATTGCCTGGCGACCCAATGATAAGTGTGCATGACAACTAACAATTTTATCTCCTCCCGTCAAAAGTTTCTCTATGTTTTTGTTAGTTTGTGAAAAGTTTACATGGTTTTTTTCTCTCTCTCTTTCTCTCTCTTTCCTCTCTCCATTCCCTCGAAGATTAGTTCTTCTGTTTACCTTTATTTTATTCAGTGTTATTGAAACGTAGCTTTTGAAAGATTTAAGCGTGTATTGGGCGGTTGTTAAGGGTCCGGACTGTGAGCACGGGTTTCCTGGCGTGCAGGTACAGTCCCTCATTCACCCAGGTTATTTAGTAATTTTTACCCATCATATAGGGAACATGATGGGTAAAAATTACTAAATAATGTGAGTGAATGAGGGACTGTACCTGCACGCCAGGAAACCCGTGCTCACGGTCCGGAGCCCTTAATGACCGTCCGAACGGTCCGATACCCATTTAAATCTTTCAAAAGCTACAACATGATAAATAGCACTAAAACAAACTGAAGCAAATAAAGGCAAACAGAAGAACTAATCTTGGAGGAGAGAGAAAACACCACACATAAACTTTTCACAAACTAACAAAAACATACATAAATAAACTTTTGATAAACTAACAAAAATAAACATAAACATACTTAATTTTTTTAAATTCATATAACATCCCTAAATGATGGGTAAAAATGACTAAATAACGTGGGTGAATGAGGGCTATACCTGCACACCAGCTCGACCGCCAGATCCCTTAATGACCCTCCAATACCCGTTTAAATCTTTCCGATCCACCAATACATCCAAAGTTCACAAAGGGTCTGAAGAAAGGTCTGAAGAAGGGTCGAGACCCAAAACGTCGCCTATTCCTTCTCTGCATAGATGCTGCCTCACCCGCTGTGTTCCTCCAGCATTTTTTGTCTGCCTCCAAAGTTCAAATGGTAATTATACCCGCATCAAACAGTTTTAAGAAATTCTCCAGATAATTGTATTCAAAGGAACGCATCAGTAATACTTGAAGGTCAAAACATAATTATATTTACTGAGGCATGCATATCAATGTATTGGTTGGTGTCACATCGAAATAGCAGCGTTAACATGACAGTTAACACATTGTTTTTGTCTCAGAGGAATGAAGGGACAAATGACCAATCATTCTGCTGTACCCGAGAGCTTTTAAAAAATGTAAAATTCCAAGGCGGATTTGCTTTTGCTGCAATCTATTTTGTGTATTGTATGATGACTGGATACGCGTTTATCATTACCAAAGGATGACATTAAATTATTTTCAGAGTCTGAGCCAGCTGACCATGCATGCTGCCGCGACTCCGCAGTGCGCAGTCGGATGGGATCTGATTTCAAAAAATGGAGGGATTGTCTCCCACCTCTCAAAACATGGAGGGGACATGTTTTCTGTCCCCTGTTCCCTGTCCCATGTCCCCTCCCCCCCCCCCCCCCCCGCCCCCCGGGATTTCCACCCATGCTAGCTGCCCTGAATGTCCTGAGTCGAATGGGCTGGCTGAACGTGCCGTCAGGAGTGCCAAACAATTAATGGAACAATCCCACAGAGCAAAATCAGATGTGTACCTGGACCTGCTCAACCTGCGCAACATCTCCCACGACCCTATCTTGGGTTCAGCTGCTCAGCGTCTGTTGTCAAGGCAGACCCGAGCCACATTGCCTATGGCGAATCAGGCACTAGTCCCACAGGTGGTCCCACCATCAGAAGTTTAGTCCAGGCTGCAACAAAAGTGCGACATTCATAAAGGGTGGAATGACAAAACGAGCAATCCGCTTCCACCATTAGCTGTGGGGCAAGTGGTGCATCTGTAAACTGACAAACGTCATGACTGCATCGGTGTCATTTCTGGAACTGCCTCTGAGCCACGTTCATACACCTACGGACGTAATAGGCAACATATCCTGTCTGTGAATTAGCCAGAAACACCTCCGTACTATCCTGACCGTACAAGTGTACTTCCATCCACATCTAGCGGCATCGGCCAGCCTGCACCAGCACGACAACCTGTTTCTGAAACGGTTACTTTGCCGATGGCTACACCACCTCCACCTGTGCCAAAGTCTCCTGTTTCTTCACCGGGAATACGGTTTCAATCTCCGACACCTATCTCACCACCGATTGTGTCCCCGGTGGCAGATGGACTATACCATACAAGTGTTGGTCGTGTTTGTAAGCCCACCGTAAATTACTCGGGCTATGTTTGAACTTCCTCGAGTTTATTGTCATATCCTATGTATGCTTTATATAGTCAGTAGTTTTGTATTAGCATTTAATTCTTTAAGAGGGAGGATGTGGATTAGTGTTTCTCATACTGCTCTCTCTCTCTCTCTCTCTCTCTCTCTCTCTCTCTCTCTCTCTCTCTCTCTCTCTCTTCTCTCTCTCTCTCTCTCTCTATGCCCCTCTTTCTCCCCTTTCTCTCTCCCCCTGAGATGAAAGCTCTTTGAATTACCTCTGCAGAGTTGCTAATAAAAGATTATGGTTTGTAATCATTTTGTGTGAACTTGATCTTTATTCAACACCACTGTCACATCGTTTCAGTCCATTCCAATTTCCTCTTTCCTTACCTGCAGAGGGCAGTCAAGAGGAGATTGATAGCAGGCACCAGGAGAAGGCAGTCATCAGCAAAGATCAGTCACAAGCAGAAGGCAGGAAGAAGCAAACATAAGGTAGCCAAGAAGAGATGACATTGATCACAGAAGGCAGCCACCAACAGAATGCACAATCATTATGGATAGGCGATAAAACATCTTCCACAATAGTTCTCCACACTGGTGCCCAACAGGGATGTGTTCTCAGCCCCTTACTGAACTCGCTACATACAGCACTGTGCAGTCAAATTCTGCTCCAAATTCATTTATAAGTTTCAAGATGTAGTGGGCCAGACCTTGAACACTGATGAGAAGGAGTACAGGAAGGAGATAGAGAGCTTAGTAACATGATGTCAAGACATCAGTCTCTCTCAAAATCAGCTAGTTATTGATTTTAGGAAAACGGGTCACAAGGTGCTGGAGTAACTCAAGCAGTATCTCTGGAGAACATGGAAGGTGACGCTTCAGGTCAGGATACTTCTTCAAATAAATTGTTTTAGGAAAAGAGGTTGTGTACATGCCCGGTCAGATGTGGATATGGTCAAGCGCTTCAAGTTCCTGGGCATAAATATTACCCGTATTTTGTCCTGTTAAGCCACATTGAAGCTACAGCCAAAAAAACACAGCAACGTCTCTATTTTCTCAATAGACTAAGAAGGTTTGCCATGTCCAACGACTTACCAACATCTACAGATGCGACATAGAAAATATCCTATTGAGATGCATCACAGCTTGGTTTGGCAACAGCTCTGCCCATGACCGCAAGAAATTGCAGAGAGTTGTGGATGTAGTCCAGTCAATCACACAAACCAGCTTCCTCCCCTTACCCAACCCCTTCCTCATTAACCTCATCTACACTTCACTCTGCCTCATGAAATCTGCAAACACAACCAAGGACTGTTTACACTCTGGTCATCCCCTCTTCTTTCCTCTCCCATTAGGCAGAATATACAAAAGTTTGAAAGCACCTACTGTCAGATTCAGAAACAGCTTCTTTCCCGCTGTGATCAGATTATTGAACTGTCTTTTCATAAGCCTGATCTCCGAATCTACATCATTGCACTTTGTACACAAGGTTCTACAAAATCTACACTTTCTCTAATGCTATAACACTAAAGTATTCTGAACTTGGTATTTTTCTCTCTGCATAACCTGTATGCACATGGTTTGATCGTTGTATAGTATGTACAGTATGATTTGACTGGATTGCACACGTACAAAGCTTTTCACTATCTCGGCAGTACATATGACAATAATAATACACCAATACCAATCTGTTGGAAATTTCAGTCACCAAAGAAGCTAGTCACGAGAGGAAGACAGTAATCAGCAGAAGACAGTTGCAGCAAAAAAACAGTCACTGGCAGAAAGCAGATAGCAGCAGACAACAGTCCAAGCATTAAACATTTACCTGACCAAAATTCAACTATCAGTGGAGAGCAGTCAGGAGGAAGAGGCAGTCAGTTACAGAAGGCAGTCTTAGCAGAAAGCAGTCACCAGCACATTTCGGTCACCAGCAGAAGCTAGCATCAACTGGAGGCACTCACAAGCAAAACAGAATCATTCGAGGTCAGAAAGGGAACACCAGCAGAATTTGTTAACCAGCTGATGGGAATACTCACCTATACAAGCCAGACTTCAGCAGGATGTAGAACTAAGGATGACAACCATCAGCGGAGGATAGGCACCAGAAAGAGCAGACACTGGGAAAAGGCAGTCACATAATAAGACGACAAAAATCAGCAGACTAAGAACACCAGAAGAGAAGCAGCAGAAGGTAATCATCAACAGAAGATGATTCCAGCACAAGGCAGTTAATAGGTGATGACGGACACCACGAAAGGCATTACAAGTAGATGAAGATCACTATCTTGACGGTACTAGAAGAACGCCTCAACATAGTCACCAACTTAAGACAATCTCCAGCAGATGGCGCTCACCAATAGAAGGCACTCCTGACCGACATCCACTACAAACCAACTGACTCCCACAGCTACCTGGACACTCTTCCTCCCACCCTGCTTCCTGTAAGGGCTCCATCCCCTATTCCCAATTCCTCCATCTACGCCGCATCTGCTCCCAGGATGAGGTGTTCCACACCAGGTCATCACAAATGTCCTCATTCTTCAGAGAACGGGGATTCCCCTCCCCCACTATAGATGAGGCTCGCACCAGGGTCTCCTCCATACCCCGCAACACTGCCCTCTCTCCCCATTCCCCCACTCACAACAAGGGCAGAGTCCCCCTGGTCCTCACCTTTCACCCCACCAGCCGGCACATCCAACACCCCTTTCCCGGGCACTTTCCATTGCAACCGCAAGAGATGCTACACTTGTCCCTTCACCTCCCCCATCCACTCCTTTCAGGGACCCAAGCAGTCCTTCCAGGTCCGACAGAGGTTCACCTGCACCTCCAACCTCATCTACTGCATCCATTGCTCCAGATGCCAGCTGATCTATATCGGTGAGACCAAGCGGAGGCTTGGCGATCGTTTTGCCGAACACCTCCGCTCGGTCCGCAATAACCAACCCGACCTCCCGGTGGCTCAGCACTTCAACTCCCCCTCCCATTCCGTATCCGACCTCTCGGTCCTGGGCCTCCTCCACGGCCAGAGTGAGCAACACCGCAAGTTGGAGGAACAGCACCTCAGATTCCGCTTGGGGAGTCTGCATCCTCTGGGCTTAAACATTGAATTTTCTCAATTCTGTTAACCCTTACTGTCTCCTCCCTTTCCCACCTCTCCCTCAGCCCTCGGGCCCTGGCATTCCTTCTCTCTTTATCTCTCCTCCACCCAAGTCGCACTAGCTTCTCATTTTCACACGACAAACAGCTTACAATGGCATGTTTCTTTTATCATCGATACTTTTTTGCATATCTTTCATCCATTGTTCTTTATCTCTCCACATCACCGTCTATATCTCTCGTTTCCCTGATTCCTAACCAGTCTGAAGAAGGGTCTTGACCCAAAACGTCGCCTATCTCCTTCGCTCCTTAGATGCTGCTGCACCCGCTGAGTTTCTCCAGCCTTTTGTGTTCCCTCGATTCTCCAGCATCTGCAGTTCCTTCTTTAACACAGTAGAAGGCAGTCCACAACTGAATGTAGTTACCAGCACCAAGTAGGCACCAGCAGAAAGCAGAGATCAGCAAAACGCATTTGTGGTGCTTAATAGCATTTAGCACTCAATAGCACAAAATACACACCAGTAGAATTTGCTCATCAAGGCAGACCAAGCACAAAAAAAGTAATCAACTAATTTAATTGCAGTTCGGCATAAATTTGAGGAGTGGCACCTCAACTTTCTTGTAAGAATATCATAGCTCTTGGACTTGATATTGAACTCTACAGTTTTAAGTAACCAGCTTTTCTTATTTTTGGCAGAACTGGCCATTAACTCGTTAACATTAACTCAGCTTTTCCTTCTTTAAAGATAGATGGCGCAGTTACGCAGCTAGTAGAGCTACTGTCTCGCAGAGCCAGAATCCTGAGTTCAGTTCTGACTTCAGGTGCATTCTTTGGGGTTTACATGTTCTCCCTGTGACCATGTGTGTTTCCTCCAGGTGGTCTGATTTCTTGTTAAATGCCAAAGGTGTGCAGGTTTGTGGATAAATTGGTCACTGTAACTTGCCCTGAATGTGTAGGTGTCTGTTAGAATCTTGGGAGAGATATTAACTTTAGGGGAGATTAATGTAGGATTATTGTAAATGGCCAGTTAATAGTTGGCATGGATTTGGTTGGCCGAAGGTCTGGTTTCCTTGCTGGCTGCCTAATGTAGAGGCTGAATATCTATATAACTGGAGCTCCGAGAGGCCGTGGGCAGCAGACACTCCCAGGAGGATCTCCCTGTGACCAGCAGATCGCGTCTTCGGGAGGTGGGGTTCTGTCAATCCGGTCGGCCTATGAACTCAAGGTCCGTGGCTTCGGAGTGAGCCCGTTGAGTTGATCCCCGTGGTCAAACTGAAGATCCTAGCTTCAGGGGAGCTGGTCACATGTGGCTGAACGGAAGAGTCATCGGACCCAACGGACCGCAGGCCTGGAAGAGGAAAGCTGCTGTGCCGGCATCTGCTCGGCCGCCAGAGATGAGAGACTGGGCGGATGGAGCCAGTGACATCTGGGCAAGGACCGTGGCTGATAGGAGAGGAGATGGAACTGGCGTCTAGCCTTCCACGACCTCATGGTCGGTTGCGGGAGGTACCCCGCGGAACAAAGAACAGGCGAGGAGAGCGACGTGGCATCCAAGGAAGGTGATAGCTGGAGGCCAGCAACAGCCTGGGACTTACCTGATACAGGCACATCTCATAAGAACTAGAAGGTGGAGTTTGAACATGCCGCCAAAACATGACACCTCCTGCATGCAGCTCAGTAGATTATTCTTGTACACTTGTTGATAGGAGGTATGGTAAACCTCTACTGGACTGTTTGCAAGTGAATTCATTTCACTGTTTTAACAATTAACATATGGGACAATAAAAAACACAACTGAAACTACTATAACTCCATGATGGTGAGTGGTGGGTCTCTGGAATTCTCTGCCACAGAAGGTAGTTGAGGCCAGTTCATTGGCTATATTTAAGAGGGCGTTAGATGTGGCACTTGTGGCTAAAGGGATCAGGGGGTATGGAGAGAAGGCAGGTACGGGATACTGAGTTGGATGATCAGCCATGATCACATTGAATGGCGGTGCAGGCTCGAAGGGCCGAATGGCCTACTCCTGCACCTATTTTCTATGTTTCTATGTTTCTATGATGCACTCTTCTAATAAATGGGGAACAATACCATATGTGCTTGCAGCACACAGAATTGATTTCTGGATTAAAAATCGAATTTTACAACTTCTGGTAACTTGCTTTCTCTGTTTCTATCAGAACTGGCATTCCTATTGCAAGATATCCATTTGTAATACTCGGTTTAGCTTTTATTTCTCCATTACCACAGCTCAACCTGTTGGCCATGTCTTCAGAGCCCTGCATTTCATACTTTTAGGTTTCCATGTTTATGTCCTCACTATCTAACTGTCCCCATCATTTTTATTCATTTTCTCCGTTTCTGCCCTCTTTTGACTGAATGACCTCTAAAACCTATCCCCCGAGTACTCTGAAACTCACTATGTCAGTGGTATTTACTTGTTCACTTTATACCTCACCCGCCCTCTTTGTGGTTTAAAAATAACTTATTTTCTCTCTTTCCAGTTATGACGAATGTTCATTGAGACATCTTGTAACTGCAGTCGTCCAGACATGGAAAATCTTCATCACACGAGGAATTCAGATTTGTTTATCATGTATACCAGGATGCAATTAAATTTCTTGCTTACATGAAGCTTACATAGTAAACAGATTTCATGCAGTATTGATGACAACAATAAATACAAAGACCAAATGCAAATCAGCAGAAAAGTGCTAGATTATAATGGAATCTGACTGACCTGCTGATTGTTTCCAGCATTTTCTGGTTTTTCTGTCAGTTTTCTCGAATCTGCAGTTTTTTAAATTTTATTCTCCCACTACTGATGAGAAGCTAAACAGTAGTTTTACATTTTCATTCTCCTGCTGTTTTCACTTGATGTCTCCTAGTTCTTAAGCTCTTCACTCAATTGAAGTTGTTTCATTCTATCATCTCTGTACATTTCATGATTTAATTGGTAATTCCACCAGGTGTCCCTGCATTTTTGTTCCAAGCAAAATAATCCCAGCTCTGTAAATGTCTCTTACTGTAATGTCAAAAGTCGGAATCAAAGATTATTTGTCCATTTCTCTGTTCTCTTCCCTGCTGCTGCAGCATGTGAATTTGGACAGTTAGCCAACTCTGTAACTCACTTAATGTCTCAAGCTTTCCCATGGTCTTTGTAAGGAGTTTCAGCAGAAGATTGGAATTTTACAAATGAGTAAAATTGTCATTGTATTGATACTCCGCATGAGAACGTAGAGTCATACAGCACGGAAACAAGCCCTTTGGCCCAACTCTTCCGTGCTGACCAAACTGTCCATCTAAGCTAGTCCAGTTTGCCTGTGTCCTTTATCTGTCTGAACCTTTCCTATACATGTACCTGTCCAAATGTCTTTCAAGTGTTGTTGCTGTACCTGCCTCAACTACTTCCTGTGGCAGCTTGTTCCATATACTCACGATCCTCTGTGTGAAAACGTTGCCACTCAAATTCTGATTAAATCTATTCTCTCTCACTTTAAACCTATGCATTCCACTTCTTGAATCCCCCAGCATGGGGAAATGACTCTGTACATTCACCCTATCCCCCTCATAGAATAGAATAGTTTCTTTATTGTCATTGTAACATGGACCATGTACAACGAAATTTAAAAATGTCAACCAGTCAGTGCAACATTCAAACCATAAAAGCTAACGATACATACAAGGTAAAATATTAAAAAAGATAAATAACTAAAATAATTATGAAATATGAAAATGGCACACATATACACACAACCCTACATCCTTCTGTCGATTTCACAGTGTACCAACCACAGTCCCTTAGTCCCCCCGTTCCTTGGCGGCTACATTTAGTGCCTTTATAGCAGTGGGGTAAAAACTGTTTTTAAATCTGTTTGTCCTTGTCCTTGTAGATCTGTACCGTCTGTCTGACGGCAACAGTTCAAACAGGGAGTGTCCGGGGTGGGAAATGTCCTTTATAATATTCTGGGATTTTTTGATGCAGCAGGAACTGTGTAAGTCTTCCAAGGTAAGGAGAGGGCAGCCGACAATCCTCTGGGCGTTGTCAATGGCCCTCTGGAGCGCTTTCCTCTGAGCTGCTGTGCAGCTGGTGTACCACACGCATACACAGTATGTTAGGATGCTCTCAATGGAGCACCGATAAAAGGACAGCAGCAGTCTCTGTGTGATGTTATTCTTCCTGAGCACCCTCAGGAAGTGCAGTCTCTGCTGGACCTTTTTCAGCAGCGCAGAGGTGTTCACGCTCCACGTCTGGTCCTCCTCAATATGGATTCCCAGGAAGCGGAAATCCGCCACCCTCTCCACACAGTCCCCTCTGATGATTAGTGGTACCAGTTCTGATTTGTTCTTCCTGAAGTCTATTATTATCTCCTTGGTCTTTAAGGTGTTCAGGAGCAGGATATTTTCTCCACACCACACTGTCAGCTGCTCCACCTCATCCGATAGGCGTACTCGTCCCCCCCGGAGATGAGCCCCACCACCGTAGTGTCATCTGCAAATTTGACAATGGTGTTGCTGTGATGGGCGGAGGTACAGTCATGTGTGTAGATGGTGTGGAGCAGGGGGCTCAGCACGCAGCCCTGTGGAGAGCCGGTACTGAGGCTGAGGGCCGTGGATGTGTGATGGCCCACTCTGACTCTCTGGCTGCGGCCCGACAGGAAGCTATTTATCCACATGCAGGTGGATTGTGGAAGTCCCAAGTCCCCCAGTTTGTCCACCAGTTTGTGGGGAAGGATAGTATTAAAAGCAGAGCTGTAGTCCACAAAGAGCATTCGCACATAGCTTCTCCGCTGCTCCAGGTGGGACAGTGCAGCATGGAGAGCTGTGGCTACAGCGTCCTCTGTAGATCTATTCACTCTGTACGCAAACTGGTGGGGGTCAAAGCTTCGGGGCAGGAGTGATGTGATATGACCCCGGACCAGTTTTTCAAAGCACTTCATCACCACTGGTGTGAGTGCGACTGGCCGGTAGTCGTTGAGGCTGGAAATGTGGGGTTTTTTGGGCAAGGGGACTATGGTTGCGGACTTCAGACAGGGTGGGACAGTGGACTGGGCCAGAGACTGGTTAAAAATCCTTGTGAAGACTCCAGCCAGCTGGTCTGCGCAGTCCTTCAGCACGCGTCGAGAGACGCCGTCGGGTCCAGTAGCCTTGATTTTATGCCGTTTACAATATCACATCTAAGCCTCCTGTGCTCCAAGGAATAAATTCTAGCCTACAACCACTCTACAGTTCAAGCCCTCAGGTCCTGGCAACACCATACATCTTCTTTGCATTATTTTCTGCGTAATGGAATCTACTTTTATAGCGGGCCAACCAAAGCTAAACACAATACTCCAAGTGCAGCCTGACCACTGTATTTTATATCAATAACTTAGTGATCCAACTTATATATCCTGAATGACAACAGACAATAGGTGCAGGAGTAGACCTTTCGGCCCCTCAAGCCAGCATCACCATTTAATGTGATCATGGCTGATCATCCACAATCAGTACCCCATTTCTGCCTTCTCACCATATCCCCTGACTTCACTATCTTTAAGAGCTCCATCTAACTCTCTCTTGAAATCATCCAGAGAATTGGCCTCCACTTCCTTCCGAGGCAGTGAATTCCACAGATTCACAACTCTCTGGGTAAAAATGTTTTTCCTCATCTCCGTTCTAAATGGCCTACCCCTTATTCTTAAACTGTGGACCCCTGGTTCTGGACTCCCCCAACATCGGGAACATGTTTCCTGCCTCTAGCGTGTCCAATCCCTTAATAATCTTATATGTTTCAAAAAGATCCCTTCTCATCCTTCTAAATTCCAGAGTATACAAGCCCAGCCGCTCCATTCTATCAACATAAGACAGTCCCACCATCCCGGGACTTAACCTTGTGAACCTACGCTGCACTCCCTCAACAGCAAGAATGTCCTTCCTCAAATTTGGAGACCACACCTGGAGTATTGCAGGTGTGGCCTCACTAGGGTCCTGAACAACTGCAGAAGAAACTCTTTGCTCCTATACTCAACTCCTCTTGTTATGAAGGCCAACATGGCATTAGTTTTCTCCACTGCCTGTTGTACCTGCATGCTTACTTTCAGTGACTGATCAACAAAGACCCCCAGATCTCGTTGTACTTCCCCTTTTCCCAACTTGACACCATTCAGACAATAATCTGCCTACCTATTTTTGCCACCAAAGTGGATAACCTCACATTTACCCACATTAAATTGCATCTGCCATGCATCTGGCGGGGTCAAGGAAAGAGCGTTTACGTCGCGACCCTGTTTTCACTAATCTTTCCACCATCACACACAAGAAGCACAATTCAGACACCATTGTATGCAGATGCCGAGAAGTGTGTTCAGCTCTCCAATCTTGTGTGTGGACTCCATAAGAAGAAGATGCATCTGCCCACTCACCCAACCTGTCCAAGTCACCCTGCATCCTCATAGCATCCTCCTCACATTTCACACTGCCCCCAAGCTTTGTGTCATCTGCAAATTTGCTAATGTTACTTTTAATCCCTTCATCTAAGTCATTAATGTACATTGTAAATAGCTGCGGTCCCAGCACCGAGCCTTGTGGTACCCCACTAGTCACTGCCTGCCATTCTGAAAGGGACCCGTTAATCCCTACCCTTTGTTTCCTGCCTGCCAACCAATTTTCTATCTATGTCAGTACCCTACCCCCAATTCCATGAACCTTTATATCACTGAAGTTTAGATTCTATTCTATACACCCCTACTGTTCACTGTGAAGTCACTGCCCTGGTTTGACTTTCCAAAATGCACTACACACTTATGTCAATTAAATTGCATTAGCCATTCTGCGGCCCACTTACCCAACTGATCAAGATCATGCTGTAATTCCTGACAACCATCTTCACTGTCTTTTAGTGTCATCTGCAAACTTACTAATCATGCCAGCACAATCTCATCCAAATATTTGATATAGATGACAAACAGTGATGGGCTGAGCACTGATCGTTGAGGCATACCAATGGTCATAGGCCTTCAGTTTGAAAAATTATTTTCCACCAACCTCTGCTTCCTACCCTCTCCTTACCTTGGAGGACTTACACAGTTCCGCTGCATCAAAAAATCCCAAAATATTATAAAGGACATTTCCCACCCCGGACACTCCCTGTTTGAACTGTTGCCATCAGGCAGACGGCACAGATCTACAAGGACAAGGACAAACAGACTTAAAAACAGTTTTTACCCCACTGTTATAAAGGCACTAAATGTAGCCGCCTAGGAACGTGGGGACTAAGGGACTGTGGTTGGTACACTGTGAAATCGACAGAAGGATGTAGGGTTGGGTGTTTATGCGTGCTATTTTCATATTTCATATTTATTTTAGTTTATCTTTTTTTAAAATATTTTACCTTGTATGCATCGTTAGCTTTTGTGGTTTGGATGGTGCACTGACTGGTTGACATTTTTAAATTTTGTTGTACATGGTTCATGTTACAATGACAATAAAGAAACTATTCTAACTATTCTAGTGGTAACCAAAACTTCACACGATACTAAAAGTGCACCCTAACTAATGTTTTATACAACTGTGAAGCCAATTCTGTATCCAGTTATCTATCTCTCCCTGGATTGCATGTGATCTAACCTTCCAGCGCAGCCTACCATGCGGAACCTTATCAAAGGCCTTGCTGAAGTCCATGAGACGACATGGAGATCTATGGGTCTGTCCTTGTCACTTTTCTTGGTTACTACTTCAAAAAGCTCAATCAAGTTCATGAGGCTCAATTACCCACTAACAAAGCCATGTTCACTAGAATCAACTCATTTTTCCAAGTGCACATATATCTTATCCTGTCCACTCCAGTAACTTTCCTACTAAAGATGTGAGGCTTACTGGTCTATAGTTCTCAGGCTTTTCTTTGCAGCACTTAAATAGAGGCACAACATTAGCCAGCCTCCAATCTTCCGGCATTCACCCTGTTTAATGATGTTTCATATATCTCAGCCAGGACTCCTGCAATTTTTTTTTCTAGTTTCCCATAGTATCCTTGGATATATCTGATCAGGCCCAGGAGATTTACCTGCCTTTGTAGATTTAGGAAGTCCAGTACATCCTCAACTGTAATACGGACTGTCTTCAAGACATTTCCATTAGCTTTTCGAAGTTCCCTTGTCTTCATGTTTTTTCCCAAGGTTAAAACAGGAGAAAAATATGCATTGAGGATTTTGTCCAACTTCTGCTGTTCCACACGTAGATAATCATTTTGTTTTCTGAGGGGCCCTATTCTCTCTAGCTTTTTTTGCTTAATATGCATAAAATCTTGTCATCTACCAGCCCAGGCCTGGACATTGTCCAGAATGCTGTGTTTGCATAATGAGAGCTTCATCATCTGATGAGTTGTGAATGCCGTAGAACATTGAACAATCATCAACAAACAACAAACATTTTAACCTTACAATTGGAGGAAGATCATTGATGTATCATCTGAACGTGGTTGGGCTGTGACACTACCTTGAGAAGTTCCTGCAAATATGTTCTGTAGCTGAGGTGATTAATTCCAACTACCACAGTCATCTTTATTTGTGTTAGGTACGATTCCAACCTGTAGATGGTTCCTATAGATTCCCATTCACCCTCGTTCAGCCAGAGATCTTGGATGCCAGACTTGATCAAATGCTGTCTTAATGTCAAGGGCAGTTACTCTCACTTCACCACAGGGAAAAGAGGAGGAGGGTTTTAAAGGGTTACACAAAAAGCTGGAGAAACTGCATCTAAGGAGCGAAGGAGATAGGCGACGTTTCGGGTCGAGACCCTTCTTCAGATTGGTCAGGGATCAGGGAAACGAGAGATATAGACAGTGATGTGGAGAGATAAAGAACAATGAATGAACAATGAATGAAAGATATGCAAAAAAGTATTGATGATAAAGGAAACAGGCCATTGTAGGCTGTTTGTAGTGTGAAAATGAGAAGCTAGTGCGACTTGGGGGGGGGGGGGGGAGATGGAGAAGGAATGTCAGGGCCCGAGGGCTGAGGGAGAGGTGGGGAGGGGGAGGGGGCAGTCTGGGTTAATAGAATTGAGAAAATTCAGAAAATTTTAAAGGGAGGGTTTTAAAGGTGTGTTCGCAACAGCTTTCCTCATCAGTGTATTTACAGTCCAATATAGAAGGCAGCATTGCTGGCATTAAGCCTGCCAAGTAAAGCAAATAACATCGAAGAATATGTTCAGGAAGTTAGAGCATAACATCATAAAGTTCAGAATGATCAAGGAAAAGGATATACAGGTATCATTCAATTTATGAATTTTGCACCACCCATCTTCCAGAATCTTTCATAAGAACATGGCGGCTCCGATTCCTACCTCATATTGGAATTTCCGCAAATTCACAGTAACCTTTCACTCCCATGTCTATGGAGAATCTGCCTCGAAAACAGTTCTGTTTCCAATGGCCTTAAATGAGACAACCTTTTGATGGGCATCTTGAGACAGTGACTCCTACTTCTGTATTTGTCTGCCTTGCCAAGACTGTTGAGGATCTTGTGTAAGAAGGAACTGCAGATGCCGGTTTAAACCGAAGATAGATTCAAAAAGCTGCAGTAAATCATCTCTGGAGAGAAGGAATGGGCAACCCGAAACGTCACCCATTCTGTCTCTCCAGATATGCTGCCTGTCCTGCTGAGTTTCTCAAGTTTTGGTGTCTATCTGCAAAGGATCTTCTTTGTTTCACAGTGAAAAGCTTGAAAGGATAAGGTATATTCCACATTTATATATTTATTATCTTAAGATAGGATTTAACTGAATAAAGATGCTTGTGTTTATGTATTTTTAGTTTTTGTCTGCAATTCTTGAGCTGTTGAGCAGAGAATTGTATTAAAATATTGAACATTTATTATCTTTACCTCAATTCTCAATTTACGAAGGGGCTACATATCAAGAAAAGATTACGTTATATGAAAATCTGTAAATTTTTAAATGTTTTCTAGTTAGTTTCAAAATCTGGATTGAGATGCACCTGAGTAGACTAGAATCAAAAATGTTTAACCAGAACAATAATTAAACAATGAGAGGCCTTTAAGGTGGAAGTTCTTCAGCTGCAGAGGCCTTATCCATAATCCTCCAAAGAGTGATGTCCGAGTACAGGTCCTCCTCCGCTTACAAAAGCCTGACTTACTGTATGTACAGCCCGTACATATTACCGGGTGTTTCAGAGTCCGGCAGGATGAATTTGCCAGCTGCTCTGTGGTTGCAGGCATCGTTTGCCATGTGATAACTCAGGATCACGGCAGCATTTGCAACTGGAGAGCTATTTGAGTTTTGAGACGCTCCCGGGAAGCAGATCGAACCCGCCCGCCACAGACCGACCTCGAAGGACCCACCCGGTAGGCTCGGCTTACCCACCACAGTCTTTGGTGAGACCTGGAACCCACCTGAAGGCTCAACAGAGTCTCGCCATGGGTAGGACCTCGCCCAAAGGATAGGTGGTCGACAGGACTGGGACATCAGACGCTGTAACCAGGAGGGAGCTGGAGATGTCAGATGTGAGGAGCAAGTAACTGTGGAATGGTGAATCAGGAAATGTCTCCAGCCCCTTCAGGTAGGCGCCCATCAGGCAAAAGGAGTAGAAGTTTGAATGTGCACTAAACGTTATTCCCTTATGTATCTATACACTGTAAATGGATTGATTGTAATCATGTATTGTCTTTCTGCTGACTGGTAATAAACGGAACTAAACTAAACATAAGCCTGCAGGAGGTGCCCCCGTTACACAAAGATGGCCAGGAGAGGAGAGGGACGTCAGTTCGCAGGAACTGCTCCAGTACATCTAGCTCGTGGGCCGACCAGAATTTGGACTTTGAATAATGGAGCCAATGGTGCATGTGGAGTATATGCCAAACGAATTTCACTGCAGTTGCATATTTGTCAAATAAAGCTCTATTGACGAGTAACAAAAGTGATATCAGTTTAACCTTGGTGGTGATGGTAATTGTATAAACTAACTAGACTGTGGGACCCCGTTGGGTTCCATTCTCACACAGGACGCCTGGTCCTCCAATGCAATAATCCACCACTCACGCATAGCCCCCAACTGCGCAGGCGCGGCTGCCGGGTTCCCGTTGTGACGCCCGATCCCCCCTCCTCCTCTCAACCTCCCACCATGCACTCACTCCATCACCCCCTCAACCCCATCCACTCTTAGCGGTTCTCCGGTGGCACAGACATTCCCCACCATTGAGTTCCCATTGTGAACTAGAACAGGTATTACTGCGCAGGCGCAGCTGACAGGCATGGCAAGTGGAAAAGGGATTTATTAAAGCATAAAATGTGAACTCTTAAAATACAACAACAATTTAAACGTTAAAGATGAGATTTATTCAGTCCATTCTTTCTTGTTGCGTTCTGTAGCCAGGGGACGGAGGTGGCTTCAGGCGGGGGCTGTCGAGGGCCGGTGGGGGGGAGAAGCGTCCTGCAGCCGGGGGTGGGGGCTATTAGGGGCCAGTGGGGAGACAGAGAACGTCCTGCAGCAGGGGAGGGGGACCACTTCGTCAGTCGGGGCCAGTGGGTGGGGAGAGCGTCCTGCAGCCAGGGGAGGGAGATGGCTTCAGTCGGGGGCTGTTGGGGGCCGGTGGGGAGAGGGGGGGAGCGTTGCCGTGGCCTACCGCTTCTATGCCGTACCACCACTGTACCCTACCGCTGCCTACCCCAGCCGCTGCAGCTGCCTATGGCTGTTGTGGCCTGCCGCTGCCATGGCCTATCCCTGTCGTGGCCTACCGCTGCTTCAGGTGGCGGCCGGCGGGGAGGGGAGCATCCTGCAGCCAGGGTTGGGGGATGGCTTCAGGCGGGCTGTCGGGGCCTGTAGGGGGGAGAGCGTCCTGCAGCTGGGGGAAGGGGATGTCATCGGTGGGGGGGGGGCGGTGGGAGGCAGCGTCCTGCAGCCGGCGGTGGGGGGGCTGTTTCAGGAGGGGGCTGTCAAAGGCCGGTGGGAGGGGGAGCCTCCTACAGCTGGGGGAGGGGCTCAGGCGGTGGCAGGGGGTCTTTCTGCAGGGCTAGTACAGGTGTTGTGCGCCGAAAGGACTGATTTCCAGAGGGCTAGTAGAATCACACTCAGCGGCACCCGGCTCGTCGTGGTCGCCGTCACCGCCCGCGGAACTGAGCGGAACAGAACACAATCTGCGTACTCCACTCCTTCAGCTTTATTCTCCTCGCCGCCGGTGATTGAAGGGGCGTTGCCGTCCCGGCGAATGGCAGGAGAGAAAACCAATAACTTTTGTAATATTTCGCTGATCGGAACAAAACTTGGTGCACTTCCAGCACATGAGAATGGCGAGTAAGGTGGTGAAAAATCATAGCGCTATCGGGTAACGCAAACCGGAAGAGGACAAGATGAGAGTTTTAGTTACGCTCAGAGGACAGACAGACAGACAGACAGACAGACAGACAGACAGACAGACAGACAGACAGACAGACAGACAGACAGACAGACAGACAGACAGACAGACAGACAGACAGACAGACAGACAGACAGACAGACAGACACACATTGGACAAATGTGGATTGACCAGAGAAAGCTCCCATGAATTTGTAAAATTGAGGGAGAAGAGCAGTGAAATTAAAGCCAAAGCGATAGAGCCTCATGGTCGGAGCCTGGGTCAACGGAGCCTCGCGGGAATTCCAATTCACTTCATAGGAATGTTAACAGGAAAGTGTTGCAAGAAGAGAGGTGGTTGCTGGCCAAAGATCACAAAAATAAATTTATCCTGAAAGGAGGGTCTGGTTGAAGTGTGTATATGTGTATACATGTGTATTTTGTACAGTCTTTGCCAAAGCAAAATCAAAGAACATGTGAAATGCTTTTCAGCAAAAAATTGATAAAATGGAGAAACTTGAATGTTTGCTAAACCTAGAGTAAATAAATAACTTGGACCAGAAAAGATGTATCCTAGATTGTTGAGGGAAGTACTGGGAAGAAGCTGCTAGGCCCTGGCCATAATCTTTCAAATATCTATCTGTTCAGAAGTGGTTATGACATTCGTCTAAAAGGGGTCAGAATAGTTACATTACAATCAGTTTTAGGTCAGTGGTTGAAGGAAACAATAATCAAGGGCAGTCAGATAATTGTGGATTGATCAGGCAAAGCCAGCATGGATTTTCTAAAGGTTTACTTGCGAGTAAGGAGCTGAGAGGAGAACCAGCATAGGAGATATACAAGACAGATGTTAGCATGTCCAGATTAGTTTCACTTGTGAGTGAGCAGCAAAGGAGATTTAAAAGCAACTATTGGTGTGTGGAAGTGGCTGCTGCTTATGATGTAAATAAACTCCCTATTCATATCTCATACAGTTATAAACCTTTATCAGGCCTCCCCTAGCCTCCGACACTCCACATGTTCACCAATGGAAGTTCACTTCAAGGATTGAAACTTCAGCATTTTTATTACACATTGTGTGATACAGTTGATTGGTGGAATGATATGAGTGTATTAACATACAAAGGTACATTATTACATTTGGTTAACTTGCTGATGAACTGCATGTGTTATTACTGTTCCGGATACATCTAGATTAGCTTTAAATACAATACAAAATTTATCCAGCAGCATTACAGGCAGGGATTATCTATGGTTGTGGTACCATTACAAGGAATATTTGATATATGAAATCACAGGGAGGAATTACTCATCAGCACTGTTAAAAACAATATTCAAATCATAGGCATCAATGACATGGAGTATTTAGTCCTATAACACTAATCCTGTAGCACATTCCACCTCTCCATGAATTATCACTTTCTCATTTACTAACAGCAGCATTAATGTCTTGAGTACGCAACCCCTCTGACAGCCTCATCACACCTGGGCCAGTGATGATTGAAGTAAGTTTCAATAGTCATGAGGTGAGATAGTTTCCATTGATCTTTGAAATTTTGTTTTAAAGACAGACTTCATAACATACTTTGTATTACAGCTCTAATGAGAGAGCATTTTTAGCTTTGCTCCTTATTTACCACTTGAGTTGACAGGCAAACTCATAGGCAATTGCTATGGAGAAAGCAGAAGCAGCTGATGGTTGGGGTGGGATTCGGGGAGGCAACTGATCGTTGGTAGTGGGGAACAAAGATCTTTCTGGTTAGTGTGGGAAATGGAGTCGCAACTAATGGCTTGCTTTGGGGAGTAGAGAGGCAGTTGATGACTGGTGTTGCGAACAAGATATATTGCACCGAGACCAGTCAGTTTGAAAACAGGTACAAAGGTGCGCGATGCTGATACTGTGCCCAAATTCTGAAATATTTGATTATGTAACCTCCCTCACTTAAATGAGCCTATCAGGTATAAGACGAGTGACAACAGATGAACAATTGTCAAATTTGGTCAAACAAAGGAATCTACCATCAATACAATACATTTGTTATTGAAAGCGTCTCCAGTATCTAAAGCAAAATTTATTTGAGCATATTATAATCCTTGATTCTTGATGTTATAGGACCCAAACAATCCTTGATGACCCAAGGACCCAAACAATCTTTCCAGAGGTTCACCTGCACCTCCTCCAACCTCATCTGCTGCTCCAGGTGTCAACTTCTCTACATCGGCGAGACCAAGCACAGGCTCGGCGATCGTTTCGCTGTACACCTCTGCTCAGTCAGTCTTAACCTACCTGATCTCCCCATGCCTCAGCACTTCAACTCCCCCTCCCATTCCCAATCTGACCTATCGGTCCTGGGCCTCCGTTGTCAGTGAGGTCCAGCGCAAATTGCAGGAACAGCACCTCATATTTCACTTGGGTAATTTACACCCCAGCAGTATGAACATTGACTTCTCTAACTTCAGATAGCCCTTGCTTTCTCTCTCCATTCCCTCCCCCTTCCCACTTCTCCCACCAGTCTTACTTTCTCCGCCTACATTCTATCTTTGTCCCGCCCCCTCCCCTGACATCAGTCTGAAAAAGGGTATCGACCCGAAACGTCGCCCGTTCCTTCTCTCCAGAGATGCTGCCTCATCTGCTGAGTTACTCCAGCATTTTGTGTCTACCTGCAGGATGCAGTAGTTGGTATGTACGTTATTACTTTCAGTCTGCGTATCCCACAATCCAAATGGAAGGGAAGTATATTATGATGTACAGGAGAGCGGTTTGTATCATAGAGTGATGCAATGATTGATCGGAGATGCCCATTATCTAAACTGCCTGCTCCTCAAATCTGGGTTCAAAGCATGGCTCTGTGACAGTAACTATAATACGGTGATGATACGGGGAAATATTCGTCAGCCATACTCTGTCACCTGCAAGTAGATTGCAATCTATAATCCTATGTACAGTAGAGTTCAGGACATGCACAGGATCTTAACAGTGGTATTTCCCCCTCTTTCAGATTGTGGTGCAGTGTTAGTAGCTCATAACGTCATTAATACAAATTCTGGAAAAATTATAACAAATGAACTATCAATTGTTGCATTTACACCACCAATCTGATCAGTGTACAACAAAAGCTTAAAATGTTTGATTCTACACTCTGTCAATGACTTATTAATATAAAATGAATAGATTCCATGCAGCCAGTGACTGGCTAATCAAATACAACAATAATTAAAGTGTAAGTAAATTGCTGTTGGTCTTCCTACGCTTGAGCAGCTACCATTCATCACAGCTTTGTTCCTACTTGGATAGAGTTGTGCTGTTTGTGGAGAGTTGTGTGTTCTTATTAATTACCTCCCTCAGGCCTTTGTAAAAATGTAAATCTGCTCCAATTGACAGAAAACCCTAGGAATGAGAAAAAGACACAATAGACAACCTGGCATTTATTATTAGGCTTAAAAATAAAATTATAAATAAAATCCTAACTGATGAAATTCCAGTTTCAATTGACTTAAATTATGGTTGTGTCTTCAGGGTATTTTTGGTTCAGACTGAGTGACTAACCTGGTTATTGACAGGCAGGTTGACAATTTAAATATTAAAATAGGACTAGGCACTTCTTAATTTAGCACCGTTTCAAATTTGACTCCACCCAGTCGAGTTTCACAGATGTCAGGAAATTGGCAAATGCTTGGAAAAGGTAAGTACCTTTCAGATTGGTTGTGGGCAGAAGGCACAACAGTGTTTCCTCTAGACGCTCACAAGCTAGGCATAACTGACTAAACCCAACGTCCAATCTCCCCACCCAATTTGATGATCTTTTAACCAGTGCTTTCCCCTATTTTGTACCTCATTCCACTATATGACCTATCCCCTGGAGTTTGGTCTATGGTTTTAACCCTCTACAATGGTGTTTAATCCTTCCTGCTATCTGTCTGCTGTGCTTGAACTTCCCCCCTCCCCCCACCCCTTAACTGAACTGAACCTCCAGAGTTCAACACTGAAAAGTTAAAAAATAGAAAATGCAAGTCCTGCCATTAAAACTCGAGTGGAATATTAGAGAAAGGCAACAGATGTGGTCCATTCAGTCGCTGAAATCTGTCCCATAATTTGGTGAGATCAAGGCTGATCTAACTTCTAAACTTCCTTTCCCTTGATACCTTTGATTGAAATTAATGTGGAATGTCAGATTGAAATTCCACATTAATGAAATTTGCAATAGATATTGTATCAATTGGAATATGTGGAAGTGTGCTGCAAACTTCTGCACATCCCTTATTTGTTTCTGAACTTCTGAGTGGTGTGGCTCTAATTTTCAAATTCTGCCTCTTGAACATAACATTTAAAGACTCAAAGAAATAGGTTCTTCGGCCCACCGAGTCTGCACCAACCAGCGATCCACGAACACTTGCATTATCCTACACACACTAGGGACATTTTACAATTATACCAAGCCAATTAACCTACAAACCTGTATGTCTTTGAAACGTGGGAGGAAACCGGAGACCCCGGGGAACATACAAACTCCGTACAGCCAGTACCCATAGTCAGGATTGCACCCGGGTCTCTGGCGCTGTAAGGCAGCAACTCTACCGCTGCATCTTAATTAATTAATTCTTGATTCAAATCTTAAATATGAATAGGTGCTGGAAATCTATATAGAAACTGAAAATGCTGGAACCGTTCAGCAGGTAAGACAGCATCAGAGGGCAGAGAAATAATAGATTTTTTTCAGATCTGAGACACATCATCAGAACTGAGAAAGAGAAAACAAGTTAGTTTTAGGTAGGAGGTGGGAGAGCAATAGGTAGAGCAAAGGGAATATCTCTTAAGGGGCGAGGCCAGATAATTACATGTGGTATGAAATACAACTCATTCCACAAAGGATTGCAAGCAAACTTGTTTTAAATTCCACCCTTCCTCCTCACTGTCCTGCAATGTTCCCAACTTACAGCTGTTTTTATGGACCACAAAAAAACCCCAAAATGAAATCTTACTTTCTCACAAAAGATTCCCAGGAAACTTCTCGAAGATAGCATACTTGTAACCTACTCTAAAGCATAGAAAATGAATAGATTAATTTCTCTGGTCAATGGGATCCCGGAGGCTCCTTCACTACAGGAAATAATTCCTGGAATCCTACCCATCTTTCCTTATAGAAGAAGTTACTTTGGGTGAACTGGAACTATAAATCTGCAGCATTGTTTTGTAAGGAATTAAGTGCAGCTCTTGTCTTCATCATCATAGCATTGGGATGGTGTTGGGGTGGGTAGAAGTATATTTCACACTGGATTTTTTGGATAGCCTTTAACACATCATCAAAATGGTACAGGACGGGTGCTCTTAATTGTGTGTGGAGTGCCACATGAGGTACAGCATGGTAACATAAGACATAACAAACAAGCTGATAAATTATCACATCTGAAGAAGGGTTCCTACCCAAAATGTCACCTATCCATTTTCTCCAGAGATGCTGCTTGACCTGCTGAGTTACTCCAACATTTTGGAGTATTTGTATTTAATGTGCAGCAAACATGTCGCCTGACATATATAAGAAGGAACTGCAGATGCTGGTTTAAACCTAAGAAAGACAAAATGCTGGAGTAACTCATCGGGATAGGCAGCATCTCTGGAGAGAAGGAATGGGTGGTTTCGGGTCTGAAGAAGGGTCTTGACCTGAAACATCACCCATTCTTTCTCCAGAGATGCTGCCCGTCATGCTGAGTTACTCCAGCATTTTGTGTCTATGTCGCCTGACATAATTTGGAATCTATTGACAAATTAGTCAGGTCCTGGGTAACACTTTTTAACTTCAATATCAGCAGTTACCAAACTTATTTAAAAAAAATGTGAGTAGTTCATGCGCAGAGTCCTTTAATATGTTAGATTACTCACCATGTGGTTTGTCACAGTCTCATTGATGAGATCAATTCCTTCCGGCAGTGGAATCTGCACACCCTGCAGAGCTCGCTCTGAGCAGAGAAAGAACACAAACTGGAGAGTAAACAGCTGAAGGGAGAGTTTGCACTTTGTGCAAATGACATATTCAAGTCAAGAGTTTTTCATGGTCATAAGTTCCAAAACGGAACAATAAAATTCTTACTTGCAGTAGCACAACAGATATGTAAACATGGTACTATGTAAACTATGTACGAGGGAGCCAACAGGTCTCAAACCCTCGATGAGTTTAAAGACTTGCTCAGCCCAGCATGCAAAGTCTGTTCCAATGGATTGGGTGTAATGGGCTTGACCCACTCAGGTGATTTTTCAGCAGACTGCCGGCGATTGTCAAGTTGCCGGCAGTCGCTGAGAAACAGGGAACTGGAACGGCAACTGTCAGAGTGGGACACACACACACACACACACAAACACAAACACATCGCAAAGGCGGGGGCCTGGGCAAGCGGGGGAGCGCTGTCTGAAATTCACACGGTACAAAGCCAAGGTGATACAGACACACACCGTGATGAACAGGAAGGTTGGCGCTGTAGTTAAGACGGATAGCACAGTATACGGTAAGTAATTTAAAAGAGGGGAGAAGGTGGGAGAAGGAGTGGAGACAACTTTTAATAAGGCAGAGATACACAGCTGTGAAATTCGGCAGACATTTAACATTGCCGGTCGGTTATCCTTGGTCCTGAAAACTCCTGCTTACGTTTTTTTTCCCCAATGAGCCAATGAAAATGACCGGTCAGCAAAGGTGATTAACTAAAACTACCTACGACTACCTTGACATAACTACATGGCAACCCCACTACAACTGCAGCTACGACTACAGGATTATCGATTTTCGCCATGGCGACCAATTTAGGGTTGCAGAAAAATTTTCAACATGTTTAGTTCCCAGAATGTGTGAACTCCTCGCGACCATGAAGGAGACTCACCAGAGACCACCAGTGAACATGTGGCGACCATGCAGCGAGCGCAGAGTCTCCTGCACTCGCCTAAAAAAGACGCCCAAGTGGGACAGGCCCATAAGAAATCCACTGGAGAGTTCAACGGCCAGGAAGGCGGCTCTGCAGCGCACTGTGGAGTGCAAAGGGAATGTCATGGTACAAAAGAAGACATGGACATCCACTGCAGCCAAGGGACTTTCCAATCGTGACGTCTAACCGTGCCACTGGAATGCAGCTTCTACGGCCGAGAGGGCGGGGTTGCACGTGTGCAACAACCTCTCCACCGTAATCTCTTCCACGCACAGGCTCTTGTGCAAGTCTATCAGTTACATACAACGGGCCACCACCACCATGTAAACACCATAATAAATAATATAAAAGTTCTGTATAGATATTAAAAAAAACACAACCAGACAATAACAATGCAAACACCAAAGCAATGCTCCCAAGTTTATGTAGTTTGGACGTTGTAAAGTTTAATAGCCTGATGGTTGTAGGCACAGTGTTATATGTTCTGTAACATACGTAGATTAAGGGTGTTGCCAGTCTGAACTATGTGTGTCCCACTCAGCTGACCTCAACTGAGTTTATAGGTTTACTGTCAATGCACTACAAATTCACTCAGCTCCCTGGGAACAGGGATTGCAGAACAGAGGTACACATTTCTGCCATTGTGACCATACCGTGATTTCCTAAATATTGACATGGCTATGATGCTCTCTTTTTTATGTATATGCAAGACCCACCTAACACAAGCAGCTACATAATAGATAATTCTCAGGCTATTTCCTGGGACACATACTGAGATCATCAACTTGGTTAAAATCGCAATTTAGTCTGCCAGAATCTTGTTGGTCTTCTATTACAAGGAGATGTCCAAAGCAAATTATGCTGACTGGCACACATTCCAATGTTAATAGATGGATTGTGGCTTGGTGCAGCCACCACAAAAACTTTGTGGGGAAGGACCAGTCTAGGGTCTTACTGTCGTGGGACATTGAGGGGTTGGGTCCTGTGTAACAACCTCCCAATCCCTCTACTGAGGGATAAAATGGAAACGTAAGTGGCATTGATATTTTGCAAGGTAATGTATTGAATTAATGATCTAATGAATTAAAATAAATGACCCAATTTTATTTACTGTATGCATGACGGCAAATTGTAGCCATAATCTGGGAATAAGGAATAATGTTTGTAATTACAGCAGGTAAACAAATAATCTACACAATGGTGTTTGTACCAATACAGCAGCCAATTCTGAGAATCTATACAATGATGAGTGTGCAAATGTAGCCCCTAACTGTGAAAGCCTATATAATGTCATTAGTGTGTAAAAGAGTACCTGATTGTGACAAGAGTGTGAGTGTGTAAACTCCAATACTCTATAGAATGATGTGACCGTATATTAACTTTGAAAATACATTCACTGAATTGTGATAATATGAAGTTCCTAATTGTAATACTCGACACATTTTTGTCAGTGTGAAAATTTGGCATCCAGCTGTGCGAATCTAATTAATAAATAGATAATATTAATATAGTAGCTAACGGTAATAATCTATGCAAATGTGATTGTGTAACTGCCCATTTCCAAAATTTTTAAATTGTGGTGTGCAAATGTAGTACTTAACTGTGGCAATTTTATATTGGCTGGGGTTAGTAAATATAGCACCCAATTGTTATAATTTATATAATGGTATGTGTACAAATAATACCGTAATCCAATAATCTCTCCAATAGCATAAGTGTGTCAATGCAGTAACGAACTGTGATAATCTACATTATATTATGAATGTGTAAACAGTGCACCTAACTGTGATAATAAATGAATACGAGGAGTGTACTTACCATTGATAATTGGCATGATAGTGAACTGCAGAAGAGCCTTCAGTGGAGCCTGTATAGGAATCAACTATAAAGGTACAGAGGCGTCAGCAATCAGATGACATTCACATCAGTTCATTGCTCCTACTGGTTATTATGTCTTATGATATCGAAGATATAATCACCACAGCTTTCTGAGAATTTCATGTAGTTAAACAAATATGGCAATAACCTCATTCTAGCACTAGCACTATTCTCATGATGTAAAGCAATTAACTGACAGTATAGTGAGAATCTTTCTTTATACTAAGCTTAGTTTCGACGTTCATACCCCTTTGGTTCCTCTGCACTTCTTTCACTGTGTAACCCCAGGTGTACTACCACCTATTCACAAGTCTGAACTCGCTGACCAGCTCATGCATTACAAAAATGTATAACCAAAGAACTGCAGATGCTGGTAAATACATAAAAGGACACAAAGTGCTAGAGTACCTGTCCCACTTGGGCGTCATTTGCGCATCACGACGCACACGTGATGCGTGCATGGTGCGTGGTGACGTAAGCAGTGACGCGCGGTCACGGACGGCGCCCCAGGATTTTGGGGATGTACAAAATCTTTGTGCGACATCTGCGTGACGCGCAAATGACGCCCAAGTGGGACAGGCCCTGAACTCAGCAAGCCAGGCAGCATCTCTGGAGAACATGGATAGTTGATGTTTTGGGTCGAGATCCTTCTTTAGACTGATTGTAGGGGGGGAGAAAAATACTGGAAAAGGGGAGAGCAGGATAAAGCGTGGCAGGTAAACGTCAACACAGGTGAGGGTTTTTTTTCCCCAACCATCTGCCTATCAGAAAAATCTCCCTTGCCTGTGTTAAGCTATTACCTCCCACAGTTTGTCCTGCCTCTCCCTTTTCCCAGCTTTCTTCTTCCCCCTACAATCAATATGAAGAAGATTTTTGACCTGAAATATCATCTATCCATGCACTCTGGAGATGTTGCCTGACTGGCTGAGTTATTGCAGCACGGTGTACTTTCATGCATTACCAAGATGTTTTTCAACACACGGATAATTTTCAATGATCTTCCATGCAGGAAATGGCGCTGAAAAAAAGTGAGATAAAATCAAAAATGTTATCATGTCTTCCAAAGAATGAAAAATAAATTTGTGAAAAAATGAACCAGTTAGAGTAAAAACAAAATATCACCCAAAAGTGGGTGGCCGTAATTGTTGGATATTAGGTATGTTTCCTTCAGTAAACAGCTGCTTGTTCTTCCATGTTTCAATTTTTTGTAAATTGGATACCCTTTGTTTTTTGTAGACAAGATGGTCAGGTTTGTTATGGATTGGTGATCAAGTTTAATTGAGGTGTTAACCATATTTTGTGGGGACAATTTGGCTATGTTTGTTGTCATTTGGTACCCATATTTTCTTGGGACTATGTGGCCATGTTTTATGTGGAGGAGATGTGTTTGTTATTAGTTGGTTGCCATCAGTAAACAAACGACCCTGGTTCCAGATCCCACTACAAGATCATCCTCTGGTCTTTTGGCAATGCTGTTTTAAACTCCTCTTATAAAAGGATGGCTTAAACCTTCACATGGGGCAATATCTAATCAGGATGGAACATCTTCCATCAATTTCATTAAATACAATCATGTTTTTTATAACCTCGGGGAGATCCAAAGTGATTTACAGCCAACAATGTGAACGGAGATTGAAAGGTTCTTGATTAGTAAGGACATTAAAGATTAAGGGGAGAAGGCAGGAGATTGGGATGCAGATGAAAAATAGATCAGCCATGATTGAATGGCAGAGTAGACTCAATGGACTGTATGGCCTTTATGAGTGCATTGTATTAGCCCATACACAACAAGGTCCAAAGAGATAATTTGAAAATAACAAAATATATTTTTAAAGAAGTTTGTAAAGTGATAATTATTGCCTAGGATAACAGATATCTCCTGCATATCAGCAAAACCTTGCCTTGGAATCATTCACACAGAGCCACAGTTTAAAATATCACCCGTAGACTGGTGGCTCAACAATGCAACCTCCATTTCTATTGTGCCCTTTATGATATCAAGACTCCTCAAAACATTTTGCAACTAATGAAGTACTTGTGGAAGATGGTCATTTAGGAGAACTCACAAACTACACTGTGACATTGACCAGAGCGCCTGTTTTAGTTAGGGTAATTGAGGGGTAATTTTAGGGCAAGGCACCAGAGATAACTACCCTGCTCTTCATCAGTGCAGTACACTGATATATTTTACATTTACCCGAGAGAGAAGCCAGAGTCACGGTTTAAAATCTAATCTGAGGGACAACAACTCTTACACAGTCACTCCTCAGTACTACACAAGTGCCATGCTTGAATTTTAATAATCAATACATTGCTGATTGTGTAATTCTGAAATGGACAAGTAATTTTATTAGATTGATGATCATGTAGTGGTGATAAAGACCCTCCCTCTGATTGTGATCACTTACCGCCAGTGATTCTAGAGTTGATTTCGCTGAGAAAATCCTGAATCTACAGGGAAAAAAAAAATTAATGCATTCCAATAAGTATTACCTGTGTAGCACAGGACACTTGGCGGTTCCTGTCCAGAGAACTGTGCTCCTTATGGTATAGACTCTATAATGTGGATGTTCGGGAATTCAACATTACTGACACTCCCAGTTTACACACTAATTCCCACATGTGTTCTCAAAATGAACTCGCCCAATCTGATAATTAAATCAGACTTTAGGAAAGCATTTGCCCTCATAGGGTGAAATGTGAAGTATTCTTGGATTTAATGTGTTGCATCCAGGGTTTTAGCTGGGACCTACACCCCAAATCCATCATCAGCTGATATTCTCACTGAAGAACTCACCAGGAGCTTGCTGTGAGAAATAAAAATTGTATAAAAACAGGTCACAGCAACAAGAAAATGGCCAAGTAGCTCAAAAACTATGTACGCTGAGACTATCTGAAAATCTCATACCAGTAAAGCTCTTCTGTCTTCCTCCCATCAACAC
This sequence comes from Raja brachyura, assembly GCA_963514005.1. The sequence continues at coordinate 36,141,325 of OY740802.1, read as the reverse complement.
AATGGGCTTTAGTAACATTCCCTCATTACTTATCTGACAATTATATTACTGGATCCTGCCAAGGTTGTTCACAATATTTTATTGTACCCATAATTCCTACCCATAATTCTACGGTTGCACTCAGTTCTACCCACAACTCTGATGTTGATCCAATGGACAGCTGCCAAAGATTTCACTAAAGTACCCAGGGAATGTAGCTTGCAATGCAGGGAGTTCTTCAAATGTAGAATTCCAGTCATAAAAACCAGAAATGCTGAAAACACTCAGCAAGTTAGGCAGCATCTGTGCAAAGAGAAACAGTAAATGTTTTAGATTGAAGACCCTTCATCTGAACTGGAAAAAGAAAAACATTAGTTTAAAGTGGAAATTAGGGTGGGAGAAGTATGGATGGAATATTCAAACCCATCTTCCTTTGCAGCCTTCAGAACTCTACAGCAAAGTCCATACTTTAAATAGTTCTGTTTTTCTCTCTGTACTAGCTCAATTTTTTTTGCTCTGTTTTTCTCTCTGTACTAGCATTTCTAGTAGATTCCTTTTAGTTTGAGGTATAGGAACAGATCTGACCAAGTATGTAATATTAAGGAATATTACATATAACAGAAACATTTGAAATTGTTCCTTAAAAATAGTTTGATGCACAAAGTACACCATTTTCAAAAGGTGATGCAGAGAGCAAGAGCAAAACATTCATGATGAACCTTCATAAAATATTGGATCTGCCACAATTTAAATGTTATGTCTAATTTTGCATACTGTACTTTATGAATTCTTAGAGTGGGTATAGAATAAATATATTAAAATAACTATCCAGGCGAACGAGTTAGATGAATAGACTGGAGAAGCCGGAGTTATTCTTGGTACAGAAGATCTGATAAGGTATTCAAAATCATAAAGGTATAGACACAAGGAACTGCAGATGCTGGAATCTTGAGCACGAACAGAAGGCTGGAGGAACACAGCAGGTCAGGCAGCATCTGTGCAGAAAATGGACAGATGATGATATTTTGGGAGGAATCTTTCAGACTGATGTAGTAAGTGGAAAAAAGGTGTGGGTGGGACAGATTGGTGTGATAGATGGATGCATATGTGTGGAGTAAGTAACAGGCTAGAACTGAAAATTGACGGGTGTCAGCTATGGAAAGAATAGGAGTGAAATATAAAGCCAGAGGGAGGGGGATAATGAAACGATACAGTGAAACTGTTTCCTCTGGAGGCCAGATTAATGACCAATGGATGGTGTTTTTTTTTACACACACAATCAGTGGTCAGGATGTGGAATGTATTGCCAAGCACAGTAATGAAAACAGGTGCAATTGTAGAGGTCAGGATGGAGTTGGACCAATATTTGAATAGGAAATAATTTACAGGGTCTGTGGAGTGCGAGGGAAATGGGTCGAGCTGGAAAGCTCTAACCAACATTACTGATTTCACGGGCCAACTGGCTACCTTCCATGATGTCAGCATTCCGCGGCCAGCTATTTATTAAGTGAAGTATTTTCATAAAATATGTAGGGTCTGCTGCCAACATTGAATTCGAATGCCCATGGATTGTTGTTGACACTGGATTTAAATCACTTGGGAGTGCTTCTCACAATGGAAATTGATCTTTAACAGAAAGCTGCTTACATTTGTAGTAAAGTCCCACCGTAAATTGGAGGAGCAGCACCTCATATTTCGCTTGGGTACTTTACACCCCAGCAGTATGAACGTTGACTTCTCCAATTGCAAGTAGTCCTTGCTTTCTCCCTCTTTCCCCTCCCCTTCCCAGCTCTCCCTCAGCCCACTGTCTCCACCTCTTCCTTTCTTCTTCCCGCTCCCCCCCCACATCAGTCTGAAGAAGGGTCTCGACCCAAAATGTCACCTATTCCTTCGCTCCGTAGATGCTGCCTCACCCACTGAGTTTCTCCAGCATTTTTGTCTACCTTACATTTGTATTAAAATATCCACGGAGATTCCCACTTTTGCAGTTCAGCCAACAAATAAAATGCAGGGAGTTCAGTTACATTAAAGTACTCAGGGAGAGCTATTTGCAACTATTCCAGGTGGAGAGGATCACAGAAGCAGCATGGATACAGTCCCTTTAACCACCAGAACCAAATCAATCATCTTTTTATACTAACCCTCGTACTTATTTTATTCTCCATACATTCCCATCAGCTCACCCTCCACAGATTCTACCACTCATATTCACTAGCCAGGTGATGCAACCCCCAACTATATCAAGGCATTCAGAGAATTGCCCAACATTTAAAATATTTGTTGACTTAAATCATACTAAAGTTCCAAGGCAGTTCTATCCTATTTTCTGTAAAGTACCCAGTTAGCTCTGTGTACAATATCAAAAGTTGCAGGAAATCCCTGCCCTAGATTGTACTGAAAAGCCCAGAAAAAGTTGTGCAAGTTTTTGCAAAGCTCCCAGTGCTGATGGAGTACCACCCATAATTAGATTAAAAGAGATCATTATCTTGTTTGTGTACTATGCAGCCCCAAATAGCCAGCAGCAATTAGCAAAACAAATATGCCAGGAGATTGCACGCAGTTTTCAGTTTTAGAGATACAGCACGGAAACAGGCCCTCCGGCCCACCAAGTCTGCACCGACTAGCGATCTCTGCACACAAATATTATCCTACACACACTAGGAACAATTACCGCTGTGCCAACGTGCCGCCCTTAAGACTACAAGCTGCAAGACTAATAGGATTTTAACTTTCTCCATATAGACTGGGATTGCCATAGTGCCAAGGTGTTAGATGGGATGGAGTACTCAAATTTGTTCAGGAAAGCTTCCTTAGGCCATATGTAGAAGGTTGCACAAGAGAGAAGGCAAAGCCTGACCTAGTCATAAGAAATTGGGAAGGGCAAGTGACTGAAATGTCGGTGGGCGAACTACTGGGAACAGTGGCTATGGTTTGGATTGGTTAAAATAGTTATGGACATGGACAGGGCAGGCCCACAAGTCAAAGTTCTGAATTTAGGCAAGGCCAACTTTGATGGTATTAGACAGGAACTTGGTAACGTTGATTGGAGTAGATAGTTTGCGAGCAAAGGGACGTGAGGAAAGTGGGATGCTTTTAAAAATGTGACAGAAAGTTCATGGCATGCATGTTCCTTTTAGAGTGAAGAGAAAGGCAACTGGGAGAAAGGATGTTTGGATGACGAGAGAAATTAAGGCTCTGGTCAGGGAAAAGAAAACGACACGCATCAGATATAAACAGCTGGGATCGTGTATCCCTGGAGGAGTTTAAGTGACTGAGGAGTATTCTTATGGAGGAAATCAGGAGGGGCAAAGAGGGAGCTCTGGCTGATTAGGTTAAGAAGAATCCAAAAATCTTTTATGTACAATAAGGGAAAGACAGTAACTATAGGGAGAATATGGCCACAGAAACCAAAGATGTCATCTGTGTATGGAGCCGCAGGAGATGGGTGAGGTCCTCAATGTGTATTTCTCTGTTTTTACTGTGGAGAAAGACACAAAGACAAGGGAACTTTGGTCATTTAAGGTCACGGTTTGAGGACAGTATGTATTACGGATGCTGGATGTCCCATGGCAAATGAAGGTAGATAAATCTCCCAAGCCTGATCCGACATATCCAAGGGCACTGTGGGAAGCTAGAGAAGAAATTGGGGGAGCCCTGGCTGAGATATATGATTCATTGTTAGGCATGGGTTTGGTGCCAGAAAACTGGAGGATGACTTATGTTGTACTCTATTTAAGAAGGGCTGCAAGGGAAAAGCCTGGGAACTAGAGAGCCTAACTTCTGTAGTAAGCAAGTTACTGCAAATGATTCTGAAAACAAATATATAAATGCATTTGGTTAGATGGGCTGACTACGGATAGCATGGTTTTGTATTGTTTCTTATGAATCTGATCAAGTTTTCTGAAGAAGTAACCAAGGTTGATGAAGGCAAGGCTGTAAACATTGTCTATATGGACTTCAGCAAGGCCTTTGATAAGGTTCTGCATGGTAGGCTACTCTGGAAGGTAATATAAGGAGAGCTAGCTGACTGGATAGAGAATTGTCTTCATAGAAGGAAGCAGAGGTTGATAATAGAAGTTCGTTTTTTCAGACTGGAGGCTTATAACTAGTGTGTTTCAGGGATCGTTGTTGGTCCCATTGCTGTTTGTGGTTTATATCATTCTTGATTTGGACAAAAATATACAAGGCATGATCAGTAAGTTTGAAAGTGACAATAAAGTAGGTGGTATTGTTGACAGTGAGGATGGTTATCAAAAATTACAACAGGACTTTGGCTGATGGACGCTTGGCAGGCGGGCTGATAAATAACTAATGGAGTTTAAAGGGCCTGTCTCACTTAGGCTATTTTTTAGGTGACTACAGGCGACTAGGCCGTCGCCACATGGTCACCGGGTGTTGCCTGTATGGTCGTGAGTAGTCTCCTCAGCCGGCAGCTTGATGTCGACTTGGTGGTAGGTTGTAGTAGCTTGTCATAAATATTGTCGTAGACATTGTCGTAGGGGGGTCCAGTCGCCGTTTTTTGGGCGACATGCTACGACTATGACAGACGGCGGCAGTCACTTAAAAAATCGCCTAAGTGGGACAGGCCCTCAATGCAGAGGTACTGAAGTAACTCAGCAGATCGGGCAGCAGCTGTGGAGAACATGGATAGGTGATGTTTCAGGTTGGAACCCTTTAGATTGATGCAGAATGGTATAGAATTTGGACATAATGTTGCAGTTGTGTAAGTCATTGGCGATGCTGCAATTGGAGTATTGTGCTCAGTTTTGGTCACCTTGCTATAGGAAGGATGTCATTAAGCTGGAAAGGCAGAGAAGAGCTTTCAGGATGTTGCTACGACTAGAGGGCCTGAGCAACAGGAAGAGGTTCAGCGGGTTAGGATTTTATTCCTTGGAGCAAGGAAGCTGGGGTACAATCTTATAGAGGTGTATAAAATCATGAAGGGAATAAATAGGGAGAATGCACGGTCTCTTACCCAGAATAAGTAAGTCAAGATCAGAGGATATATCAGAGGATATAGTTTTAAGGTGTGAAGGGAAAGATTTAATACGAACCCGAGGGGCAACTTTTTCACTCAGAGGATGGTGTACATGGAATGAGCTACTGAATAACTCTATGAATCTGACACTCATGGAATCCTCCCTGAGCATTCCATGCTTGTGAGGTTTCCCTACAGTTCTAAATCTGTACCTAGTGTTGTTCCCGGTATTCTGTCCTCAAAATAAATTATTTTGCACTGCAATTACTCCATAGTGGACCAAGTGAGCGAGAGAGCCAATAGTACTATTATGATACTGGAGACAGTATCCACAATTCTAATACTGTGAATTGTATACGATGATGATTCCATCTCTGCAGTGCCAGTGCTGTTCACACTGCTACTCCAGGATGGAGTGAATACAATTCTACTGTGAATGATGCCTACAGTTCTAATAATTTATCCTCTTTATACCGTCCACATGAACTTACCAATTAGATGCAAGTGGGCTACTCATCTTCACGGCCCTGCTTCGCCTTTTAAGAAGATCATAGCTGATCTGATTGTAACATCGACCTCACTTATAATTCTACCAATGGTAACCTTTCAGCCTCTTGCTCATCAAGAATATATCTACCTCAAAAGCCTTAAAAGTATTCAGTCTCTGTTTCTTCTGCCTTTTCAGGAATATAACTTAAAATATATCCATGTCAACTTGTTATCTCCTACAAGATTTCCTGTTCCCACTATAATCTTTGCTCTGGCAGTTTATCAAACATCTTCTGGAATTCTGAGCAGGTCACTTTCACCAGATTCCTTTATCCACAACACATATTACTTTATCAAAATAAATTAGTCATACACGATTTCCCTTTCATAAAATGATGCTGATTTTGCCCATTTACGGTGAATTTACTGCACCCAACCAGTCGGGGTAAGAGACTGTGCTTTCTGATATCTGTCCCAGTTTTTTTTCAGTTCCACGCTTTCTCTGTGTAATGCCACCATTTTGTTTAATTGAATTCTTCCTCAGTGCAATGAATTACTTATAAGTTGACTTAACATTCTTGGCATGTATCTACAGAGAGCTTCACGTTATAACAATAATAGACTAATGATTTTTATCACTAAGGTTTGACTAATCTGTTAAATGCTTAAGAATCAAAATATGATCCAGCCCACTTTCGGAACCATAAATGACAGTACCTGCAGAATACACAATATTGGTGTCTTAAATCGCACCCCCCTGGGTGTTGGGCTTTATTTGAACATTTTATGAATGTTCCCCGTTTGTTTGAGACTGGCTTGCCATTTCCAATCATCTTCATGGACAGCAGGCTCCTCAGTTAAGAGACTTTGGTCTGCTTTCTCTGACACATGGGGAAAAGACTGCAACTTCACTGGGGTTCAATGGGATGGTAATGAAGTAGAGCAAACTTTCTCCCACAATACACTGGAATACAATCAGGTCCATTTTGGTTTATTAATGCTGATCACGGTGATAGACCATGTTCAATTTGAGATGATTTCTCTTTTCCTGTTCCTTCAGTTTGGCCCTTTATTGTTCATTTGGGCTAAGTGTCCAACAATTGAGATCTTTCCTAGGAGCCAATGAATGATCAGTGCATTCTGCCAATCAGGTTCACAATGTAGGATCCAGTGACCTGGCTCAGTATCCTATGGATTTTTACTATATTGCACAAGGTGATAATTATGTGATGACACATTGCAGAGCACCAATGATCCTACCTTTTAAGGCCCAACGTGATTGCTAGGTTCTTCCCCTTCAAAGCCACCTTAGCATTCAACTTTGACTCCTGCAACAAAAAAAACAAATGAGTGTGGACAGGTGCCACATGTGATGCTGATTAACAAACCATTAATTTGTCCATTTTTTTAACTGCTAAAACACAAAGTACTTCTGCTATAACACCAGGATAATCGCTCACCCAAGAGAATCAAGCGCAATATAGGACAATAATTAACTACATATTCAGTATTAAGCTATCTACATATTAACAAATGCACAAGCTAAACGTTTAACCAAGAAACCCCATCCCAATGCCACATGAGAATCTAAAATGCCTCTACGCAGTAAAACTATGGGACAACAAAAACTAGCACGTAGATGCCAGTATATCATAGGGGTTAGCAAGAGGGCACCTCCCATCACTGGTGTTTCATTGAGTTAGACCCATGACACCTTGGGAAGGCTCAACAATCCGTTCTGGTGTCCCAGAAGCACATCCCTCAATACCTGCTCTCACCACCTATGCTACCAGTATGCTCTATGAAACAGTTAACTATGTAAGTATCTACCAAGTGAAAAATAAACTACAGATGATTGATTCAACACTCATACAAATGCTAAACACCCATGCTCAGTTGAGAACCCCATATCCTTGATTCCATTAGCCCTTAGAGCTATATCTAACTCTTTGTTGAAAACATCTAGTGAATTGGCCTTTCACTGCCTTCTGTGGCACTTGGTCTCGCCGATGTACAGTAGACCACATGGGCAACACCTAATATAAAAGATGAAGTTGGAGGTGGTGCACATGAACCTGAGGTGAGAGGTGGTTTGGTGGGAAGGGATATGTGAGTGCAGGAATTGCGGAGGGAACGGTCTCTATGAAAGGGGGAAAAGGGTAAGATGGAAAGATGTGACTGGTGGTGGGAACATGTTGGAGGTGACAAAAGTGTTGGAAGATGATGTGTTAGATGCAGAAGCTGGTAGGGTGAAAGGTGAGGACCAGGGAAACTGTGGGTAGGAAGGAACTGCAGATGCTGGTTTAAACCGAAGATAGACAAAAAGCTAGAGTAACTCAACAGGACAGGCAGCATCTCTGGAGAGGAATGGGTGACGTTTCAGGTCGAGACTCGTCTTCAGACTCCACCTCTGGAGAGAAGGAATGGGTGACATTTTGGGTTGAGACCCTTCAGATTCTATCCTTCTTCCATCTGGTGGGAGGGGTTTGCGAGAGCAGAACCACAGAACACAGAGGAGCCACAGGTGAGGGATCCATGCATAACATAAGAGGGGAAACCACATTTACTGAAGAAAGAGGACATCTCGGATGTCCTAGAATGGAAAGCATTATCTTGGGAGAAGATGCGTCAGAGACGGAGGAATTGATTAGTCTAGAAATACCTAGTCTTTGCAAGAGGCTGACCCCAGATAACTGTGGAAGTCATTAGGTTTGTAATAGATGCCAGTCGACAGTATGTCCCCTGTGATGGAGACAGACGGGAGAGGTGTCAGAGACTATCGACTGACATCTAGTACAAATCTACTGACTCCCAGAGTTATCAGAACTACATTACCACTATAAACCCATTGACTCCCATGGCTATCTAGACTACACTTCTTCCCACCCTGCTTCCTGTAAGGACTCCATTCCCTACTCCCAATTCCTCGGCCTGTGCCGCATCTGCTCCCAGGATGAGGTGTTCCACACCAGGGCATCGGAGATGTCCTCATTCTTCAGGGAACGGGGGTCCCCTCTCCTACTATAGATGAGGCTCTCACCAGGATCTCTTCAATACCCCGCAACACTGCTCTCTCTCCACATCCCCCCACTTGTAACAAGGGCAGAGTCCCCCTAGTCCTCACCTTTCACCCCACTAGCCGTCACACACAACAAATAGTCCTCCGTCATTTTTGCCACCTCCAACGTGACCCCACCACTCGCCGCATCTTTCCATCTCCCCCCCTGTCTGTTTTCTGCAAAGATCGCTTCCTCCATAACTCCCTGGTCAATTCTTCCCTTCCCTCCCGCACCACCCCCTCCCCGGGCACTTTCCCTTGCAACTGCAAGAGATGCTACACTTGTCACTTTACCTCCCCCCTCGACTCCATTCAAGGACCCAAGCAGTTGTTCCAGGTGCGACAGTGGTTCACCTGCATCTCCTCCAACCTCATCTATTGCATCCGCTGCTCTAGATGTCAGCTGATCTACATCGGTGAGACCAAGCGTAGGCTTGGCGATCGTTTCGCCTAACACCTCCGCTCGGTCGGCATTAACCAACCTGATCTACCTGTGGCTCAGCACTTCAACTCCCCCCTCCCATTCCGAATCTGACCTTTCTGTCCTGAACCTCCTCCCTAGCCGGAGACAGCACCACCCGAAATTGGAGGAGCAGCACCTCATATTCCGCTTGGGCAGTTTGCACCCTCGCGGCATAAATATTGACTTCTCCAAGTAGCCCTTGCTGTTTCCTCCTCTTCTCAGCTCTCCCTCAGCCCTATGGCTCCTCCTCTTCCTTTCACCTTTCTTATCTCATAATAAAAAAGCAAAAACAGGTGTTTGGAAAATTTTGCAAAGTAATTAAAAAGAAATAATTGAAATATCACATTTACATAATTATTCAGACCCCTTACTCAGTACTTTGTTGAGGCACCTTTGGCAACGATTACAGCCTTAAGTCTTCTTGGGTATGACGCCACAAGCTTGGCACACCTGTATTTGGGTAATTTCTCCCATTCTTTTCTGCAGATCCCCTCAAGCTCTGCCTGGTTGGATGGGGAGTGTCGATGCACAGTTATTTTCAGGTCCATCCAGAAATGTTCGATCGGGTTCAAGTCCGGGCTCTGACTGGGCCACTCAAGGACATTCACAGACTTGTCACAAAGCCACTCCTGCATTGTCTTGGCTGTGTGCTTGGGGGTCATTGTCCTGTTGGAAGGTGAACCTCCGCTCCAGACTGAGGTCCAGAACGCTCTGGAGCAGGTTTTCATCAAGGATCTCTCTGTACTTTGCTCCGTTCACCTTTACCTCAATCCTGACTATTCTCCCAGTTCCTGCCGCTGAAAAACATCCCCACAGCATGATGCTGCCACCACCATGCTTCACCGTGATGAGCGGTGCCTGGTTTCCTCCAGGCGTGACATTTGGCATTCAGGCCAAAGAGTTCAATTTGGTTTAGATGCTTTTTGGCAAACTCCAAGCGGTCTGTCATGTGCTCTTTACTGAGTGCCTGCTACTTCCCTCCGGCCACTCTACCATAAAGGCCTGATCGGAGGAGTGCTGCAGATATAGTTGTCCTTCTGGAAGGTTCTCCCATCTCCACAGAGAAACTCTGGAGCTCTGTCAGTGACCATTGGGTTCTTGGTCACCTCCCAGACCAAGGCCCTTCTCCTCTGATTGCTCAGTTTGGCCAGGCGGCCAGATCTATAAAGAGTCCTGGTGGTTCCAAAGTTGTTCCATTTAAGAATGATGGAGGCCACTGTGCCCTTCGGGACCTGCAATGCTGCAGAAATTGTTTTATACCCTTCCCCAGATCTGTGTCTCGACACAATCCTGTCTCGGAAGTCTACGGACAATTCCTTTGTCTTCATGGCTTGGTTTTTGCTCTGACATGCACTGATAACTGTGAGACCTTATATAGACAGGTGTGTGCCTTTCCAAATCATGTACAATCAATTTAATTTACCACTGGTGGACTTCAATCAAATTGTAGAAACATCTCAAGGATAAACAATGGAAACAGGATGAACCTAAGCTCAATTTTGAGTGTCATAGCAAAGGGTCTGAATACTTATGTAAATGTGATATTTCAGTTATTTATTTTTGATTACTTTGCAAACATTTCTGAACACCTGTTTTCACTTCTTCATTCTGGGGTAGATTGATGATTTAAAAAAATGATTTAACCCATTTTAAAATAAGGCTGTAATGTAACAAAATGTGGAAAAAATGAAGGGGTCTGAATACTTTCAGAATGCACTGTCCATCAAGTGCATTAAGGAAGCAAAGTTAAAGTTAACAAGCATTAGACAGAATCCATATCTCCAGATCAGAAGACCAGGCATGGAAAGTAGGGCCAGGAAATGGCCATTCAGCTCTTCAAGTTTGCTCCACCATTCAACATGAACACGGTTGATCCTCTATCACAATATTATATTCTTGCACCCTCCCTGTGCCCGCCGATGCCTTCTGTATCTATCTACTGTTTATCTTCTTTTGACAGATATTCAGTAACTTGGACTCCACCACCTTCAGGGCAGAGACTTTCAAAGGTTCACTATCCTCTGAATGAAGATTCAGTCCTAATAACCTTGGTCCTGCGACTGTGAACTCTCGTTCTGAAACATCCTTCCCTCATCAAGCTTGTCTAGTCCTTTTAGAATTTTGTTTCTTTTAATTCCCATTCTTCTAAAATCTAATGAACACAGCTCACAGTGTAGTAGTTAATCCAATCTCTCCTCATATAACCATTTTAGCATCCCACGAATAAGTGTGTTGAATCTTCACTTCATTGCCTCTATGGCCGATAGGACTCCAGATGCGGTTTCCGCAAGGTCACAGATAATGTTCTGCACTCATAACCTTTTTCAATGATGTCCAATGTATCACTTTGCTTCTTCACTGTTATCCGGTTTGATTGCAGTGATCGAGTTACTTGGTACATCAATATTTCTCAATATCTTGTCTTATACTTTACGTTTCGATGTTTCCTAATTTACATTTATCCAGGTTGGATATGAAATAATTGACGCAGACTTCCAATGGACATAACAAGGAAGGAAAGTCTCAGTGTTATGATTTTTCTTCTATGCCAATGTGGCTCTGTTCTTCACGCCCAGCCTCCAAGACCCCAAACTTTCAACTCGGTGCTCCATTATAATTTCCCACAAACTTTTGCTTTTACGTGCATTCCCCATTCGCAACCTTTCCCAAAACGTACCTCTTGGAGGTGGATGTGTATATAGGAAAAATATTGCATCCTTTGCCCTGAAGGAGCAGCAAATTGGTGGAAGGTGCCCAATAGGTTAGTGAGATTAAAAAAAGGTGCAAATGCAGTTTAACACAATTAGGACTTTGGAACGGTAGCCTGAGAGATCTCAGGACACTGGTCTATTTTTCGCGTGGTGCGAGTATCTGGATACCATAAGTGTAAGAACATTGTTGCTGGAAGAATAATATGAAATTGTAATTGTAGGGGCACTCTGATACACTTGGACTACAAGAATATTCTGAGCGTAAAGGGCAGTAACACCAGGCTATTTTGTGAATGTAAGGACTCTGCATGATTCAGGCACTGTGATTGTGGGCAAACTGCAAGTGTAGGGACACTGTGTGACAATAGGGGACATGTGAAGCTGTAAAGAATGAAAAGTTTGTAGAATGAGAATACACCCCCTACCATTGTTATACTGGATAATGTGACTGGTGCGGCATTTGGCGGCAGGAGGATGATATTCATGCGAGCGCTGACACTGGCAGTGATCCCCGATGGCTTGATTGTGCAGCGAGGAACCGATGTCACTTCCAACTTGAGCAGCAAAGGAGCTTCCTTGGCTGATGATGTTGGGGTCTTAGTGTTAGGGATTGGGAAAAGAAGTAGACAGTTAAAAGATTGAATCATTTTCTGCATCAAATATATTGCATCAAAATGTAGTTTGGTTGCATCTCATTCCAATAGGCGTTGTTAAGGAATTCATTTCACAATGAACCCTTTACAGCATTAAAAATTACAAAATAGATTATTTAAAGGTCATAAATAACTATGGTGTTACACTTTGTTATTAAACTATGTATTCTTTTGGATCTAATTTAACCGTATGGAGGATTATTTGTACCAGACCCATTACTGGACAAACAATTATTTCCTCTTACAACACATTTTGCCAGACTGAGCCAGGATAGTCAGATTTTGGCGCAAACTCTCTCTGGCAACTATTTCCCTCTCTGTTCTCAGCAAATGTCATGAGCCACACTGTTCACAATCTGGATATATTCGAGACCAAAACAAAAATATGACGCCATGTTCACAAGATCAACAAGATTGTCTACTTTCACTTCCATAACACTGCCCTCTTCACTCCTGGCTCAAGCCATCTGCTCGTGAAACCCTCAACCAGGCATCTTATACTCATGGACAAGTTACTTCCAAAAAACGGGCCAAACATTGAAGAGCTAGAAAACAGACAACACTCCCCACAAAGACTTGCGTGCACAGCCTCCTAACCTCGATAATGTGTTTGGTGCTGCATTTGTGAGCTGCTCTATGTCGGCAAGACTCAGAGCAGATTTGGTGACTGATTTGCAGAGCCCTTGTGCTCTGTTCATAACGACTACCTCAAGCTCCCGGTTGTAAGCATTTCAACTCCCCTCTCCATTCCCACGCTGTCTTGCCCATCTCACTGCCATGCCGAGGCCAAACACAAACTACAGGAACAATAGCTCGTATTCTGCCTGGGTAGTCTGCAACCCAATTAGGTCTTTATTCTTTGGAGCGCAGAAGGTTAAGGGGGGACTTGATTGAGGTCTTTAAAATGAAGAAAGGGATAGACAGAGTTGACGTGGATAAGCTTTTCCCATTGAGGGTAGGGAATATTCAAACAAGAGGGCATGACATGAGAATTAAGGGACAGAAGTTTAGGGGTAACATGAGGGGGAACTTCTTTACTCAGAGAGTGGTGGCTGTGTGGAATGATCTTCCAGCAGAAGTGGTGGAGGCAGGATCGATTTTAACATTTAAAAGTAAAGTGGATAGGTATATGGACGGGAAGGGAATGGAGGGGTATGATCTGAGTGCAGGTAGATGGGACTAGGGGAAAATAAATGGTCGGCACGGACTGGAAGGGCCGAGAAGGCCTGTTTCCGTGCTGTAATTGTTATATGGTTATATGGTTATATGGTATATAAACAAGAGATTTTTCAGTTTAGCTCCAGAGTTCCCTCTTTCTCTCCTGATCCTCCCATTTGTGTTCCCTTTCCTATTTAGCTCCCTGTACAATTTTCCTCCTCCTCCTTCTTCCATCCATCTATTACCCACACATTTCACCCACTGAATCTCCTCCACCAACTGGCTGCATGTGCTCATCACCTTTCCGTTAAAGGATTCCCTTTATCACCTTCCTTACTGATCAGATTACAGCATGTGTAGCATTGGTGTCTTCACTTCTCTCCCTCCAGCCCAAAGATCCTATAGCGAGCAAGATAGTCCATTTGACGAAAAAGGCATAGTACGGTCATGGGCAGATTCATGAGTAATTTAAGGCTCTATTTCCGTAATGGCTTCCATCTCCGCACCAAAGATCCCATAGGATACTAGTGCGGAGACGGAAGCCGGTTACGGAAACATCCTAAAAAAACATAAAAGCTATTTGGTAAAAATCTTCTCCTCATTTTCAGAATTTGAATTTATTAACCCAAACTGTTCCCCCACAACATTGATTACACTGCGGGTCGGGCCGGGTCCAGTTACCGAAATGGATGAAAAAAAGGGCCACGTTCCGTTCCATTGCGTACTGCACATCAGCCCATTGCATTTAGCAGGAGTGGCCTATCTTGCTCCGCTAGAGGATCTTTGCTCCAGCCTGTCCCCCTCCACCCTCCCCCAATCTGACTCCAACTGCCCTTTTGTTTCTTCTTTGTTTCCACCTATCACCCACCTGCCTTGGGCAAATTGACAGCTTCAAGATTCCCAGTCAACTAATTTACACCTTGAATGTTCAAACCCTCTACATCTCCATCCCACTCCCAAACTGTCTGTGGATACGTTGCTTCTTCTGCCAACAAAAGCTCAACCCACTCATCTCCTCTCTCCTTCACTGGGCAGAACCTGGCCTGGGGTTGGAAAAACTTGCCCTTTAATTCCATTCACTTCCCCCAAATCATCAGAGCCATCATGAAGAGAAAGAGGGAGAGAGAAAATGAGGGGGAGAGAGAAAAAAGAGATGGGGAGGAGAGAATAAACAAATTGGAAATAGTGCAACAGAGAGGGGAAGGAGAAAGACAGATGTAAAGATAATCAGAAATTAGATAGGAAGGTGGGGAAAGAAAATGAGAGAACAACAGAAAATCAGCAGAAAAGGAAGGCAGTAATAAGATATGCCATCATATTCATACTTACCATCAAGATGATTAATCCAAAGAAAGTAGTCCTCAGTAAATAAGCAAGATCCTTGGGCATCTGGTACAAATTGTCAACAGGGATTCATTAATAGCCAACAATTTATTTCACATGAAAAGTGTCTGTAATGACCAGGAACCCACCTTTTTCTCAGGAATATCAGCCTTTAGTGTTCCAGCTTTATAATAAGAGTACATGGCAGAGTCAAAGAAGTACTCGGATAAACAGATGTACACCATGCGATCCTTGCCCTTCAAATCAGGGATACTTACAGTGTTTGGCAGTGTGTCATTTTCATTACTAAGAGGATAGAACATTCCCTGAAAAAAAATAGCAGAAACCTCTCAGGAAAAAGTTCACATAATCCTGGGATTCTAATTAAATAAAAACACAGATTTAAAGTAATTAACAGCACAGTTGAAACCAGATTAAAATCTACTGGCAGTAGGAGTGAAACCAGATTGAAATCCATTGATGGCAGGAATAAAAGGGAGCCTGCCGAAATGTTTCACCTGCTGGAAGGTTTCATTAAGAGACTCCTTGTGAAGCTTGGATGGAGAAGGTCATTGGTGCCACATTTTTTGTCAAATTCTTTTTGCAGCTTTTTTTACTCATAGAGTCTTACAGTGTGGAAACAGACCTTTCATCCCAACTTGCCCACACCGGCCAACATGTCCCATCTACACTAGTCCCACCTACCCGAAATTGGCCCATATATCCCTCTAAACCTGTCCTATCCATGTACCCGTCTAAATATTTCTTAAAGGTCACAATAGTACCTGCCTCAACTACTTCCCCGGGCGCTCATTCCATACACCTACCACCCTTTGCTTGAAAAATTTTCCTCTCAGATGCTTATTAAAGATTTCCCCCATCACCTTAAGCCGATGTCCTCTGCTTTTCGATTCCCCTACTCTGCGCAAGAGACTCTGATCTACATCTACCTGATCTATTCCTCTCATGATTTTATCCACAATGTGGAAGCCTCTTCATGTTGCAGGATTTTCCCTCCCAGCGGCCAGTATTGCTGGCGAGACGGCAGTCAGAAGATAGGCAGCTGGCCAATTGGCAAGCCGTTCTTCTGATTGGAGAGTAACAAATGCCGCCCCATATTTACAAAAGGAGGGAAAGTGAAAACTGAGAATGAGTGGCCTCTTTGCTTGACTCCAGTAGTTGGAAGAATGTTGGAAACGTTATTAAGGGATATAATGTCAGGACTCTTAGAAAATAATAATAATGCGAATGAGCAGAGTCAAGTTGAGTTTTTTGTCAAGTGCACAAGTCCGCTGAGATACAGGAACAAAACAGCAGCAGCATCACAAGCACATGGACTCAGATAACATACCAAAAGATAATATATACATGAATTACACATATCTGTAAATAGTTGAAGACAATGAAAAGGAAAACATCGTCCAAAGAAAAATATGATTGCAAAAATGAACAACTAGAAAAGAAGTCTGTGTTAGGACTAGAGGTGATCTGTAGTGTTCTGTTATATGGGCAGGATTTGTGTTGTGCAGGTCAGTTCACTAACCTAATAGTTGTAGGAAAGTAGTTGCCAATTTGGATTTATGTTTGTAAAATTACATTGGCTAGTTATTGAAGGTCTCATTAAAGCATTATATGCAATGTTCACCTCCATATCAGAAAATGCTAGCTATGGAGGGGGTGCAGCAAAGATTCACCAGACTAGTTCCAGGAATGGTAGGTCTATTATGTAAAGAGAGATAGACTGCCCTCTATTCTGTAGAATGTAAAATAATGGGTGGACATCTCCTCCTGAAAAAGAGAGGAGAGCTTGACATGGTGGGTGCAAAGAGTATGTTTCCCCTCGCAGTGGAATATAGAACGGGGGGTTACAGTTTCTAAATAAGGAAATGTGGAGAAAATGCCCCACTCAAAGGATGGTTATTCATTGGAGTGCTCTACCGTAGAGACTGAGTTCATTCAAAACTGAGATCAGTAGATTATTGGATATTAGAAGAATCAAGGGATGTGTGTTGCTGTGCTCATGCACTTACTGCCCTTGGCTTTCTTGGTGTAAGAAGTCTAAGCTTTTAGAGAAGTCAGAATGGTCTGGTTGATGTTATAGTCATCGGTGGTGGAGGAAATTAATGTTTAGAATGGTGGATTGGACTTTAATGTCATGCATGGCTTGAAGCCTTGATTGTTGTTGTAATTACAGTCACCAGGAAATGGAAATTATTCCAGCAGACTTAAGCGCGAGAGATCATGAAAAGGCTTTAGGGTATCAGAAGATGAGCTATTCAATGCAAGACACCAGCCTGTGGCCTGTTCTTGCAGCTACAATATTTGGCTGGTCCAGTTGAGTTCTCATCAATAGTAACCATCACCACCAACCCTCGTCATTCTCGTGGGATATCGAGGAGAGATAGTTTGACAGTCATGTATTAGAGAAGACACCTTTGTATCAGAAATGTTTCCTGTCATTTGTAGACCCGTGCTTGATGTGTTTTCTAAGTCTGCTGGTGTCAGCATGCATGCATCAACTACCTCATTTGCTGAGGAGCTCAAATGGAATTGAACATTGCGCAATCACCAGTGAATATCCCCATATCTGACATTGCGTTGGAAAGAAGATTATTATTGAATTGGCAGAGGTTGGTTGAGCCTAGGGCATTGCCCCAAGGAACTCCTGAAGTGATGTCCTGAGATAAGGACAAATGGGCCTAAACAACCACAAATATAAGATACGATTGCAACAATGAGAGTGTTTTCCCCTTGCTGCCTCTTAAGTTCAGTTTTACTCCCTCCTTTATGCTGCACTTGGTCAAATGTAACCTTGATTTTGAGAGCAATCTCCTTCCCCTCATCTCTGCAGTTTAGCTGTTTGGTTTATGTTTGGACTAAGGCTGTGGCAAGGTCTGAAGTGGAGCATTCATGATGAAATCCAAGCTGGTTGTTGTAGAGGAGGTCATCAATAAATAGATGTTCATTTATAGGACATTGGATGATGCCTTCAATAACATTGTTGGTGTTTGAAGTAAAATGAGCGGGTGGTAATCAGCTAGAATGGATATGTCCTGCTTTTCGTGAACAGGATATACCTGGCTAATTTTCCACATTGTTAAGTAGAGATCTACTGCAGCAGCATGACTGGAGGCACAGCTAGTTTGGGTGAGCAGATTTTAAATGCCAGTGCTGACCAAGGCAGTGTACAGCCTTTCCTTTAAATACACTTGATATCACACAGGTGAACTGAATTGGCTGGAGACTGGCTTCGGTAACGGTGAGAATCTCAGGAGGAAGGTGAGATTGGTGATTGATTTGACACTTGTGGCTGAACATGGCAGTGAATGCTTCAAGTCTTGCTTCCAACTCTCACACGATGGGCCCCAATGTAGCTAATACTCTCCTACTTACTAAACTCCGTACAGACAGTATCCGTGGTCAGGATCAAACCTGGGTCTCTGACACTGTAAGGCACCAGGTCTACTGCTACTCCACTCTGCTACCCTGTTAGTTGTTTAATTTCCCACTGTGATTACTGACTAAATGCGCTAGGTGGAATTTAAATTCAATTGTTAGTTGTGGGAACACTTAGCTCTGTCTGTTGCATGCTGTTTACCGTGAGTATGGTTCTGTGTTTATTACACTGGCATTTCATCGTCTTTGGATTACCTGGTGTCCTTCTGCAGTCTGACTTGACATGTGTGAGTGATATATAGCATGTCATGGAGGTTACCAGATTAGTAATCCAAAAAACTCAACTAACAATCTGGAGTCCTGAGATCTAATCCCATTATAACAATTATGCCATTTAATTTCAGTTAATAATCTGGAATTTAAAAATAGTAATGCAGTCCAAAAATAAAAACAGGATTGTCATAGAAATCCATCTGGTTCACTCATGGTTTTTTGTGGAGGATGTCTGTTGTCCTTGCCTGCTCTGGATGATTTGTATTCCAGGCCCACCCCATGTGGTTGACTCTTAAAACCATTTGAAGTAGCCCGTTAAGACACTGAGTTGTACCATTAGAACTGGAGCTGCTATTTGGAACACCAAGCTAAAGTGATGGTGAGTCCATCAGCAATAATGTTGTGGCTCTGAAGAAGCTCTGAATACATTGCAAGGCAAAAGAGACCTGCAAGGGTAGGCTAGGGTGACTGACAAAAGGTACCATACATAGCCTGTGAGACAGCAGACTGGTATGTCTAATCAGAGACAGAGAGGAGAATATATTTCCACAATTTTCCTGCAGGATACAAAATGGCAACCTCTTGAAGCAGGGCCACACATTTAAAACAGATGTCTTTTATGAATGCCACATCACATTGAGCAGTTGGTCACGGTCACATTGCTGGTCCAAGCCCGAATTGAAGATGAGTTCAGGTGACCACATCAAAATTTACTGCAAAGAAATTGATGACAAGGATGAAGCACCTAGCACATGTTGTAGATTAGAAAAGCTTTTGGGTGAGAGGGGTACAGTTTAAATGAGATATGCGGGGCAATTATTTTTACTCAGAGGGTGATGAGTGCCTGAATTGGCTGCTGGGGTTGGTGGTTGAGGCCGATGATAGTGGCATTTAAGAGACTTTTGGATAGGCATATGGATGTGCAGGGAATGGAAGCATATTGATTATGTATTGGTAGATATGAAATGGCCTCGGCATCATGTTCAACCTTGACATCATGGGCTGAAGGGCCTGTTCTCGTGCTACACTGTTCCACATTCTATGTAAAACTGGATTTGGCACATGCAAACATCCATCTAAATCGAATAAATAATAACATTAACCAGGTGAGCCAACACTGTGGTACAATCAATACGCATATTCGTACATCAAACTCGCACAAAATGGTAAATCGTTCCCTAAACTCTTCCAGTTCACTGTCAATTAAATCATATTTTATTTCTGTTCTGATTCCTATGTAAATTAAAGGAGAAAACCTTTAAGGGGCTGTCCCATTGGACGAGTTCATTCAAGAGCTCTCCCGAGTTTAAAAAATAATCAAACTCGTGGTAAGCACGTAGAATGTACGTAGCGAGTATGTTGGAGCTCAGGACGTCTCTTAGCGGCAACGGCAGGTACTCGGGAAACGCCGTAACCTCGGGGAGACTCGTGAAGATTTTTCAACATGTTGAAAAATGTCCACGAGAGTCCCGAGTACCTACGAGCGGCTATTACCGTAATTCTCCGAGTTCGAATTATGGGAAACTCGGGAGAACTCTTGAATTCGCTCGTACAGTGGGACAGCCACATTACATTCTCGCAGAGGCAGTGAAGTGATTATACAGGCATGAGTGCAATTAAAATAAAACAAATGTGCTTATGTAATTTATTTTGGCTTTAAGTGGAAGCGTTTCATCAACAAAAATAACTCCATTATGAGGCTTGAAAACCTGAGAGTATTTGAACTGTTGCACTCATGGGAATGGTGCAATCTTGTGCATCTTTTCAAGTGGATTTGTCAATGGTATTTGTTGCTCCTTCAACATTTATTATCTGAAGTAAAGGGCAATTGAGTGGTTTTGATTTGGAAGATAAAATTAGGCAGTGAAGCTAATTTATAATGACACCAGCCAGGAATTAAGGCTAGTGGATGATGTTACGAGCTATACCATGGAGCAGTTATCTAACTTGAAAAGGATGACGACCATGAAAATGCATAACCCATTGAATTGTTCTACCATTCATTAAGAGCAGGGCATCCATTTGTCCCCACTGCCCCTTTTCTGCCTTTGGATTCTTTAAAATAAAAACTTCTCTGATTTCCATGTAGAATGTTAGAATGTACTCAGGGACTGAGCTTCCACGCCCCTCTTCAGTAGAGAATTGTACTTTCACCACCCAAGGAGGGGTAGGAATCTCTTCCCATCTCTGTCCTGAGAGACTAATCCCTTACTTTGAGATTGTGACTGCTCGTTCCAGACACACCTTTACTATCTTTGCTTTCCCTCCCTCCCAAGCAGCAGAACACACCTAGGTCACCCTCCGTCTCAACAATGTTTCCAGCTGGGTCATGAACAAACACCCAATCTCAGAGTAGGGCCAGGTGGGGGAATTGCAAGGTTCAAAGAGGTACCCTCGTCCCAATCTTCAATGCAGTCCTGGCCTTGCCTTTCCCCAAAGGCGAGTCCCTCTGGAAAGGTCTGGTAATCTCGATGAAGGCATGTACTGGTCAGCAGGGAGAAAACTGTCATTATTTCTCACAGTGTCTGTACCTGCTTGTGGTCCTTACCTTGAAATCCATGTCCATCCACTCAGATTTAACATCGGGGTCACTGAGGAGGGAATAATCGATCCCTACGTCCTCATCCACTGCTGTTCGCACTTTGTGAGGGAGGGCACAGAATTCCACAGAGGCGCACCAATACGTCAATATAGTGATCATTGAAAAACATAATCAATTGTTGAACTGCAAAAGACTTTCAATCCTATAGCCTAGATCAACATCACTCAGACTTTAGAAAATCATAAACTCGCCATCAGTGTTATTACAGTCGTGTAACTAGTAGATCTGTCGTACAGCTCCAGCAACCCAAATTCAATCCTGCCCTCCAGTGCTGCCCATGTGAAGTTTGCAAATATTCCCTGTGGGTCTCCTCTGAGTGCTCCGGTTTCCTGTCCAAATATTGTTATAGTACCAGCCTGTACCAGAGTATAGTACCAGAGTCTGAAGGAGGGTTTTGGCCCGAAACGTTGCCCATTTCCTTCGCTCCATAGATGCTGCTGCACCCGCTGACTATCTCCAGCATTTTTGTGTACCTTCGATTTTCCATCATCTGCAGTTCTTAAATACCAGCCTCAACTACCCACCCTGGCAGCTCATTCGATATACCTTCTCCATTAACCATTCTTCAGCCTCCTTGCCCAACTGATCACGATCTCTTTTTTTGTAAACCTGCATCTGCAGTTCCTTGTGTCTCCAGATTAGAATTAAAATCGGGAACGAGAGATTTGCAGATACTGTGCGTCTAGACTGACTGGTCTAAAAAGCCGACAGCTGGCAGTGAAGCAGTCTGCAACCTGAAATCTTGTGGAAGCTTGCTGTGCATACATAGGCTGACACTTTTCCTCCTCTTACTTAAGTGAACAATATAATTAGTCAAAAATAGTGGAGGTTAAACTGGAGGTATAATTCAAATTTTAGTTTAGTTTCGGAAACTGGCCCTTCGGACCACCGAGTCCGCACCGACCAGCAATCCCCACACACTAACACTATCCTAGGGACAATTTTACATTTATACCAATTAAGCTACAAACCTGTATGTCTTTGGAGAGTGGGAGGAAACCCAAGATCTCGGAGAAAACCCACGCAGGCCACGTGGAGGACGTACAAACTCCGTGCAGGCAGACACCTGTAGTCAGGATCAAACTCGCATCTCTGCCGTTGTAAGGCAGTAGCACTACCGCTACGCATTCGTGCCACCCTGCCTTGCCACAGTGCCGCTGTGGGATGCCATTTGTCATTGAGAGCAGGAAATCCACTGTTGGATTTCTGGAATGAAGAGATTCACCTAGCTCTGATCAGTGCTTGAGCACTAAGATGGGGTCAACCTGCTGCTGTGGGTGGATGTATTAGAGTCATAGAGAGGGTGGTATCAATATCTGTGTTGGAATACCTTGTCTCAGGGAGTTAGGACAGACACCCATTGACTCTGCTTTTCCCATTTCCTTTAGCTTCCTTGGTCAATTCCCTGCAATTCTCATGCACAGCAATGAATATCAATTCCCAGTGACAACCAGTACACATTCTTTAAGTGGAGGGGACACAGTTTCATAGTTAACATGACTTGTTTCAAGATCTTTCCCAACTGATCGAAACAGAAACATGAACCAATGCATCATAGCTTGGCCAGATTTGTCTCCCATTGGAACTCTGGGACAGGTGATTGTAGCCAGGAAAGCGCACCTCAGGAGTGGCTGCAAGGGTGCTAAGCACTTTATCACAGAAACACGGCACTCTCCTTGTAAATGCAGCTACATGGTCTACAATCAGGAGCCACACGTTTATCAAGGCACTTTGCATTCACCGGAAGTATCCTGTCTCTGAATTCCCCACCACTCCCAACTTTCACCAAATTTACCCAATGCGTTTGATGGTTGACGGTTTTCAATCCAAGGGTCAGCCCAGATGAGGTGGTGAGAATACTAAAAAACCTCCACAATAAAATGATACCTGCCCTTATCCAGTTCAGCTCCCACTCTTAGCGAAGGGTGGAAACACAACAACAGTGTACAGTATGAAACTGTCCACTGCATGGACATATACTGACCTGGTACAGTCTCCAGCAGCGAGTTCAGCAGCACCAGCCCCGAGTGCTGTAAGGCTGGGCAAATCTACAAAAGTGGAGACAGGGAATTATTGAGACAGAAAAGACAATGTTGCCCCTCAATTATTTTCAAAAAGTTCAAGGTAACTTCACAGGAATCCAGTGTCCATAGTGCAATATCTCAGAATGCTTTCAATCGATGTTTGCTGAGAGCACCCACTTGGGGTTAGAATATTAGAATATTCAGCACATGTTTCGGTGCCTGCTGATCACTCTGGTGACGTTGACTGTGTTGTCTTTTATTCAATTATGTTTAAGTAATTTCACCCGTGTATCATCATTTGTGTTACCCATACAGATCCCTATTTAACTGCTGATGTTTGTCTCAGTTTTGGATTTTTTTCCCCATGCAGAGCCTTGTACTCTTGTTGTTCAGGGCTTTTTCATGCTGAACCTTATACTCTTAGTCATGGAGTCATAGAGTGATACAGTATGGAAAAAGGCCATTCGGCCCAACTTGCCCACACTGGCCAACATTTTCCAGCTACATTGGTCCCACCTGCCAGCATTTTGTCCATATCCCTACAAACCTGTCCTATCCATGTGCCTGTCCAACTGTTTCTTAAATGTTGGGATAGTCCTTGCCTCAACTACTTCCTCTGGCAGCTTGTTCCATACACCCACCACACTTTGTGTGAAAATATTACCCCTCAGATGAAATCTTTTCCCATCACCTTAAACCTATGTCCTCTGGTCCTCAATTCACCTACTCTAGGCAAGAGACTCTCTGCATTCTTGTTTATCAGAGTTCTGGTAAAAGCCTTCTTGAGTTTAACTTACTCCTGGCTCCTGTGTCTTCCCTGCGCTTGGGCCTCGTCTCTCGTCTCATCTCTCGTCATTGTTACACCAGGATAACTCCACACACTTGACAATCTATATTCAGAGAATTACCAAACCCTCATACTGACATTGCTTGTCATGTGTGATAATCTTAGATCATGAGGTCACGTCTTCAAGGAACAGCCTTGTTCCTTCAATACAACCAGCTCAGCATTGCAACAAGAAGCTAATGTATTACCAGGGCGTGCTTTGAGCTGGGATAGAATATTTGCAGGTGAACATTGTTCACACCTCACGCATACTTTTTCTTTTCCAGGAGGTGAACTCTGAGCCATAGTTAACTGCCCAGAGCAGCTACAGCAGTCACCTGCATTAATGTAGAAGATGATGCCACTGCCTGCTACGATCAAATAGTCAGTCCTCACAGAATACCTGGTCACAAATTGGTACCCAGAGAAAAATATTTAATTAGAAGGGCACATTTTTTGACGGAAGAGACTAGATCATGGTTGACTGGAAGAGTATGGAGTGGAGTTACGATCAGCTCCACTTGAGTCGAGTCAGTGGTGTCCCGGGTTGAAATGAGTGCCTCGAGGGGAAATATTAGGACAAGGTTCTTGGCTTTGTACTCTACCATGCCCTGAGTCAAGACCAGCCATCAGATTAGTGGGGACGCAGGGGATTCCAAGTACGTATTCCTGCAAAATTGCTGTAGAGCCAGGAAATATTCACCTCCACATGGAATGATTTGCAATGGAAATAACACAGAATCTTGGTGCCTGATGGAGTAGTTGTCTACTCAACTGCAGCCCAATCTCAATGCTCTGAACACTGAAGAAATTAAATGTAAATCAGTAGAAAATTGCACAGTTGAACATTACCCCATCCACCACCCTTAACATTTGTTCTCTCCACCACTAGTGCACCATGGCTGCTGTATGTACCACCTACATAATCCATTTATGCACCAATGCTATTCCAATAGCAGTTCCCAAATCCATGAAGACCACCATCAAGAGAGACAGTGAGCCCCGTGGAACACTATCAAACAGAGGCTTTGCTTCAAGTGATAGACCAAACTGATCAGGAAATAAATTATTCATTTGTAGAGGCGCCTGCTGGTGCCTTGGGGTGGTCGAACCCTCGGATTGGCTACCCCAGTCACGTTGGTGGGGGGAGGAGGTTTTGCGCGCTTGTGATCGAGCCCATTCAGTCGGAGCACTACCCTTGTGGCAGCAACATCGTTAATTTAGCCGTCTCACAGACTCGCGTTGTTCTTTGTTTAACCGTTTGCAATAAAGCTCGTTAAATTAACTCACGGTCTCGACTCCGCTAAATACTTGGTCTAAACCCTGGCAACTGTTTCTGTGGGATACTTTCATTAGATGGACTGCAGTGTTCAAAAAGACAGCTCATCATCAGTCACTTAAGAATGGATAATGTATTTAGTTCCTGAAAAATGAATAAAAACGATTGCAAATGTATATAGAATGAGAATTACCTGCCGGTTTATTAGGAAGCGCAAGCCGGTTGTGAGAATTGTTGAGAATATTTCATAAAAGCCCCTGTAAAAAAAGTAGCATAAACTTAGGAAATCACCTAGAACATTAGAGAGGAGCTAATGTTTGCGGAGAAGCACCATGCACATGTAATCAATATTTGGCATCAACCAGCAAGAAGATTGTATTTGGAATTAAAACCAGACCTAAGGCTGAGCCCAAGCATCCACACATCCTGCAGTGGTAGCAGCCCTAAGATGCAGAGACACAAGGATTTCTTCACATAGTCATAAAGTCATACAACATGGAAATAGGCCCTACAGTCTAACTTGTACCCCATAAATTTCCTGTTGGATTCCTTGGGGACTTATAGTGACGTTTCTGTTCATCACCAGATTGGATTGAATGGCACTATTTTCTTGTTAGCAAATTGCAACTGAATTTTATCAATGGAAGTGGTAAATTGTGAAAATGCTGTGAAATTGCATAGCTTGTGGAATGTGGCCAGGCACTTTGGCCATTGTATAAGTGAACACTTGTACACCATTTCACAAGTAGAGTAACTGTCCCCTTTCCCCAGAGTAATGTTTGTTTGGGACTTTTACAGTTAACATTTGGGCATAATTTTCTGCTTTAGATACACAATTGGGAGATGCTGTCAGAAAAATTGGGAAAGTTATCTTTCCATGGGTATGAACTTTGTGTGATTTCCCTAATGCAGCAAAGTGAGAAGTGGCATATAGATTAGTAACAGCAGACAATGTGGTGAGTGTCGTGGATGTTTCCATTTGTCATTTTATTGCATCTGTGTAATGAGACTGTTGCACCCATTATGAAACCTATTCTTAGGCACACCATGCTTCATAATAAAATAAATCTTTACCGAAAGTTCCCATTAAAATTTGCTTTCATTTTGGCAATGGAGGCTTTGCAGGACACCTTGTTTATCATCATCTGCCCAGATGCACCCTTGGACAGATGGAGTACAGTCCAGATGTTGACTCCTTCAGCAGAGGCATTAATCTGGCCAGAGTCCTTCCTGAAAAATAAATAAATGTCTCAGTAGTGGCAGATCAAACTCAAATCATGTACTGTATCCTATCATGCCCCCCTGGTTACAGCCCTTCACCAACTCAGCACCTGAAAACCCTGCCCCTACCCAATCCTGTTGGCCTTTATCAGACCCGTGACCAATTTCCTGGTCTCCGCTCGATCCTTGACTAGTCTTAACTCTTATCCTACATTGACGCCAACACCTCACTGACATATTACTCATAAGGTCATAAGTGTTAGGTGCAGAATTAGGCCATTCTGTTCATCGTCTACTCCTTCATTCAATCATGTCTGATCTATCTCTCCATCCTAACCCCATTCTCCTGCCTTCTCCCCATTACCCCTGATAGCCATACTAATCAAATCTATCTATCCCTGCCTTAAAAATATCCATTGATGTACCTTTCACAGCCTTCTGTGGCAAAGAATTCCACCGATTCACCTCCTTCCTAAAGGAATGTCCTTTAATTCTGATGCTATGATTTCTAGTCCTAGACTCGCTCACTAGTGGAAACATCCTCCACATTCACTCTATCCAAGCCTTTTACTATTGGCATCTTTCAATGATGTCCCCCCCCTCATTCGTCTGAACTCTAGTGGGTACAGGCCCAGTGCTGACAAACGCTCATCATAGGTTAACCCACTCATTCCTGTGATCATTATTGTAAACCTTCTCTGGGTCCTCTCCAGAGCCAGCACATCCTTCCTCAGATAAAGGTGCCCAAAATTGCTCACAATATTCCAAATGCGGCCTTACCTGTGCCTTATGGAGCCTCAACATTACATCCCTGTTTTTTTGTATTCTAGCCCTTTTGATATAAATGCTAGCATTGCGTTTGCCTTCTTTACTACCGATTCGACTTTCAGATTAACTTTTTGGGAATCCTGCACCAACACTCCCAAGTCCCTTTGCACCTCGGATTTCTGGATTCTCTCCCCATTTAGAAAATAGTCTACTCTTTTATTGCTATCCATCATTATCCAAATTCTCAATATCCCCAACCCTTAAAAAAGTTGAACCTAGTAACCCACAAAAGCCCTTGTTGATGCCTCTAATCCTATGCTACACTACAATCCCATGTTACCTCATTCTATTCCCAGTATATTGGTTGTTGAAAGATTACTTGCCTCCTCCCCCACCTACCCATCCACGTGACCACGGATAATACCATAACCAGTCCTCCACTTACTTGACTTTGGTCACACTGCTAATCCCCACCACCCTACTCTCAAACACTGATCACACCACATCCCATGGCTATCACATCCACGGCACCACAGGTCATACAACCCCCCCTCCCCCAACACCCTATCCCCACCATCATCACACCCTCTGCAGCCCCAGTAATAACGTCTACCTCATTGACCACAGATACAACTAAATGAGCTCCATTAGCAACCCAGATTTCAAACCTCAATATTATTCATTAGAAAGTGTGAAATCAAACCGTCTGTGCATTACACGATTTCACAAGCAAGAACATGACAATCTCAAGATGAGAGGCAGTTTCAAGGATAAACATGTGAGCTGCCAGATGTGCCAGCACTGACGAACTGTTGGTCTACCACTTACTGTTGGTCAACTACCAACTGCTCATCAGGACTGTGTTTGCTTCTTATTCAGGAGCATTTGTGGGTGTTGAATGGGAGCCCTATCCACTAAAGGAGAGCAGTTTATGATGCCTGCACGTTGAGAAAACTTTGCAATGTAAGACATTTGACAAGGTTTCAGATGGGAGGCTGGACCAGAACACTAAGGCATGTAGGTTCCGAGGCAAACTGGCAAATTGAATCCAAAATTGGCTTGGTGAAAGGAGGTGGAGAGTAGAGTGCTGGGATCATTGCTGGGATCAAATCAGAATTTAATCCCGACAAGTGTGAGATGATGCATTTTGGGAAGTCAAATATGGGTAGGACATATACAATAAATAGCAGGATGTCACAGAATGTTGATGAACAGAGAGACTTAGAGATCCAAATCTAACTTTCCCTGAAAGTGGTAACACAGGTGGACAGTGTAGTGAAGATGGTATATGTCAGACTAAAGTAGGGTCCCGACCCGAAACATCACCTATCTATGTTTCATTTCGGAGTCACGTGAGTGACTTCGTGAAGAGCCCGCCGGCGCGCATGCTCGACATATCGTCGTACCGCGTTGCTGCGATGGTTGGCGGTGGAGCGCGCTCCTCGCCAGCCCTTCATAAGGGGCCACGGAGGTGAGTATTCTACCTTTAGTTGGTGGTCCTTGTTGTTGGTTATGTCTTGCAGCAAGGACATGGATGGGAGTTCCAAGGGCCGGAGGACGTCAGGACGAGTTCGCCGGTCAACAGTTCCGGGGCCTTTACCATCGGCAGTGCCTGCAACGCAGGCCGGGACTCAGGCGGAGATGTGGGTAAGCCCTGTGGTTACAGGTCCAGATCCGCCAGCACACCACAGCTCGGAGGAGTTCGACGAGGAGGAGTGTGGTGTGCCGCCAGAGCAGGGGGACCCTGCCATGGCAGTCAGGTCGTCAGCGGGCTCGCTGGCGACCTCGAGCAGGGTGCGTGCGGCTGCACGGCCTGTTCCACTCAGCCCTCCGAGTAGGGGAAGGGCAGGAGCCCAGAAGCCTAACCCTACCAGGGCTAAGGCATTGCCTGACACGGAGGAGCGGTCAGGTTCCAGGGCGAGACCCGGGGCGGCTGTGAGGTCCAGCCGGCACACCCCGACTCTCGACGCCGGGACGGGTCGGTTGAGTCGGGTCTCGTCACGGTCGCCGAGCCCCCCATGGATGGGTGGGCGAGACCATGCGTCGGCAAGGTCCACGATGTGGGCAGCCGGCAAGCCTGCGCGGGCTTCAGGCAGCCATGCTTCGGCTGGTGCCGACACCATGCCGCAAGTGCCCTTAGTGGCAGCGGCTTCAGCTCCCGCTAAACGGAGGCGGTTGAACACGCCCGCGCGGGAATCGCGCAGTTTCGCCTCGGCGGCTGTTAGCGACAACTACCGGCACCGGCAGGGACTCGATAAGGTGCGGGCCGATGATAGGAGCCCGGTTTTCTGTTCAGAGCCGGAGGACTCCGACCACCTGAGTGTTCAGGGTGAAGGGCGTATTGACCGTATGGAGCGGCTGCTGGAGCTCCTGCTTCAAAGTCAACAACAGCAGGGCAGCAACAGGCACAGGGCGTCGTCACCAGCCTCTACCATCAGCCTGGAGCAGCAGGAGGAGGAGGTTTTGGTGGATCCCATACCATCTCCGTTGGAGGTGCCAGCGGAGGATCTTCTGGATGTGGCGACCAAATTTGCGGCCCCACATTCATCTGGACTTCCTTTAAACGCAAAGCTGGCAGCCACTGTGGACTTTCTTAACAACCAGCAACTACAGGAAGAAGTCCTCATTCAGGCAATGAGCCGTCACAAGGCTCCATCCAATTGCAACTCCCTCAACGTGCCTGTGGTCAATACGCCGATATGGGGCAACATCAGTGCGGCTATCCGTCAACAAGAGGTAAAATTGCAGCGGATCCTGAAGCTGCTCACGGCCGGTATTACCGCCTTTGCGCGGTCGGTGGACGGGGACGAACTGAATTTGGACCAGGAAGATGCTCTGGCCCTCCTGTGCGCGACCCAGCACGAAATCAACGGGTTTCGCAAAACCAGCATCCGCCCAGCGCTCAATCCGAAGTTTGCAGGATTGTGCAAACCACCGCCGCCGCCCCCGCCCCGTCAGCTCTTTGGGGAGGACCTCTCGAAGAGAGTCAAAGAGCTTGACGAACAAGCCAAAACGGTGGGGATCATGCGCTCTCAGAGTGCCCCCGCACCGTCAGGCTCAAAGTCTCCATACATTCGATCACGAGGGTCTGCTAGTACCTCGATGAGGACCCACCCTCAAGCTCCACAACGACAGCAACATCAGACCCAGCACCAGGGGTCTTTTTTAGGACAGGGTCGGCAGAGACCCTGGTGGAAAACGAAGACACCGCGCCCTCAAGCCAACCCAGCACCTCCACGTCCACCCACGCGTGTCAAGGACCGCCGGTAACCACGGAGGTGAGGGGGTCTGGTTCTCTCTTTTCTCTTTGTTTAACTTCACATGTTGGTGGTCGCCTTCGGTTGTTTTGGGTGCATGGGGTAATTTTACTGGTGACGAGTATGTGTTGCAGAATATTCAGGGGTATAAAATTGAGTTTATTAATGGCGACATTCCTCCATCCCAGCACATGCCTGCTCGAACGTTTAAATTATCTGCTGCAGAACAGGCAGCAGGCTACAAGGAACTTTTAAGTCTTGAGCAGAAGGGAGTGATTGAGAGAGCGGTGCATGAGCCAGTTGAATTTGTTTCGAATATATTCACCAGACCTAAGAAGGATGGAGGTTGTCGTGTCATTATTGATCTAACCCGTTTGAATACTTTTGTAACATATACTCATTTTAAAATGGATACGTTTGAAACAGCCAAATCATTGATTTCTCATGGTTGCTTTATGGCATGCATCGATTTGAAAGACGCATATTATTCAGTATCCATCCAGAAATACGACAGAAGGTTTTTGAAATTCATCTGGATGGGGCAACTCTGGCAGTACAAGGCTTTGCCTAATGGGCTCACCACAGCCCCTAGATTGTTCACTAAATTAGTGAAACCAATTATGGCTTATTTGAGACAACGACACCATATAGTTATGGCCTACTTAGATGATATCTTAATTGTGGGCCACACCCTGGAATTGGCTGAACAGGGTGTTGCAGCTGCTGTCAATATATTTCAACAATTAGGGTTTATTGTCCATCCAGAGAAATCAAAGTTCTGCCCTGCCCAGGTGATTAATTACCTAGGGTTCACGGTGAACTCTATGAGCATGAGGGTTACCATTCCAATTAACAAGATTGAGGAGGTTACCCAGGTGTGTCAAGATTTAATCCGCACCAATATACCATCGATTCGGCATTCAGCTACAATAATTGGGAAGCTTGTAGCTTTGTTTCCGGCAGCGCGATATGGACCTTTGCAATATCAGAATTTGCAAAGAGCTAAAATTGCTGCGTTAAAACAGAACGCTGGTCATTATGATCGGTCCATGCAGCTGCCGCCCGAAGCGATAAATGAGTTGCAATGGTGGGTGTGTCACATTAGCAGCTCATTCAAGCCTATCAGGGAGGCTAATCCGGTGGTATATTTGCAGACTGATGCAAGCTCCAATGGCTGGGGAGCCACGGATAATTGCTCTAGTTGTGGGGGCAGATGGGACACCCTTGAATCAACGATGTTGTTGACTCAAGGGATTAACTATTTGGAGTTGCTGGCAGCATTCCACGGACTTCGTGCGTATTGTTCCAAGCTTGTTGGAGCACATGTCCGTCTCCAAATAGACAACACCACAGCAGTGGCATACTTAAACCATATGGGTGGTACCAGGTCAGTTTCGTGTGACAAATTGGCTAACTCAATTTGGCTCTGGTGTGTTCAAAGAGACATTTGGATTTCAGCTACCTATTTGCCAGGTGAGCTTAATACTGTGGCGGACACCAGGTCATGCAAATTTAATGACAATATTGAATGGATGTTGCATCCTGGTTTTTTTCTAAAGTCACAGCCAAATTTGGTAAACCGGACATTGACCTTTTTGCGTCACGGTTGAACCATCAGGTACCAACCTACGTTTCATGGGAACCAGTTCCGGGGGCAATAGCGCTAGATGCATTCTCGCTGGACTGGGGGAATTGGTTTTTCTATGCCTTCCCCCCGTTTCAGTCGGGTATTGCGAAAGATTCAGGCAGATGCTGCCAAGGGCATCCTTATTATACCCGACTGGCCCACACAGCCTTGGTATCCGGTGGTCTTTGACATGCTCAACGAACCTTGGGTCCTTTTGAAGGGTTGCCCACAATTGGTTACTCACCCTGTCTCAGGGGAGCCACATCCCTGCCATGGCTATTTAAATTTGTTGGCTTGCAGGTTCTGAACAGGCCGTTAGTCCAATACGGCCTCTCGGCTCGGACCATGGATACCATCGGGGCGTCGTGTCGAGAGTCCACAAGGCGAAGATACCGCTCGCATATTAAGAAGTGGGAAGCCTACTGCAGCCGCTCTCGCATCACGTACGATGACGTGACAATAACCGACGTCCTGGAATTCCTCGCGGGGTTGCACCATGATGAACACTTAAGTTACAGTGCCATCAACAGCGCCAGAAGTGCGCTATCATTCTACCTCAAGATTGGGGTAGGATCCAACAGGCTAGTGTCCAGACTCATGCGGGGTATATTCAATATGAATCCGCCTACACCACGCTATAATATCACCTGGGATGTCAGGGACGTATTAACCCTGCTCAGGACGTGGTCTCCCATGGAAGGGCTCCAACTGGACCAACTCACCATGAAGCTGGTGATGTTACTAGCGCTGACTTCAGCTCAGAGGGTACAGACACTACACAAACTTCGTGTCGACAGAATGACTTCTACCCCTACAGAAGTAGTCTTTTTCATTGACGAGCTACTAAAGCAGCATAGACCTGGGTGCACAGGGCTGCAGCTGAAGTTCCCGGCATATCCCGCAGATGCTAGGCTATGTTTAGCCTCACATATCCGCCACTATGTCAAGGTGACGGCACGCATCAGAGGAATGGAGAGATACCTGCTTGTCACTCATAAGAGACCTCATCATCGAGTGACAGTCCAGACGATATCCAGGTGGCTTTGAGTCGTCTTGGGTAAGTCAGGTATCGACACTAATGTGTTCAAGTCTCATTCCACCAGGGCTGCATCGACGTCAGCGGCGAGGGTCATGGAGGTGTCCATGGACCAAATTCTCGCCACAGCAGGATGGGCTAATGAAGCTGTGTTCCAGCGTTTTTATAACAAGCCTGTTGCTGCTCCTCTACAGTTCGCAGAAGCCGTGCTGAATGCAGGTTCAGAACGTGGAGATGTCCCCGCATGAGGGGTTTTGATTTGTTATTAATAAATATGCTCTTGTTTTGCAGTATGAACTATTGAGCAAGTTTGTTCCTCCCATCCATCCCTGGTAGTGGTGTGTCATCATGGACATGGTCCAGGGCGTGTGATCACAGAAGCTTTGAAGTCTTCACGAAGTCACTCACGTGATTCCGAAATTAAATAGTAAGATTGAACGAGAACTTACCAGTTCGAAGGTTGATCTTTATTTTGTGAGGAGTCGAAGTGAGGGATTTCGTGCCCTCCTCGCCCAACCCTCAGTCACCTTCATCTGGTAATCTTAGTCACTTCAATCTTACTATGCGAAGTCATTTCTATTGTTGGTTTCTGTGATTCCA
Source organism: Raja brachyura (assembly GCA_963514005.1). Next base: position 36,107,604 of record OY740802.1, on the reverse strand, counting down.
CGCCGCTACTTTGAAGTATGTCGAGCATGCGCGCCGGCGGGCTCTTCACGAAATCCCTCACTTCGACTCCTCACAAAATAAAGATCAACCTTCGAACTGGTAAGTTCTCGTTCAATCTTACTATTCTCCAGAGATGCTGCCTGACCTGCTAAGTCACTCAAGCACTTCCTGTCCTTTTTTTTAAATGGCATATGGCATGTTTTGCTTTCATAGTTTGTAAGCATAGGATGTAAGATTTTGTTGCACAGCCAGAGGAGGTAGAAGGATCAGATGCAATCACCTCGTTATACATGTAAGAGATATTCAGACATAAATAGACAAGGCATGGGAAGATATGATCCTATTGTGGGCAAATCAAATTAAGTGTAAATGAGCCGAGTGTCAATGAAATTCCAGGCAGTATTCACATTTATCCACCTGGGGGGACTTTAAACTCACTTTTCGTATAATGTGTAGCAGGGACAGTTTTTGTGGTGAACAACTATGATAAACTCCAGCATGGCCTGATGGGGATAAATGTCCATTTATCTACTGTACATTCAACGTAAAGTGAGTTTAAATCCCCCCCAGGTGGATATATGTGATACCTGCCAGGAACTTCAGTGACGCTGGGGTCTCAAAACCTAGCCAATGATGCAAGCGGGTGAAGCACAGGTGCTGGGATATGTAACACAGCGTGACAGCACAGATCATAACCATAACCATATAACAATTACAGCACGGAAACAGGCCTTCTCGGCCCTTCCAGTCCGTGCCGACCATTTATTTTTCCCCTAGTCCCATCTACCTGCACTCAGACCATACCCCTCAATTCCCTTCCCGTCCATATACCTATCCAATTTACTTTTAAATGTTACAATCGATCCTGCCTCCACCACTTCTGCTGGAAGATCATTCCACATAGCCACCACTCTCTGAGTAAAGAAGTTCCCCCTCATGTTACCCCTAAACCTCTGTCCCTTAATTCTCATGTCACGCCCTCTTGTTTGAATCTTCCCTACCCTCAATGGGAAAAGCTTATCCACGTCAACTCTGTCTATCCCTTTCATCATTTTAAAGACATCAATCAAGTCCCCCCCTTAACCTTCTGCGCTCCAAAGAATAAAGACCCAACTTGTTCAACCTTTCTCTGTAACTTAGTTGCTGGAACCCAGGCAACATTCTAGTAAATTTCCTCTGTACTCTCTCTATTTTGATGACATCCTTCCTATAATTAGGCGACCAAAATTCTGATCATGCAGGACACAGCAGGAATAAAAGGCACTCACATCAGCCAGTACATCATGTCCCTCTGGAAGGTGATGCTGATGGATGAGTTAATTGTTTCAAAGAGTAGACCAGCGTCATTTTGGAAACCAAGGGTGGCACCAGATAAATCCAGTTCAGTGATATTCACCCTGTTGGATATCAAAAGTACAGATCTCAGTGTTCCTGGTCAACAAGCAAGCAGCAGCAGCAAGGTCCAAGAAGACACTTACCCTTTAATGGAATAATGGAATGGACCCTGTTTCCCAGATAAATCCGAAATTGAGATATTTTCGAGTTCTTCAGCAACAAATTTCAATCCTTCATGCTGAACTATAAAAAACAAAAGAATATTCAGACTTGGTTTTGTGCAGCACGGCTTGAATTTCCAATAATATCGGTCCTGACTTGTGTTCAAATTTGTATCAATTGCCATTTCTAGGAATAGAGTCAGCTCACCGTGCCATTCACTATATATACTATATATATTAAATGTGGGTTTGTGTATATATATTTTTGCATGCATGTGATTGTATAATGTGTGTGTGTGAGATGTGATTGTGCACATGAATGCACAGAAGTGTGAAATATGTATATATGTGTTTTGTGACAATGTGGCAATGTACATATGTGTGTGAGTGCATGAGTGATGTGATTGTACGTGTGTGAAAGTGTGCACACCTATTGGAGTTGTGTGTGCAAGTCCTCTGCAGGTTACAACAGGTTACCCCATTTCTGAGAACTATTTATAACCAGAACAGTTCACGTCAAAAATATTGTGGACTGCCCATACACTTAAATAAAAACAGAAGCCATCCAAGGGCAACGTGCAGTTGAACCAGGAGATTCAATTTAACCATTCACATATTGCCACAAACGGAGTTCCCACATGACAGAACATGTCCCCCACCTCACAATAGCTGTAAAATCCATCATGCCAGTCTCCCAAACACTGGGTCGGATGTACGGGCGTTTGTAACCTGGGAAGGACCCAGATATGAAAATAATGAACTTGCATTTGTGAATCTCCATTCATGGCCTCAAGGTACCCAAACATTTCCAACCAGCACACTTCTCAGTGATGTTGGTTCACAGCGAATGATAGGGACCTGGGGAGAGCTATAGAACAGAGGGACTTGGGGTTGCAGGTACTTAATTCCCAGGATGGCATCGCAGGTGGACAGAGTGGTGAAGAAGACTTTTGGCATGCTGTGCCTCATCAATAAGGGCATTGAGTACTGAAGTTTGGACATTATATTGCAGTTGTACAGAATCGTTATGATCCACTCTTGGTGTACTGTGTTCAACTTGGTTACCCTGCTATTGGAAAGATGCAATTAGGCCAGAAAGAGTTCAGAAAAGATGTATGAGGATGTTGCCAGGATTTGATGGACTGAATTATAGGAAGGGATTGGGTGGGCTGGGACTTCATTCTTGGAACGTCAGAGATTGTAAAGGGGTGATCTTAAGGAGGTGTATACAATCATGAGGGGCATTGATTGGGTGATTGCACACAGCATTTTCCCAGGGTAGGGGAATCAAAATCTAGAGGGTATAGGTTTAAGATGAGAGAAGAAAGATTTAACAGGAACGTGATGGGGAACTTTTTATCATAGAAGGTAGAAGGTGATACATGTAGGGAACAAGCTACCAGAGGAAGTGGTGGATATAGGTAGATTAACAAAATGTAAAAGATATTTGGACGTACATGGATAGGAGAGCTTTTAGAGAGATAGGCATGAAATGTGAGCAAATGGGATTAGCATAGATGGGCATCTTGGTTGGCATGGATGAGTTTGTCCTAAGGACCAGTTTCCATGCTGCTTGACTCCATGTGTGCCCACTGCCATTATATGAGAAAGATAGTTTATATGTTGTTTGTTACTTGCTCCTGGAATGAGGGTATCTCTAGCAAATCTCCATCAGGAGAGATGCTGGTAAAGCTCTGGAAAGTGTTACACTCCTTATGGCGACGCTGTTACCAAATTACTGCCAAAACGATTATGGAGAAGCAACAATCGACTTCCAAGTCATGTGAGAGTTTTTTGGCTGGCAGTGTTTCCATGTGCCTGCTGCCAGGTGTCAGAAGGAGCCGTGCTGATTAATGCATGGGGGAGTTGATTTAAGTAAATCTTTATTTGTGACTGCTCTGACTCCAGGCAGTGGAAAGTTTCCTTCTTAATTCTGATCAACGTGTACTCCCAAAGCTGTGTATATTGGAGTGTGCATGTGTTGTTGTGTGCAGATACACGGATTATGTACAAGTACAATGCTTTTTGTTCTGCTGCGTCTTTGTGGGGTTTGTGTGCAAGGTCAGTTTATGTGATTGCATATGTGCAGAGAGGTGGAGGATATGCAAAGATTGCATAGGGGTGTGGATGCCTTTAGCTTGAAATGCATTGATTTTTTGTGTGTGTGTGTGTGTGTGTGTGTGTGTGTGTGTGTGTGTGTGTGTGTGTGTGTGTGTGTGTGTGTGTGTGTGTGTGTGTGTGTGTGTGTGTGTGTGTGTGTGTGTGTGTGTGTGTGTGTGTGTGTGTGTGTGTGTGTGTGTGTGTGTGTGTGTGTGTGTGTGTGTGTGTGTGTGTGTGTGTGTGTGTGTGTGTGTGTGTGTGTGTGTGTGTGTGTGTTTCACCAGTGCACAGAGCAGTTGTGCATGATAGAGCACACGGATAGTATAAATACATTGATAGTGTCTGGCCTAAATAGATGGGCAATATAAGTGTATGTCACTATTGGGTATAATCAATGTGGCTGTGTGTAAAAGATCTGTGTGTGCACAGGAGCCTGTAGGTATTTGTATATAGAGCATGCTTCTATCAAGCTTTTGTGTGTGTGTGTCTGTAAATGGATAGGTTCTGATATGTGGTTATGTCACTTTAGTCTGTTGAGCTGAAACACAGTAGGTATTATGCATAGATATCCATCCTGTGAGATAAGGTGAGTTATCTCCTTCATAGCAATTCGTCACCTGCAGCTGCTGGCTCACAAACAATAATTGGCTGACAGTGAAGTGTATCATATGTCATATGACTGTCATATGAGGAAAGATTGAAAAGACTAGGCTTGTATTCACTGGAGTTTAGAAGGATGAGGGGAGATCTTATAGAAACTTATAAAAGGACTGGACAATTTAGATGCAGGAAAAATGTTCCCAATGTTGGGCGAGTCCAGAACCAGGGGGCACAGTCTTAGGATAAAGGGGAGGTCATTTAAGACTAAGGTGAGAAAAAGCTTTTTCACCCAGAGTTGTGAATTTATGGAATTCCCTGCCACAGAGGGCAGTGGAGGCCAAGTCACTGGATGGGTTTAAGAGAGAGTTAGATAGAGCTCTAGGGGCTAGTGGAGTCAAGGGATATGGGGAGAAGGCAGGCACGGGTTATTGATAGCGGACGATCAGCCATGATCACAATTAATGGCGGTGCTGGCTTGAAGGGCCGAATGGCCTCCTCCTGCACCTATTTTGTATGTGTCTATGTTTCTATCAGCTCCCCCCCCACCAAACATTCAGTCATTTACAAAGTTGCACTTTCATTGATCGCAAAGTAAGCTGTGTGTTTGTTTGATGAGAAGCGACCTAGGAAGGTGAGGCTGCGGGATCTTACTCAGCGTCAGGCCTCTCTCAGTGATGCGGACACGGCAGCCAGGGTTGGAGCTCGTTGTGGTGCTCAGTCCCATCAGGAGCAACAAGCCAGTGATCCAGCGAGCCATCGTCTCCCCACGTACCTGCGGGGCAAGGAACTGGCATCTTAAATATCCTCAACCCCTGTAACAACAGACACAGGCACAACAGAGAACGATCGCTGTCCCCACTGCTACCGCCCAGGCCAGCAAGCCCTGTCTCACTGCTGAAGGAACTCCTCCCCGCTCACTGCACCCACATTCAGGAGGCCACTTAGCCACTCCCATCCATCCACAGTAACATGAGGAGACCATTCAGCCCTTCAAGTCTGTTATACAGCAATAGGAATTGGTCACTGGAAGGCCCACTGAGACTCACAAGTCTTTTACACAAGAATATTCAGCCCGTTGTCCTGATGGAAAGGCTTCAGATTTCAAGAGCTTGATCGACAATGACGGATTAAATTGATAATGATCAAACTGCCAGAATTGGAGGAACGGACATTTTTCAGTGGAGTGAGACTGGGGGCAGCATAGAATGCAGCACAGCTTTGGAGGACATACAAACAGTAGTGGGTGTATGGAACAAGCTGCCAGAGGGACTTTCCCAACATTTAAGAAACAGTTAGACAGGCACATGGATAGGAGAGGTTTGGAGAGATATGGACCAAATGCGGGCAGGTGGGCCTTGTGTAGCTTGACATGTTGGCTGGTGTGGGTAAATTGGGCTGGAGGGTCTGTTTCCACACTGTATCACTCTATGACACTTTGACATTGAAAATTAGACTTAAAACTACTGTTTACTATGAGTCAATGAGGGTTCAACAGGCACAGAGACGATAGGTTAATAGGTGATGGTCAGCAGACACAGGTGTAATGGTTTAATGGTTCAGTTAAGCAAGTACAGGATGACCTTTTAAAATCTAGTCTCACCAGTGCATTCACATTTTCCTTAAAATATGATGTGACCCAGATACTCTCTGTCCCAGGTCAGTGGGACATTAATACTCTCGCTCTCCTGACTCGGTGTCATAATACTGTGTGGAATTGGGGGGGGTGGGGCTTGAATCACACCGTGGGAACACTGAGCTCGGCCCTGTGGCGGAAACTCCCTGTTCCCGGGGAAACTGCCCGGGGCTCAACACCAGGATACTCAGTATTCCCTGTCCGGGCCAGTGTGACCCTGGTCCTTTCTATCCCTGGTCAGTGTGATTGTGATACCCCTGCCCTGGGTCAGTGTAACCCTGATACTCCCTGTCCCGGGTCAGTGTACCCCTGGTCCTCTCTATGTGGGTCAGTGTGACCCTGGTACTCCCTGTTCCAGGACAGCATGACCATGGTCCTTTCTATCCTGGGTCAATGTGACCCTGGTTCTTTCTATCCTGGGTCAGTGTATCCCTGATACTCCCTGTCCTGGGTCAGTGTGACCCTGGTCCTCTCTATGTGGGTCAGTGTGACCCTGGTCCTCTCCATGTGTGTCAGTGTGACCCTGTACATTCTATCCTGGGTCAGTGTACCCCTGGTACTCCCTGTCCTGGGTCAGTGTGACCCTGGTCCTCTCTATGTGGGTCAGTGTGACCCTGGTCCTCTCTATGTGGGTCAGTGTGACCCTGTATTTTCTATCCCGGGTCAGTGTATCCCTGGTACTCCCTGTCCTGGGTCGGAGTGAACCCTAGTCTGTCTGTCCCGGGCGAGTGACTCTGCTGTGCCCTTGCTTTCTCCAACAGCCTATTAATGAACGGTGAGCTGATTGTTCAAAGCTTTGTACAATGTACTAATAACATTATCACGCTGTCTCTCTCCTCTGTCACTGCTGGAAGCAATTTGTGGCCGAATGACCTCAATAATCCCGTTATCCTGTTGTTGAGCCCCGGGCAGTTTCTACGGGAACAGGGAGTTTTCTCCACAAGGCCAGGCTCAGTGTTCCCACGGTGTGATTCAAGCCCCCCCCCCCATTCCACACAGCCCCTCACTCATCACCACTGCCCCAATGCAAACGCACCCCACAAAAACAGCCGGAGAATGGGTTTGAAAATCATACTTATCACAGTGCACAGTGTCAGTCCCTTCTCCTTCGAAAAGGCTCTGTTGTGAGAGGATTGCTGATTGAGGCAGCTCTGCAAATGAACAGCAGGGGCTGATCTCTCATTTGAAAACATGAGAAATGGTTGATCAATCCTCCCCTCTCTCTCTCTCTCTCCCCAGTCTTGGCCGGACGTTCACTAACCTTAGCTATTTGATGACCTTTCACCCTTCCCCTCCCTCCCCATTCCTCCTCTGTTTGGTTGTCAGAACAAATGACATCAAATCAACCCATTTTTCAGTTAACACTGCAGTGTTACTGGAGTGCATGCACCACAGGGATGGGAGGCTACAGCTGGAATAAAAAGGCCGATTGTTCTGCTGAATGTCGTCAGACTGCAGCGTTACAGCAATGTTGTGCCAGTTCACACACACACACTTCTCCGTGGGAGGCTGGGTACAGAACACGAAAACAAGAGCAGTAATTGGAGAGCACGGCTGCAAACAGGTTGTTCCCGTTATCCTTGCTGTCTGTCATCTCTGGTGTGCTGGAGCCTGGCTTTGAGTTTGTGTCAGACCCCAGATGACGGAGTGTCAAATCCCTCAATGACTGTCAGGGTTCTGACCATGTCGGCTTCTGGTGAAGCCTCAGGTTCTTCAGGAACCCAGTGCCAGTGACCAGTGTATTGTCAATTCTGATCAGATGCGAACCTAAAGTTTTTGTTACTTGTCTCTCCCGAAACAGTCCACACTTGCTTTCCTGACTGTGGGTGATTCCTTTATAGACTCCTCTTCCTCACTAATCAAAAAGCAAGCTGTCCTCATTACTCAACTCAATCAGTCGGCTGCTCTCATTTCCAGTACGTGTAATTTCTCACTCATGGTGAACGCTGCTAGTCATCTCTCAACAGCACAAGTACAGTGAGACACCTGGTTACGATGCATCCTGGCTGTGATTAAGGAATGGGATCTCTTCCCGTCCACTGACACCTTCACACCCTTCTGTATAAATGGAATTAAACAGCCTAGAAATGGTGCCCGTAAGTTTAAAAGGCTTACTCCTTTGTATGAGAGAGATCCAGTGAGTTAAAGGAGCGTGGGAAACATATTACCGGTGTAAAAGGAATGAATGAAACACAATCCCTGTGGAAACACAGACCTAGTGAGTAAAACGTGTGGGGAAAGCAAACGTTGTGGAAAACGAGTGTGGAACACAGACCTGGCGAGTAAAATGTAGACAGGAAACGCATTAGGTATGTGGAGGCAGGAGTGGTGGTGGAAGAAGATACGATTGTGGGTTTTAGACAAGGACACGGACATGTAGGGAACGGAAGGATCTGGATCATGGGATTACAGTGCACTCCACAATGTTTGGGACAAAGACCCATCATTTATTTATTTGCCTGTGTAATAGAAAAAAATCACATGTGGTTAAAGTGCACATTGTCAGATTTTAATAAAGGCCATATTTTATACATTTTGGTTTCATCATGTAGAAATTACAGCAGTGTTTATACATAGTCCCCCCACTTCAGGGCAGCATAATGTTTGGGACACAGCAATGTCATGTAAATGAAAGTAGGCATGTTTAGTATTTTGTTGCATATCCTTTGAATGCAATGACTACTGGAAGTCTGTGATTCATGGACATCTCCAGTTGCAGGGTGTCTTCTCTGGTGATGCTCTGCCAGGCCTGTATTGCAGCCATCTTTAGCTTATGCTTGTTTTAGGGGCTAGTCCCCTTCAGATTTCTCTTCAGCATATAAAAGGCATGCTCAAAGGGGGTCAGATCGGGTGATTGACTTGGCCACTCAAGAATTGACCATTTTTAAGCTTTGAAAAACTCCTTTGTTGCTTTAGCAGTATGTTTGGGATCATTGTCTTGCTGCAGAATGAACCACAGGCCAATGAGTTTTGAGATTTGTTTAAGCAGAATGATTAGTCTTTGTCCCAAATATTATGGAGGGCATTGTGTGTGCAGTTACAGGAGATTCATTTGCCATTGTGTTCGGCATAAACATTGTGGGCCAAACAACCTGTTCCTGTGCTTTCCTGTTCTATGTTCAGCCTGTAAACACTAGCTCTTATCCACATTCACAATTTTATGTGTAGAGCCTGTACTAATATATTTAAAACATTGTACATTCACATTGAGGTCTATCTGTATATATTGTCCTTGGCACTGCATCCTGGCTGAACACACTGTGCCTGCTAATACGTATTTATCATCTGCGCACAAGATTTTGCCAATAAACAAGAATTTGTGGCAACGGATTGTTTATACGCTGAGTATAATCAATACAAATTGCAGCTACCCATACAGAATGAACCTTGACAAAACATTCTCAGCCTTGCCAACCCACGGTGTCAATCCATAGACCTTGTATTTGATTTAAACATTGATGCCTTTTTAGTTTTTTTAGTTCAGAGATACAGTGCAGAAACAGGTCCTTCGGTCCAACGAGTCTGCACCGACCAGCGATCCCCACACACTAACACTATTCTACACACACGTTAGAGGCAATTTACACTTGTACCAAGCCAATTAACCTACAAAGCTGTACGGGTGAGAGGAAGCAGAAGATCTCCAGGAAAACCTACGCGGTCACGGGGAGAATTTACAACTTCCGTACAGACAGCATCCGTAGTCGTGATTGAACCCGGGTCTCCAGCACTGCAAGCGCTGTAAGGCAGAAACTCCACCACTGTGCCACCCAACGAGCCAGCATACACTGAAGCTCTTTTTTAGTCAACATTGCTGATTGTGTAATCTGAGATTGGGAAAAGTGTTGGGAAGTCGTGTTTTACAACTTTTTTCAATCGGAATGTTTCTGTTGTAGACTTGTTGGTTAATGATACCTGCGGTAATGATACCTTGTTGGGCAATGATACCTATTTTAAAGCAACCGTACACCAATGCCATTGATATATATTGACTTATTTCTGTGCAGCAGCTGCCTGTACTAAAAACGTTGGATAGACACAAAAAGCTGGAGTAACTCAACGGGACAGGCAGCATCTCTGGAGAGAAGGAATGGGAAAATGTGGCTGGTTGTGGGACCCTGTTGGAGGTGGCGGAAATTTCAGAGGATTATGAGTTGTATGCGACGGTTGATGGGGTGAAAGGTAAGGACTAGGGGGACTCTATCTCTGTTGCATCTACGGGGAGAGGGAGTAAGGGCGGAGCTACAGGATACCAAGGAAACACGAGTGAGGGCCTCATCTATCATAAGAGAGGGGAACTCTAAAGAATGAGGACATCTCAGAAGTCCTGGTATGGAACACCTCTACTTGGGTGCAGATTTGTGATAGACTGAGGAATTGGGAGTAGGGGATAGAGTCGTTGCAGGAAGCAGGGTGGGAAGAAGTGCAGTCGACATAGTTGTGAGAGTCAGTAGGTTTCCAATAGATGTCAGTCGATAGTCAATTTCCTGTGATGAAAAATGTGAGATCAAGAAAGGGGAGGGAGGTGTAGGAAATGGTGCAATTAAATTTGAGTGCAGGATGGAAATTGGTAGTGAAGTTGATACTAAAAACATTTCTTCACCACCTTATGACCTGTGATGCCATTTTCAAGGAACCATATACTTGTACTAGATCCCGACATCCCAGGGCCCAACCATTCACTGGTTCGACTTTCCAAAATGCACCAGTTCACATTTATCTGAATTAAACTCCCATGGCCCACTTGCCCAGCTGATCAAAATATAAGAGGAACAGGATAGGGGGAAAGGAGGGCAGGATTATGGAGGAATGGGTGCACACCCAGGTGAGCCATATGGAAGAGAGGAGAAAAATGGGGTGGGGGTATTTACATCAAATGACAGAATTCAGTGTTCTTGGTTTCCAAATGTTGTTCAGCTGCAGCTCCAGTTGCCCCACCATGTTATGTCAGGAGGTGGAGTTGGAAGCACTTCCAACGGGTATAGTCCTCGGGGACAATGGAAATGTCCCTGACACCCCACATCAGCAAGGCGGAGCCTACCAATGCTCTAACTGCTCCATCTAATGCACTAAGACCAAGGAGAGTCACCAAAAAATATATATTTTACCTTTACCTCACCCTCTGTCCAGCCGTCTGGCCAAAGCCTCATGAGTCAAAGCCTCAGCACTTGCCCTCAACACAGCACTTGCCCTTAACACAGCACTTAACCCCAACACAGTCTCTCCCAACATGATCCCAATTGGCCACTCTGCTAGTGTCCGACTTGCCTTTAGACACCACGAGGAGTGGTCACTCTGAGATGTTAAATGCTGCTTTTTAAAACTCATGTTGCACTTCCTCTCAGCTGCCCAAGTTGAAACTGACAAGAACATGACTTAGTGATGGGGTAGAGTTGTATGATTGCAGAGATATTGTTCCAATATTTCTGCCGTATAATTCCATCAGTACGGAATGATGTACTATTTTTATACTTCATGGGTATCCAGCTTCCATTGCTGGTAGCAGTTCTTCCATTGATGCTCTAACGTTACAGTTTTACTATTAGAATCAGAGAGCATGGAAATAGGTCCTTCGGCCCAACTTGCCCACGCTGACCAAGATGCCCCAACCACACATCCCGCCTGCCTGCATTTGGCCCATATTCCATCAACCCTTTCCCATTCATGTACCTGTCCAAATGTCTGTTAAATGTCACAATATAGTACCTGCTTCAACTACCTAATCTGGCAGCTCATTCCATATACCCACCATTCTCTGTGTGAAGAAGTTGCCTCGCAGGTTCCTATTACATTTTTCCCCTCATGCCTATGTCCTCTGGTTCTCGATTCCCCTATTCTGGGTAAAATACTCTATACATCTACCCTACCCATATCCCTCATGATCTTATACACCTCTATAAGATCACCCCACTGTAGGGTAATTTCACCTTCCAGGGGTACATTTCTACACTTGCTGAGATGCAGTTTGATCATTAATAAAGAGGTACAGTTCCATCATTGCAAGGTAGAATTCCACTAGTGATAGAATACAGCTCTACCACTGCTAAGATCAATTTCTAGGATCGTTGACCTACAGTGTACTGGCTGCAGGGGTACAACTGTATGATTATCTTGGTACTGTTCCACCATTTTCATTTCCAGTTACAATTCTACCACTGCTGAGCTGCAATATGGTACCGAGGAATTGTACCCCCACGTTGCAGAACAAACTGCTTTTCCTCCATTCTGTGGGTTTGAAAGTGATGGATGATCCATAATCTGTGCACTCACAGACTCTGTCATAGATATTGCTAATAGGATGGGTGGGTGGGTGAGTTGTTTGTTTGGACTGTTGTTCCCGTCTTCTGTAGTTTGTATTCCGGCTCCACGTGCTTCTGCTGCCGATACACAACATAAACAGTGCTTTCCCAAATGTTTCGCCCTCCACATTCAGCAGTGTAGACCTGGGATTCTCCTGAGGCAGTGAGAATGGTACATGTTCTATCAGAGGCTTTGAGGATGTCCTTCAAGTGATATCCCTGCCTTCCTGATTTGGCAGTATAGTTCCTCAATACTGCATGCAGCTCTCCTGATGATGTGTGTTGACATTGGTGCTTGTTTAATTAAAAATGAAATAAAACCCAGAAAATGCTTGAAATACTCAGCATTCTGGTCACATCTATGGGAAGAAAATGGACAACATTTCAGGTCAAAGACCCTTTGTCATTAGTTTGGCTGCTGGTTGGTTACAGTTTGTCAGCATTTGTACAATTCCACTATACTGGTGTACAGTTCTACCGACATTTAGATATAGATTCACCTCTGTTGGGTAATATACCAACTGTTACTGAGTTACTGTTGCTGTTATTTAGTGACACTGAAATAGTGGGTAACTATTTCACTGAACAGAAATGCTGTTTTACCATCATTGGATGATTTTTATTGTTGCTAGGATACACACTTTCAACTGAGAAGAGATGGTTCAATGGCTCCTCAAAGAGAGGGCGACCCATGACTAGATCAAAGACCCATCATTGCTGGGGATTGTGTTTGTTACTTTTGAGGTGCAGTCTTACCATCTATGATCTTTTATAAGATCACCCCATTGTACGGTAGGTTCACCTTCCAGGGGTACATTTCTACACTTGCTGAGATGCAGAACACAGTTTTTCCCGCATTGGAAGTACAGTTTTAATGATACAGCTTATTTGTCAGTTTCAAAATTCTCCCAATCTTTGGGCTTATGGCTTGATTTGAAAATGTTTTAGAAACGTAGAAAAAGCAGCAGGAGTAGGTCACCTGGCTCAACCATCCAGCTTGCTCGTAGACTTCAGTACCCTGTTCCCTCTTTACCCCCAAATCCCCCGATCCCTTTAAATATATTGACTTCAGACACCACTGCCTATTGTAGTAGAGGATTTCACACGTCCATCTGTATTAGCTGCTCCTCATCATGCACTAGTGGTGCAAATATTGCACCACAGCCTCACTGCTCCCGCAACTCAGGTTCAGTCTGACCTCTAGTGTTGTCTAGTGTTGGAGTTAAGGGCCTGTCCCACTTGGCTGTCATTTGCACGTCACGCAGATGGCGCGCGAAGATTTTGTGATGCGTGTATGGTCGAGCGTCGTGACGTGTAAATGGTGTAGCGTAAATTAAGCGCAAATGACGGCCAAGTGGGACAGGCCCTTTAGCATATTCCCCTTGTGATCTTGTGCGATTCCTCGGTGCGCTAGTTTTCTTCCACATCCCAAAGTATACAGAACATTAGGTTAAATAACTACTGTACATTGCCCCTCTCTTTCTGCAGTTTCAGTTTAGATTATTGTCACGTGTACCGAGGTACAGTGAAAAGCTTTTGTCGCGTGCTAACCAGTCAGCAGAAAGACAATACATGATTACAATCGATCCGTTTACAGTGTACAGATACATAATAAGAGAATAACGTGGAGTGCAAGGTAAAGCCAGCAAAGTCCGATCAAGGATAGTCCGAGGGTCACCAAAGAGGTAGATAGTAGTTCAGTTCTGCTTTTTACTTGTGTTAGGATGATTCAGTTGCCTGATAAAGGCTGGGAAGAAACTGCTGTTATCAGGCAACTGAATCATCCCACCACAACCAGAGAGCAGTGCTGAACTGCTATCGACCTCGTGGTTCAATTGCAGTGGTGATGGCGGGTAAGCTCCACCTGCAGCATGTGGAAAGTCAGGGAAACTGCTCGTGTCCATGTTCCAGGGTACATAGAGTGCAGATATGTAGTTCCTTGAAAGTGGGGTCATGGGTAGATGGGGTGGTCAAGAAGGCTTTCGGCGCATTGGCCTTCATCAGTCAGAGTATTGAGTACAGACGTTGGGAGGACATGTTGCTGTTGTACAAGACATTGGTGTTGCCACTTTAGAGTATTGTGTTCAGTTTTGGTCAACCTGTTGTAGGGAAGATATTGTTAAGCTGGAAAGGGTGCTGAGAAGATTTACCAGGATGTTGCCAGGTCTTAAGTGCCTGAGCTATAGGGAGAGGTTGAGCAGGCTAGGACTTTATTCCTTGGTGTGCAGGAGGAGGAGGGGTGATCTTCTTGAGGTGTATAAGATCATGAGAGAAATAGTTAGGGTAAATGCACAGTATTTTACCCAGAGTAGGAGAATCGACAACCAGAACACATAGGTTTAAGGTGAGAGGAGAAAGATTTAATAGGAAACTGAGGGGTACCTTTCTTTATTCACAGGGTGGTCGGTATGTGGAACGAGCTGCCAGATGAGGTAGTTGAGGTACTATCATGAGGTTTAAAGGAACATTTGGACAGATTCATGGATAGGATAGGTTTAGAGAGATATGGGCCAAACACTGGCTGGTGGGACTAGTGTAGATGGGCATGTTGGTCAGCGTGGGCAAGTTGGGCCGAAGGGTCTTTTTCCACACTGTATGACTCAATGACTCTATCTATGACTGTATGCATGGGTAAGTAGTGTGAGGGTGAGGGTGGGGAATTGACAGAAAATCTGGGGTGAGGATGGGTGGGGAATTGACAGAAAAACGGGGAGAATAAAATCGGATTAGTGAGGTATAGTTCTTTTAAGACTGAGAAATAGTCGCACATTATTGGGTCATATACCATTCTGTTGTTACTGTGGGACAGCTCTTTCATTTGTGGTGTACATTACTAGAGTTGCTGAGTCTTAATTTGATATTGCCAATTCATTCCTTTAGTTGGGTACTGTTCTACCTTTCTACCTTTCCTGGAGTCCATTTCTACATTTTTGGTGGTCCACTCCACGTTACTGAGACAATCGTCCACTTCAGCTTGGGATGACACGTCTGCAATGTTGAGTCAGTATCACCACCGCTGACGGTCACTTCTTCATTGATTCTTAAACCGCCTGTGTTAGAAATTTGGGAAATGGAGCTCAGCAGTGAGGGAGAGTGAAAGGTGGGTGAGTCTGCTGGGATATCTGGATATGGTGATCCTGCAGCATTGCCAGAGGATGAGAAGCTTAAGGGTTGCTGCCTGCCCTGAAGTTGCAGCTCTGTCAGCATTAAGCAGCTTAGATCCAGGCATGAACTGCTTGAAAACGAGGGTGAGGAAGAAATCAGTAATTTTCTACCATCTCAGCAGCAACAAATCACCTCCCATTTAGTTTTATTTTAATTTCAGAGATACAGCGTGGAAACAGGCCCTTTGGCCCACCGAGTCCGCACCGACCAGCAATCCTCGCACAACGATCCTACACTTATACCAAGCCAATTGACGTACAAACCTGTACATCTTTGGAATGTGGGGGGAAACCAAAGATCTCTGAGAAAACCCACTGGGTCACGGGTAGAACATACAAACTCCGTATAGACAGCACCCATAGTCGGGATCAAACCCGAGTCTCTGGCGCTGCGACACCGTGCCGACCTTTCATACATTAGATTCTTATCCACATGTGCTACTCCATATTGAACTAATCAATCCCTTCATAAATAAGCATCAGACAGAAACTATTTAATTTTGAACTCCTTCCCTCTCTGCAGATAAATATTGAATGAAACTGAATCAAAAGTTTCAAAATCGATAGGGTGTATGCACAGACATTTTTTTTCCTAGGCAGCTTTTTTCTACTTGTAAATTTCCCAAATAACTTTTGAGTGGTTCTCTGGTTTCCAATTAAAATGGCATTATAACCAAATCAGCCCCCGTAATACGTAGTATTCACCAATTCATCATTCACGTTACATCCAGTTTGCGCTACGGAAACAAGCTCATGTCCCTTACATACTTTCAGTCCTGATGCAGGGTCTCGAGCTGAAACGTCACTATTAACCTCCACTGATGCTGTCTGACTCTCGAGTTCTTCCAGCAGCTTGTTCTTTGCTCCAGATCCCAGTATCTGCAGTCTCTTGTGTCTACACAGGCTTTCTTCCTTTCTCCAATAATGTTTACAACGACTTAATCACACAATGTAAAATGGAAGCAGCAGGTAGGTTTTTGATAACACTATTATATTTATCCATGTTGCTGTCTGCAGGGTCATAAACCATTGGCACGTAGTGCCAATGTTGGATGGCTGGAGGCACTGAGTAAAGAGCAGCCCTGGTCTGATCGAATGAATGAATGTGGTCAGGTGGCTAAACAGTCTCTTCCTGTTCCCAATTGTAAATCTGTCTCTGATTCAGAAGGTGTGAGGTCTGATCCCATCTCTTTGAGTGAAACTCAAACTATGAGTCCAGTGCACCATTGACGGTATGCTGTGCCATTGAAGGCGCAGTCATATGGTCAGGATGCCAAACTGAGACAGTCTGTTCTCTTTGGTGGGTAAAATATTTATGTATCAGAAGAGATGGGAGGTCATTCTGGTGCCCTGTACACTCTTTACCCTTCATTCAGTTTAAAATAAAACAAAATTCGATCAATGAAACTGTTTGTGGGGGTAATCCATTTGTTGTACACTTACTTCATGTAATCCCAAAAGGGATGTAAATAATGCAACATAAATGCAAGACTTTATTTTTAGTCATCCACTTGAAAGAATTTGCCCTTACCTCTTCCTGCTTTCTTCAGCCGGTTATCTTGAACAGATGTGATCCCGGTACTGCTCTCCCACCAGGAACAGTCTGTGGAGTACTATTTGAAAGACATAAAGTGCACAAGCAGCCAGCTACACCCTTACAACATCCACACTCTCCCTGCTTATCTAAGCTGAGCTGTGCTCAATATGAATTGTGATTAGTGCCCGGGAGTGAAGATTCTTGATGTTATTTAAAGCCACGAACCCAGCCCAGTTTTTACTAGTTTGCATATCCACAGTTCTATATTTGTATAATTGTAGCTCTCAGTAAGAGACTGGCCTTTAGATCTGCCTACATTGTCTATATCCTGTGCAAAGTTGACCCGAGGATACTCACTGGCAATGCACCCACTCAACATACTTCAGTTGTCTGCTTCCAATTTATTTAATGGTTCGTGATTGTGCTGCGTTTTAGGAATAATGACCAGAATCAGCTTTGAGCATATCTGGGATCTGGGCGTTGCTGCCAGCACTTACTGCCTATCCCTACTTAACCAGGAGAAGGTGATGGTGAGTTGTGGTCCTGAACCTCTACAGTCTTTTGGTGAAAGTACTTACTTCCACAGTGCTGTTAAGGGGAGGGTTTCAGGATTTAGGTTAGGATACTCGGGTGGCGTCATCGAGTAGGGCAGCCTCGCCAGCAGCTGTCTGTCCTTTCACCCTTTGTAACTTGAAATGGGCATCACAATGGGAACACATTTGAAAACACAAATGTAACTTGAACCTGATTTAAAGAACCCTTCAGAGTGAGCAGTTCCAAGACAAATGTTTTCCACTATAATTGTTTATGAGAGAATAGAGCCTTTTCTCCCCATCCCACTGCTTCTCTCATCAAATCCTGATTCGAGTAATATTTCATTTTTCTACTCTTTTCCCCAAAGCAAATAACCCTGCACTCTGCATATTACAATCCAACTGCCAATTTTGACCACTTACTTTGCTTCTTAATGCCACTTATCCTCCTTTTTCTCTAGAGATGCTGACTGACCCGTTGAGTTACTCCAGTACTTTGTGTCTATCCCATCTATAGCATCCTGATTTGGAAACATACCATTGCTTCTTCAACACTCCTGGGTCTAACTCGTGCTGTGGGAGGATCTTCAGCAGAAGGACGGCAGTGAATCAAGATGCCTGCTCCCCATCACCTCAAGGAGAATAATGGATGGGCATTAAATGCTGGTCTTGGCGCTGATGCCCAGAGATCCCAGAACTGTTCACGGCCAGTCACATCAAATAATTTCCCTTCCACTCTTCAGTACAAATTGGGGCCCTCCCCTTCCACGCTTCAGTATAGCCAGGACCCTATCCTACACTTCAGTACAACTCTGGGCCTTCTCCTCCCACTCCAGTACAACTCTGGGCCCTATCCTGCACTCTAGTACAACTCTGGGCCTTCCCCTCCCCCATGATACCCACTATGAACCGCTATGAGTCCCCATCGCAACGTCAGCCCTTCCCCTCTGGTCCCCCTCGCCTGCTCCTGACCCCCTCCCCCATGATACCCACCTCTCCCCCACAATCCTGTCTATTCTCTGAGCTCTCTCTCCCCCCCCCGCCCACACAACCCCACCCCCAGCGCTCCCCTCCCCAGCTGCAGGATGCTCCCGCCTGAAGCCGCCCCCCTCCCCCGGCTGCAGAACACAAGAGACGCAACAAGAAAGGATGGACTGAATAAATCTCTTCTTTAACGTTATTCACATTTTAAGCTTTAATAAATCCCTTTTCCACTTGCCATGCCAGTCAGCTGCGCCTGCGCAGTAATATTTGCATGTTCTAGGTCACAATGGGAACCCAATGGGCGGGAATGGCTGCACCACCAGAGAGCTGCAAAGAGTGGATGGGGAGGGGGGTTTGAAGGGGGGGAAGGGCAAGGGGCCAAGTGGGGGGGGGGGGGGTGGGGGTGAGGGGAGGGGTGAGGGGAGGGGGGGATGAGGGGACATGGGGCGTGAGGGGAGGAGGGGGGAACACGTGAACACAATGGGAACACGTCAGCCGCGCTTGCTCAGTTAGGTGCTATGGGTGAGTGGTGGAATATTGCATTGGAGGGACGTGTTGTGTTGGGGGAATGAGTGAGTGGTGGAATATTGCTTTGGGGAATAGGTTTCATTGGGGGGACCCAGCCTCCCGTGTGACTGGGACCCAACGGTTCCCTCTTAGTCTGGTACTTTGTACCCACCAGTCACAGGAACAGCATAGTGCTTCCCAGAGTTGAAGTGTCTTCAATGATTAAAGGCTTCCTGAGAGTGTGCGAGTCAAGAGTTTCACACTGAAGTATATAGAACATACAACAATACAGGAATAGGCCCTCCGATCCTAACTCGCTGGAGTTTAGAAGGATGAGGGGGACCTCATTGAAACTTACAGAATAGTGAAAGGTCTGGATAGTGTGGATAGAGAGAGGATGTTTCCACTTGTGGGGAAGTCTAAGACCAGAGGTCATAGCCTCAGAATTAAAGAATAATTCTATAAGAAGGAAATGAGGAGAAATTTATTCAGTCAAGTGTGTGGTGAATCCGTGGAATTCATTGGCACAGAAGGCCGTGGTGGCCAATTCAATGGATATTTTTAAGCTACTGATGAATAGATTCTTGATTAATATGGGTGTGAGGGGCTATGGGGAGAAGGCAGGAGAATGGGGTTTGGAGGGAGAGATAGATCAGACATGATTGAATGGCGGAGTTGACTTGATGGGCGAATTGCCTAATTCTGCACCTATCGCTTATGAATTTATGAAAATGATGTTAAGCTAATCTCCTCGGGCTGCATATGATCCAAATTCCACCATTCCCTGCATATCCATGTGCCTACCTAAAAGCTTCTTAAAGCCTTACATTTGTATCTGCTGTACCTGGCAGTGGTCAATTACTTCCTCCCCACATTTCAGTAATTTTTGGAAATGTTTTGTTATTCTTGGAAATAGAGAAACAACATTAGAAGGAGCTCATCCAGGAATGTGTGTACGTCTCCCGCGGTTTCTGCAGCTGGCCTTTGCGATTAGCAAATCCTCCTTGTTCCCAGATGCTCCTGGTGAAAGTTCCAATCCAGAGGATGGATGAGAAGAAAAACAAGCAATGTCAAGTGAGTATAACATTCCCGTCAGAATTCAGCAGGCTTCAGACCAATTCCCGCCACAGATGCTGCCTGATCCACTGAGTTCAACCAGCGGGTTATTATGTTTTGCTCCTGGTTCCAGTATCTGAAGCCTCTTGTGTCAAAAGTGAATCAGCGTCACTGGCCACTTTTTTATTCCACCTGGAAAGCAATTAGAAACTTGATTACATTTGAATATCTTTGCAACGACACCGTTATTTCTCATTAGTTCTAAATATTAGATATGTTTTAGTTGAAACAGCCAATTATTTATTTTCTTCGTAATCTAATTCGATTCAGAGATGCATGGTCGATATTTTCTGTCTGTTGCTGTCTGGAAGATAATTGGGAGTGTGCCAAGTCCCCAGACTGAACTGGAGAGCCCGCTCCTTTATAGCGTCTCCTTCGGATGTCCAGCGGCCCAGAGCAGCCGGAGAATCTCGCTGGAGTTGGATGGGCAGCAAGGACGCTACATTTACCGGCGATCCGGTAAATGCATTTGCCGGTGCTCCCCCCCCCCCCCCCCTCCGAATTAGTTGCGTTAACGCCGGTGGGTTGGTTGTGTGTTTCAGCTCGTAGTGAGCTCCAGAGAGTGCAGGCAAGCGTCGGGCGGCACCGCCACTCGGTGGCAGGCAGCCGCCACAACATGATCATTCATAAAATATTGCACAGGCTGGATATCCGAAACAAAAAAACAGACAGCGCCAATGGGTTAACGTTGCAGAGTGAAGACATATCGTCAGAACTGGGAATAAGGTCGTTTTACGTTGTAGATAAGGCGGGCTTTCGATGGTTAAAACGAAAGCAATATCTTTCAGAGTGAGCAAAACGCAAAGTGCTGGAGTAACTCGGCAGGTCAGTCCGCATCTGTGGAGGGAATGGGTAGGCGGCGTTTCGGGTTGGATTCATCTTCAGACTGCAGAAGTCTAGAGTCTGAAGAAGGTCTGAAAAGTCGCTTATCTATTCTTTCCACAGATGCTGCCTGACCCGCTGAGTTTCTCCAGCACTTCGTGGTTTGCTCAAGTTTGCAGCATCTGTCTCTCTTTTCTGGCGATCCAGGGCTATCTTGAGGGCCAGTTATAGTAATCCAGTTAATGGATTATTGGGAACATTCATACAAAAGAAAACATCTCAGACGAGAGCTATGCATTGGGGGCAGATAGCGAGTGAGAATAGAGAAAGGCAAAAAGGCATTACATGGAAACATAGAAAATAGGTGCAGGAGTAGGCCATTCCTACGCCATTGAATATGATCATGGCTGATCACCCAATATCAGTATCCCGTTCCGGCTTTTTCCCAATATCCTTTGAAGGCCTAAGAGCCCTTAGAGCAATGCAGGGCTGTTGAAAATCCCATGGTCAGATTCTGCCAATCCAGAGACGAAATACCACAACAAATGCTTTGATTTATTTCTGGAACGTGAGTCTCACCGACAAAGCTAGAATGTATAATTTATCCCCAAGTTACCTTTAAGTAAGTGGTGTTGGGTCACCTCTTTGAATTACTGCAGTCTTTTTGATGCAGTTACCCACCACTGCTTTTTGGGAATTACAAATTTTAGACCAAATAATGATGAAGAACAGCTGAAATATTTCCAAATGAGGACATTATGTGGTTCGGGGAACCCACAGCGAGTGATATTAACAATGTACATGTTGACCCTGTGTTCCTTTGATGTTGCAGCTATTCTGGAGACTTAAGGGCCTGTCCCACTTGCGTGTCCTTGGCACACAAATTACGCGACCTTGTGGTCGCGTTGAGGCGCACGGGCATCTTATGGCCGCGTGGAGCCGGTTCCACTGAGAAGCGCAGAGGGGTATGTGGTTGTGCTCCGAAATTTTTGTAGCAAACAAAATCTTCCCGCTCCAACGGCCTGTCGCGTAACTGATGGCCAAAGTGGGACAGGCCCAAGACCCTGGCGCAATGCAACGTCTCACCTCTAACAGCAGTAGAAGCAGGCAAACGATCGCCGAGCTCGGCCTGGGACTCACAGGACTCTACTGGACCTGGTATTTGTGGAACAAGCCTGCCCAAGTAACTATTGTGGGAAGGTGTTTTGAGGATAGTGATCACAACTGCGTACATTGTAAGTTTGTATTGAATAGGTCTGGACTTTGGAGGAGGTAATAATTTGGAGATTACAAGATTATTAAGCAGGAACTAAGAGAGTAATGAAGAAGGGTTTTGGCCCGAAACGTTGCCTATCTCCTTCGCTCCATAGATGCTGCTGCACCCGCTGAGTTTCTCCAGCATTTTGTGTACCCTCGATTTTCCAGCATCTGCAGTTCCTTCTTTAACACTAAGAGAGCAAATTGGGAGCAGTTGATATTGGGAACAGCAGATGTCCACATCTGACTTTTGAAGGCCAGTTAAGCAAAATTCAGGACTGGCATATTCCACTAAGGAGGATGGATATGGATGGCAAGGTAAGGGATCATTAGATAACCAAAGAAGTAAATTTGATCAAAAAGAGGAAGTGTATGTAAGTTTTAAGAACATGAAAATAGACATGACCTTTGTGAAATATAAAGCAAATGGGAAGTAACTTAAGCGGGCAATTAGAAGGTTCAAACAAGGCCATGATATGTATTTGATGAGTTGGATTAAAGAAAAGCACAATGGTTTTTATATATACATTAAAAACAAGATGGTAACCTTGAAGGTGGGTCCACTCAATACTAAAGGAGAGAATTTGTGTTTGGAGTCAGAGGATGTAGGCAAGATAGTAAACAATGCATCTGTATTCACCAAAGGAGAAGGACAGAGAGGACAACAAAGATCCTATAGCGGAGCAAGATGGACTACTCCTACGCAAAACATGTAGTACGGTCATGGGCCGATTCATGGGTAATTATAGGACCCATTTTTGTAACCACCTTCTGCCGTCTTGCTTCCGCCCAAAGATAGGATCTTTGCTTCCGCCTCCGCTCTCGAATCCAAAGAATTTTTGCTTTGTCCATGGCGTCCACATCTACTAGTCCTGCATTCTGCTCTGCGGTAAATTGCTCCAATCGGCAATGAAGGTTCCCCGTTAAGGAGGAAAGGTAAGAAAACATTTATTACTTCTGTGGCATATTGAACATTTTATTTAGCCTCTCACTGTAGTTGGATCATTGAGCTCAGATAGTCGAGTCATGGCAACATCCTTGTAAAAAGCTTCTCCTCAAGAGCATTTTCTTTCTACTTCCCTGTTATTTAATGCAGAATAAGAACATATTGACTCTGTTTTGTACTGAGAATTTTATTAAGTCTGCCCGAACTTTCACTATAGTTCAGATCTTAGAGCTGGGTGCTCCCCTTTGTCTCAGATACAGTGGAGACCTCAATAGACAATAGGTGCAGGAGTAGGCCATTTGGTCCTTCGAGCCAGCACCGCCATTCAATGTGATCATGGCTGATCATCCACAATCAGTACCCCGTTCCTGCCTTCTCCCCATATCCCCTGACTCCGCTATTTTTAAGAGCCCTATCTAGCTCTCTCTTGAAAGCATCCAGAGAACCAGCCTCCACCACCCTCTGAGGCAGAGAATTCCACAGACTCACCACTCTCTGTGAGAAAAAGTGTTTCCTCGTCTCCGTTCTAAATGGCTTACTCCTTATTCTTAAACCGTGGCCCCTGGTTCTGGAGTCCCCCAACATCTGGAACATGTTTCCTGTCTCTAGTGTGTCCAAGCCATTAACAAACTTATATGTTTCAATAAGATCCCCTCTCTTCCTTCTAAACTCCAGAGTGTACAAGCCCAGCTGCTCATTACCTGCATGCTTACTATCATAGACTGATGTACAAGGAACCCCAGATCCCATTGTACTTCCCCTTTTGCCAACTTGACGCCATTTAGATAGTGCTGGAATAGGTGCAGGAGTGCTAGTTGCCTCATGGCAACTTCCTTGGAAAAATCTACTCAAGAGCATTTTCTTTCTACCTCTCTGTTATTTAATGCAGAATAAGAACATATTGACTGCATGATATTTTCTGTAATTTCAGAACTCGACAGTGTGTCCAGAATACTCCCCGACATGATCTCCTACACTGAACTGTGGAGTATTTGTCAAATAACAGCCGTCTTATGTACATGGTGTGAAATTGTGATTTGTTAGCTGCGCAAAACATTGCAAATGGCGATTTATTTATTATTGTATCTACGTTGGACGTTTTGCTCTATGGTGTAAGCAGGGGTGGGGCTATAATTGTGTTACATACGTTGAATTGTACATCACTTTCACTGGTTAGCTGATAGGCTGAACACTGCAACCCTGTATATCTCGAGCACAGAATAATGTGAATTATGTAAATCTTACTATGCATGTCAGAAATAAAGTGTTAACCATGTTAATGGATTTCTATTATGAATTATTTAAAATTGAGTGGGTTGGTGCAATATTGGTGCCATATGCTGCTAATGTGTCGTTACCAGATATTCAGTGTTGAAAAGAGAAATAAATCACAATAAAAGCGAAAAGATGTTCCTTCCACAGCGTGCAGGGAGTCTGGCCCGGATCAGCACGGCCGAGACACCAAAGTGAAGTTGTGGGGAGGTTTACAATGTTTTCTTAATTAATGTAAAAATATCACAGTAACTACAGTCGAAGTGATATAGTGAGACTCAGAAGACTAGAATTACCAGATGATCTTAGCGATTATGAGGGCCGGGAGTGGAGGGCACGTAATCGCTCACCGTAACTCCTCATAAAATAAAGATCAAACTTCAAACTGGTAAGTT
This sequence comes from Raja brachyura, assembly GCA_963514005.1. The sequence continues at coordinate 36,082,943 of OY740802.1, read as the reverse complement.
CTCATTTATTCTTACTATTTTACTTCGGAGTCACGTGAGTGATACCGTGAAGATTTTAAAGCTCTGTGATTTGATGCTGTAGATCCAGTTCCATACGACACACTGCTTCGGTTGACACAGGATAAACAAATAATGTATTGAACATTGTTTGCATTATACAAATTAATGTCTTAATAACAAAAGAAGCAATAACAACCCCTCTTTCCTTGGGGGAATTTACAAACAGGACCAAAAATAACATGCCCAAATCCTTCCATCATGAGGATAGGTTTGTTATAAAACTGTTGAAATCCTTTCACTGGACCATCCTGCGGCCCCAAGGATTTGGACTAAAGGGGCGTCTAGTGCCCTCGCTGCGGTGTTGAGACTGCCCTGGTGGAGTGAGTATTTAAACATATCAGTGTCTGCTCCAGCAGAATCCAAACCTGCTTCAGCCACCTCGAAATGGTCTACACCGACATCTTTCTATGAGGTTTTGTGACTGATGAGCATCGTTGTTGTGGAGTCTCTAAGACACTTGGTGACCTCAATATTGACATAGGTGCATACCTACACATAGTCGCCGGTCAATGGGGTATGCTCTAAAGATCATTTTTGTCCTGGACGTCCCTGGCCAGCTTTGTGTAATTAGATCATATACATAAATCGTAATATTATTTACAGAAAATGCATGCTGTCCAGTCGTAACTTTTGCAATTTCTGGACCCCGTTGCGCTAAAACAAGTGCCATGAGCATGACTAGTTTAAGTGTTCGTTTTTGGAAAACAGAGATGTAATTGGAGCCTATTGACGAAGCAGTGTGAGAACTAGGCTCACATCCCAGATTCACGTATATCTAGGTCTAGGAGGGTTCTTGTTAAATACCTTTCATGAATCAGGACACCAATGGATGAGATCCGACAGAATGTTGTCCCGACCCCTGCCGTAAATAGGAGGACCATGCACTCCTAGCACTATTAATGGCATTATAACTCAATTGCTCATCAAAGTGTAATGTAACAAGAAACTCCAATACATCAGGTATGCCTGCAGTGTGATAAGATATATTTGACTGTAAGCAGAGCATCTCCCATTTTTTATATGAGATACATATTGTTTTTTAGTATTATCCCTCCAGGCCGTAGTTGTCACATCCACAGTTCACCTCGATAGTCCGAGCCCCTGGAAAGGTCTCGTCAGAATCTGCAATCAACAGATTAACATGATCATGGAAAGGGTGACTCTTTCCTGTCACAGGATGAAGCAACAAGTTGCTGCATTTGGGGATAACCATGAATGGCTGTGTCATTAGTGTCAGAACCAATGGTAACCATGGTTGTGTGGCCCATTCGGGGACTACCAATGCCTGACGCGGAGCCCTGCTCAATTTTGGTGAGACATTGACTGATAAGGCAGAATGGGGTAATCGCAGAAGAGCATACCTCCCCAATGTAGTGGGAATGCACCCACCGCTACTGCCCCTGGATCCGGTTCCTATGAAGCATATTTAGGTAACCGGTGATTTAATCTGGATTCAACAGATCTCTGTCTGGCAATCCATACTGGGTGACAATCTTTTAGAAACTTTTTGGATTCAACATCCATTCTATGTTGTCTTTAAATTTACGTGGCCTGGTGTCTGACACCACGTCATCTCTACCTAGTGGGTAGATTGCTACCTCCCAGATGTTCCTAGTAATATACCAGTGCCAGATGGGGTTTAGCCAGATTATCACATGATAATGACTTAATTCCTCCCATGTAATTAATATATGCAATTGTTGTGGTATTGTCAATCTGGAGCTGAACATGTAAATCATGCATTTGTTGAACAGTACGCTTTTTAGGGGCATAGAATTCCCCCAACGATTCCAAATATTTTATCCCATGCATCTGTAGGATTAATGCCTCTTGCATACTCCATTTGCTGTTGTGGCTAGAATTTTGTTATCAGTGGCTCCCCGTCCTGAAACACTCACATCAGCTTGTAAAGCAGCTGATTGCTGGTTGCTGGTTGTTTGCTTAGAATGTTTGCTCAGAATGTTACTAGAGCAACGTGAGACATTTGTTATCCACCTTTGCAACTCGGTGATAGCTTGGGCTGTCAACTGCATCGGTCTATCGAAATGACCTGCATGTTTTTGAGTGCCTGTTCCTTAGCCCGTTGCATATTTCTGATAGTGTAGAGGTCCAAATTGCACTCCAGGGAAGGCTGCTATTAATTTGCCAATAACATTAGCCACTCGTTGGATGGAAGGTTGCTGTTCTTCTACCAGACCGCTGCAAGCCTATTTCTAAACTTTTGGCCATAGGCTGAGTCACTGATATGTTGGTTGAATCAATGACCCCAATAGTCAATGATTCTTAGATGACATCAATTTGGATTTGGTTGGATGAATGAGGAATCCCAACCTCTCTAACATATGTTTGGTAATTGAAACAGAAAATTCAGCTGCCTCCTGAGTGTTGCCTATGATCAGAACATCATGCAAGTATGCCATCACAAGTGATTCTGAGCCTGGAGTAGTCCCCATTCTGGTTTCCACAATTTTGTAAACAAGCTAGGGCTGAGGTTTACCCATTTTGGTAAAGTTTTAGCTGCCACCGCTGTCGCATCCAACTAATTTTCAATATTTGCGGTAATTGTAATGAATTGGTACTGAATAATATGCATCTTTCAGATCTATACTTGCCATATAACATCCTTTGGAAAGCAGTTGCTTAGCAGTACTGAACGTTTTCATTTAAAAGTGTTTATACTGGACATAGGAGTTTCAGTCAGGCTAGGTCTTTTGCTTGGGGAATTCAAAATTAACTAAATTCAAAACCCCTAATACTGTCCAGTATAATCGCCTCTGATGTTATACAGTACCATTCATTGTAGAACAATTGCAAACTACCCCCTACTGGTGATTGGTCTCTAGAGGATATGTCCTGGACAAGTCCAGCTGCTTGTATCGCCATGGCTGTTGGGTTCTTTTGCCTCCTAATTCTGCTGGGGATGTGCATTGGTGCATTCAAATGGCATAGTGATGGGAGCTTGCCCCGCACCAGCGTTTGTGACCCATCTGAAAGGGTAGGGTTGACAAGCCGGCATCATGCACAGTCTTCACCTCGTCATCTGAGTTATTGACTTACTTTGCCAGAACCTCACCAAACAACATGTTTGGTGGCTATGTTGGATGATCTGCACAGTGCTGCAAATTTTGGATTGTGGACAGGGGTTGTGGGCTTGAACGGGGTTGTGGACAGTGAGGACGGTTATCAAAGTATACAGTGGGATATAGATCAGTTACAGAAAGGGGCGGAGAAAGGGCAAATGGAGTTTAATTGCCACTGGGTGGCGCCGCGATGGCAGCCTCTTCAACGGTCTGTCTGTTCTTTCGTCTTTTTAAAATTTATTTTTAGTGTGTTTTAAAAGTTTGTGTTAATGTTCTCTGCTTTGTATTATGTGGGGGGTGAGGGAGGGGATTGAGGGAATTTTTTTTTCCAATCTCTTACCTTGCCGGAGATGGGATCTGAGCAAATAGTATCCCGGCAAGCTGCGGCCATGCCCACTTGCAGATCCGGCTTGCACGCCACAGACCGAGGACGGAGAACCCGCCCGGTAGCCCTGGCTCGCTCACTGCGGACTCCGATCTCGGCCTCAAGCCACCGGTGTCAACAGGACCTAGATCGAATGAAAAGGTAAAATATACAATTAATAACAAGACCCTGAACAGCATTGATGCGCAGAAGGGTCTTGGGGTAAAGTCAATGGCTCCATGATAGTGGTAACACAAGTGGATGAAGTGGTAAAGTAGGTGCATGGTGTGCTTGCTTTCGTAGGTTGGGGGTTGAGCATAAGAGTAAGGAAGTCATGATACAGCTTTATAGGAGGTAGAGACAAAATGCTGGAATAACTCAGCGGGACAGGCAGCATATCTGGAGAGAAGGAATGGATGACGTTTCGAGTTGAGACCCTTCTTCAGATTTCTGGATTAGAGGGTATTAACTATTGGGAGAGGTTGGACAAATTTGGATGCTTTCTCTGGAATGCTGGAGGTTGAGCGGTCTGATGTGATGTGTGAATTATGGAGCATGGTTAGGATAGACAGTCAGAACCTTTATCCTAGGGGGGGAAATGTTAAAGACTAGAGGGCATAGCTTTATATAATGGGGCAAATGTTAAACATGTGTATGGGCAAGTTTTTTTTACACAGAGTGGTGGGTGCCTGGAACACGCTGCCTAGGGTGGTGGCACAGACAGATATGATAGTGGCATTTAAGAGGCTTTTCGATAGGCACAGGGATGTGCAGGGAATGGAGGGATATGGATCAGGCAGATGAGATTTGGTTATCTTGGCATCGTGTTTGCACCGTGGGCCGAAGGGGCTGTGTAGTACTGCTATTTGTTCTTTGTGATAGTGGTTGCAGGTTCAGGTGAAGCAGTTAGTGTAGCCTAGGCAAGTAACAGCAGTGCATTTGGTAAATGATACACTGCAGGAGTGGTGCATGGATGTGGACAAAATGAATGTTCATGGTAGGTGTATGAATACCAGTCAAGCCAGTTGTTTTGTTCTGGTGTTGAAGTTCTTGTAAGTGCTTTTGGAACTAAGGTGACATCCAGAATTTGATGGTGTGCATTTTGGCAATGGTATTGCCATAGAATGTGGATGGTAAAAGAGTTGATGAATATACGAGAGAAAGTAGATTACAGAAAACTACATGGGGAAATGGAACTGATGGAAGTGCTCTCAGACCCGGTGTAGGCATGATGCACCAAATGTCCTCCTCCTGTGATCTAAGAAAATATAAAATAAGATAATGTCAAGGTCTTAGTGAATATGAATAGAATTAGGTCATTCAACCCATCAAGTCTACACAGCCATTGCTGATCTATCTGTCCCTCCTAACCCCATTCTCCTACCTTCTCCCCATAACCTCTGACACCTGTACTAATCAAGAATCTATTTATCTCGCTCTGTCGTAAAAATATCCACTGACTTGGCCTCCACAACCTTCTGTGGCAAAAATATCCCCAGGTTCACCATCCTCTAGGCTAAATAAATTTATCCTCATCGCCTTCCTAAAAAAACGTCCTTTAATTCTGAAGCTATGACCTCTAGTCTTCGACTCTTCCACGAGTGGAAACATCCTCTCCACATCCACTCTATCCAATCCTTTCACTATTCTGTATGTTTCAATGAGGTCCCCACCATTCTTCTAAACTCCAGCGAGTACAGGCCCAGTGCCGACAAACGTTCATCATAGGTTAACCTACTCATTCCTGGGATCATTCTTGTGAACCCCCTCTGGACCCTCTCCAGAGCCAGCACATCCTTCCTCGGATATGGTGCCCAAAATTGCTCACAATATTCTAAATGCGGCCTTACCAGCGCCTTATGGAGCCTCAGCAAAACATCCCTATTTTTCAATTCTAGCCCTCTTGAAATAAATGCTTGCATCGAGTTTGCTATCTTTACGACCAATTCGACTTGCAGATTAACTTTTTGGGAATCCTGCACCAGCACACCCAAGTCCCTTTGCACCTCCGATTTCTGGATTCTCACCCCATTTAGAAAAAAGTTTTTCTTTATTCCTACTACCAAAATGCATGACTCCACGCTTTGCTACATTATATTGCATCTGCCAATTCTCTGCCTATTCTCCCAATCTGTCCAAGTCCTCCTGCTTTTACTACACTACAGACAATAGGTGCAGGAGTAGGCCATTCGGCCCTTCGAGCCAGCAACGCCATTCAATGTGATCATGGCTGATCATTCCCAATCAGTACCCTGTCCATGCCTTCTCCCCAATATCCCCTGATTCCTCTATCTTTAAGAGACCTATCTAGCTCTCTCTTGAAAGTATCCGGAGAACCAGCCTCCACCGCCCGCTGAGGCAGAGAATTCCACAGACTCACAATTCTCTGTGAGAAAAAGTGTTTCCTCATTTCCGTTCTAAATGGCTTACCTCTTATTCTTAAACTGTGGCCCCTGGTTCTGGACTCCCCCAACATCGGGAACATGTTTCCTGCCTCTAGTGTGTCCAAACCCTTAACAATCTTATATGTTTCAATAAGATACCCTCTCATCCTTCTAAACTCCAGAGTGTACAAGCCCAGCATCTCCATTCTCTTAGCATATGACAGTCCCGCCATCCCGGGAATTAACCTTGTAAACCTACGGTGCACTCCCTCAATAGCAAGAATGTCCTTCCTCAAATTAGGGGGCAAAAACTGCACACAATACTCCAGGTGTGGTCTTACTAGGGCCCTGTACAACTGTAGAAGGACCTCTTTGCTCCTATACTCAACTCCTCTTGTTATAAAGGCCAACATGCCATTCGCTTTCTTCACTGCCTGCTGTACCTGCATGCTTACTTTCATGGATTGATGAACAAGGACCCCCAGATCCTGTTGTACTTCCCCTTTTCAGAACTTGACACCATTTTGATAGTAATCTGTCTTCCTGTTTTTGATACGAAAGTGGATAACCTCACATTTATCCACATTAACTTTCATCTGCCATGCATCTGCCCACTCCCCAACCTGTCCAAGTCACCCTGCATTCTCATGGCATCCTCCTCACAGATCACACTGCCACCCAGCTTTGTGTCATCAGAAAATTTGCTAATGTTACTTTGAATTCCTTCATCCAAAACATTGACGTATATTGTAAATAGCTGTGGTCCCAGCACCGAGCCTTGCGGTACCCCACTAGTCATTGCATGCCATTCTGAAAGGGACCCGTTAATCCCTACTCTTTGGTTTCTGTCTGCCAACCAATTTTCTACCCATGTCAGCACTCTACCCCCAATACCATGTTCCCTAATTTTGCCCACTAATCTCCTATGGGGGACCTTATCAAATGCTTTCTGAAAGTCCAGGTACACTACATCCACTGGCTCTCACTTGTCCATTTTCCTAGTTACATCCTCAAAACATTCCAGAAGATTAGTCAAGCATGATTTCCCCTTCGTAAATCCATGCGGACTCGGACCGATCCTGTTACTGCTACCTAAATGTGCGGCTATTTCACCTTTTATGATTGACTCAAGCATCTTCCCCACAACCGATATCAGGCTAACTGGTCTATAATTCCCTTTTTTTAATCTCTCCCTCCTTTCTTAAAAAGTGAGATAACATTAGCTACCCTCCTGAGTCTATAGAACATTGGAAAATTATCACCAATGCATCCATGATTTCTAGAGCCACTTTCTTAAGTACCCTGGGATGCAGAACATCAAGCCCTGGGGATTTATCAGCCTTTAGTCCCATCAGTCTACTCAACACCATTTCCTGCCTAATGTGGATTTCCTTCAGTTCCTCTGTTACCACAGATCCTCTGGCCACTACTATATCAGGAAGATTGTTTGTGTCCTACAGAGTGAAGACGGATCCAAAGTACCTGTTCAACTCATCTGCCATTTCCTTATTCCCCATAATAAATTCACCTTTTTCGGTCTTCAAGGGTCAAACTTTGGTCTTAACTAATTTTTTCCTCTTCACATACTTAAAGACGCTTTTACTATCCTCCTTTATATTCTTGGCTAGATTACCTTCGTACCTCATCGTTTCTCCCCGTATTGTCTTTTTAGTTACCTTCTGTTGCTCTTTAAACATTACCCAATCCTCTTGTGTCCCGCTCATCTTTGCTACGTTGTACTTCCTCACTTTTATTTTTATACTGTCCCTGACGTCCCTTGTCAGCCACAGTCGCCCCTTACTCCTCTTGGAAACTTGCGTCCTCCTAGGAATGAACTGATCCTGAACCTTCTGTATTTCCAGTATAAGAATAAGGGGGAAGCCTTTCAGCACCAAGATGAGAATTTTTTTTCCACACAGAGAGTGGTAAATCTGTGGAATTATCTGCCACAGAAAGTAGTTGAGACCAGTTCATTGGCTATATTTAAGAGGGAGTTAGATGTGACTCTTGTGGGTGGAGGGATCAGGGGGTATGGAGAGAAGGCATGTACAGGATACTGAGTTGGATGATCAGCCATGATCAAATTGAATGGCGGTGCAGGCTCGAAGGACCGAATGGCCTACTCCTGCACCTATTTTCTATGTTTCTATTCCTAGAAATACCTGCCATGGTTGTTCCACTGTCATCCCTGCTAGGGTATCTTTCCAGTCAACTTTGGCCAGCTCCTCCCTCATGGCCCTATAGTCTCCTTTATTCAACTGTAACACTGACACCTCCGACCTACCGTTCTCCCTCTCTAATTGTAGATTAAACCTGGCCATATTATGGTCACTACCTCCCAATGGCTCATTAACCTCAAGTTCCTTTATCAAATCCGGTTAATTACATAACACTAAATCCAGAATTGCCTTCTCACTGGTAGGCTCCAATACAAGCTGCTCTAAGAATCCATCACAAAGGCACTCTACATAGTCCCTTTCTTGAATTGAATTGAATTGAATTTGATTTTTGTAATTCAGACCTGAATGAAATTTTGTTGCCTTGCAGTCATACATATAATAAAAAATGACAAAAACACACAATAAACACAAATTCAACATCCACCACAGTGAGTTCACCAAACACCTCCTCACTGTGATGGAAGGCAAAATCTTAAAGTCTTTGTCTCTTCCCTCTTTGTTCTCCCTCTGCGCCGAGGCGATCCAGGCTTCAGATGTTGTGACCCCACTGGGTGATGGTAAGTAAGTCCCGCGGCTCAACCGTGCTCCTTGAACGAGCCGGTTCAAACTCCGCGGCCCGGGGCGGAGCTGCCGAAGCTGCCGCGAAGCTGGCGAAGCTGCCGCCCTCCAGAGGAGTGGACGAAGCTGTTGCTGCGGGAGCTCCGAAAAACAGGTCACCAACCTGTGACCTGCGAGCTCCCGACTATGTCGCACACTGGGCCCGCGACTGAGCCTCCGAGGTAGGGCCACCGCCGGAACTAGTAGTCTTCTACCATCCAGCCAACTTGCTATCCATGGTAGTATCTGCCCTTTGAACCATGGGCTCTCATCTTCCTATGCAGCCTAACGTGTGGCACCTTATCAAAGGCTTTCTGAAAATCTAAGTAAACAATATCTACTAACTCTCCTTTCTCCTATTACTTACTTCTTCAAAAAAATCCAGCAAATTTGTCAAGCAAGATCTTCCCTTCACAAAGCCATGCTGACTTCAGCCTATTTTATAGTGAACTTCTAAGTACTCCGTAACCTCATCCTTTATAATCTATATTACTAAAAGTAAGATCTTGACCACTTCCTGTTTTTCTGTTTTATGATTTTAGAAAAAACGCTGCTGCTTACGGCTGTGATTTTTGCCCATCTTACTCAGAATCTCCCTCTGCTGCGCAAGACAAGAGGATTTTCCCATCGATAAAAAATAAAAGAGTCATTAATGTTTAAAAAATGTTGAGATTCTCTCTGCTGCCCCTGTTATTGGGGGGGGGGGAGACTATAAAACACAGAAGTGTTGTGCCTCAGTCAGTCTCTGCAAGATGGGGGAAGTGAGAGGGTCACATCTCTCAGTCTGAGCTGTGAATAACACTGAACACATGTCTACTAAACTGTGAGTGTGGTTTTACTGACATTGAGTGCCCTTAATGTGGTTTGAAAATGAAAATGTGGTTGGTTTGAAGTAAAAGCACTGCAAATGGTTGGTGGGGGTTGGGTTGAAGTAAAATCACTGCAAATGGCTGGAGGGGTTTGGGTTGAAGTAAAAGCACCACAAATGGCTGGTGGGGGTTTGGGTTGAAGTAGAAACACTGCAAATGGCTGGTGGGGGTTTGGGTTGAAGTAAAAGCACTGCAAATGGCTGGTGGTCTAAACTTGACAACATCCTGTTTGCAGTGTATATTGATTTTAGATAAAACATTCCCACTTACAGCTGTGATTTTTGGCCATCTTACTCAGTCCCCCTCCACTCATCAGATGCAAAGGATTCTTCCCATCAATGAAAAATAAAAGTGTTATTATTGTTTAAAAAAATTGAGAATCTCTCTCCTGTCAATCACGCCATGAAGGCCACACCTTTTCTGGTAGATGGGGGGAGGGGTTATACAACCCGGAAGTGTGGGTGTGGTTCAGTCTCTGCATGATGGGGGAGGGAGAGGTCACTACTCTGTCTGAGCTGTGAATAAACTGAACACACTGAATGTCTACTGAACTGTGAGTGTGGTGTTTTGTGTGGTGTTATGGTGGTTTCACCCTGCTTGAAATGGTAAGAAACTGCATTTGAATGTGGTGGCCTTGCACCCTGGATGAAATGGTATGAAACTGCATTTGAATGTGGTGGCCTTGCACCCTGCATGAAATGGTATGAAACTGCATTTGAATTTGGTAGTCTTGCACATTGCTTGAAATGGAATGAAACGGCACTTGAATTTGGTGGCCTTGCACCCTGCTTGAAGTGGTATGAAACTGCACTTGAATTGAGTGGGTACACAAAATGCTGGAGAAACACAGCGGGTGCAGCAGCATCTTAAATTTGGTGGCCTTGCGCCCTGCTTGAAGTGGTATGAAACTGCACTTGAATTTGGTGGTCTTGCACCCTGCTTGAAGTGGTAAGAAACCGCACTTGAATTTGGTGGCCTTGCACCTTGCTTGAAATGGTAGGACAATGGATTTGAATTTGGTGGCCTTGCATCCTGCTTGAAATGAAATTTCAAGGAATAGCCATGTCAACTGCCAGCCCACCAGCCGTGAGTGAACTGCCAGCACATCAGGCTTGAGGGACTGAGCTGTCACCCCAAGAATCCATTTGACTCTCAATGTCCATACCAGCCCTCTGGAGACCAGTCCCTCCAGTCCACATCACCCATACCAGCATTCCAGAAAGCCCCCCCCCCCCCCCCCACCACCGGCCACCAATATTGGAATTGGTGGAGAGGTGGAATATTGCGTTGGGGGACCAGCCCTCCCAACGGGTCCCACTTAGTCTAGTGGACTTATTGACCACCGGTCTGACTTACCAAAGTCAGAATACAACTGCTCCTCGACCTACGATGGGGTTACGTTCCAATAAACCCATTGTAAACCAAAAATATCGCAAGTCGAAAATGCATTACGATATATTGTGATCACGTGACCGGAGGTGACGTGTGGCTCGCTACCGCTGCCGAGTGTTTGCCGATTGTAAAGTCGAAATATCGCGTCAAAGCATCGTAAATCGGGGAGCACCTGTAGTTACCACTATTCTGCCTTGCTCCCTTTTTGTGCAGTGGGGTAATATTGGCAATTTTCCCATCATCTGAAACCACTCCTGACTCTAGTGATTCCTGAAATATCACTATCAATGCCTCCACAATCTCTAAAGCCACCTCTTTCAGATCCCTAGGATGCAGTCCATCCGGCCAGGTGACATCCACCTTCAGCCGTTTCAGCTTCCCAAGCACCTTCTCCCTAGTAATAGCCACTCCACTAACTTCCACCCCCTGACGCTCTTGAATTTCAGGCACATTGCTGGTGTCTTCCACTGTGAAGTCTGATGCGAAAAAGTTATTCAACTCCTCTGCCATTTCTTTATTCCCCATTATCACTTCTCCTGCATCATTCTCCAGCGGTCCAACATCCACTCTTGTCTCTCTCTTGCTCTTTATATTACTGAAGAAACTCTTGCTAACCTCTTTTATATTATTTGCTATCTAACCTTCATATTTCATCTTTTCTCCCCGTATTGTGTTTTTAGTTACCCTCTGTTGTTCTTTAAAAGCTTCCCAAATCCTCTGGCTTCCCAGTAATCTTTGCTGCATTATTCACCTTCTCTTTTAGTTTTATACTGTCCTTGACTTGTCTTGTCAGCCACATTCGCCTCTCTCTCCCCCTAGAATCTTTCTTCCTCTTTGGAATGAAAAGATCCTACATCTACTGGATTAATCCCTGAAATTCCTGCCATTGCTGTTCTACTGTCATCCCCGCTAGGGTCCCTTTTCAGTCAACTTTGGCCAGCTCCTCCCTCATGCCTCTGTAGTCCCCTTTGTCCAGCTGCAATACTGACACATCTGATTTCACCTTCTCCCTCTGAAATTGCAGATTAAAATGTATCATGTTATGGACGATACCTCCTAATGGTTCTTTTAACTTGAGTTCCCTTATCAAATCCAGTTCTTTACATAACACTAAATACAAATTGCCTTTTCCCTGGTAGGCTCCACTACAAGTTGATCTCATCCATCTCAGAGGCACTGTACAAATTCCCTTTCCTGGGGTCCAGTACCAAGCTGATTTTCCCAATCTACTTATTGAAACCTCCCATGACATTGCCTTTTTTACATGCCATTTTTATCTCCTGATGTAACTTGTACCGTATATCCTGGCTATGTTTTGGAGGCCTATAAATAACTCCCATTAGGGTCTTGTTACCCATATAATTTCTCAGCTCTATCCACAATGGCTCTCCATCTTCTGATCCTATATCACCCCTCACTAAGGACTGAATTTCATTCCTAACCAACAATCAAGTGTATACCCTTTAGAGTTGGTCATTACCTGGCATTTTTGTGGCATTAATATTACTTGCCACTTTATCACCACTGCCTGGACGTTGCATAGGCTTTGTTGCATATTGGCGCGGGGTAGGTTAATCTATTGGGAATTTGTGAATGGATTTTGAAATAGTCTAATAATCTGTGAACACCCTGATTTCTGATGGGAGGAAGATCATTGATGAAGAAGCCGAAGTTGGAAGGGCCTTGGATACTGCCTGGAAAAACTCAGCAGTGATATTCTGAGATGGGATGATTGACCTCAAAATAATCATCTTCCTTTGAACAAGGAATGACTCCATCCATTGGAGTGGATTCTCCATATGTCATTGGGGAGGAAACTAATGCATGCATTGTTATTGTCATCATCTGTATATATGATGCCAGGATTGCTTTTAACCTAGACAATGACATGGACCTAAGTTCCTGACAGTTAGGACTTTCGATAGAAAATAGGGACAATTACTTCAAAACAGGTGCAAGATGATTTTGGTGCATGATTTTTGCACAAAAAGTAGGGACAAATAGGTCTAATTTCTGTAGGCACTGAAATATTTTTGAAGTGATGCTGAAGAATTGTTGCAATGTAGGAAATGCAGCAGAGAATTTGCACTGTCCATCTTCAACAATAAACATATTTATGAGCTGTGTGTGAAGTGTGAAAGATACATCTTCTAGATGCTCTGGGACGCATCCTCAGTGATGTGACCTGGGGTCATCGGGTGTTTCGGGTCTCACAACATCAGACACCCTCGCCCAGGCGACCCAGCCGGGGTTGATCAAGCCCCGACTTACGTCCCAGCAGCAACCGCACACGGATCAGCCCTCTTAATCCAAAGCCACCTAGTGACTTTCTCTGCGGCTTCGCTTGCAGATTGAATGGCTCTCTTCTTTGCCAGCCCCGTAATGCCCAACTGGTTGAGAACTTTGCAGAGTGAGCGTCCTGCAAAGCCTCTACAGCCCACCTCTATGGGCTTACAGTAAGTCTTCCAGCCTCTGTCCTTGCACATCTCCACCAGTTCCTGGCACTTTGCGCGTTTCCTCTCATTAGCCTCTTTAATACGCTCTTCCCAGGGCACTGTCAGTTCCAGAATGATTAGCTATTTGGTCACTTCGTAGGTGATGATCATGTCTGGCCGGAGTGATGTTGCTGTGATGTGCTGTAGAAATTTCAGCTGTTTGCCCAGGTCGACGTACAGCTGCCAGTCAGTGGCTGTGTAGAGGAGTTTGTTTTTGGTTGTGGTCGGCGCTTCTCTCTAGCTTTGACAAAAGTGATTGATTTCTTTGATGCATGATGGTGTTTGTTGTTACCGATGGCAGTGGCTATGCTCTCAGCAACCACCTTGAGCACCTAGTCATGGCGCTACCGATAGCGATCTTCCCCAAGGGACTTTGGGCAGCTGCTGTGATGTTCTAATGATCCTCTTCCAGAGCAAAGTGGGCAGGAAGGTGTCTCGCTCTTGCCCCAGACGTGGAGGCTTGCTGGGCTTGGTAGGGCATCGTAGACAGCTTGGACAAGGAACCGGACGCGCGGGAAGTCTGCCTGCATGATGTTTGACCAGGTAATCCTGCGCTGCGGTATGCTCTCCCACCTTGTCCATGCTCCCTGAGCCCCACAGTCCTGCTCACATGCTCTTCCTCCACGCCTGCTCGGACCTCTTCCTGGATTACATGGTGTCTCTCCTTGCCCTGGGCCTTGCCAAAAGGTGTCTTAGGGAAGTATCCCAAACCCGCTCTGCCAGTTGCCATGACTCCCACCAATACCTTTTGCCTTAGGCATGACTCTGCCACCCCCACTGCTTTCGCCGCCCTCCATTTCCTCCCTGTTCTCGCCTTGATGCCAGCCGATGACACCTTCTGGTCCCTGGAGTCCCTGTACTGCAGCGCCTCTCTTGTTCGCGCCACTAGTTAGCCAGTGGTAATTTTCTTTCACAATTACTGCTTGTGTATCCCTGGGTCATTTTATTACCTACATAATCACTTCTGACACGGTCTTCCTGTGAGGGTTTGCCCCATGCCCATGTAGAGGATCTTACAGTTCAGATTTACCAATGAGCTGGGTCACCAATTCCTGATGTGATCCTTCTGCATGTAGATAAGGGTATGATGCCCTTATACATGGAGTCTGATCTACTGCCAGCTAGAAGCATAGCGTTGCACTTTCCCAACGGGTCCAAGCAACTATGTAATCCTCTCGGGCTCACATATATCCAGCCAACAGTCAGCCTATCAAGAGACCTCCTTGCCAGAGGACATCTGTTGCTGGCCAGATTGGATGTTTTTTCTTTGCTTCATTTTCTTTTCCCCACTCTTCCTACTATGATCCGTATGAAGAAAGGTCCCGACCCAAAACATCACCTATTCATTTTCGCCAGAGATGCTGTCTGACCTGCTGAGTTACCCCAGCATTTTGTGTCTATCTTGAGATATTTACCAATCACTGCCCACCATTTTATTATCCTTTTAATCATCTAAATTATTAAGCAGTTTAGTACAAAAATTAATCATTGCTTCTGGGCCTCATATACCCAGTGAACAGATATAATTCCAGAGTCGAACAACGTGAGCAATGTGGGATGGCACAGTGGCATATCAGTAAAGTTATTGCCTCACAACATCAGAGACCGGAGTTCGATCCTGACTATGGGTCTTGTCTGTGCAGTTTGTATGTTCTCCCAATGACTGTGGGTTTTCTCCAGTGCTCCGGTTTCCTCTCATATTCCAGAGCCCTACAGGTTTGTAGGTTAATTGGCTTCTGTAACTTGCCCCTAGTGTAGGATGCGAAGCTGGGATAACATAGAACTAGTGGATGGGTGATCGATAGTCAGCATGTACTCGATGGGAGGAAGGGCTTGTTCCCACGCTGTATTTCCAAACTAAACACTTTCCACTTCCTGCAATTCAAAGAAACTACTTGTATTTTTTCTGTCCCTTCTAATCAATTTGTAATCCATTTTGACATTGTATATCTAATTCAATGTTTATTAGTCTTTTTCTACAGGTAGGGCACACCATATTTTTTCATCGACCATGTATATTTCTTTGTGAAGCATAATCTTCCCTATTTGTATGTGTTTTTTTATATGGCCTTTATCTAGATTTATTATAAGTTCACCCTTTATTGCGGACAAGTGGGCTAGAGTCAGTAGTTAAGGAGCTAAGTAAAGAATATGACTCAAATCTGCAATGCAAATAGTCATTTTTACCATGCAAGAATGCGACAGTTGTATCAATGAACCATTAGGATTTTTCATTGTTATATTTTAATCAGACTCTCTGTGCATTGGAAAGCAGTTATAACATTTTATGTCTATTCTTCAAGCAAAGCTTATCCACTTGTATTCTTCCCATGAATTATCAGATGTGCAAACTCCTCTAGCGGAAAAATTATTTGTGTTGTTTACATTTAATGTGCCTGCAAAACTGTAGTAAGAATGTTATTGTTCCAGTCCCTGTACACGTGATAATTGACCATTCTTGACTGTCTTTACTCTTGATTTGCAGCATTTTCCCCTCCCAAACATTTGCCTGTCCTGATCACCAATTTTGCATCCCCCCCAAACTTAGTGCTTCTCAATCCCTGATAAAAGTCCTCTCTTGCACCTCACGCCCATCAAGATTCAGTCTTCTTCCATTTCTTAACATTGTATTCTACTATACCTAATTTCCCACAATATAGTTCTCTGCTTCTGCACCTCTCCCAGGTCGCCGTACTCTCTTCCACACCTAGATCACAGACCACTCAACTTTTCCTCTGTAGTCTTCTCCTGGTTTGTGGTTCACTTGCATCATCTACCATTGTAGAAACCTTCTCTATTTCTGGTCCTTCCAGAATGTCTTCCACTTTACATCCCAAAGCTCCGAGCCTTCCTCATCAGTTGATTGGAGACATATTAAACCCACTCGCCTCAAACACTCCTTCCCAAGTGGAATTTGTAGGATACAATTGTTCCAATGACAACATTGGAATTCAGACAATCAGCAAAATGGGTTTATAAATAAGAGCTATTTAATGATTTAAGTGACTCATACAATCATAAAGGAAATCAATACATGGAAGCATTAAGTTGGATAACAGAGTAGAGACAATAATGATCACCTCCCTCCTCGGTCCAGACGCTTTCTTCATTTTGTTAGGGATTATCCTCTTAGGTGAAGCTTCGGCGATAGCAAACCTTCCTGATGTCCCGTTTCTATGATTTCTCATTTTGGCCGTCGATGCACTGGGTTGAGTGTGATGTATTGGGCCTTCCTTCCTCATTAAGCCCTGCCACCGTTTGAATCTGCTGTCAAATATATGACTAGCTTCTGACCTTATAAACAGTTTTTTACAAGAGCTAAAGACCTGTACAAGCTTCTTAGGTTTTTTGCATTGCTGCCTTTGTAGTCTAATGCAGAAAAACATGGTGAAAGCAGGTGCTTAAATTCACAATGTCCGACTAGCATAGAATTGTCTAATTTCAGCTCAAAATTATGCTTCTAATATTTGGTTAATTTGAATCTAAGCATAAAAGGCATCAATCGATTATGGGAAGAGAGTAGGAATATGGCATTGTGATAATATTGAATGGTGGAGCAACATTTAAAGTACCAAAT
The DNA here is from genome assembly GCA_963514005.1 of Raja brachyura. The sequence goes on along the minus strand of OY740802.1, from coordinate 36,065,945 downwards.
AGCCGACTCATCTTCCTAACTTTTTATTTTAATCTGCAATGAAGTATTAAACATGTCTTCACCGAGGTATATGGAACAAGCTGCTGGAGGAGGTAATTGAATCAGGTACTAATACAACGTTTAACAAACATTAAGACAGGTAACTGGGTAAGTATAGAGGGATATGGGTTAACCGTAGGCAAGTGGGACTAGTGGAGATGTTGGGTGGCGTGGGCATGTAGAGCCAATGGGCCTGTTTCCATGTGGAATGACTATGACTTTATGAGTGCTGCTTTGGGCAACCATTTTGAAGCTGTAAATGGGGGTTCCATACTCCACTGGAAGTGTGGAGTACTCTTCTTGTCACACAGTGGTACATGCCGGATTGATTGGGTATCAGAGAATAGCGAAACAGATTCTGGAGAACAGCATTGGAGACTCGGATGGAGGAGCTACAGAAAAGGGGTGGCCCATACTTATTGGTATAAAGGCCACCTGGTCCATTCTATGCCTCTTTACTCCTCTCTTCCCAAGTCACTGCCACTCTAGTGAGCACTGTGCCTTCCATCCACTCCCCATCCAGAACAGGCAGAAACACTAATGATAATATGAATAAGCAACCCCCCTCTCCCAGAGACCATTATATTGAAAATGAAAATCTAATACGCTGTTGATAAGGAAATCAGACTGGATTCTCATGAAGGGTCCCAGTCCTGAAACGTTCTGTCCACACAGATGCTGCCTGACTTGCAGAGTGTTTCTAACACTTGATGTGTCTATGATCATTTTATCATGTTTAGTAAGATACTGTAGAACGGCATTTACTTTTTGTGGATAATTTCCTCAAGAATTTGCAGGATAAATGTTGATTGAGCATTGGTAATGTATTGATAAGGTGTCCCAGCAAGACGTGTATATGCTTCTGAGGTTCTCTTCATAACAGAGAAGGAATAGGACGTAGTGAGTGTTCCTTCCTAGCCACATCTCTGCTAGACTTAGGTATGTTCCAAAACTTACTTTCAGTGGCACTGTAGTTCTGCCACTGGCCGTGTGCGCGACTTTTGCGCCTTTGAGGGGTTTCTCCTACCTGTCCTAAATATGTTTTACTCGGAGTGCAAGTTTTTGCTGAAGAATTGTTATCTTTTTTAAAACATTAAAAAAAAAATTATTTATTAGAAGTACATTACATTTTAATGGTACCTTTTACAGGTTGCCAAAATTATTAAAACATTCTTTGTACAACTTCCTTTATGCTTTTTACGCTTTATCTGATGGGATAAATTGCAGGCTTGATTTTTAAAATCTCAAAATTTTGTAACATTGCTACTAGACTGATTCCCATCTTGTGCTTTTGTAAGTGTCCAGAAAAAAGGCTAGCCATCTGAAGAAGGGTTTCGGCCCGAATCGTTGCCTATTTCCTTCGCTCCATAGATGTTGCTGCACCCGCTGAGTTTCTCCTGCATTTTTGTGTACCTTCGATTTTCCAGCATCTGCAGTTCCTTCTTAAACACAAAGACTAGCCATCAACCTTTTTAATAGATGCTAGTGGAATGGTAGAAATTTCAGTGAAATGGAAAAAAGGGTTTCAATTCATGGGTCATTGGCAGCAGTTCTGGAGGAATTCTATTCCATCGAGACTGCTTCATTTAAAGTGGGAGGGACCAGGTATCCCACTGAATTGGATAAACAGGTTGAAAAAAGAAATTTAACCAATAAAAGGATATGTGAAGGAATGGTGATAGATGTAATGGCAGCCACATGACAACACCAAGGCACATTTTAATCACTTTCATGAAATTTGATTACGGTTGATTACGGAGAGTCGGTCTGTCAAGGAGGACTCTCTCCAACTTCTACAGGTGCACAGTAGAGAGCATGCTGACCGGTTGCATCGTGGCTTGGTTCGGCAACTTGAGCGCCCTGGAGAGCAAAAGACTACAAAAAGTAGTAAACACCGTCCAGTCCATCATCAGCTCTGACCTCCCTTCCATCGAGGGGATCTATCACAGTTGCTGCTTCAAAAAGGCTGGCAGCATCATCAAGGACCCATACCACCATGGTCATACACTCATCACCCTGTTACCGAGGACTGCAACGACCAGGTTCAGGAATAACTACTTCCCCACAGCCATCGGCTATTAAATGTGGCTCGGTCAAAACTCTGAACATTAATATCCCTTTATCTGTCATTTGTCAATTTATTTATTCATGTGTTATTTACGTATATAATGGTATATGGACACACTGATCTGTTTTGTAGTCAATCCCTAATATGTTCTGTTGTGCTGAAGCAAAGCAAGAATTTCATTGTCCTGTCAGGGACACATGACAATAAACTCTTAGACGTTTTCATGCCATCTGCTACAGTAAACATTGTCAGCAGCATGCTCCACAGCTATCTTCTCCCCGCTGCCACAGAGCTGTCCCTAAGATGCAGTGGATTTTGTACATCTAGTGCAGGGGTCTGCAACCTTGTTCTGCATAGGGGCCAGGACCCATGTCTGTCAGGGGATGGTGGGCCACATCTATGAGGTGGTGCCATCCGCACACAGATAGATGGCGCCACCGCATAGATAGATCTACATCTATCTGTGAGCGGATGCCGTGTCCCGGGACTAGCTGCAGTTCCCAGGTTGGCTTGCCTGCCCCGGGACTGGCTGTAGTGCCCAGGTCGCCTGCGTGCTCCAGGACTAGCAGCAGTTCTCTGATCAGTTTGCGCCCCCGGGACTTTCTGCAGTTCCCAGGTTGCAAAAACGAATAGAAGAAAAAAAAATGCATGCGGGCCGGATGATTTTGGGTTAGGGGCCGGATCCGGCTCGTGGGCCGCAGGTTGCTGACCTCTGATCTAGTGGTGATGTATATGATATTCACCATCTCCCCAAATTCTTGGAAAGTCAATCAAGATGGATTATGGAGCAATCTTCCCAAATTAGTTTGTTCACAATAAATTAATCTTCATTGTTTACCTGCTTGATGACACTCATTAAGTACTGAGAGCATTACAGACACGATGTCAGTACAAACCAGTATCATGCAAGGTTGCCTCATCAACCCAACTCTTTTTCCAAGTAGGATGTGGGCCGAGGAGCTTTATTCTAATGTTTCGTGACCCAAGTCACAGAACTACATGAAATTTTCACATATTGTGTAAAAATATTATATAAATCACTCGTCAAGAACAAGACTTGCACATTTTTAAAAATTAAATTAGAGAAAAACCAAAAATGTTCTGGTATATTTAGTCCAATCAAAGCACGTTTAACATGGAGTTGTATGCCAGTTGGCCAATCACGCGCTTTGTTTCAGGCTAGCTAGGCAGGGAGCACACAACATGGCTGAGGGGACTTCACTGATGCCTGTTTTACTGGAGATTCCGATGAAGGTTCTTTCTAGTTCTGTGGAATACATGTCGTGGAAACTTGCAGCAGGGTAATTGAATTTAGTGAGAAAAGCATTAAGAAGTCAGAAGAATGTGCAGCTAAGTGGATAGAAGTGGAAGAAAGTCTTGAAAGCAAAGTCCCTGCTGAGATGCTGCAACACAAAGTTGAAACCATTTAAACGTTGAGAATCAACGAACTGCAAGGTAAGATCTAAAGTCTGAATTCATGAAAATTAATCTGTATGGACTTTAATTAATTTAATTGCACCTTTTATAATGTGAAAAAATGCATTAATTCACTCACTCATTCATTCACTCGCTCATCCATCCATTCATTCATGAAGTTGAGGGCCTAAACTACCCATAACAAGGTAAATTACACATTTTCACTAATGCCAGCTTGTTGCAGTCTAATAAGTCTTTAACATATAATCACCGAGCTGCCTGGGATAACTTACCGAGTACAAGTGCTCCGATCGCGGGGCCTATGTACTTAACATAGTGAAGCCGCGGTCTCAATTAAGAAGTGGCCGATTCGCGAACGCGGAGTGTGTTAGGATCATGTCCGCGTGGGGGAGGCTGTACATTGTGCCGTCCGAAGCGGTCGTTTCCAGGCCCCGACCATGGGAGAAAAACAGACGAATATTCATTGCAGTTTATAAGCTTCCATTGGAGTGAGAAATGGTCAGGAATGGCTGATGTTTATGTAGAAATTAATTTGTTTTATGTGAACATTAACTTAACACTGTCACTACCGTAGATAAATTAGTTTATCAACATTAAGAATAGGTTGACATTTTATGAATTGAAGTCCATGCTGACTTAATGACTATGAGATGTTTTTTTGTAGCCTCTGCCTGACCCTCCACTTGAACTTCAACCAACTTATCAATGGACCTATCAAACTTATCAAAAGATTTGGAATCTAATGAAGAATATTCAGATGAAGATCAGATGTAATGTCAACAAATAAATTGGGGAAATAAATGATTATAAAGTTTTATTTTAGTGTCAATCGTTTCACTGTTAATTTGGTCAAATTATTTAAACAATGAGTGAATTACTTATGATAATGGCGTGCTGGTGAGCAACAGTGCGACATCCACACACACATCCATCCATCCATACGCACACTTCCATGCATGCACACACACAACACATACATCCGCACGCAGACATACATGTACACATCCATGCAAACACATCCATCCACACTTACATACACACATCCACATATACACATTTGACAGGTATACACAGGCACACACACACACAAACTACAGATACTCAAACAATGCAACACTTTTAGAGTTATTTTAGGTTAAAGGTAATAGCCCTCATTTGCAAAGGCACCATCAGGGGGGGGGGGGGGGGGTCTCTTAACATAAATATAGGCTCATTGTAGCTTAAAATGAATACTCATCGAGTAAACATCAGAGCATTCGATTCCAGGTCAGGATGTGACATTTACATCAGAAATAAGACGGGTCTCTTACAGGTCTGACACCCAGCCAGGCACTGCCCCAGTCCCACTATGGCCGTTACCCCCACTCTCCCCACTATGGCAGTCAGTGGGATTCAGTAAAAGGGGGAACCCAGAGGATCTGTCCTGACCCTTTAATTAGGTAGGTTCATGAGCCCTTAAAACCTGGGACCTCTGCTGCAGTCTCATTACATTTCCTATTAAAGCGACTGGAAGATGCCTTGCAGGACTGTCCCCCAGCCTGGCACTGCCCCAGTCCCACTATGGCCGTGACCCCCACTCTACACACTGGCAATCAGTGGGGTTCAGTAAAGGGAGGAACCCACAGGAACTGCCCTCACCCATTAATTAGGCTGGTTCAGGAGCAGGACCTCTGCGACAGTGTTAACAAAACACTCACAATTATATTCATCATATTATTTTTTATACTTAATTATATATGATTAGTCATATTTACATATGGACATTGGCCACTAGATGGCGGTTACTTTCCCAATCTCATTTTCTAATTATTTTAATTAATTAATGTGCAACATTTGGCAGTGACGAGTTATGACATCCTTCTCCATTATATTTCATCTAACTCTGTGGAAAATTTCATGTAGTTCTGTGACGTGGGTCACAAAAGATTCCTAGACACATTTTTGATGCTCGGCCCACAGCCTAAAGCCATCTTGATAAATGCTGAGCCTCACCACCAAAATGCTTCTCAATGGAATGGGGCTAATCTACCGAAAAAAATAGAGCACCTCCAGTCCAGCATCAAGGTCTTGCCAACTTTAATTATAGGGCTACTTATTTTTGTGCATATTCATATACAAAGGCTAGGTTGCAAGTCACTGAAGTATACGAGGGCATAACTACGATAGTTATGCTAAATATCGGCCAAACTCCACAATTGTACAATACACCCTCTAACAATTAAGGCCCACGTTAAAGCCATGGGAGATACCTCAATAAATTGATTGTTAGGAATTATTCAATAGTTATAAAATGTGGGAGTAGCAGCCTTTAATTCAAAACAAGAGCCAGTCCTTAGAATATATGCTCCAAAGTACATTGAAAGCAGTAATCTGTTTGAAAGTAAAAAGACACGTTTGCAAACAGACTTGAATAAACAAGGATGGCATTTTACAAAAAAACCCTGAAGTGCTGAAGTAACTCAACAGGTCAGGCAGCATCTCTGTAGGACATGGGTAGGTGACATTTTGGGATGGGACCCTTTAATATATGTTAATTGGGCATATATCAAAACAAAAATCTTCATCACAAGTGATTTCAAACCACTGTGACAGACGTGAAGGACGTTTCTAGACCAGACTTATTTTGTCACTTGCAAATCAAACATGTTCATTGGCATATTTGTCTATCAATAATTGGGAGATTTGTGTACTCAAGAGAATCAGCCCTCACAACAGTAATTTCGGCTTTCACATTCTCTGCCCTTGGAAACTCTTAGATCATCCATATGAATTACTGTGCCCCAGCAAAGGTGTTTAAATATTCAGACAAAAACCTTGACCCATTGCACTTTGCTTACCGCCACAACAGATCAACGGTGGATGCAATCTCACTGGCTCTCCACTCTGCTCTGGACCATTGGGACAACAGAAAGTCATATGTCAGGCTGTTATTCATTGACTATAGCTCGGCGTTTAACACCATCATCCCCTCCAAACTGGTTACCAAGCTCTCAGATCTGGGTCTCTGCGCATCCCTCTGCAATTGGATCTCGACTTCCTCAGTCACAGACCACAGTCTGTCCGTATTGCTGGAAATATGTCATCCTCGATAACAATCAGCACGGGAGTACCTCAAGGCAGTGTGCTCAGCCCCCTGCTGTACTCACTCTATACTCATGACTGTGTAGCTGGACATAGTGCGAACTCCATCATCAAATTCGCCGACGACACCACTGTTGTGGAACGTATCACTGCTGGGGACTAGTATAGAAGTGAGATCGACCGATTGATCAAATGGTGCCAGCACAATAACCTGGCTCGCAACACGAGCAAAACCAAGGAACTGATTGTGGACTTTGGAAAGGGGTACGATGGGGACCCACAGTCCCCTTTATATCAACAGGTCGATGGTGGAAAGGGTCAAGAATTTCAAATTCGTGGGTGTGCATATTTCTGAAGATCTCTCCTGGTCCCAGAACACTGATGCAATTATAAAGAAAGCACATCAGCGCCTCTACTTCCTGAGAAGATTACAGAGAGTCGATATGTCAAGGAGGATTCTCTCGAACTTCTACAGGTGCACAGTAGAGAGCATGCTGACCGGTTGCATCGTGGCTTGGTTCGGCAACGTGAACGTCCAGGAGCGGAGAAGGCTGGAAATAGTTGTAAAGGTAACCAGTCCATCATCAGTTCTGACCTCCCTATCATCGAGGGGATCTAACACAGCCGCTGCCTCAAAAAGGCTGGCAACAAAATACTAAACATGATTACGATGGAACTGCAGATGCTGGAAAACCGAAGGTATCAAAAATGCTGGAGAAATTCAGCGGGTGAGGCCGCATCGATGGAGTGAAGTAAATAGGCAACGTTTCAAGTTGAAAGAAGGGTTTTGACCCTAAACGATGCCCATTTCCTTCGCTCCATTGATACCGTCTCACCAGCTGAGTTTCTCCAGCATTTTTGTCTACCCACTAAACATGATTACTTTCATTTACATGACATTGCTGTGTCACAAACATGATGGTGCCCTGAAATGGGGGGGACTATGTGTAAACACTGCTGTAATTTCTACATGGTGCACAGTAGAGAGCATGCTGACCAGTTGCATCGTGGCTTGGTTCGGCAACCTGAGCGTCCAGGAGCGGAAAAGGCTGCAAAAAGTTGTAAACACTGCCCAGTCCATCATCGGGTCTGACCTCCCGACCATCGAGGGGATCTATTGCAGGTGCTGCCTCAAACAGGCTGCCAGCATCATCAAGGACCCACACCATCCTGGCCACACACTCATCTCTCTGCTGCCATCAGGTAGAAAGTACAGGAGCCTGAAATCTGCAACATCCAGGTTCAGGAACAGCATCTTCCCCACAGCCATCAGACACAACTTCAAACAAACTCTGAACTATAACAGCGTGTGCGTGTGCGTGTATTCTACCAGACTAAGTGGGACCCGTTGGGCTGGTCCCCCAATGCAATATTCCACCTATCCACCCATTCCAATATTGGTGGCCAGTGGGGGGGGGGGGGGGGGGGGGGCGCTTTCTGGTGCACTGGTATTCTGTGGGCTGAAGGGACTGGTCTCCAGAGGGCTAGTATGGACATTGTGGGCCAAATGGAATCTTGGGGTGGCATCTCAGTTCCTCAAACCTGATGACCTGGCAGCTCACTCACGGGTGGTGGGCTGGCAGTTGACTCACGGCTATTCTATGAAATTCCATTTCAAGCAGGGTGCAAGGCCACCAAATTCAAATCCATTTTCCTACCATTTCAAGCAGGGTGCAAGGCCACCAAATTCAAGTGCAGTTTCTTACCACTTCAAACAGGGAGCAAGGCCACCAAATTCAGGTGCAGTTTCCTACCACTTCAAGCAGGGAGCAAGGCCACCAAATTCAAGTGCAGTTTCCTACCACTTCAAGCAGGGTGCAAGGCCACCGAATTCAAGTGCAGTTTCACACAACTTCAAGCAGCGTGCAAGGCCACCAAATTCAAGCAGTTTCATACCACTTCAAGCAGCGTGCAAGGCCACCAAATTCAAGCACAGTTTCATACCACTTCAAGCAGGGTGCAAGGTAACCAAATTCAAATGCAGTTTCATACCATTTCATGCAGGTTGCAAGGCCACCACATTCAAATACAGTTTCATACCATTTCCAGCAGGGTGCAAGGCCAGCACATTCAAATGCAGTTTCATACCATTTCAAGCAGGGTGCAAGGCCACCACATTCAAATGCAGTTTCATACCATTTCAAGCAGGGGAAACCACCATAAAATCACACAAAACACCACACTCACAGTTCAGTAGACATTCAGTTCAGTTGATTCATAGCTCAGACAGTCATGACCTCCCTCTATGCAGAGACTGAGCCACACCCGCACCTCCGGGTTTTATAATCCCTCCCCCCTCCCACTGGAAAAGGTGTGGCCTTCATGGCGTGATTGACAGGAGAGAGATTCTCACCATTTTTTAAACACTTTTATTTTGAATTGATGGGAAGAATCCTCTGCACCTGATGAGCAGAGGGGGACGGAGTAAGATGACCAAAAATCACAGCCGTAAGTGGTAGCGTTTTAGCTAAAATCAATATACAGTGCAAACAGGAAGTTGTCAAGTTTAGACACCAACCATTTGCAGTGCTTTTACTTCAAACCAACTCCCACCAAACATTTGCAGTGCTTTTACTTCAACCCAACCTCCACCAACGATTTGCAGTGCTTTTACATCAACCCAACCCCCACCAACCATTTGCAGTGCTTTTACTTCAAACCAACCACATTTTTATTTTTAAAGCACATTAAAGGCATTCAAGGTCAGTAAAAACACACTCACAGTTTAGCAGACATGTGTTCAGTGTAATTCACAGCTCAGACTGAGAGGTCTGACCCTCTCACTTCCCCCATCTTGCAGAGACTGAGGCACAACACTTTCGGTTTTATAGTCCCTGCCCCCTCCCACCAGCGGGGGCAGCAGAGAGAATCTCAACATTTTTTAAACATTAATAACTCTTTTATTTTTCACGGATGGGGAATGCAGTTGAAGCGCAATTTAGAAGATACTATTGCAAGTCAGCAGATGAACCCCACACTCACTAAATGCCCAAGGAACATGTGGGACAGTATGGCACAGGGAAGTGGGATGGTACATGGGCTACCAATTGGAGTGACAGTAAAGAGGGATTTTGCAGCTTTGTCGGGGGGGGGGGGGGGGGGGGGGCACGGTGGTAGACTGGGAAGTTGTGAGGCTATGACTGGGAGGTAATTAGGGAAATGATCATGTCAGTGGTTCAGAAAGTTGATGAGCACCCATGACCTTTTGAAGAATACGGGAGGATACAGGTTTCCAAAAATGCTGAAACAAGGACAGAGAGAGCGCTTAGAGGTTCTAGAGTTGGGAATAACTGTGGGATGCACTTACCCTGCAATACTATCATGGGCCAGGGAGATACACCAGAAGAGAGGGAATAGGGGTGCAAGGTGGCTCGAGTCAATGTAGCTGCTGCGAGGACACAGAGCACTTGCTTTGATTGCAACCAGGATATTTCGCAAGGGACTGCTGTACCAAAATAGGGCAAAATGTATGATGTGTTTCAGCTGTGGCCCCCAGGCCAATAGTTGGAGTGAGTGTCCTAACAAGGGAGGAGAATGTGAGAATCAGCTGCCAAAACAAGCTGAAACCACAGCAACATTCTGACCACTCTAACTAATGACAACATTAAAGAACTAGTGAGGACAGCATTGAGTTCAGCTAAACACTTGGCAGCAGCTTCCATTGACAATAATGAAAGTCAGCATCAACTTCAATGCCTCATTACAGCGCTGGGCTGGTTGAAGAAGAATATTCGAAAACAAGCCTCCAAGCTGGCAGAAAGTTTAAGGTCTATCGGGCAGCAGCAATCACTATCCGTCAATTCACTTCTGTAATACGAACCAATTACAAAAGGTATCTGCAAAGGTACTAATCAACATCTACCACAAAACCCACCAAATCTTATGGCAGCACTCACTTTTGGGCTGACATGAAGGCCCAAATTATACATTTCGAAAAAGGTTTTGCAGTTCACGCCGTTTGTGCCAGGCAGCAAGTTTATATCTGAAGAAAAAAAGACACAAAGTGCTGAAGTAAATCAGCAGGTCAGGCAGCATCTCTGGAGAACATAGACTTGACATTTTGGCTTAGAACTCTTCTTTAGACAGTGGGGGGGGGGGGGGGGGGGGGAAGGGGGTGTGTAGAAAGCAGGAAGAGAGGAAAGGCAGGACAAATGGTAAGTCATAGTTGGATGCAGGTGAGGGGAGGTGATAGGCAGAGGGTTGGACAAAGGCCAGAAGTGCAAAGACAGAAAGTGTGACAGAAAAGGATTGAAACATTGCAAATTGTGAAGCCAGAGGAAGGAATAAAGGTGGGGGCGGAGGGGAGAAGTAGGTGTGTCCAGCTGGGGCACAGGGAGGGGAGAAGAGGGGGTTGCGGAGGGTTTTGTCACCTAAAATTGGAGAATTCAATGTTCATACCATTGGGTTGTAAGCTATCCAAGCGGAATACGAGATGCTGTTCCCCCAGTTTACGTGCAGTTTATGTTTACTCTGGCAACAGCGGCGACCCAGGACAGGATGGTCAGTATGGGAATGGGAAGAGGAGGTCAATCCATTTTTTTCGACGAGTGCACCAAGGAATTTCAAGGAGAGTGGACTCTGACAAAGGCAGAAAGGGGTGGGGATGGAAAGCTGCGATTGGTGGTGGGTTCAAATTGGAGGTGTCGAAATGTCAGAGGCTGATGTGTTGAATGCGGCTGCTATTGTTGTGAAAGGTGAAGACCAGGGAACTCAATCCTTGTTTCATCTGGGGGAAGAGGGAACGAGAGCAGATCTATGGGACACTGATGAGATGTGGGCGAGGGATCTATCTGTCTTTTCCAAATCTAATTTTCCTGTATTCAACCTGTAGCCTTCTATGTCATGCCATTTATTTAAATGACACCCTCTGGTTACAGACATCGCCTCCATCAACTCTATCTCCCCACCTTATAATCCTGCATTTTGTGCACATTCCCAAAACCAAACTTATTTACACCGAAGATAGGCGGATGTTGGAGTAACTCAGCGGGACCTGCAGCATCTCTGGATAGAAGGAATGGGTGACGTTTCAGGTTGAGACCTTTCTTCAGACGGGTCTCAACCCGAAACGTCACCCATGCCTTCTATCCAGAGATGCTGCAGGTCCCGCTGAGTTACTCCAGCATTTTGTGTCTCTCTTCAGTGTAAACCAGCATTTGCAGTTCCTACAATCACTCCAAATTCAGTTGTGGACAAAGATTACCAGATGGTCAGAAGTAAAGATTAAACATTATTCTTCTCAGGAATGTGCACAGGGTACAATTATTGTTGTTGCTATCTGTGACAGCACCAGCAAACACGATCAGTCCTCCTCACTAATGAACTCCAAGTTGAACTATAATCACAGGCCAAGTACAGTAAGTGCCATCCCAAACAACAACATTCAGTCCCATGCCACAATGCAAACATAACACATATGTCCCATTATCGAGTTACAACCCCATGCAAAGAAAGTTTCCGCATCAAGACAAACTGCTGGAGGAACTCAGCAGGTCAGCCAGCATCTGTGGAGGTAGATAAGGCAGGCAATGGTTCAGGCCAGGACCCTTCTTCTGATTGACTGATCAGTTACTCCAGTACTCTGAGTTTTTACTCAATATTTCATACTTTTTCAATTTTTGTCTCAGCACCAAGACACTCTTTGGCTCCCATAATACACTGCTGGCCATCCATTCACAGACCATTAGAGATTTCTCCTAGACCATGAGAGAGATTCCCACACAGAGCCTATGAGGAAACAGACTCAAACACTCCACAAATGAGCAGCAAAACTCCCTCCAAGACCCTGTTTATTTTGATGACGTATTCCCTCAACCAACACGTGCCACTCGGCGACCAATCACCAAACCGCTGGCTCTTTAGCGGGAGCTCCGTCCAATCGCGTACAGCGATGAAGGCCGTCAATCCAACCAATCAGCGCATCCATTACTGATGTCTGCGGCCCAGCCAATCGCCGTTCGCGCGCCTTTCTCGCGCCAGCCAATCAGCGGCTGCGGGCTGAGGAGGCGCGCCTGCGCAGTGCAGCGCGGCGCTCCGGAATACAAGATGGAGGCGGCGGCCGAGCGGTGAAGCGGAGGCGGGATCAGAGGCGAGGAGGCTTGGTGGCGGACCTCCTCACTGCACAGCCGGTAATCGGGCCGCGCATTACACCGGCACATGCCGCGTGACGAGCGCGGTACCGCGCATCTCACCAGTGGTCCGTTATCTCCCGCCAGGACGCGAGGAGGAGAGAGCCGGGGAGGCAGCGGCGGCGCTGCGAGCGGGCTCCCTGCCGTCGCCATCTTGAGGCTATTACTGTGACACAACTCGGGAGCGCGGTCTGTCCGTCCGCCGGCGCCGATGCTCTGCCTCCTCTCCCGTAAGAGAATGCCCGTCACCGCAGCACTCGAAGCCGGTGTCGAGGGCAGCCCGAGCTCTGGGCTGCGGCGCACGGACGCGAACCTTCCTCTCCGCCTGCTCGAGTTGCTGCCGAGAATCTGGGCGGGCGGCATAGGCAGAGCATGCGCAGTGAGGCGCCAGCGGCGCAACGGCTCCATTGAGTGGCGCGGAGCGGGCGAGAGGAGGGTTATGCAGGACAGAGGATGAACTGGGGTTCTGTGCGGCATGCAGGATGGAGAGGGGATTTTTTTGTTTTTGCCAAGTGGAAGATGGAGGGGGGCGTTGGACGGAGGATGAAAGGGGGTGTGCGTGCGGGAGGGGCAAATGGAGGGGGTGTGTGCGAGCAGGAGGGGCAAATGGAGGGGGGTGTGTGCAAGGGGGGGAGAGGTGTGTGTGCGGGGGGAGAGGAAGAGGGGATTTGGGTGAGGGGGGGGAGAGAAAAAGAGGGATGGGGATGTGGGCGGGAGATTGAGAGGCTGTGTGGGCGGGAGGGTGTGGTTTGCGTTTAGTCGGAAAGACCGGGGTCGGAATGGGGAGGCAGGAGTATGACACTGCGCGCGATTGAGGGACAAGGGAGGGGGTTGCAGGAGGGTGGACTGTGTGCCTACTGAAACAAATGTGGATGCCTCCTTGGTATCAAGTGTCTTCTTTAAATGTTCATTGACAATCATATTCTGAGGAAGACTCAAATATCCCAATGGCCTTCCCTTTATTTTTAAACAGTAATACAAAGTTATTTGTTCCGCATGGACATGTAGATGGACAAAAATTGTGGTTATGCCAGTGTTGTCTACATTGACAAATTATAGAGTAGGGAATAACTAATTTAATTTAAATTCATTGGTGCGGCAGTCAGTGTCGCTGCTTCACAATTTCAACACTCTGGTTTTGATCCTTATCTCGTGTCGTCTTTGTGGAATTGTTCTCTAATTGATTGCTGTGACTTCTTCCCACAGCCCGTAGAGTTAATTGGCTCTTGCAAGTTGCCCCATGTTGGGGAATTAGAAAACCAGGGTTAAGTTGATGGGCATGAGAGTTAACAGGTTACCAGAAAATATGTGAGAAAATAAAATTACTCTAAAAGCTGGTATAGACTGCGTTAATAGCTCGTATTCGGAGAAATACGGATTTGTCTTAGTCTATGGATTTCAAATACATATACTAACTGCAATGCTGCAATTTCCAAAATAAAGATTACGCATTGATGCATCAGTTAGATGTGCACATTACTTGGTATATGCGCAGATTTGGGCAACTGTTTACCCCCCCCCCCCCCCCCCCCCCCCGTGCCCAAAGGAACTAAACTAATTTTTTTTTGGAAGATGTTACCTGGAGAATAATTGCTGGCCACTATGATTGGATAGAAATAATGGAACCAGGGTTGAGTCTATGTCACTTTTTATGTTCCTTGTGTTCCCATCAATTTGCCCCAAGGTCTGACTATCACCTACCTATCCACTAGCAGCATTTTACAGTAGCTAATTAACCTACCAATTTACACATCTTTGGAATGTGGGAGGAAACTATCGTCCAGAGGAGATGAGGTAGTCATGGGGTGAACGTGCAGATGCAGTCAGCATCCAAAATCAGGATTGAACCTGGGTCTCTGGCAATTCAATTAATCACCACAGTGCTGCAAAGATTTGGAAATCTAAGTTTATTCAACCTAGAAATTCTATCTAGATTAGTCTTTTAGTGGACTTGCTTTGGCAATCTAAACCTTCTGAAATGCATCTAACTGGCAAGATGAAGCATGAAATCAGACTGAAGACTGTTTGCATTGCTTAAACTAATCTTTTGTTTAATTTGAATTTTTCCAGTGCTCAGTGGCTTTTAAATTACTGTCATTTTGTGTACTTTCAAGAGGATTAAGGAAAAGCCATTAGCCTATGCGTCTGTCCTTAATTGTCGGGAAAGTAATGGGTATTTCAAAGGTTGGTAGAAATTCCATTGTGTTTTGATGACAGATTGTGAACCATTTTAATGACTGACACTGATTACATTTTAAAATGATTAATCTTTGAGGTGGCAGACTGAGATGTTACTCATGTTATAGAAACTTTTCTGGCTGCTCAACGCTGGGCAACTAAGATGCTATGGGCTCAGTGGTAGTCGCAAATGTATACTATCACAATTTTTACCTTTCGCCTTGTGTGTTCCTCATCCGACTGTTGCTGTCAATCCAAAGCATCGTCTCTGGTTCCATGAGTAGTGCAGATGGACAAGTTGGAAGCTGCAACAGCTGTACTTAAAAATGCTGTCAATCCAGTAACAAGTTTATATATTAAACTGCAAAAAAACGCAACAGGTTTGCAGCCGATGGATCAATTCAAACTTATGTACAGTGCCCTCCATGATGTTTGGGACAAAGATCTGTCATTTATTTATTTGCCTCTGTGCTCCACAATTTGAGATTTGTAATAGAAAAAATTACATGTGATTGTACACATTGTCAGATTTTAATAAAGGCCATTTTAATACAGTTTGGTTTCACCATGTAGAAATTACAGCTGTGTTTATACATAGCCCCCCCCCCCCCCCCCCCCCCCATTTCAGGCAACCATAATGTTTGGGACACAGCAATGGCATGTAAATGAAATGTATACTATTTTGTTGCATATCCTTTGCATGCAATGACTGCTTGAAATCTACGATTCATGGCATCATCAGTTGCTGGGTGTCTTCTCTGGTGATGCTCTGCCAGGCCTGTATTGCAGCCATCTTTAGCTTATGGTGGTTTTGGGGGCTAGTCCCCTTCAGTTTTCTCGTCAGCATATAAAAGGCATGCTCGATTGGGTGTTACGCAAAAAGCTTGAGAAACTCAGCGGGTGCAGCAGCGTCTAAGGAGCGAAGGAGATAGGCGACGTTTCGGATCGAGGCCCTTCTTCAGACTCGATTGGCTGATTGACTTGGCCCCCATTCAATTCTTCAGTTCATGTTACTTGGTGTGATGTTCCAAACAGTTGATTTTGGTATGCCTAAGGTTTGGCTGATGTCTCTATAACAGTTTTATTTTTGTTTCTCAGTCTCATAATGGCTTATTTGACATCATTGGCAGAACTTTGGTCCTCGTGTTGATAAATAGCAATAAAAGTTTCCAAAGGTGATGGAAAGACTGAAGGAAAGACTGTGCTGAGAGCTCTCTATACCTGCATTAAGGAGGCAATTAAACAAACCTGAGCCATTACAAACACCCATGAAGCCATGTGTCCCAAACATTATGTGCCTTGAAATGGGACGATGTATAAACACAGCTGTAATTTCTACATGGTGAAACCAAAATGTATAAACATGGCCTTTACTAAAATCTGATAACGTGCACTTTAACCACATACGATTTTTTTCTATAACCGATCTCAACTTGTGGAGTACAGAGGGAAATAAATAAATTATGGGTCTTTGTCCCAAACATTATGGAGGCCACTGTGGCTCTATCATATCCAGTGAATGGTAAAGCATGACTTGAGCACTGGGTGGGGGAAGAGGTGGTTTGGAAATATTCCCATCTTTAACAATGGCAGAACCCAGTTTGAGTGCTAATGATTAAACTGGAGCATTCCTCACTCGCTGCCATCATAAAATCCGTCTTTTTGCCCATTTATTCTGAATTTCACCATGATATTTATTCAAAGGTATAGGGCCAGGCATTGGTGGTACTGGGGATTACTGTCAGTAAAATGACAGTAATTCCAGAACTGGCCTTGGCACAAGTTAAGCTGTTTCTGTGTAGTATGAAAAGCTTTGTCCTTTTCACAAAAATGTTGGACAAATCTAACGAGGCAAACTACTACCCACTCAATCTACAGCCACCAATCAGCAAAGTGGCTGGTGTCAACAGTGCTGTCAAGTTGTACCTGTCTGCAATGACCTTATTAATGCTCAGTTTTGGTTTCACCAGGATCACTCACCTCCAGACTTCATCATAGCCTGATCTAAACATGAACTGAAGAATTGAATTCCAGAGAGGATGTGGGAATAGCTGATTTTTCTGTGTATAACGAATCAGCTTACCAAGATATAATTTCTCATGGTTCTCAGTTAATCTAAAAGTACTTCAATGATTGGACTTGTACAAAGGAAGTTGTTGCCTCTTCATCTGGACTCCTGGATTTGACTCATGGGGCTTTACTATCTGCTGCTTCAATTACATATCTTGTGTATATCTGTTGCTTGTACAATATTCAAGTCCATTCTCAGTTCAATGAATAAACTGTGCCAATGTGCAGCAAGATTTAGACAGTGTTCAGAGGTGAACTGATAGTGGCAAGTGATGTTCATATCAGAATTACCGGGCAATGATCGTCCCAATATAAGCACGTGCCTTGTTTCCTTATCACATTTGGTGACATTTGCATGGCTGATCGCTTCCCCATCCTGGAATCACTGTCGACCAGAAATTGAACTGGACACGTAGCAAATTAAATGGCTACGTGAGCAAGTCAGGCTGGGTATCCTGCGGCAGTTGACACTCAAAAATTATTTGCATTATCTACAGGGCACAGGTTAGTGCTTTAAAATAGTTTGCACTTGCCTGGATATATGCAGATCCCCGAAATACTTGAGCTTGATTGGTATCCTGTGTATCTTAAGCATTTATTTCCTGTGGCATCGGTGCATATGGCTGCAATATGTACCAAATACAAAGTGCTATACATTTCCTTCAACCTAGTCTACTCCGACAATATTTCCTGGATCCACAACTTCTCCCCAAGAAGGACATGGGTTACAGATTTATGGGAGCACTGACACCTGCAAGTTTCCTTTCCAAATCACACGTGTGTCTAGCTCCTGGAATCGCCTCCTCGATAGTACTCTGGGTGTACCTTGTCACAAGGACTGCAGAAGTTCACGAAGGTCCACCATCATCTCAATGGTCGTAATAGTTGGGGCAAAAAATACAAATATTGACAATGTTCCACAAGGCAGTCCACGTCTGTGGAAAGAAACAATTAACATTTCATGTCTGGCATCCTTCATCATATCGTGAAGAGAGAAACAAGTCTGTTCAGGTAACCAGGTGGGGAAGAAGGAGAATGAATGAAACAAATGGAATTTCATGGAGGCTGCTCCTCATGACAATGTTGCTTAGGTCCTGATAAACAAGGTTTTAAAAGATCCAAGTCACAATATTGGCAGTGCCTAAGGTCAAGAAAAAGATTTGCCAAAGTACTGTTTGAGTTGAACAGATTCAGGTGACAATTTCTTTAACTTGTCTTTGCACTTTACCATGAGTTGATCGATTGCGAAGCAGGAAAAATGTACTTCATTTAATTTTTAAGGAAATAAACGGGACGTTTCAGTATTTGTAGCAGAGAATACTCGAAATTTTCATCAGGTCTGGTAGCATCTTTAAAGAATTGTCAAAATTAAATGTTTAATAAATTTTTATCTGATGTCCATGGTGTCAGTTCCTTGTATTTTATGAAAGAAGATGGGCACTTGAGAGACAAGTAATGATTAAAGTTCACATCTGGATTGTGTGCCTTTTTTTTAAAAACATCATCGCCCTCCATCTTTGACCATGTCAGTTTGGGCTGACATACGTGTGCATAATGCTTCTTGGATTAACTTTGTACAGTGTAAAATGTGAGCCACATGGGCATGTATTTCTGTCTCCGAAAAATGGCAACATTTAATGTGTATTGTATAAAATCAATGCTTTATTGTAAGATTCTGTGGTATCTTTATATACCTTGTGGTTTAATTTTAGTTTGAGTATGTCACGTATATTTACCTTTTAAATAATTCATAATGGCAATCAGAGGAAGAAAATCAGTCTGCACGAGATCTTAGTGGACGGGTTGGAAGCTAAATTTTGGATCTGTTGGGTGAAAGTTTTGCACAGCTAGCTAAATCTGAGCTAATGAGCATGAATAATATTAATAGTGATTTCAGGCGGTACAATGGTGCAGAGGTAGAGATGCTGCCGTACAGTGGCAGAAACCCTGACTATGGGTGCTGTCTATGGAGTTTATACATTCTCCATGTGAGCTTGTGGGTTTTCTCCGGAGGCACCGGCTTCATGCCAGATTCTAAAGACGTCCAGGTGTGTAGATCAATTGGTAAATTGTCCCTCGGTGTAGGATAGAACTAGTGTATGAATGTTGCTGACTAAAATGAAATAAAAACTAAAATTAACAAAGCAACAACATTAGGACAAAAGACTTGGAACAGTTTTTAAGCTTCACGATTGAGGGAAGTGGAATTGCAGAAAACCTATTTTGAATTATGCTATGGGGATGAGGGAAAATTGTCCCAAATGAATGGTATACTTCAGTGCATTGGATTATTACTCACAGATAATGCAGTCTGTCATACTGCATATTTTAATATATTTGATTTTGACACGATTAGGAATCCAGGGGCATCAAGAGTTAATAAAGAGTCTTGCTTTTCTCAAACAGTTGTATCAATATTCATTTTGAGGGGTATCACATTTACATTATATTTTAAATGTATGTTTATTTGGCATTGGGGAAAGAATGCTGGAACTGGAACTATCTGAATTGCATTGGGAAAGCTGAAGTGTCACTGAAGCTCATGTAGAGGTGGATGGTTTCTGACATTACAGAAATATCCATCAATTCACTTCTAGTTAAGACCAAATTATATGAATGAAGCACAACAATCATTGAACGCTAGAGCAGAGCAATGGGATCAGATTCAATTCTTTATTGAAGTAGTTTATTTTTCCCAAATTCTCCAGGTTTGTCTTATTGATATTTATGTCCATCAGTAGCCATGATGTTGGAAACCTTTCAGTGCTTTTGTTGTGTCACTGTGCAGTCTTTGCTGCTGTCTGTATACGTGCTCTCATTTTCTGTTGGGTATTCCTGGTTCCTCGCACGTCCTCCTGCTTTGATTTTTAATTCTTGTTGAAAGTAAAAAGGTTCCTAGATTACTTTAATTCCATGTAAAATAGAAATATTTGTAATTATCCTGGTTGTTGAATGCTCGATTTAAAGCACCTCCTTTGGGCTGAAGTATGTTTTGGAGAGGGGGCTAAAGAGCTCTGCAGCAAAGGTTTGAAAGTTCTGGCCTAGCTGCAGAGGAAATAATTAGTTTATTTTTAGGCATGTGTGGCGTGAAGGTATATGTTTTACACTGCATCTTTGATAAGGCACCAATTTTAAAACTCATAAGAAATGACCAAAATTATGAATTTAACCACAGTTAAGGGCCCACCTCTGGTTCTGCCGAACATCAAATGTACTCCAACCAAATTAAACTATTATTTAAATACTGCTAAATTGGACAGACTGGAGACAACTTTGCCAATTGTGTAACTTTATGTTCAATTCTAACCATTATATCTTTTGCTTTCAAACATGATGGACATTTTCTGAATCTATACAGAAGCAAGATTTAACATGGGAATTAATCTACCAACCAACAAATCTGACTGGAAACCAGGGCACTCAAGAAAAACTGCAGTCACAAAAAGAATGTCACAGTCCAGCGACAGCACCCAAGGTCAAAATTGAATCTGGTTCTCAGAAATAACTTGGCCTAGAATTAATGATCATATCTATTTGCAGGAAACTGCATTACATTTGAAAGTACCTTTTATATACTTGATCTACTGAAATAGCAGAAATTCAAAACTCAGTACAATTTTTTATTTTCTAAGATAACTGCAAGGATTAAAAAATAAAGTTCAAACACAGTGTTAGACTTACCAGAATTACTGATGAGGTAGATCAGTTGTTACCCCAGCACACCATGATCCTGGGAAATGACGATCTTTGGTGCCACAAGAAAATACTAGTTTCACAATTTTAAACTCTGAAATGTTCCATCCCTCCTCCTATCCTATTATTGTCTGGAAACTTTTCTCAAGGTAACAATAGTGGTTAGTGCTGCTGCCTTACAGTTTCCAAGACACAAAATCAATTTTGGCCTTGAGTGCTGTGAGTTTGCCTTTTTTTTTTCTGTGGGTTTTTCTTGCGTGCTCTGGTTTCTAGCCAGATTTGCTGTTGGGTAGCTTAATTGTCCCTATTGCAGGTAGGTAGCTGGTAGGAGAAACAGATGATGGGGTTTGGGAAGTTTGTTAATGTGGTTTACATGAGAAAGAATGAAATTTAAGTAATAATTAGTACTGACATGGTGGGCTATTCGTATACTATATAAGACTTCGAGGACGGAAGGGAAACCGGAGTTAATCACTACAGCAGTGCGATTTGGTCTTTAAATTCTGCCACGTGCAGTCTTTATTGCATTTAAAGCACAAATATAACAAGTATCACAGAGAGCAATAAATAATTTTGACACGTTTGGAATCGGGTGATAGTTTATTTTCAGTGAGTATTTAAAAGCAGGTCCCCTTAAATGTTGAACAATTATTTGCTTTACCTCTAACAAATTTCTACTAGTCATGGATAATCTTGAATAGGTGACATCATATTGAATGCTACCAACTGCTGAGTGTATTTATATCTTTTATGCATAATCAGTTTTCAGACTCATGGTATAGAATGTTTTATCATCGCTTTAAGTATTACTCAATTTTTGCATCTTATTATAGTTATGTTTTCTTGGTACATTACTTTTTGAGGGAATTTAACTGGAAGTGTTATGGTTGGGAGAATGTGCAAATTCTGGCTTAAATATAATGTGTGGCTTGACAGAGTGTGTGTGTCATGGGGTAATTGTTGATTTTTCCTCTTAGTTTGCAGGGCAAATGCAAACAAAATGGCAAGTGAAAATCACAGCAGCCTGCAAGCAGGTGATCCCACGACAATTATCCGTCCAGCGAATACTTCTGAACAAGGACAACCCTCATCACCAAAGTCTGTAAAACCTTTGGTGCAGGATTTGCCAGGTGACAGCTGAGCCTCTGATTAATTCTCTGTTTATTGGTGTTTTTAAGATCTAAATTGTTTCCTTTGTTCACCTGAAGGGTAACTTGGACATTGCAAATGGATCTGTGTATCCTGAAATGGCAGAAACGTTAACTAATATTTTCTGTTTGAAGAAGCTGCAGAAAACCTGGAAATGATGATGGGCATGACAATTACAAACTTAAATAAATTAATGGGTTTGAAAAGTGATTAATCTCCAGGACTTGCTGACCTGCACATTATGGTTTTTTTTTAATGGTGCAAAGGATAGGGTGGATTCATTGTTGACATCATTCAAAATTCCATAGAATTTAGAATGGTTTCCACAGCTTGGACAGAAGAAAATGTAACTCTGAGAAAGGATAAGAGAAAACGGAATTGTAGACCTATTTGTTGGAAGAGGAGAAATGCTGGAATCTAGTTTTAAGGTAGTGATAGAGGATGAGTTGGACAATAATAATTGACTGCCAGTCCAGTATGGATATTATGATGGAGAAATCATGTTTGACAGATCTGGTGGGACTTTTTGAACTTGTATTTAGCAGAATAAATGAGGGCGATTGATGTAATGTATTTGGCCTTCAGTTAAGCTGCTGCACAAAAGATTATTAAATACACCAGAAAGCAAGGTATTGGGGGGAAAAAATGGAAATTTATTGAAAATTGGTTAGGGAAGAATAAAAAGTTCAATTTTGGGTCAAGAGTCGGACGTGTTTATTCGTCATATGCACTGCAAATTTTTATTTGCGGGTTAACAGACACATTAAATGCAATCACAAAATTACATGTATAATAAATGATCAATTAATCTAATTAAAAATGGACCATGATTGTGCAAAACCCAAAGTATGTAGAACAACCAAAGTAGTGCAAGGTAGAACAATTTTCAGATTTTCTGTATATTCTTCCTGATGGTAGCAGCAAGTAGAGAAGTGGTGTGAATCTTTACTGATATTAACTGTCTCGAGGTAGGGCTTTCTGGAGATTCCGTCAATGCTCGGGAGTTCAGTATCCTTGATGGACTGGACATTTACCACTTTCTGTGGCCTCTTTTGATCTTGAGCATTTGAATATCCGAATCAGGGCTTGATGCAGCTTGTTAGAATGCTCTCCACTATGCAGTTGTAGGAGCTGGGTAGAGTATGCGGCAACATGCCAAATCTTCTTGAATGTCTGAGGAATTAGAAGCGTGGGAAAGCTTTTCACTGTACCTTGGTACACGTGACAATAAATTAAACTAAAGGCTTTCTTTGTGTTTTAAAAAAAATACTGGGATGTGTATATGAATAGGAAAGCTTTAGTGCCAAACACAGGCAATTGGGACTAGTTTTCCATAGGGCATCTTGACAGCATGGTTGAGTGTAGGCGGACGGGCCTGTTTCTGTGCTACATGAGTTCATCAATGTGCTGGGCTCAGGATCATCACATGTAAAAATCTAGGAGGGTGAAGTTGTTGCCTCTCTTCAACATTAACCATCAGCTCCTTGATCTTGCTAAAAGTTAGAAAAAGATAGTTGTTCCAGGACCAATCAATCAGATGATCAATCTTCTTCCTGTACTCTGACTCATCATTAGCTTTATTCATCCAACAGCAGTAGTTTCGCTAGCGAATTAAAAAATGGCGTTGGAGCTGTGTCTGGATTCTTAAGGAGGACATCATGTCGGTTGTCCAAGATGACATTACTGAAGGATCTTTCAGTGAGGCTATATGGGTGGACTTGAGGAATAAAACGGGATTAATCATGTTGATGGGATTGTACTCTAGAGCTCCAAAGCGGAAATTAGAGGAACAATATGCTGGGAGAATATTGACAGCTGCAAGAATAGGGGGTTGTCACAGTAGGGTATTTTAACTTTCCCAATATACACTGGGGCTGCCATAGTGAGAGTTTAGTTTAGAAATACAGCATGGAAACAGGCCCTTTGGCCCACCGACCAGCGATACCCGCACTATGTACACTAGGGACAATTTTACAAGGCAATTAACCTACAAACCTGTACATCTTTGGAGTGTGGGAGGAAACCTAAGATCTCGGAGAAAACCTACATGGGGCACAGGGAGAATGTATAAACTCCGTACAGACAAGCACCCGTAGTCAGGATCGAATCCGGGTCTCTGTTGCTGTAAGGCAGTAGCTCCACCGCTACACCACCATGCCATCCTAAAGAGATGTTGGTGTTCAAAACAACCTGGTTGTCCATGTAGATGAATCAATGAAAGTTAACGCAATTAGGGGGACCAATAAGGCAAATTCTGGTTAATGTTACAAACTTGTAACATTAACTCCGTTTCTTTTTCTGTAGATGCTGTCAGATCAGCTGCATGTTTCCAGCATTTTCTGTTTTTATCTAAGGCAAATTATATGTTGGCTTTTATTGCAAGAATATTTGATGGAAACAGTAAAGGTGCAATAATATATAATATATATATAATATATTCCGATGAAGGCCATTATGCCATTGGCTTTCTTCACTGCCTGCTGCACCTGCATGTTTACTTTCAGTGACTGATGTACAAGCACACCCAGATCTTGTTGGACCTCCCCTTTTCCTAATCTGACACGTCAGATATTAATCTGTCTTGTTCTTGTCACCAAAGTGGATGACCTCACATTTATCCACATTATACTACATCTGCCATGCATCTGCCCACTCACCCTACCTAACCAAGTCACCCTGCAGCCTCATAGCATCCTCATCGCTGCTCACACTGCCACACAGCTTTGTGTCATCCACAAACTTGGAGATGTCACATTTAATTCCCTCGCCTAAATCATTAATATATTGTAAATAACTGGGGTCCCAGCACCGAGCCTTGCGGCACCCCACTAGTCATTGCCTACTAGCAGGACCACTAATCCCATTCTGAAAAGGACCCATAAATTCCTACTCTTTGCTTCCTGTCTGCCAACCAGTTCTTGTTGCACCCCCCCTTTTCCTAATCTGACACGTTGGATATTAATCTGTCTTGTTCTTGTCACCAAAGTGGATAACTTCACATTTATCCACATTATACTACATCTACCATGCATCTGCCCACTCGCCCTACCTAACCAAGTCACCCTGCAGCCTCATAGCATCCTCATGGCTGCTCTATCTGTGTCAATACCATACCCCCAATACCATGTGCTCTAATTTTACACTAATCTCTTGTGTAGGACCTTGTCAAAGGCTTTTTTGAAAGTTCAGATACACCACATCCACTGGCTCCCTCTTATCCATTCTATTTGTTATATCCTCAAAAAATTTCAGAAGATTAATCAAGCATGATTTCCCCTTCATAGATCCATGCTGATCTGGACCAATCCTGACACTGCTTTCCAACTATTCGGGTAATTAAGGTTCAAAGACAGAGGGTTAAATGATTTTTTCCCTCATAAGTGTTCAGTTATTTTGCTTTCAAAGTGGGTCACAACCAACGTAACTAGTTTCCCCGATTGTGAGAGTTTGTGTGAAGGACTTAGAAGACCATTGAACAATTCTCACTATTGAGAGACATTTTACCTTGTTTAGCTGGTATTTTATTGCTGGTGACTGACAGTATTTTAGTCATTTTATGTTTGAACTCTTGGGGAGTGCGATAATAATCTTGCACTCTGTAGATGCAGGTGGTTATACATTTCCGTGAACATATTTGCAAAGTAGGGATATAATGGTATATTGGCTCAAAATTTATGCATTAACCCACATTACCAAGTCTGAAGAGGGGTTTCGACCCGAAACATCACCCATTCCTTCTCTCCAGAGATGCTGCCTGTCCCGCTGAGTTACTCGAGCATTTTGTGTCTACCTTCGATTTAAACCTACATCTGCAGTTCTTTCCTTCACAAATACACAGTTATGTTTGTCATTTCCACATAATTTCTGATGTTCAGGAATTCTATGAGATGATTTGAAATACCTAGCACATGTGAAAAGTGCTATGTTCTGAGTTACTGTCTTTGACAGTCCTTGAGGGTTATTGATAGGACTGGGATGTTTGAAGGTGTTCAATGTTCTGATTTAGGTGGGAAAATGCTGAATGTAAGTGCAAGAAAAGCTTGTGGTAAATTGCTAGGAATCCATATAACCACCGTGAGATGGTAGGAATATTTGTGGTGTGTTTTATTTTTTTCTGTTTGTATCGGAGTGCCTCCGAGATGGATTCTTAGTTGATTCTTAGGCTTGTACTGGAGCCTACCAGGGAGAAGGCAATTCTGGATGTTGTGTAATTAACCAGATTTGATAAGGGAGCTCAAGGTAAAGGAGCCATTAGGAGGTAGTGACCATAATAAGATAAGTTTTAATCTACAATTGGAGAGGGGAAAATTGGAAGTGTCAGTATTACAGTTGAGCAAAGGGGACTATGGAGGCATGAGGGAGGAGCTGGTCAAAGTTGACTGGAAAGAAACCCTAGCAGGGATGACAGTGGAACAACAATGGCAGATATTTCTGTGAACAATACAGAAGGTGCAGGATCAGTTCATTTCAAAGAGGAAGAAAGATTAAGGGGAGTAAGAGGCGACCATGGCTGACAAGGGAAGTCAAGAACAGTGTAAAAATAAAAGAGAAGTACTATAACATAGCAAAGGGTACGCACAAGGCTGGAGAAACTCAGCGGGTGCGGCAGCATCCAAGGAGTGAAGGAGATAGGCAACGTTTCGGGCTGAAACCCTTCTTCAGACTGATGGGGGGGCGGGGAGAAGAAAGGAAGAAGGAGGAGGAGCCCGGGGGCTGGGGGAGAAGTGGGAAGGGGAGGAGACAACAAGGGTTAACAGAATTGAGAAAATTCAATGTTCAAGCCCAGAGGATGCTGACTCCCCAAGCGGAATATGAGGTGCTTTTCCTCCAATTTGCGGTGTTGCTCACTCTGGCCATGGAGGAGGCTCAGGACAGAGAGGTCGGATACGGAATGAGAGAGGGAGTTGAAGTGCTGAGCCATCGGGAGGTCGGGTTGGTTATTGCGAACCGAGCGGAGGTGTTCGGCGAAACGATCGCCAAGCCTCCGCTTGGTCTCACTGATATAGATCAGCTGGCATCTAGAGCAGCGGATGCTGTAGATGAGGTTGGAGGAGGTGCAGGTGAATCTCTGTCGGACCTGGAAGGACTGCTTGGGTCCCTGAAAGGAGTGGAGGGGGGAGTAAAGGGGCAAGTGTAGCATCTCTTGCAGTTGCAAGGGAAAGTGCCCGGGGAAGGGGTGGAGCGGGAGGGAAGGGTAGAATTGACAAGGGAGTTGCGGAGGGACCGGTCTTTGCGGAAGGCAGCCGGGGGGAGATGGGAAGATGTGGCGAGTGGTGGGGTCGCGTTGGTGGTGGCGAAACTGGCGGAGGACTATGTGTTGTATGTGCCGGCTGGTGGGGTGAAAGGTGAGAACCAGGGGGACTCTGCCCTTGTTGCGAGTGGGGGAATGGGGGGAGAGGGCAGTGTTGCAGGGTATGGAGGAGACCCTGGTGCGAGCCTCATCTATAGTGGGGGAGGGGAATCCACGTTCTCTGAAGAATGAGGACATTTGTGATGACTTGGTGTGGAACACCTCATCCTGGGAGCAGATGCGGCATAGACGGAGGAATTGGGAATAGGGGATGGAGTCCTTACAGGAAGCAGGGTGGGAGGAAGAGTAGTCCAGGTAGCTGTGGGAGTCAGTTGGTTTGTAGTGCATGTCGGTCAGGAGTGTATCACCTGCAATAGAGATGGTGATGTCAAGGAATGGTAGGGAAGTGTCGGAAATGGTCCAAGTGTACTTGAGTGCCGGATGGAAGTTGGTGGTGAAATGGATGAAGTCAGTGCAACATAGCACTAGTAACATAGTAACTATAACATAGCAAATATGAGCGTGAAGCCAGAGGATTGGGAAACTTTTAAAGAGCAATAGAAGATAACTAAAAAGGCAACACAGGGAGAAAAGATGATGTATGAAGTTAACCTAGCCAAGAATATAAAGCTTCTTTAGCTATGTGAAGAGGAAAAAATAGTTAAGACCATAGTTGGACACTTGAAGACAGAAATAGGTGAATTTATTATGGGGAACAAGGAAATGAAAGACAAGTTGAACAGGTACTTAGGATCTGTCTTCATTAAGGAAGACACAAACAATCTCCCAGATGTACTAGTGGGCAGAGGACTTTGGGTGACAGAGGAACTGAGGGAAGTTCACATTAGGCAGGAAATGGTGCTGGGTAGACTGATGGGACGGAAGGTTGATAAATCCCCAGGGCCTGATGGCCTGCATCCCAGGAAGTGGCTCTAGTAACCGTGGACGCATTGGTGATCATTTTCCAATGTTCTATAAATTCAGGATCAGTTCCTGTGGATTGGAGGGTAGCTAATGTTATCTCACTTTTTAAGAAAGGCGGGAGAGAGAAAACGGGGAATTATAGATCAGTTAGTCTGACGTTGGTGGTGGGGAAGATGCTGGAGTCAATTATATAAGATGAAATAGAGGCACATTTGGATAGCAGTAACAGGATCGATCCGAGTCAGCATGAATTTATGAAGGGGAAATCATGCTTGACTAATTTTTTGAGGACAAGGGAGAGCCAGTGGAGGTAGTGTACCTGGACTTTCAGAAAGCATTTGACAAGGTCCCACATAGGAGATTAGTGGGGAAAAATTGGAGCACATGGTATTGGGGTAGGATACTGACATGAATAGAAAATTGGTTGGCAGACAGGAAACAAAGAGTAGGGATTAACATGTCCCTCTCAGAATGGCAGGCAGTGACGAGTGGGGTACCGCAAGGCTCGGTGCTGGGACCACAGCTATTTACAATTTCCATTAATGATTTAGATGAAGGGATTAAAAGTAACATTAGCAAATTTACAGATGACACAAAGCTGGGTGGCAGTGTGAAGTGTGAGGAAGATGCTATGAGGATGCCGGGTGGCTTGGACAGGTTGGGTAAGTGGGCAGAAGCATGGTAGTTTAATGAGGATAAATGTGAGGTTGTCCACTTTGGTGCCAAAAACAGAAAGGTAAATTATCTGAATGGTGTCAAGTTGGGAACAGAGGAAGTACAACGAGATCCGAGTTGGATGATCAGCCGTGATCATATTAAATGGTGGTGCAGGCTCGAAGGGCCTAATGGCCTACTCCTGCACCTATTTTCTATGATTCAATCTGGGGGTCATTGTTCATCAGTGACTGAAAGTAAGCATGTAGGTACAGCAGGCAGTGAAGAAAGCTAATGGCATGTTGGCCTTGATGACGAGAGGAGTTGAGTATAGGAGCAAAGAGGTCCTTCTGCAGTTGTACAGTGCCCTAGTGTGACCACACCTGGAGTATTGTGTTCAGTTTTGGTCACCAAATTTGAGGAAGGACATTCTTGCTATTTTGGGAGTGCAGTGTAGGTTCACAAGGTTATTTCCCGGGATGGTGGGACAGTCATATGTTGATAGAATGGAGCGGCTGGGCTTGTATACTCTGGAATTTAGAAGGATGAGAGCAGATCTTATTGAAACATATAAGACTATTAATGGATTGGACACGCTAGAGGCAGGAAACATGTTCCCGATGTTGAGGGAATCAAGAACCAGGGGTCACAGTTTAAGAATTGGGGGTAGGCCATTTAGAACGGAGATGAGTAAAAACTTTTTCACCCAGAGAATTGTGAATCTGGAATTCTCTGCCTCAGAAGGCAGTGGAGGCCAATTCTCTGGATGCTTTCAAGAGAGAGGTAGATAGAGCTCTTAAAGATAGCCGAGTCAGGGGATATGGTGAGAAGGCAGGAACGGGGTACTGATTATGGATGATCAGCCATTGTCATATTGAATGGCGATGCTGGCTCGAAGGGCCGAATGGCCTACTTCTGCACCTATTGTTTATTGAAACATTTCTGTATGTTTGATTTTTTTGGAAATAATTTGAAAATAAAGCAGGTTCAACATTACACAAATATTTATTGTGTCCAACTCTTGTAATTCTCCCTATGAAATAAAATCTGAATAAGATGGAAGTGAACTTTCTACAGTTTATCAGTTTGCAGACATTATTACATGAGTATGCAATTATTTACTGGTGATTAACAGAAAGTGAGCTGTTAGTGTTAAACATTATTCCGCTATATAGAATCTCCTGTACCAAAGGCTCTATTTGGATGATCTCAGTTTGGTTTTGTGTCTCTGGACTGAGAAGAATATAAAGGACCAGATATTCCATTGCCTGTGAATGGATGTCAGCTTTCAAAGTTTTGTACCAGTCGATGCCAGAGTTGCCTTTGATTTGGTTATCCGACAGCTAACCAGCAGTGTCCAGTGGGGTAGGGTGGCTGGGTGGAAGAATGGGTTGGAGGATGCATGTTCGAAATACCGCACTTCATTTTCCTTAC
Organism: Raja brachyura; assembly: GCA_963514005.1. Next base: position 36,035,800 of record OY740802.1, on the reverse strand, counting down.
AGAGAATTGAGACTTTAATCTCACAGCAACTAGGACATCATAAAGCTGTATACAGTAATTCTTAAATTCGCCTAATAAAGCAACGATGTCTGGACCTTCCCCCCCCCCCCCCCCCCCCCCCCCCCCCCCCCCCAATGCCTGGCTAAAAGTAAATTTCACATGTCATTGACAGGATAAGTAATTGTATGGTTTTGGATTTATTTAAATGTTGATTGTATTGTTTTCAGATGAGCTGGTGCAGGCAGGATGGTCGAAGTGTTGGAGTAGGAGAGAAAATAGGCCATATTACTTCAACAAGTTCACCAACCAGTCGCTCTGGGAGATGCCTGTATTTGGACAGCATGACATCATTGTAAGTAACCAGATTCTGCGTGTTGCAAGTTTTCAATCTTTCGGCCGAATCATCACTCTCCCTTTTAGGCTTAAGGTCCTTTAGTGGACAATGCTTATGCAAAGGGTATTGTTTGCAGGTGAGTTTGGAATCCTACATGTTTGCCTGGGTACATCATATATTTTAAGTACTAGTAATAAATCATTCTCTCAGCACTTTATGAAACTAGAGTCTTGGTGTTTATTGTGTTTAATATTAGGGAAAAACTTGTGAATTTTAGGTGGTCAAGCTATTTTTCTACAATTATGAAGATTTGTTCTGTGGTGATTCTTTCTGATCTTAATCCACCTTATTTCAGGACGTTGTAAAGGAGCACAAGCAACGAATATTGGCTCTGATTACTGATGAGACTGATAATGTGAAGTTGCTCTATTGGTTTAGATTCCCTTTCTTTGGTTAGGGATTATTATTTAATTTTCTCCTGCATTTGCCAGATTTTTCTTATTTTGCAGATTTTGTAGTTTAGAAACTGTCACATTTCTAATGTTCTTCGAGTAATAATTCTGTCACTAAATATTTAGGGATAGTGTAGAAAAATTAAGCTAAGGAAGAAGATTCTCCATTATGTTGAGTCATGGAGCAGACATTCGGCCCTTCGAGCCATCGGACTACTCGTGTTCCTTTTTTGTTGACATTTACTGTGTTTGACAATTCCAATCTTTCTCAGATTATAAAACCAGAACTACTTTTGTGTTGAGAATCTCTTTGAATCTCTTCACATCAGTCTGGGATTAATTTCACTTTTGCTTTTCTTATGTAATATCATAATTTCAAAGCCGTCAAAAAAGAATTGATAGAGTCGTAATAAAAAGATGCTGGTTGATACCAAAGATAGACACAAAATGCTGGAGTAACTCAGCGGGCCAGGCAGCATCTCTGGAGAAACATTGGAAGAAGGGTTCCAACCTGAAACATCGCCTATCCATTTTTCCAGAGAAACCGCCTGACCAATTGATTTACTCTAGCATTTAGTGTCTATGATAGGTAGAGGTAATTGTTTTAACTTGGCATCATGTTTGGTGTGGACATTGAGGCGAAGGGCCTGTTCCTCTGCTGTACTATGTACTATGTTTGGCTAACAATGAAGAAGCATATTGTCAGCTACAATAGTAAGTCTCGTAAAAGAGCTTTACAATAATACTAGTAATAGATTCCTGATTCACAACATTAGCTTTACAGCAAGTCTCTTTTATTCATACATCTTTATCACTGAAACACATTTTGCCAGTTTCTTGAGTGCTTCACTGGAATTGTGTCAGTTGGAGGAAGAAGAATTTAAAATAATTATTTTGTGAATAATGTTGAAGTAATAGCGGAAATTTCAGAAGAATGCTAAATCAAAATACTATCAACACATCTTCTGTCCCACCAGAGGCCCAAACACCCATGACCGCTACTACACGATCATCAAAGATGTCTACCGCTCCATCCCCCACCTGCATTTTGGAAAGTCTGACCATCGGGCTGTGATCTACGCCCTGCTTACAAACAGAAACTGAATCGTGAGGATCCCGTACAGAGAGTTGTACAGTGTTGGTCTGAGGAAACAGACACGCTCCTTTGTGACTGCTTTGAGTTGGTGGACCGGTCTTTATTCAAAGGCACAGGAGACAATCAAAATGAGTATAATATGCCATCACAGACTTCATCAGTAAGTGCGTAGAGGGCTGCGTGCCAAAGACATCAAACGGAGCATTCCCCAACCAGAAACCATGAATGAACCATGAGATCCATGCCCTGATGAAGGCCGATATCAACACCTGGTCAGAGCTGAGCAAGTACGGTGATCCATGATGGCTTTGTGAAGATCATACCTCGATTTCCGAGGCTATCAGGGACCTCATTAGACAACTCAAGACCAAGCTAAAGTCCTTGTCTGACCACATAGCCATCTGTCGATTGTGACAAAACATGCATGTCATAACGGGCTACAAAATGAAAATGGGAATAATCACTGTCAATAATGCACCCCACCCTGAAATTCAATGCCTTCTATGCACATTTTGAAAGCAGGCCAGCGGAATATCATATCACCGTCGTAGATATCAGATTGGCTTTCCTGAGTAAAGTGACTGGCCTAGACGGAGACCCTGGCATGTTCTCATAAACTGTGTGGACCATCTGGCAGGAATATTCTTTAACCTCTCCAATCTGAGGGTCCCACCTGCTTTAAGAAGACCAATGTCAAGGAAAATCAAGGTAACATTCTTAATAACTAGTCTAGTGACTTTAACTTCCATCGTCAAGAAATGCTTCAAGAGACTGGTCATGGTGCACTTCAATCCCAGCCTCCTAGACAGCCTTGATTCACTGAAATACACCTACTGCCTCAACATTTCCATGACTGATGTGGCCCTAAACTTATTACTGGAACATCTGGATAACAAGGACACTGATATTAGACTCCTACTTATTGGCTAAAACTTTGCCTTCAATATCATGTTTCCAAACAAATTTGTCTCCAAGCTCCTGGATTCAGCACCCACCTTCTGCAACTGTATTCTTGACTTCCTGCCCTTTACGCAGCAATCAGTAAGGACAGTCTTCCATGAAAATTCCCAACACTGGTACACTGCCAGGCTTATGATGCTTCCTATATACTCATAACTATATGGCCAATTTTTGCTCAAACTCCATTTGCAGGTTTTTAAGGTGACATAATCGTAGGAGACTGGACCTCAAACAATGACAAGACGGAGCGCAGGAAAGAGATACAAGTGCTTAGTAGCATGGTGTCAAGACAACAACCACTCTCAATGACAGGAAAAGGAGTTTATCATCAACTTTAGGAAGCAGGATGTATAAATGGTGCTGAAGGGGTGATGTCGAGAGCTTTAAGGTCCTAGATGCAAACATCACCAACAATTTGTATTGTCCACCACATTCAGCGCCACTACTTCCTCAGAAGACTAAAGAAATTTGGCATGTCTCCCATGACTCTTACCAATTGCTAAATATGCACCATTAAAGACATCCAATTACATCACGTCTCAGTATGACAAATGTTCTGCTGAAGACCGCAAGAAATTGCAGAGAATTGTGAGCGCAACCCAATCCATCATGGAAACCAGCCTCCTCTCTTATTTTACTCCTATATTTCACGCTCCTTTGATAGCACTGAACATTGGCTCCATTCATATTCCGGTTATTCTCTCTTTTCCTCTCTGGCATTTGCTATGGTTTGCCCAGATTACATGCAAAACAACATTTTCATTGTAGCTCGATACATGTGACAATAACCCAATACCAAGAGCTTATGGAAATAAAAGATAGGCTGCATAAAGGTGCAACAAAATATGAATTGGAAATCAGTGTGGAGTAAATATGATAAAAGACAGCAGTAAAAATGGTTAGACGCCGAGCAACTGTCACACATGAAGCTCTCTTAGCAAATGTAAAAATAACAGGTTTCGTTATTGGCCAACTAGTGAAATTGAAGTAAATCTGAATTTGAAACAATATCACAAGCAAGGACAAATATTAACTACTATATGCTGCTGTCACTTTAACAATATTGTTCAGTTGTGAGCCCTGGACTTTCGAAGATAGCGGAGTGATTTGAAATGCTGTACTTCTGGGTGGCACAGTGGCGGAGTGATAGAGTTACTGTCTTACAAAACCAGAGATCCGGATTCATTCCTGACTGGGTGCTGTCTGTATGGAATTGGTATGTTCTCCCTGTGACCCGTTGGGTTTTCTCGGGCTGCTCCGGTTTCCTCCCAGATTCAGAAGATGTAAAGGTTTGTAAGTTAATTGGCTTCTGTAAGTTATCCCTGGTGTGCAGGATAGAACTAATGTGCGGGTGAACACTTGTTGGAGCAGACTCGGTGGGCTGAAGGGCCTGTTTCCATGCTGTATCTAAACAAAACTAAACTAAATACTTCAGAAGACTTTCCTGTGTACCTTAGCAATGGAAAAGCCAAGCATAAATCCAGAATAGATCAAATCAGTTCTTGCACAAAACCAGAAAGCTGCAGTGGTTGGATGTGTAGCAGGAAGCCTCAGAACCCTTACGAATACCATCCTAGAGTGTGTCGTGGACTGATGAGAAGAAGACCAAGAACAATTTATTTTAAGACTGACTGGACAAAGGTAGATAAAGGAAAGGGGGGGATACACAAAAGGCTGGAGAAACTCAGCGGGTGCAGCAGCATCTAAGGAGCGAAGGAGATAGGCGATGTTTCGGGTTGAGACCCTTCTTCAGAAAAAATGGAGGAGAGTTGTTCTGCACCAATGACACCCACATGACTGATGCAGCCTCATACAGACTTAATTTGATTAGGTTTAAGGTTTTGTAGGTTGAATGATTTGATATGGCCAATAAAGCATGATAACTGTGAACCTTCAGTTTGTGTCAAAGTTGCTCTGTATTATGTTCTTCTTTAACAAGGAAATCTTTATGTGTCCAATGGGGTGTTTATCCCCATCTGCGTTGAGGTACTTTATTGTAGTGATATCAAAATAGAATTGCGACATATGGGGAATCCTGAGACTGATTAATTGTCCTTGTTGATAAATTTGGGCTGGTTAATTTGATTTGCTGTTGAAATAATGTGCATTTCCCAAGGCCACATTTCCTTGTAAACTAGTAGATGGGAATGGTTGCACCGCAACAAAATACCATGAATAATAAAGTCAACATCTTTTTTTCTAATTTAACTACATTGTTAGTTTTCCCTCATGGCTCAGTTCATAATCTGGATGTTAGGCCATTGTTATGATTTAACACCTTGGAGCTATTGCAGGATGACTTAACATTTAATTACTTTGGTGCTGCTTTCATCGGCAAATGACTTATGTGAATTGTGAATGCTCCAGTTTGAAAATATATTGAAATAATTGTCTGCACCATTAAAGAAGACTATTTATTTCCCTGTCAGAGCTAGGTGCAAAAAGAAGGAAATGGTTAACCATTCTGATGCTGTGGTAGAATTTCTTATCAGTTAAATGTTACAGAAATTATTTGGATTCCAAGATTAAGTTTAGTAAAACAAACTGACATGCAGCCAAAACGTATTTCTTTAGATGGGACGGCTGAACCTATCTAGGATTGTGAAGAAAACAATAGAATCGACTGAGATAGGGAGGTCTCATCAGAATATAGACTGTTTGACCACCGTCTCGCCATTGTGGTTACTTGGTAATGAAAAGGCAGATTTCCTAATGATTAATTGTACTTGGGCTTTGTGTGGAGGCGCTGAATAGGTGATATATTTCAGCATTTTTTCTTGAGTACCCACCATAGTCTGCTGGGGAGATCAAATTAAGGTAGCGGAAATCCTTGTAAAGGATGATCTGATCAATACAAGGGCTGGTGAGCTCTATCCCTGCTCTGTCCAGGAGGTGAGAGTAGAGGTCAGTCTTAGTTATGGTAAATTGAAAGTCGTGGCTCGGGAAGAACAACGGTTTCTCAGGTCACTTGTGTGGAAAGACTTAACATCGAGCAGATACAGCAGAGACAGGAACTGGAAAAGTGCAGTGTAATCCTTTATAGGAGGGATAGTGAGAGAGGGTGACAGCCAACGGAGAAGCTGTTCATCTGCAAAAGCAGAGGATTCTCAGTGGTGAGGGATGGAGGTGTAAAATAATTGTAAAATAATGCTAAAGATGTGCATTTCTTCCAATATAATATTTTTCATTTGGTGCTCATGATGTGGCCACCCCTATAGTGAAGAAACAAAATGAGAATAGGTGTCTGCAAAGTGGCACCCAGCATTCAGACTGCAAGAATGATTTCTGAGCTTCTTGTCACTTGCCACTTGTCACATTCCTACTATCTGCCGATGGCCTCCTACATTATTATAATAAGGTCTAACAATGGCTTGAGGAACAAGAGCTCAACATCCATCCAGATACCTTGGAGTCTTCCTGACTTGATATTGAATTTTACATCTTCAGATAACTCGCCTTTTCTGTTTGTATCAGAACTGGCAATTCTGCTGTAGCTCATCGTTGCATGATAGCGGCTCAGGTTTTCTTTCTCTATGAGCACCACCTGACCTGGATATTTAATGCAGCTTTGCATTTTACAATGTTAATGTTCTCTGTGTTGTCAATCTGTCTCGCCTTTGTATTTCTTTTTCTTCATGTTCTCACTCATGTCATTCTTTTAATGTCCTCATCAACCTGTCAAACTGGATGGCTCCAACTACAGATTATCCAAACAGCAATCCTGGCTTTGCCTGATCATAAATATCTCCTTTGTCCTGCTCTATTTTCCCTCACCCGCTTTGCCACTTAAAATCAACACATTTTCTCTTTCCCAGTTCAGATGAAGGATCTGCTACCTGAAATGTTAATCCTGTTTCTTTTTCCATAGATACTTCCTGATTTGCTGAATGTTTCCAGCAATTTCTGTCTTTATTTCAGTTTTCCAGTACATGCAATATTTTGTTTCTCATGATTATAATGAATATTAAATGAAGATGGCTCTTCAGTGATAAACTAAATCTAAACTCTTTCAGTAGAAAACATCAGAGATTTTAGCAGTGGGTCTTAAACAGTTCAACAAAGTCAGAGAAAGCACAAGAAGAGGAGAAACTGCATCAGCCTCACCGGTGGATGCTGAGTTATTACCAGTCTTGTTGCATAAGCTTGACTCTGCTAATTCTGTTAGGATTTTATATCACCTGGGCTTGAGTGTATAATTGACAAACTGAAATATTACTGTAATACGTGTGACTTTGTACTCTGCAATATGTGCACACTGATTGGAGAGTGAAACCTTTACTAGCCCAGTGGTTTAGTCTCCATCTACTCACTAGTTTTTGGCTGTTTACTTTATCTGTTGAATGGTGTTTTTGTTCAGGTGGGTTGCATTAAATTATTTATTAAATTTTCTCATGGCTGACTTTTAAAGTGAATTAATATATAAAATGAGACCTGCCTCAATTAATTCTTTAAAATAATTAGGGAGAATATAAGAGTTTGTCTTGGCATCATGTTCGGCACAGACATTGTGGGCTGAAGGGCCTGTTCTTGTGCTGTAATGTTCTAAAATACCGGCATAGCTAGTAGATTTGTGTGCCCTTTTATAGTTCTATTTGAAGATGGTGAGAAGATCGCGATAAACATTGAAATCATTTAACTTAGAATTAATAGCACTCAAAGAACCGTTAAGTCAATACTGTGTAATCCTACACTGCAAAAATGACGTTCCTAAACTAGTACAAATATCATAATGCTATAATATCTTTCTCTGCTTTTCCTCCCTTTCTGGTGCATGGGAGCCCCAAGGTGCCCCACACCCTTTTTCAGACTTATTGTCATTGCAGAGGAAGTGTCACTATCACTGCATTAAAAAATATATATATTTTGCACTGACCATATCTCAAACCTCCTGAGCCTGCTCTGAGCACAGATATTTGGGTTGATGAGCACAAATAGTCAAGGCATGTTACACAGTTTAGTTTAGAGTTATGAAGGTTTCTCCACAAGTTGATAGTGGAACAGTGTACAAATCAAAGATTGAAAAGATGGTGGGCAGTTGGAAAAAATGTAACTGCATTAACGACAATGCATGACAGATATTTTTCCTTTGCACCATTTCTACGTGGCTCCGCTAGGGGAAAGGGCTTAATTAAATTGATTCTCTTTGATTGATAAGCAGTTGAAATACCACTATGCACCACCATAATGCCCAAATAGTTAGAATGGCTCTTGACTTCTGAGCCACCCACCGGGAGCCATTCTTGTTGTCCCGTGGGCTATAATTGAAGCACACAAATAGTAGGTAGTGAATAATGCTTTGATATACATCTCAGCAGTCAAAGGGACACTGAATGGAACTAAATGATATGGTTAGAAAATGACTAGAAGCATTTGACGGTTATTTTAAATGCCAAGCAATTATGGTGAATAATACATGCATTAATTGACCTTTAATGTAAAACACCGCTAATTCTTTTACCTCTAACTTTAGATCTCTTGGGTTTTGAGTTAATGGATGAAAATGAGAAAGGAAGTAGGGTTTAAGAACGAGGGACCAGGGATGCAAGAGGTTTTAAGTCTAAACAAAAAATGTTATTCTATGGAATGTGCTGCAGGAGTTAATGATTATGTAAATGGAGTAGGATGCTGCTCATGTGGACGTAGACTGGATGAGACACATGACCTGTGCTGTGATTTCTCTGTTATTTTACAAGGAGGCTTTGAAGATGGGCCAAGAAGTGGAAATGAAAAGTGGCTTAGATGGTCCAGAGCACCAGGACAAAATGGTTGATGGCCCTGCAGCGCAAAAATGAAAAGACCATTGGAAGAAGTGTTAGGCCAGGGGGAGTGGATTAATATGGATTACTGTAAAGTTAGAAAAAAACAAAACACTTGCATTATATGGTGCCATTCATAGTCTCTGAATATGTCAAAATAAACAATGAATAGGATTATTACAGTGCTTAAAGGGGCTATTTAGTCCATCTAACCCACAGACAGTATGATAAAAGATCTACCAGATACTTAGCAGATGAAGGTCAATGCAAAAAAATGCAAAATCTACCCTTTCTGGTGGAAACAAATCCGTCATTATGTTCAAATGATTGGATAGATACAAGAAGGGGAAAATGAAATGCATTATTTTGAGTAAGGAGGCAGGGAGTATGAAAGTCTGGTCTTTCCTTGCATGGTCTGTCTGAGTTTGATGGTCTGAATAGCACCTCTCAGCACTGTAATTATTCTATTTATTATTTATTTTGGAATATCCCTTGTAATCGCAAACTTATAAACTTTGTATCATTTGTTGATGTTGAAATGTGCCCTGTATCATTGAGTAAAAAGGCATTAAAACATCTCTGGAGAAGGAGTAGTTCTATTACTAATGCCCGTAGATGCTTACGTCACTGTGTACTTGAAAGCTGAAAACAAATGTCTCAGATGTCAAATTGACTGGCATATAGTTTTTGGGTTTGTGGCATTTCTTTGACTTTTCAGGATCTTGGTTCCCTCGATAATCTGGTGACTTATCTACGATCAATATAGTCAAGCTATCTGGTGATTTTGTTCCATCAATTTTCAGCATGTTCAGTATTTCAACACTGGTATTCTCTTTTACAATGACTTTGGCTGCATGTCCTTGATAAAGACTAAGTAAAGTATACATTTGGTACTTTTGCCATACTATCCCCACGTGTATCAATTTTTATCTCTAACTGACCCCACCTCTTGATATTTATTATTTCTAAGCCGACGGGGACATATAGATTGTTAGTTCTTCATGGCTATAAGTCTCCTTTAATGTGTCCCATCCAAGAATCTTAGTAAGACTCCAATTATCCTATATTTGGCATGATTCTCTCATCTCAATTTTCCATTTCTTATCTGATGTAGGAGGCTCTTGCATTTCTTACCCTACCTATCCCACTAGGAATGCATTCACTTATAGAACAGCTAGTACACTGTTTTAAAGATGTTCTCGCATAAAATCATTGTCATACAGTCCAGCTGTAGATGAGTACTTACTGTCTTGTATGTAGGGTTGATGACTATGTAGTAAACAATATAAAGAAGCAAATAATGTTTGGAGGAAACCACTTAGCACACAGCCCATCAAGTACCTTTGCTGCACAAGATATCTCTGTCAGTAGCATAGTGAAGCTTACTATCTGCAGTCTACAGTTTCATTGAAACAGTTTATTTAGGTGACTTGCATAATACCATCTGCCCTATGTTCACTAATGCTGTGATCGTGTATAATCATAGATTTGTAATGGTACAGGAGGCTGATCAACCGATTGAATTTTCAGCGCTACCCGTTGAAGGTACTGATAGATTCTTTTTCCCCAGCTCTAATCAGTGAATTCCCCACCAAAACTAATATCTGCATAAGTTTTTCATTACATTTTCCATGTATCGTTTGGCCTCAATTTTAAATTTGGCCGTTACCCCTCAAACCATCCACTGTTGGAACCAGCTTGCCTCTGTTTCCATGTCAAAATCTGTCATGATGTTGAATGCTTCCAGCAAATCTCCCCTCATTTGGTGCATGGTGAATGACCCCAGCTTCTCTGGTGTAACCATAAGGCTGTATTCATATCCCTGGAATCATTCTTGTATATCTTTTCTGTATATTGTGGAGAGTTAGATGACCAGAATTGTACACAATATTCCAGCTATAGGTTAACTATTGCTTTTTTGTGCAGGTTCATCACAACTTTTCCTGCTTTATACTTTGCTTCTAAATTTGAGACACAGAATCTAACGTGTTTTACTAATCAATGAGTTGGCATTCCACCTTGGAAGAATAGCTTCATAATAGGAACATCATCTCCAAATAATTCTGCATTATCTTCTGCATGCAAATGTGTTGTCATTTCATAATCATTGCTACTTTATCACTTTTGGGGAAACTTTCACGTACAGTGCACATTCTCCCACCACTTGCACAAAATGTGTTTCAGGGGTGAAATAAACAATTATGTAACACCTTTTATAAATACTGCGTCTTATCTATAACATGCTTCATTAAAGGTTGTACCTTCCTTGTGAAATCCTGTATTGGTGATTGCATCTTACTCAACATTCCCCACAAAAGAAAAACATTTTAATAAAGCTGCTTTATTTGGAAATTCCAATACACAGATACTGTAAGTTCCACTTGTATTATTTATTTCCTATAACATGATGTATCTAAATGTATAACAGAGTCATCTGCTGGGACTGCTTATTGTAATTTGGATGGAAATGAAGTGTTGAGAATGGTCATACTAGCTTTGTCCTGCAGGTGGTGCTGCTGAACCACTGAAAGCCAACATCAGCCCCATTGTGATAATATCACCTTCAGACATACTACCCAAAGTACAACCGAGAGGATTCAAAACTAATGGACCGACATTTGCAGATAAATTATCGGCAAGGTTAATGGCTTTTTCCATACTTGGTGGTAAATAGTATTGCAACTTCAGGCAAGAAGCAAGTGAAGAGTTAACATTGAATATCCACAACTTATTCGGTTTGTGCAACTTTTCCCTCGTGGCAATGTCCTTCGCCTCTCCATTACATTAATGAACTTGATTTTTTTGCTCATTAATTACTTATTGAATTTGCTGCACCTCAAACTTGACCATTACAAGCTTATATACTTTTAACAATAATGCCATTTTAATTATTATCCTCCCTCTCCCAGAAATGTCAAAGGTTTTTGCTCATTAATAAGAGCCTTGAATTTTTAAGCCAAATATTAATATTTATATATATAAAATTTTATTTTCCTTTCAGTTTTCTTAACCATTTCTCAATTTTGTTTGATGCATCCCTTTTTTTACTGTACCCAATTAGATTTTACAGTTGCACCTGAAATTCCCACCACCAGATGAGTGTTAAACTAAATCTGCATCTGCCCTTTACGGTTGATATAATCCTATATTGCCATTTTGAAGACATCTAAGGCATTTATTTTAAATACCCTGGCTAACATCTCTCTCTCCCCCCCCCCCCCCCTTCGTTAGTACAGAAACAGATTATTTGGTTATTGCTATTTGTGGGCGCATGTGTAGAAATTGTCTGCAACCTTTCCTACATCACAACAGTGAAAAACCTCTGGTTCCTCATTGGTAATATAGCAGTTAGGAACAGAAATGAAAATAAGGTCAATAGGAGCAGTTAGATGTGCCTTCATTCAACCTGAAGTCTATTCTGATAAAGAAATGCATTTCAGAATCCTTAAGATATGTTTTCACATGCATTAATTAATGTACTGCACATGGGAAACATTTTCTGTTTTGCCTCTCATACTTGTTTTAAAACTAACTTTTGTTTCAATGTAGGATGCTAGTTAGGATTGCATTATGCAAGCTGGTACAGATAGGTCAATGTTATATCTGTAACCTAACTTAACAGGCTGTAATTGACTCGTCTCCTTTAACCTTGAATAAATCGGACCTTAAAAAGTTACTGCAATGAATTCCACATGCCAAAAAGATGGGAAAGTGTAATTATGTCCGCTTTCATATGGAGAATGGCAAAGCAGAATATTATCAGGCTGTTGTAAGATCAGTGAATGCTGGTGTTTTGAAAGGTTGGAATATGTCCTGACAAGAAACATCATCGTCCAGGTGCAGCAAGTAAACTGGAATCAAATGGAATGTTGGATGTATCATTAAGTGAATGGAGTACAGGAGTAAGGAAATCTTGTTCTAACTTTACAATACTCTGTACAGCAGTAGTCTACTTTCCCTGGTGACAATGGAGAATTGACTAGATTGATACCGGGAATTATTTCAGGATGGCACTTATATTCTGTGGACAAAGGAACGAGAAGACATTTTATTGAAACATAATTCTGAGAGGACTTAACAAGGAAGATGAGATGATGTCTCCCTGAATGAAGAGGGAAAATAATGAAATCATATATAATCTTCTAAGAGTTGCAAAACTTTCTGTTTACAACATCAGAGCTGTGGATGCTGAGTTAGGAAGAGTAATAGGTAGTTTTGAATGATTGGTTACTCTCGAGTGGAGTTGAGGCTGATAATCCGATCAGCCAAAGCAAGTTTGAGCCACGGTTCTTACATTCTTGTGTATTCTTCACCCATGAAGCTCATCTGTAATTGCTGAGCAGGCACGTGCCGTGAGTAATTACTCAGGGTAGGCACTCAGTCCGCTTTAAATAAAATTTAAACCGCGCATGCGCAGATTGTTCTCTCCGTTAAATAAATAAATAAAAACAGTGACATTTCCATTTGCCCAAGGCTTCCTAGTCCTAGACCAATTGGCGGAACAGTTCCTTTCACAGCGTGTGGAGAGTCTGTGCCAGGGGTAAAGTTGTGGGGAGGGCACGAGTGTTGAGAAGGAGGGTGTCAGGGATACTGCCAGTAACTCACTCACCGCTACCGCAGCTCTCCGGGCGCGAAGCCACGCACTGTAGCTGGGGATAGAAGCAGCTCGGGGAGCTAGGAGCAGCCACCGGGACCCGACAGCAGAACTGGCCGCCACTTCAGCGCCTTCTGCCGGCCCGCTCACCTTTGGCAGTGCTCCCCGTCGGAACACCTGTCACCTGCCGTTCGCCGACTTCGCTCATGTCAGCGACTTCCTGAAAATCCTTAAATTCCCACAGCCGAGTAACCTCAATCGCGCTAAATTTAAGGACATGAGTGAGGCCAGCGAGCGGCAGGAGAGAGGTTTTTAGACGGAGAGCTGCCAGAGGTGAGCGGGGACCGGCAAAAGGAGCTAAGGTGACGGCTGGTTCCGCTGTCCGGCCCGGCGGCCACTCAGCCACCCGAACTACTTCTCTCTCTCTCTCGCCCCCCCCCCGGCCTCAGAGCGTTGGCATTACACATCTCCGTGCAAGGAGCGTCGCAAGTGGATGCTCCCGACCCCTCATTCATAACATTCGTGCCCTCCACACAACTTTACCCCGGGCCAGAATCCCCAAATGCTGTGAAAGGAGCGCTCCCCCCGCCCCCACTCCCCGGGAAATACGGTATTTAAAAACATAAACGCAAAATGTACTTACCACATCATTGGTACACGACAAACCATAGTTGTTGAAAACCCCGCCAAGAAACTTGCGCTGCACATGCGCAGTAGACTGATGCGCATGCGCAGTGCAGCAAAGGCAGAATTTCTGCTGCCTTCAGCCCCGCTGGAAACTGACGGCTTCAGGCAGCGCTGACGGCTGCACAGACCTTCCCGTGTTACAAGCGCTGCGGATGAAAGGCACGGAGAATTATGCCTACCTAAGAGATCGATCTCTTACATAGGCATAATTCTCCCATGCCTTTATTATTTATATTTAGGTATTACTATGTTATAATTTTAGTCAGGGTAGGCAGTGCCTACCTTGCCTACCCTGATGGCACGTGCCTGTTGCTGAGTTACATGGGGGCAAAACTAACCTTGCCTTGCAGCTGAAGCTGATTTAGCAGAGTAAGCTATATGTGGTCAAACTCTTCGGCATAGTACTGGAATACAAGACAGGATTTTTTTAAATTGAGAAACTTGGATGAATAGGGAAATTCACTGCTGAAATCCAGATCCATGGTTTTCAAGAAGGATGACCTCATACTGTATACAGACCAAGTATGATTGTTGTAAACCTATCGGGGATGCCAATGGAGATAACAGAACTAACCAGAGGCTGCTTCCAGTCAAGCAGATGGCAGGCGAATGTGGCAGGCCTAAATAACATCATAAGCTACAAGCTGAAATTTGGGCTGATTTCTGTCAATGTACAGTGCCCTCCATAATGTTTGGGCCAGAGACCCATCATTTATTTATTTGCCTCTACTCCACAATTTGTGATTTGTAATAGAAAAATATCACATATGGCACATTGTCAGATTTTAATAAAGGCTATTTTTACACATTTTGATTTCACCATATGGAAATTACAGCAGTGTTTATACATGATCGTCGTTCCCCCCCCCCCCCCCCCCCCCAATTTCCGGGCACCATCATGTTTGGGACCCATGGCTTCATAGGTGTTCGTAATTGTCCAGGTGTGTTTAATTGCCTCCTTAATTCAGGTATAAGAGAGCTTTCAGCATCTAGTCTTTCCTCCAGTCTTTCCATCTTTGGAAAATGTTATTGCTGTTTATCAACATGAGGCCCAAAGTTGTGCCAAAGAAGCCATTATGAGACTGAGAAGCAAGAATAAAACTGTTAGAGGCATCAGCCAAACCTTAGGCTTACCAAAATCAACTAATTGGAACATCATTAAGAAGAAAGAGACACATCCAATCTGCTCAAGTTCAAACAAATGCCTCAAAACTCATTGGCCGGCGGTTCATTCTACAGCAAGCCAATGATCCCAGACATACTGCTAAAGCAACAAAGGCGTTTTTCAAAGTTAAAAAATCGTAAATTCTTGAATGGCCAAGTCAATCACCCAATCTGAACCCAATTGAGCATGCCTTTTATATGCTGAAGAGAAAATTGAAGGGAACTAGCCCCCAAAACAAGCATAAGCTAAAGATGGCTGCAATACAGGCCTGGCAGACCATTGCCAGAGAAGACACCCAGCAACTGGTGATGTCTGAATCGCAGACTTCAAGCAGTCATTGCATGCAAATGACATGGAACATAATATATTAAACATGCCTACTTTCATTTACATGATGTTGCTGTGTCCCAAACGTTATGGTGCCCTGAAATGGGGGGGACTATGTATAAGCTGTAATTTCTAGATGGTGAAACCAAAATATATAAAAATGGGCTTTATTAAAATATGACAATATGCTCTTTAACCACGCGATTTTTCCTATTACAAATCTCAAATTGTGGAGTGCAAAGGCAAATAAATAAAAGATGGGTCTTTGTCCCAAACATTATGGAGGCACTGTAATCTCTGGATGAGAATGCCTTTTAAGCTTGTTTTGAAAAGGCAAATGAAGTTTCATCAAGGTATGTCCTTCATTCCCCACTAACTGTCCCATACATCTTGGTGGCAGATCTTCTTTCATGAGGGAAAACACTTGGAAAGCAGCTGGCCCGGATAGAGTCCCTGAATGAATTGTGAAATCGTGCAGCAATCAACTGGCCACAGTTCTTTGTAAATACCATTAATCTCTCACTTCAACAGTTTACTGTCCCTAGCTGCTTCATTTCAAAACCCAATTAAAGTAAAGTAACTGGTCTCAATGACATAATGTCGATCATAATGAAGAAGTGTGAACGACTGGTCATGGCCCATATCTGTGCCTGTCCCCTGGTCAATCTAGACCGCTTGCAATTTGCATATAGGAAAAATAGATCCAAGGAGGAGTCCATTTCCCTTGAACCACATTCAGCTCTGGATCACTGTGGTAATATAAACACCACTGTCATCTATTCATTTGCTAGAACTCAACCTTCAACTCCATAATACTGAATTAGCTCATTCCTAAACTTCTGGACCTTGGTCTTTGAATGCGTTTCTGCAACTGGCTTCTGACAATTGGGCTCAACATTTCCTCCTCTCTGACCCTCAAAAACTGCTGTTCCTCAGAGTTGTAAACTCAGTCCCCAGAGAATGTATGGCTAAAACAAAATTCACCAATGATATCACTGTTTTCGGCTGGATCAACAACAATGATGAGATGGAGTACAGGAAAGAAATTGGGAACTTTGTGCAATGGTGTAAGAACAACAACGTGCCCTTAACATCAGCAAGATGAAAGAGTTAGCTATTGACTTAAGGAAAAGGGGGTGAACACAACCCTGTTCTCATGTACCGAGCTGCTGTAGAGATGGTTGACTGCGTCATGTTTCTAGACATCCATATCACCGGTGACCTGATCTGGCCCTTTACACTGATGCAGTGATCAAGAAAGCATGACAGCATATTTACTTTCTTAAGCGTGTGAGAAAATTCTGTGAACATGAGGATTCTCTCAAACCTCTACCATAGTGCTACAGAAAGTATTCTGACGTGATATTCCTGAGCTTCGTGTGGTATTTGATCTGCTCATGACTGCCTGAACCTGCAGAGAGTGGTGAACACAGCCCAAACCATCACTGGCTCATCATTTCCATCCAGTCCATCTTCACGGTGCACTACATGATGAAGGCTGGAAGTATCATCAAGGCTCCTGGCCACTCTCTTTTCCCTCTTCAAACTTTGGGGTGAAGACACAGGAGCCTGAAAGCATGGACTCCAGAATTTAGAACAAGCCCTTCCCCACTGCTATCAGACTCCTGAAACAATCGCCTCTTTCTCACCCCCTTCCTGGAGGTTATTCCACTATTGCACAGTAGTATTTTATTTGCACTACTTCAGATTATACTACAGTCTTTGCACCATTCTGCTGTTTAGTTGTGCATTTATAGTTTTATGCATCATTACTATGCAGTTATTGATAGTAAAGATCTTTATTCAAACAAGGAATTTAATTGTACTCTTATGTATATGACAATAAACTAATGGGAATCTGAATATTGTCATCTTGAACAGGATGACGTTTTTGACTCGCATTCCTTAAAGTGAATGTTAGTCTGATGTTTCTTGTGAAACTTATTGCTTTAAATTAGTGGGGAAAACTGCTCTGGATTTTCTTCATGGGTGTGTCTGAAACTGCTCAAAAATTGCATTCCGCATTGGAAGTGATCATGTTCTTGAGAGCAAAACTGCTGAAGACTTATTCTCTGATGTATATGATACTGCTCTACAAGTAAATTTAGAGCCATAGAGTGATACAGTGTTGAAACAGGCCCTTCGGCCCAACTTGCCCACACCCGACATTTCTTAATGTTGCTCCAGTTTCTTTGTGGAGAAGTTTCTAAACTAAGACTCCTTTGTGTCGGTGATGATTAGTCTGGGCCTTCAATTTTTAATGTGGACATTGCAGGTCTAGACTCATAATCAGTAGTGAGGGTGACTTTGGTTCAAGTTCTCATTCTTTCATGTGGGTAATGTTGGTGTAGACCCACCTTTTTCATCCCGTTTACCCCTGGCAACCTTTAATAGCACATAACAATGTTATTTCACTTATTTATGAACAACTAATGATGAACAGATACCGGTATACCAGAACCAAACACAGTCAGTCAATGAGAAAAAATATGTACAAATCCAGAATCATCAAATTTACCCTATGGGTAGGCGAAATTTGCCTCCTGGGGATAAATTTACCCCAGGTTGGGAACCCTTGGTCTAGACGTATAATCTGTAACTAGGGTGAAGTTGGTCTTGATTCACAGCCTGTAATGTGAATAATGATGTCTAAATTCACATTTTATAATGTGAGCAATGTTTTACATTCACATCTCATGGTGTGGGTGATGCTGTTAAGACTTGGATCCTGTGATATAGGTCATTTTAGTCTTGGCTCAGAATCTGAAGCGTGGGTGATGTTGTGGTGTACGTGCATTCCTTTTAATAAGGATGATGCTGCTCGAGCTTCACATTCTAGAGTGTGTGATTGATGTTCATCCAGAGTCGCATTCAGTGATGGAGGTGATATTGGACTCGACTTGCATCCTGTGTTGTGGGTGATGTGGTTCTGGTTTCACATTCAACAGTGTGGATGATTTTAGTGGTAAGTGAAAAGTCTTTTGAATGGTGGAGTGAGGATTGCATGTAGAAATATAGTCGTTGGGGCTGAAGTGGAGATTATGCATTGGTTTCTGGAATGTGGTTGTGAGGTGTGGGTCTGGGGAATAAGGAGTAAACATTAAAACTTTACTGTTGAAAATCAATGGCCAGACTGGTTTGGCTATCCAGAGATAACAGGAGAAGGCAATATCTTGAGAATTTAACTATGTTGAGCAATCTGGTCATCACAAAACCTTACTTAATATTGCAGAAGTCAGTAAGTCTTATTTTCAATTTTTTTGCGGTACTCTAACATCGTTGTGTTGCTCTGCCATTATTTGTGTTGTCCTTACCAACCTGGGTTTGCCAATCTCCCATGACAACAATTAGGTTATGGCATTTTGCTTCCTCAGACTTGGCCTGTAGCATGAGAGAATTTGGCCTTTGCTTCTTCATTATTTTCATCGCCAGAGTATGGCCCTGAATCAGGGTAATGCTACATCTTTATAAGGATAGCAACGTCCTCATTCAGAATGCAGTAGTATTTCTCCTGAGGCTTTTGTTAATCTTCCTGATCTCATCCATCACCCCTCACTAACATGCACAATATAATCTCTGTTGCAATCAAAACTAGCTTTCGTGTTTCATATATTGTTCGTTTGTACCAAAAAATAATGTTTTTTGGCCAGGTAATGAGCACTTCAGTTGTTATGCATGTGACTTTATTTAGGCAATGCCTCTGTAGGCATGTTGATGATGGGAGGGCACCAGGGGACACTCTGAGTTGAGAACAAAAGAGGAGAAAAATTCTGTTGAACCCCAAGGAATTTACTTACTTTCAAGACATGACTAGTGAGTTTGCAGATGACACTAAAGTAGGTGATATAGTTAGAAACATAGATAGAAAAATAGAAAATAGGTGCAGGAGTAGGCCATTCGGCCCTTCGACCCTGCACCGCCATTCAATATGATCATGGCTGATCATCCAACTCAGTATCCCGTACCTGCCTTCTCTCCATACCCCCTGATCCCTTTAGCCACAAGTGCCACATCTAACGCCCTCTTAAATATAGCCAATGAACTGGCCTCAACTACCTTCTGTGGCAGAGAATTCCACAGACTCACCACTCTCTGTGTAAAGAATGTTTTCCTCATTTCGGTCCTAAAGGAATTCCCCCTTATCCTTAGACTGTGACCCCTTGTTCTGGACTCCCCCAACATCGGGAACAATCTTCCAGCATCTAGCTTGTCCAACCCCTTAAGTTGACAGTAAATTATCAAGAATTACAGCAGCAGGTTGATCAGCTGAGCAAGTGAACTGAGCAATGGCTAATGGAGTTTAATTCAGCTAAGTGTGAGGTATTACAGTTTAGAAAGTGAAACCAGGATGGGATCATCACAGTGAAGGGTAGGGCCCAAGGAAAGGCTGAAGAGCAAAATAATCTAAGAGCACAAGTACATAGTTTCCCAGAGTGGCATCACTGGTCGATAGGGTGGTGAAAAAGGCTTTTGCCACATTGACCTTCAACATTCAAAGATTTGAGTATAGAAGTTTGAACGTTGTGTAACAGTGGTAAAAGGAGTGAGGCCACACTTAAAGTATTATGCTCAGTTTTGGTCACTCTGCTATAAGAAAGATGCCGTTCACTTGGAAGGTTAGGACGTAGCCTTCGGAGTGCAGGAGGCTAAGTTGTGATCTTAAAGAGATATATAAAATCAAGATGGGAGGTCGATACTGGGAATGAACAGAATCTTTTTCCCAGGGGTGAGGAATCAAGAATGGTAGGGCATAGTTTCAAGGTTAGTGGGGGAAGATTTAATAGGAACCTGAGGGGCAATGTTTCTATGGATATATGGAACAAACTATTCAGAAGAAATTAAAAAAATGACCACGAAGTGCTGGAGTAACTCAGCGAGTCAGGCAACATCTCTGGAGAACATGGATAGGTGATATTTCGGATCGGGACCCTTCTTCAGACTGAAGTTCAGACATGTTCTCCAGGATTGCTACCTGCAGAGTTACTCCAGCACGTGTCCTTTTTAAAACAGCATCTGCAATACCTTGATGTTACTGTCAGAAGAAATAGCAACATTTAACAGACATTTGGATAGGTGCATGGATAGAAAAATTTTAGAGATATGGGCCAAACGTTATTAAATGGGCCTATCTTAGATGGGGCATCTTGGGCAACACACACGAGTTAGGCCAAAGGGCTTGTTTATGTTCTGTATTACTCTACGATTCTAATTGACGTAGCACCTAATAAAGATGCCAAACTAATTATATGCAGATAAAATAAAATAAGCAAATATGTATCAGATATATTCAACTGCTATTACTACCAACTTGAGAATCAAAGATTCTCTTGGGAAAAAAAGGCAATCAAAATAAATGCATTTCCATTCATTATGGGAAGGTTCGGTTCAACATTCACATTCGATCAATTGAATATATTACCAAAACCACAAATTGTCAGTTACAATGGCTGAAAAAAAATAGAGGATGCTTCTCCATTGTATTGATGATAGGGCAGCTGAATTAAATGGAAATGTTTTGCAGCCTTCTCAGTGTTATAGTGCCATGGCATACACTTAAGTTTAGTTTAGTTTAGAGATACAGCATGGAAGCAGGCCCTTCGGCCCGCCAAGCCCACACCGACCATCAATCCCCATTCACATCCAGTCTGAAGAAGGGTCTCGACCCGAAACGTCGCCTATCTCCTTCGCTCCTTAGATTCTGCTGCACCCGCTGAGTTTCTCCAGCTTTTTGTGTAACCCCCCCCCACACTATTTCAATGTTATCTCACTTTTGTATCCATTCCTTACATACTTGGGGAAATTTACAGGGGGTAATTAACCTACAAACCCTCGCGCCTTTGAAATGTGGGAGGAAACTGGAACACCCAGAGGAGGCCCATGCAGTCATCGGGAGAACTCCACATAGACAGCACACGAGGTCAGGATTGAATCCGGGTCTCTGGTGCTATGAGGCTGCAGCTCTACCAGTACAAATACCACATACTAAAGTTAAGTTATGGATCTACAATGAGACCTACGCAGAGCAGGTCTTATTGTAGACGCTATTGATTATTATTCTCATCCTTTCTAATATATATTGTGAAACTTGTTATGTGAAAGAAAATCTATGTCACATATTCAGAGTGATAAGGTTAAACAGAAAATGTATGAAATACCACATTGGTAACAAATAGCGGGCCAGTCCACATCTGAGAGATAAAACTCAGTTCCCAGGATAGACTTTACAGTGGATTAAACATGCTTTAAGTCTAATTTAAACTAATGGAACACAGCTCTTTTGTCTGGAAATCCACGCTCTATGCTCTATATTATAGTAATTATCCATTTTTGCCTGTACCTGAAATTCAGTGGCATTGTTTTCAGAGTACAGATGCTGTCACAACTTCATAGTTTATCTATCACTACTAACCAGGGATACATTTTTAGGATTTCTCCTCATGACCATAGGAGAAGAAATCCTAGGCTGTATGGCCGTGAGAGGTCTCCTATGGTCGTGAGAGGGCACCCACGACATGTCGCCAGGGGTCACCTGTATGGTCGTGAGAGGTCTCCTATGGTCATGAGAGGTCTCCTATGGTCATGAGAGGTCTCCAAAGAGTCGTAGCGTCTTTCTGGTCGCCGCTGAATTTTCAACATGTTCATGGGTGCTGGCAGTCACCTGTAAAGGCCGCGTAAGTGCGACAGGCCCTTAAGCTTCACATATTCCCTTTTAGAATTCAGAAAATAAGTTTCCTTTTGCAACGATCTTTTTTATATTTCCACCAGTGTCCTCTTCCTTTCCTGTGGCATCTTCCCTTGCAACCACAAGAAGTGCATTACTTAGCTCACCCAACATTCTATGGCCCCAGATATTCTTTCCAATGAAGTGGTTATTCGCTTATAATTCCATCAGTTCAGTGTATTTTATTCACTGCCTTTGATTGCTTTCCTCTGCAATGGGAGATAACATGCAGGTTAGGTGACTGCTTTGAAAAACACTTCCTGTGTGGTCCAGTTCTAGTTATTTGTCAGTCTTCCATCTCAGTTCAACTCTGATTTGTTTGTGCTCGGCCTCCAATAGTGTTTCATTGTGTGTGATTGAGGAACGGTGTCTCATGTTTCTAACAAGCGCACTTATCGTTCTTTGTGCTGCATCTGACACCTGCCATTGGAGTCTCTTGGCTGAAGGACCGTGACACCCCATTCCCTTGACAAAAGAATCTGATCTGCAATCTCCTCTGTATTTCAGCTCTTTGGTCAATGTCTGATATTGTTTTTAACATAGTTAAATATCTCAAGGTACATTGTAGGGATGTTTATTCACAAAATTTGAAGCCAAGCTGAATGAGCTATTTGGGCAGATAAATAAAAGCTTGGACAAAGAGTTTAGGAAGTGCCTCAATTTAGCATTGTTCAGGAGAGAATTTGCAACTTTGGAACATAGCAGTTGAAGGCACAGTTGCCAAGGGTGGGGCAATTATAATTGGCAATGAACGAAGCTTGAATTGGAGGGGGAGAAGATCATAAATGTTCATAATGCTAGAGATTAGATGTAGGGACTGGAAAGATGAGAACTGGTCAGGAGGGATGGGGGTGCACTTGAGCTCTTCACACTTGGAGGTGACTTTGGAGGAGGCAGACGTTTATTGGTGTAACAAAACTTTACAGAAAGAAACCGTAAGATATATTTTCATTCCAGGCTGATCCAGAACAGGGATTGATTTTGGATGATGGTATCAAGGGCCAATAGTTTTTTATATTTTTAGTGAATTCAATATTATCATAGTTTGAGATGAGAATATGTGCTTTAGTTTAGTTTAGATATACAATGCGGAAATAGGCCCTTTGGCCCATTGGGTCCACACCGACCAGCGATCCCCGCACATTAACATTATCCTACACACACTAGGGACAATTTACACATACACCAAGCCAATTAACCTTTCTACCTGTGCGTCTTTGAAGTGTGGGAGGTAACCGAAGATCTCAGAGAAAACCCACACAGTCACGGGGAGAACGTACAAACTCCGTACAGACAGCACCCGTAGTCGGGATCGAGCCCGGCTCTCTGGCATTACAAGCGCTTTAAGGCAGCAACTCGACTGCTGTGCCACTGTGCCGCCCAATGTACTGCAGATCAATGCACAACATTACACAGCACTGTAACTTTGATGGAAGGGTGCAGTTAATATTTTGCTGCAGTTTAACATTTCATTTTGTTTCTCTTGTAGTCTGATCCTCTTGGGTTAAATGCAACTGTGGAATCAGGTGACGGAGATTCAGTAGCTGACAAAGCACAACGGAAGAGACGACATTCTGAAGAAACCCAGCAGCAATCAACAAATAGCTTCAAAAGACCCAGAGTAAGAATTGTCTGATTTTTTTTTAAAGTTGCCTGATTTAAAAATAATCTTTCCGTTAGGCAACATGTTTATGAATATCATATGCTGAAAATCTTAGAAACATAATGGAAATAAAGAGATCCTATGATATGTCTTAATTTTTCTTCGACTATCAATGTTCTATTTCATGCCCTTCTGTTCTCAACCTTCCCTGTTTCTTCTCAGAATCTTAATCAAGGTACCCTCATTTTTGCCTTCCATCCCTCACTGCTCATTCGAAAAAAACTTCCACTATTTCCGGCATTTTCTGGTATCTCCAGCATTCTTAGTATATTGTAAATGTCATTTCAAATGCAGTCCTAAATACATGTTGAATGATGGTTATGGTGATCATCTCTACTTGTTTCATTAGCATGTCCCAAGCTGTTGGTTACCTGTTATTTTAATTCTCCATCAAATTCCAACTCCCAACTGTCTGTTCCTTATCACCCGTGTCATTCCAAAATAGCTCAACCTAATCTCAACGAAAAATTGGGTCATTTTTTTGTTGAGAGAGGTAGGAAGAAATGTGAATAGGAAAGTAAGTCGTGAAGAGCATATTAGAAGACTACAAAGGGAAGTAGATTGAGTGAATGGGCAAAGCTTCTTCTTATCGAGTCCACACACAAGATTAGAAGTTGTTCAGCCAGAGCTGAACACACTTCTCAGCATCTGCATAGAATGGTGTCCGTCTTGCCGCTTCTTGTGCGTGGTGGTGGAAAGTTTGGTGGAAACAGGGCCGCGACATGAACGCTTTTTCCTTGACCCCATGGGCAAAGCTGGTAAATGGAGTCTAATGTGGGATCTAGCTGTCTTGGTGCATGATTTACAAAAGACCTCTATGCTGGTAAAATAAGTAATGAGGAAAACTAACAGAATGTGTTTTATGTACGTGGAATTGTATTTAAAAATAGGGAGGTTATGCTTTAGCTGTATAGATAATTGATCAGACCATATCTTGAATATTATGTGCAGTATTGATCATCTTATTTAAGGAAGGGTATAAGTGTTGCAAGGTGGTGGGTGGAGAATATTGGTTGGCTAGAAATAACAAATCAGCGATGGTATGGATGGCAGGAAAGATTAGATGACCAAATTGAAGGGGCACAATTTGAGCTTTGAGCATTAAACGTCAGCATCATGAAATCAGTCTGAATTAAATGTAACAGGGGCCAAATCCTTATGCATGCATTCTATTGTGACTTGATGAATGCATTCTGAAAGATTAAGATCCTGGCTTTGTGGGAAAATGTTAATGAAGGAACAGCAGTAGGCTGCATGAAGGACATCATGGAGGTTTGACCTATAATTTCTTAATATTTTATTCTTCTGTTTTCTCATTGGCATTCTTGTTGTTTATGGACAACCATCTTCAGGAGGCTTTTATGGACAGGGCAACCAGGATAACAAAAGGATTGAGGATGGTGAAAAGGATACTTCTTTTGCTGCTGTGCAAATTGACCTTTTAATGTGTGAAATGATTCAGCATTAAATCATATTGATAATGGTGTTATTCTTTATTCAGCATGAGTATCCAGACAGTCACTTTCAAAATAAAGGGGAGAGTTACACTAACCATTATACTCAAAGGAGTGTTTGCCATTACATGTATTGGATTCTGATTCATTTGTTTGCTGTTCAGTCTGAAGTCTTCTACACTTTCAAGATGCGCTTAATACTGTAATTCAAGTCTCTGGAATTCCATTAAACCAATCATTAGCTTGCACCCTGTCTCCCATTATTCAATGGCAGAGAGGTTAGTGCTTAAGGAGGCAGGCACCTGTTATTTCATTATCTGAGCTTGCAGCTCCTTCCATGCATCATTTGTTTCTTGCTACTGTTGGCATGTGAATGGATATGTACCACTGCAGAAAGACACAGCTCACTGCTGAAGAGGTAGGGCAATTATTACTGTGTGAAGGTTTTATCTGCAAAATATCAGCTTTCATTCGCCTGTTTAGATATTCCAGTGGAGCAACACTGACCTTAGTTTCAATGGGCAGATAACACCATTATTTCAGCAGATAGTTTGCCTTCAATAAGTTGATATTTTACATATTTTCTGTATCCATTTCCCTTCTCTATTGTTTACCGTCCGGATGCCGCCTGGCTTAAAGGTGAACAGCTTCTAACGTGAAAACACAAAACAAAAAAAAAGTGTTTGCATTCTACTTCCCTGTGTCACAAGGCCTATGTATGCTTGTTTGTCTATCTCCCTATCTCTCTGTCTCTCTCAGTGTCTGTCTAATTAATTTTGAAACAGAAATTATCAATTCAAATATAGAAGGGTAAAATAACAGGAGATTTGAGGTAATTTTCCAGTGGAGGAATGAGGACTATTTGCAGCTAGAAGGCTTTTGGTTTTAGTGAATTTGTTTGACAAGCCTTTTTATAGACTTCTTGGCAGCACTTGAGTTGGGGTAAAATTAGTAAAGACAATTAAACTGCTGCCAATTTGACACTGGTTGGAGAGCAATTTCACCCTTGCTTCTAACAAAAGAAAACAGTGGTTGTGTAACTTTAGATGAACTTGCAGTGTGTCCATATTTCCTTTCAGTTTTAATGTTGGTTGATTTCGTAACTAACGTTGTTGAATATGTTTTTATTCTCATTACTCTTCTTACAGACAGATGCCTCCTTAACTCCAACAACTCAGACAATTCCTATTTCTCCCATTGCTTCTGGTGCTCCAAGCACACCTATATCCCGAACAAGTGGATCCAAATCATCTGATGAGAAACCCCAACCTGCGCCTTCATCATTGGTGCCACCAGCACCTGCACCTGCACCGGCACCTGCACCGGCACCTGCACCGGCACCTGCACCTGCACCGGCACCTGCACCGGCACCTGCACCGGCAGCGGCATCTGCATTGGCATCAGTATCAGCATCGGCCTCGTCCTTGTCCTCGTCATCGTCATCAGCTGTTCTTGCGCCTGTATCTATCCGTCCAACAGCGTAAGTACATCATATTAAATTCAGGCAGCAAGCAAGGTGGAATCTCTGGAAGTATTAAAGCTAATGACATTAAAACTAATGATGCACAGAACTATACTCGATGATACTGATACGTAATCCGTTAGTATTGGTATTTAAATTCCATCTAGTTAGTATTGATACATAGATCTAAGGAGGAGAAATATTCATACTCAAATACTAGCTAGGAGTATTGCACTCAAAGTTAGATGGTATCAGCACTCAAATCCAAATCCAAGCGTTTTATAAACCTGTTGAAGCTAGAGACTGAACAACATAATGCTGGAGGAACTCTGAGTTTTTTTTGTCAAAGCGTTTAATGTCTTGTTCAAGATTCCAGCATCTATAGTTCCTTTGTATCCATTTTACTACTGGATGAACTCAGTGGTTCAGGCAGCATCTGTGGAGGGAAATGAAAGATGATGTTTCGGGTCGGGACCATTCCTTAGACTGAAGGAGTAGGGGGAAGAAAGGTAGGGGGAAGAATAAGTAACGGAAAGGAGGAATGAAATGTAAAGCCGGAGGGAGGAAAATGGGTGGAAGGAGACAGGAGGTGGAGAAAGAGGCAGATAAAATGGAAACATGGGACTCAGGAATGGGATATGGGCATGTGGAAGAGGTGAAAGGAGCAGGGTGACCAGGGTGGTGGAACATGGTGGGAGAAATGCATACGTAATGGAGTGGGGGCTGGGTAAATAGAAAGTTGGGGGTATTAATTAGAACATTCAATGCTCATATAATTATAAGATGCCCAAGGGGAATATCTGGTGCTGTTCTTCCAGTTTGTATGTGGCTTTTGGCAATGGAGGAGGCCAAGGACAAAAGGGTCAGAATGGGAAGGGAGATATAACAGTTAGCAACAGGGAACTCCAACAGACCTTGGCAAACTTGCTGTTCTGCGAAGATATTGGGTGGAAGTGTTCATATCATAAAATTACCTGCAAGCAATTCATTCACATTGGTGCTTTAGTGAAGCCTGAACTTTATTCAAAGTATCAGGAACCTGTATCCAAGATTGGTAATCTCAGAGGGTGCAGTCTGAGACAAGTCACAAATAATACAAGCCAGAGGTATTACACCTGTAATCAAAAAGCATAAAGATTACAAATGCTGGAAACCTGGAAATGGAAAATGCTGCTGACTCTTAGCTGATTTGCCATCATATATGGAAAGGGAAGCGATTCAGGTTAATAGATTTACATCAGAACTGACAAAATGGGAAACCAAACATTATTTAGACTGAAGAGAGGGCGAGGGGTTAAAGGGGTTGATCATGGATGCCAAGACTGTCTAGGTGACATAAAAACTAGAAGCCATGTAAGGCAGAATAATGAATACTTGTTAATCACTAACGATCTGTCTAGAGAAGTGCAAGTAGAGACAAATCAATGAGGGCAGGGGATAAAAAAAATAAAATACAGGAATTGTAAACTGCCGAACCGAGAAATTGCTGGAAACCTGATATGCGCTAATTGCTTTAAAATTAATTATATAGATGAAATGCACAGTGAAGAATATCTGTGGCCATCAAATATCTGCAATCTCAGAGGCTATGGGTTTGGGAGGCGCTGCTGGAATAATATGGATAAGTATTTGCAGTGCACTGTGGAGTGAGGCTGCTCTGATTAATATGTTTTTCAAAAAATGATTCATGAAAGTCATCATCATTGATTAAAGTAATTATATTTCTAAAATCTCACTTCTCTAACGCTAGTACTAGAATAGGATGATACGAGAATTCCTTGTTTTGTAAAAAAATGTTTGGTGACTTTGCAGCCAGTTTATCCTGAAAAGCTAAGCAAAAATGTAAACATAATCAGTAAAATGCATTCAGAAAATTTTGAACAGCAAGATGTCGGATAACTGAATTGATTTTCAAGGTAAGAAGTTGGGCGTTTAGCGCAACTTTCTTGTGACGAAACACAATAAGAAGTGCAAATGTTGCGAAACAGCTTTCAAATATGAACCATTCCTGTCATCATTCAAATATCATCTGGAACACAAACATGTCGTCGCATTTGGCCCAATGTCCAAGCAATCAGTTGGCATTCCATTCGGCACAATTCTGGGAACAATTCTTCCGCATTTCAAGCAGAAATCAACAGAATCCCCAGAGTTTGTTGTCGTAGGTTAGGCCAAAAGTGTTGACATAAAAAATGGCTGGAAAGCACAAGGTCTGACAATCCCAAGTACGAGAGAAGGAATTTGTGATATGGTCTTGAAGTTTGGAACAAAAATCCGGGAAGAAACGAAGCAGGAATTGAAGGAAATACTGGAATCTGGGGACCGCTTTTCACTCACTTTAGGCGCGTGGTTCTCAAAGAGAAATCAGCGCGACATGCGTCTCAATTTACATCACACTGAGGCAGGATTTGGAACTGGATGATGTCAGGCTAACGGTGCTTGGTGAGCTTTCAGCCAGCTATCTTTTCCAGTCTGAAATAGAATTGCAGCTGTCATCCGAGTTAGCCGAAGGTTTGGATTTGATTGAAATGAATGTCCTCGGCCTTTGACAACGTGATTGGAATTTAGTCAAAGTTGACAAAATGTTTGATTTCATGCTGACAAATCTGGAGCAGCAACCTGGTGATATTGGCAGAAAACTGTATGAAGCTGTTTGTGTCAGGATTGAGCAGAGAAGAAACCCAGGTATTTCAGGACTCCTCAGGTATTGGATGATCCAATGTATTATGACTCTGCCTGGAACTCTTGACTTGCACTCCCACCAACAAATGATCTTGCCAAAATTGCGAGAGACATTTACATATGGCTGTTCTCAAAGTTGAATTATATGATGACAAGTGGTGAAGAAGATAATGATCAAGTTGAGACCACTGTGAACCAATGTAAACCAAAAGAGATTGATGCGTTTCTCTTCAGGAAGAATGCCAAGAAGTGTGGTATTATGGGAATAATAGTGTAAGGAATGCAGTGGCCGGAGTTGACGTGGGAACCCGGGGGTGTGGCAGTTAGGGAGTTGCCGGGCAAGCACACAAGCAGGCGGCTGCTGTACAGAGTTGCTAATTAAAGATATACTCCGTTTACGTCGTGAGCTTTATTATACAAATAAACACGACATGGTGTCAGAAAAGGGATCCTTGTAAGCAAAAAAAAAGAAGAGGAAGGGGTATCGTTTTGGCACGAAATGGGAGACGAGCCTGCAGATATGGCGCAACCCACACCAACTGCTACGTTCACAATACAACCTCCAGAGCCATTCGATTTCACCAAGCCTCAAGAATGGGAGCGTTGGATCAGGAGATTCGACCGCTTTCGGCTTGCAAGCAATTTAAACGCGATGTCGGCAGAAAACCAGGTGAACACGTTAGTGTATTGCATGGGTGATGAAGCCGAAGATGTGCTAAAGGGGCTAACGCTAACTGCAGATGAGAGGAGGGAGTACACGGATGTCAAGGCGGGCTTTGATGCATTTTTTGTACCTAAAAAGAATGTAATCTATGAAAGAGCCAAGTTCAATCAGCGTGTGCAACTGCCAGGAGAAACGGTGGATTCCTTCATCACTGCTCTATACGGATTAGCTGAACACTGCAACTATGGACAGTTGCAGAACGAGCTGATCCGCGACAGGTTAGTGGTCGGGCTGAGAGACGTCTCATTGTCAGAAAAGCTACAGCTAGACAGAGACCTAACCCTTGCAACTGCAATAACAAAAACAAGGCAGTCTGCAGAAGTTAGATGACAGTGGTCTGACTTAAGAGGAGAAAATAGCGGTGCTAGCAAGTGCTCTAATGTTGATGCTGTGCATGCTAAAAGCTACAGAAAACCCAAATTTCCCTCTAAACCTCAGCCACAAGCACAAACACCAAGCAAAAATAGACTTAATACACGGCCTCAGCCAGGTTCAAAGGCCTGTTATAGATGTGGAAAAATGCCCTCGCATGGGAAATGGGAATGCCCTGCTAAAGACGCTGTGTGTCACAACTGTGGCAAAAAGGGACATTATGGTAGAGTGTGCAGAAACAGTGCAAAATCTCTCAATGCTGTCACTACAGAGGAAGAAGAGAGCTTTTTCCTGGGAGCCGTGGATGCTGGAAAAGATCCGTGGACGGTGCAGCTAGAAGGGAGACAAAAAAAAGTGTGCTTTAAAATAGACACTGGTGCTGATGTTACCGCCATGCCAGCCGAGGTGTACCATGACATTACAGGGGGGCATGATGTGAAGCGCCTGGCAGTGTCGACACGCCCATTGTTTGGGCCAGGGTGCAATGCACTCTCTGTCCTGGGTGTAGCCAGAGAAACACTGCGCAGAGGCAAAAAGACAGCCATAGAGAACATTCATGGAGTAAAAGACCTGCACACTGCACTGTTGGGAAGGCCTGCCATAGAACGGCTTCAGCTTGTGTGCAGGGTTAACGGCATCACCGTGGAATCAGTGAAACAACAATATCCGAAGCTGTGTAGCGGCTTGGGTCTTGTTCGGAGGCCATACTCAATTAAATTGAAGCCAGAAGCTGAGCCCTTCTCTCTCCACACGCCACGCAGAGTCCCTCTGCCGCTTATGGGGGAAGTGAGGAAGGAGATAGACCGTATGGAGAAGATGGGCGTAATCACCAAGATTGAGGAGCCGACTGATTGGTGTGCCGGGATGGTGGTGGTGCCGAAGAGAACAGGTGATGTTCGCATTTGTGTGGACTTCACAATGATGAATGGATCAGTGTGCAGAGAAAAGTCTATCCTGCCTTCGGTCGAGCAATCTCTGGGCATGCTAGCTGGCGCAACAGTATTCAGCAAATTAGATGCCAACATGGGCTTTTGGCAAGTACCATTGACAAAAGAGTCTGCCAAATACACCACCTTCATCACACCTTTTGGGCGCTACTATTTTAACCGTCTACCCTTTGGCATAGCATCAGCCCCCGAGCACTTTCAAAGGATGATGATGACAGAAGTGACCGGTGGCCTGGAGGGGGTACTGTGTCACATGGATGACATCCTGGTCTGGCGACAGACGCAGGAGGAGCATGATGTGCGGCTGCATGCGGTGCTAGAGAAGGCATATAAGGCCGGCATTACGCTCAACATGGACAAATGTGAGCTCACACGCCACACAGTCAGATTCCTGGGGCATGTGATTTCAGCAGATGGAGTGAAGCCAGATCCAGAGAAGACGAGAGCAGTACAAGAAATGGATGCACCCAAAAATGTCAGCGAACTCAGGAGTTTTCTGGGCATGGTCAATCAACTGGGCCTAACCTGGCTGAAAAGGACAAAGTGCTACGAGACCTGCTGTCCAAGAAGAACCACTGGTACTGGGGGACAGAGCAGCAGGCCGCCTTTGATCAGTTAAAAACAGAGCTGTCATCCACACGAGTGCTCACATTATACAACCCAAACAGTGCTCTAAAGATCTCTGCTGATGCCTCTTCCTTTGGCCTGGGGGCAGTCCTGCTGCAGAAAAGTGATGCCATGTGGTCACCTGTGGCATATGCGTCCAAGTCAATGACACCAACAGAGCAGCATTATGCTCAAGTAGAGAAGGAGGCATTGACTGCGACGTGGGCATGTGAAAGGTTTAGCTGTTTCATCCTGGGAAGACCATTCGAGCTGGAAACTGACCACAAGCCGTTGGTGAGTCTGCTGGGAGGGAAAGCTTTGGATGACCTCCCACCAAGAGTCCAAAGATTTAGGATGAGACTCATGAGGTACAACTATACAGTCAATCATGTCCCTGGCAAAAGCCTGGGGACAGCCGACACCTTATCGCGTGCTCCTCTGAGAGCCGCAAGAACACACACAGACACAAGCCTATTAGTTGACACCAACATCTATGTAGACTCTGTCATCAGCAACATTCCTGTCAGTGGAGATTATCTGAGCAGCCTACGTGAGCACCTGCGGGCAGACAGCACATGCTCTGCACTGATGGAGTACTGCACAGACGGCTGGCCCGACAAAAGCCAACTGCAGGGAGTGCTGCGACATTACTGGGCTGATAGAGCAGTGCTGACTGTGCACGATGGGCTGCTGCTGCGGGGCACGAGGCTCGTCATCCCATCAGCCTTACAAGGTGATGTGCTGCAGAGACTACATGAGGGACACCTGGGGGTGACAAAGTGCAGGGGCCGGGCCAAACAGACGGTATGGTGGCCAGGACTCAGCAGCCAGCTGAATGGCATGGTGCTGAAGTGTAGAACCTGCATCCAAGAGAGAAGGAATGTCAAAGAGCCGCTGATGCCAACGGAGATGCCAGACAGGCCTTGGCAAACCTTGGGAGCTGACCTATTCACGCTGAAAGACAAGACTTATCTACTAGTAGCAGATTATTTCTCAAGGTATGTGGAAGTTGCGCTGCTGTCACCCACAAGGAACACAGGTGGTACACCTGAAATCCATGTTTTCTCGTCATGGAATTGGTGAAGTTCTTAAAAGTGACAATGGGCCCCAGTTCACAGGTAGCCACTTTAAAGCCTTTGCAGCAGAGTATGGCTTTGTGCACATCACGAGCAGCCCCAGGTTTCCTCAGAGCAATGGTGAGGCGGAACGCACTGTACAAACCGTGAAAAACCTGCTAACAAAGGCGTCAGACCCATATCTTGCATTGCTGGCCTACAGAGCAACCCCTCTACAGAACGGCTATAGCCCGGCCGAGCTGTTGATGGGGTGCCGCCTCCGCACTACTGTTCCTGCCCTTCCAACCCTGCTGAATCCAGTTTTGCCTGACTACAACGCGCTGCGGGCCAAAGAAAGGGAGAAGAGGTGGAATGACACAACATCCTTTGACAAGAGGCACGGAGCGAGAAATCTGGAGCCACTAGTACCTGGGGAGGAGGTGTGGATCACCGATGCACGAGTCCAGGGCAAAGTGCTATCTACACACAATACCCCTCGCTCTTATATCGTCCAGGTGCCTCAGGGCACACTGAGGAGGAACCGGCAGCACTTGGTGTCGCTGCAGACCAACAGTGGGGTAGTCGACGCTGATGAGCCACCGGTGGGAGAAGAGCCAGCTCCACCAGAGCCAGCTCCACCAGTGACAACATCACCCAGCAGAGAGGGCCCCACCACAGAGACTGTGCGGACCAGGTGTGGGAGAGAGGTTAGAAAGCCGAAGAGACTTGATTTGTGATTTATTGATCTGTTTTCTACAATAAAGAAAAAGAGAGAGTGAAATGTGATGTGAAATTGTTCTGTAAACCTGGTACATTTACCTGAAACCTGAGAGTTTAAGTTTTGAAGAACACAGCCTGCTAAAGCAATAGTTCACAGTATGGTAACGCGGAAGTTATTTTATTTCTATTTTGCATGCTTGAATCAGGGACAGGTCTTCCAGCAAAAGGGCAGAATAAACCCCTTAAGACCTGCAGAGACAAAGGTAGTCCACCCTTTGTTCTCAAAGCAAGGGAGATGTGGTATTATGGGAATAATAGTGTAAGGAATGCAGTGGCCGGAGGTGACGTGGGAACCCGGGGGTGTGGCAGTTAGGGAGTTGCCGGGCAAGCACACAAGCAGGCGGCTGCTGTACAGAGTTGCTAATTAAAGATATACTCCGTTTATGTCGTGGTACGAGCTTTATTATACAAATAAACGCAACAAGAAGCTGGCGCCAATAGAGTCAAGTTCAAACATGCTAGCCATTTTGAAGATATTGAAGTGAGAAAAGGTAGTCGTGGAAAGCATGTTGAAACACCCAAGCACACTTGAAAAGGAGTACAGAGCACTCATGACAATTCCTCTTAGCTTAGTTGTGTCTGAAAGATGTTTGAGTGCTGCTGACCTCTTTGTCACAAAGTTGTGCACAAGTTGAGTGATGAAACTGTTGATATCATGTTTTTTGACTTCTTACCTCATGAGAGTCTAAAGTATGTTTACGTTTGAAAAATAAAGGTACATTTGCCAAGAATGAATGAGTTTCAATTTGAAAATTGATTTTTGAAAATTAATCATTTTAATGAGGGCAGAGTGATTAATGAGCACTTTTTCAAAATTAATCAGTTAATCAGGTAGCAACCCTACTTTGGAGACAGTAAACTCTGCAGCTATTATGCACTGGTGAAGGGAATATATATTCTGGGTGTTAGATGGGGTGCCAGCCAAAGGGCTGCTTTGTCCTGGATGGTTTTGAGTTGTTGACACGTCCATCATCTCTGCAAACGAGGAGTATTCCATCACACTCCTAACTTATACCTTGGAAAGGTCTTGGGGAGTCAGGAGGTGAATCATTCACTGCAGCTCCAGCTTTGGGCATGTGCTTTTGAGGCCCAGCACAGCACATGGAGTGGAATGAGTCAAATTTTTGGTCAGTCAGATTGAGTCTGATGCTACATCCAGACAGCTTCTACTACCATCTGCGCATATCCCCTCCCCTTACCACCTTTTACCACTTGCACACATCTCCATGTAGAATTGTACAAAACATCAAGCGAGCACAGCAGACACAAGCTGGGCTGATGGCCTGTTTCTGTGCTCTAGAACTCCATTATAATGAAAGACAAAAGGAAATTACATAAATTTGGTTTCTGCTCATCTTATTGGTTTTTGCTCAAGGATGTGTTCAAAATTGCAGAGGATCAATATTCAATATTCAGGAGGGATAGACAGAAAGGAAAGGGAGGTGGGGTAGCGTTGTTGGTGAGAGAGGAGATTAATGCAATAGAAAGGAAGGACATTAGCTTGGAGGATGTGGAATCGATATGGGTAGAGCTGCAAAATTCTAAGGGGCAGAAAACGCAGTGGGAGTTGTGTACAGGCCACTAACAGTAGTAGTGGAGTTGGGGATGGCATCAAACAGGAAATTAGAAATGCGTGCAACAAGGGTAAAACAGTTATAATGGGTGACTTCAATCTACATATAGATTGGGTGAATCCAATGGGCAGGGGTGCTGAGGAAGAGGATTTCTTGGAATGTATGCGGGATAGTTTTCTAAACCAACATGTAGAGGAACCAACGAGAGAGCAGGCTATTCTAGACTGGGTATTGAGTAATGAGGAAGGGTTAGTTAGCAGTCTCGTTGTGCGGGGCCCCTTGGGCAAGAGTGACCATAATATGGTTGAGTTCTTCATTAGGATGGAGAGTGGCACAATTAAGTCAGAAACAAGGGTTCTGAACTTAAACAAAGGTAACTTTGAAGGTATGGGAAGTGAATTGGCCAAGATGGACTGGCAAGTGATTCTTAAAGGGTTGACAGTGGATGTGCAATGGAAGGTATTTAAAGACTGCATGGATGAACTACAACAATTGTTCATCCCAGTTTGGCAAAAGAATAAATCAGGGCAGGTAGTGCATCCATGGATAACACAGGAAATCAGGGATAGTATAAAAACAAAAGATGAAGCGGACAAATTAGCCAGAAAAAGCAGCCTACCAGAGGACTGGTAGAAATTCAGAGTTCAGCAGAGGAGGACAAAGGGCTTAATTAGGAAAGGGAAAATAGATTATGAAAAAAAACTGGCAGGGAACATAAAAACTGACTGCAAAAGTTTTTATAGATATGTGAGGAGAAAGAGATTAGTTAAAACAAATGTTGGTCCCTTGCAGTCAGAAACAGGTGAATTGATCATGGGGATCAAGGACATGGCAGACCAATTGAATAACTACTTTGGTTCTGTCTTAATTAAGGAAGACATAAATAATTTGCCGGAAATAGCAGGGGTCCGGCGGTCAAATAACGTGGAGGAACTGAGTGAAATCCAGGTTAGCCAAGAAGTGGTGTTGGGTAAATTGAATGGATTAAAGGCCGATAAATCCCTAGGGCCAGATAGTCTGCATCCCAGAGTACTCAAGGAAGTAGCCACAGAAATAGTGGATGCATTAGTGATAATTTTTCAAAACTCCTTAGATTCTGGAGTAGTTCCTGAGGATTGGAGGGTAGCTAATGTAACCCCACTTTTTAAAAAAGGAGGGAGAGAGAAAACGGGGAATTACAGACTAGTTAGTCTAACATCGGTAGTGGGGAAACTGCTAGAGTCAGTTATTAAAGATGGGATAGCAGTACATTTGGAAAGTGGTGAAATCATTAGACAAAGTCAGCATGGATTTACGAAAGGTAAATCATGTCTGACGAATCTTATAGAATTTTTCGAGGATGTAACTATCAGAGTTTGTGGATGACACTAAGCTGGGGGGTAATGTTAGGTGTGAGGAGGATGCTAGGAGGCTGCAAGGTGACTTGGATAGGCTGGGTGAATGGGCAAATGCATGGCAGATGCAGTATACTGTGGATAAATGTGGGGTTATCCACTTTGGTGGCAAAAACAGGAGGGTAGACTATTATCTTAATGGTGGCAAATTAGGAAAAGGGGAGATGCAATGAGACCTGGGTGTCATGGTACACCAATCATTGAAAGTAGGCATGCAGGTGCAGCAGGCAGTGAAGAAAGCAAATGGTATGTTCGCATTCATAGCGAAAGGATTTGAGTATAGGAGCAGGGAGGTTCTACTGCAGTTGTACAGGGTTTTGGTGAGACCACACCTGGAGTATTGCCTACAGGTTTGGTCTCCAAATCTGAGAAAATACATTCTTGCCATAGAGGGGGTACAGAGAAGGTTCACCAAGCTGATTCCTGGGATGTCAGGACTTTCATATGACGAAAGACTGGATAGACTTGGCTTGTACTCGCTAGAATTTAGAAGACTGTGGGGGGATTTTATAAAAACTTACAAAATTCTTAAGGGATTAGATAGGCTAGATGCAGGAAGATTGTTCCCGATGTTGGGGAGGTCCAGAACAAGGGATCAAAGTCTAAGGATAAGGGGGAATTCCTTTAGGACCGAGATGAGGAAAACATTTTTCACACAGAGAGTGGTGAGTCTCTGGAATTATCTGCCACAGAAGGTAGTTGAGGCCAGTTCATTGGCTATATTTAAGAGGGAGTTAGATGTGGCCCTTGTGGCTAAAGGGATCGGGGGTATGGAGAGAAGGCAGGTACAGGATACTGAGTTGGATGATCAGCCATGATCATATTGAATGGCAGTGCAGGCTCGAAGGGCCGAATGGCCTACTCCTGCACCTATTTTCTATGTTTCTATCAACAACCTCCTTAATACAGTAGCGTACCCCCCCCCCCCCCCCTCAGGATAAATGGTATGGTTGCTGTTCTCTGGAATGATCCAAAGGCCAGGAAATACAGAGTGAAAGTGACCTTAATTCTCAAAGCAGAATTGTTTAAGCTTGGCCCTCCAAAGATCATTGAGGTCAATTACTGGTGGGTATACATTACTGTGCAGAGAGCTGGTGTTAGCATAACATCCTTATTGCTCATGGAGATGTGATGACGTGCCCATTTTCCACTCTTCCCTCTGAGCACATAAGTGTCTGTTGCAGCAGTTCCTTCATTATACCATGTGGAACCATCCCAGAAACATCCTTGGTAGGAGTTAGTTCATCCATATTGCTGTGATATAACTAAGTAATAAACTTCAGAGTGTCCTGCAGATATGTGCATCAATTGTGTGAGGAACGCTTTAAATTTCACAACTGCCTTGAATAGACTCGTAAGAAAGGTGCTTCCCTGATAATGTTGCTAAAATCCCGAAATAGAAAAACACGGACTAAATTCACCTGCCACTACCGTCATAATGCCACTACCGCCATAATTTTGCATCGTGAATAGAACCATTCTGCATGCATTCTGTGAAGTAGTCAATGTGTGCTGGTGTGGATCACGAATTAAAGCAGCTGGATCAAATTTCCTGAACTGCACAAATCATTGAGATTGCATTGGTTTTTAGTTGCATTGTGTTGGAAAAGACGGCATTGCACAATTCAGCTTCTAGGCAATAGAGTTCATTTTATGAATTATACTGCTATTTAAGAGGCAGCTCATTATATAAACTTGTATTGTGAATCACTGGTTACAATTCTGTGTTGCAGTGTTTACTGGGACCTTGATATTCCAACCAATGCAGTAATTAAGGAACGAGCTTCATTTGAGCTACTTCCACCACACCCAGATGTAGAAATGCTACGAGCACAATTGACAGTAAAACTGAGACAACACTATCAAGAGCTTTGTCAACAAAGAGAAGGTAATCCATATATCTGGTAAGGATGCAGAGGTGTTCTCTTGCTGCTCCTCTTCATATGCCCCGAAAAATGTGATATATTAATGAGATAAAAACACTTCCGGCTGTGGATTTTATTCCAGTGCAGGTTGGTTCATTTATCTTCCTTTCAACTTGCCACTCAAACATATGAATTAGGAGCAAGAGGTTGTCACTTGGAACTCAATCCTGCTTCACCATATAATGAGTTTGTGATTGATTTCATTGTTACTCTACCCAGCATTGTTGCCTGCCTGATGTAACCTATCACTGCTTTTCCTACCTCCATCTGTCTTAAAAATATTCAAAAACTGTGCTTCCACTGCTCTTTGAGGAGGAGAATTCCAAAG
This sequence comes from Raja brachyura, assembly GCA_963514005.1. Next base: position 35,996,742 of record OY740802.1, on the reverse strand, counting down.
AATCTCGACCCTCTGAGGAGAAATGTCATCTCTGTCCTCAAGAGTGACTCCTTATCTTAAAACAGAAACTCATGTTTCCAGATTTTCTCACAAGAGGAAAGATTTTCCCAAAGTCGATCCTGTCAAGACCCCTATGAATCTTGTTTCAATAAAATACCTTTTCACTGTGCCAAACTTTAGTGGACACAACCCAATAAAGGATTAGGAGCTTTTGATAGCCAGTGATTTTTTGGAACCCAAACAGTCTTTGAAGTTCCTCAGGTATCTTTGCATCATCTGAATAAAAAATAGTACTCGAGACAATATTATTCCATGAAACCGATTAACAGTTCATTTATCTCTATTATGTGTTAATACTAGTTAAGCCACAATTGACTTTCTCAATACTGCAACAAATGCAATATTTCAGAACTGGTTCAGACCTCTCTCCTGACAGGATGAAAGGTCCAATATAAATGCAGGTCCCCTCTTTTCACTAACAGGGTTCTTGTAGGATAGCGTAAGGGAAGACCGCAGGAACTGGCTGAATTTTTTGTTGTTGTTTTGGAGCATATTGTTTCTGACTGTTGCTAAAAATCAGATGCGACTTGGACCATGCCTTATGTGTCAGCCAAGACAGTGAATGCTGATTTGGGAAGAATTGTAGCCAAACTGTGAAGCCCATTAGTTTCCAAACATAACAACCATTATAGATTTTTTCAACAGCAGATTGGATGGCAGTTGGGGAAAAAGCATAAAGCCAAGCCTCTAAGTTGAAGCTGGTTAAAATGTGTTGCTGGCAATCACACTGAAATCAATCAGCTCGCCACTGATAAAATCTGGTAGATATTTTCTTGTACCAAATTACTTTCAAAGCACATGTACTCCGCTGAATTTCAGTTGTTTCATTGCCTACAGTGCCCTCCATAATGTTTGGGACAAAGACCCATCTTGTATTTATTTGCCACTGTACTCCACAATTTGAGATTTGTAATATGAAAAATCACATGTGGTTTAAGTGCACATTGTCAGATTTTATTAAAGGCCATTTTTATACATTTTGGTTTCACCATGTAGAAATTACAGCTGTGTTTATATAAAGTCTCCCTATTTCAGAGCACCATAATGTTTGGAACACATGGCTTCACAGGCATTTGTAATTACTCAGGTGTGCTTAATGCGGGTATAAGAGAGCTCTCAGCACCTAATCTTTCCTCCAGTCTTTCCATCACCTTTGGAAACTTTTATTGCTGTTTATCAACATGAGGACCAAAGTTGTGCCAATGAAAGTAAAATAAGTCATTATGAGACTGAGAAACAAGAATAAATCCCCAAACACCTGTTTAACAGATCAGAAACACTCTTCATGAGTCAGTTGTGGATTTGTCAATGTCCACTGTCCGCAGAAGACTTAATGAACAGACATACAGAGGCTACACTGCAAGATGCAAACCACTGGTTAGCCGCAAAAATAGGATACCAGTTTGCCAAGAAGTACTTAAAAGAGCAACCACAGTTCTGGAAAAAGGTCTTGTGGACAGATGAGTCGAAGATGAACTTATATCAGAGTGATGACAAGAGCACAGTATGGAAGAGTTAAGGAACGGCCCAAGATCTAAAGCATACCACCTCATCTGTGAAACACGGTGGTGGGGGTGTTATGGCCTAGGCATGTATGGCTGCAGAAGGTACTGGTTCACTTATCTTCATTGATGATACAAATGCTGATGGTAGGGGCATAATGAATTCTGAAGTGTATAGACATATCCTAACTGCTCAAGTTCAAACAAATTCGTCAAAACTCATTAGCCGGTGATTCATTCCACAGCAAGACTTTGATCCCAAACATACTGCTAAAGCAACAAAGGAGTTTTTCAAAGCTAAAAAATTGTTAATTCTTGTGGCCACGTCAATCACCAGATCTGAATCCAATTGAGCATGTCTTTTATATGCTGAAGAGAAAAGTGAAGGGGACTAGCCCCCAAAACAAGCATAAGCTAAAGATGGCTGCAATACAGGCTTGGCAGAGCATCACTAGAGAAGACACCCAGCAACTGGTGATGTCCATGAATCACAGACTTCAAGCAGTCATTGCATGCAAAGGATATGAAACAAAATACTAAACGTGACTACTTTCATTTACCTGATATTGCTGTGTCCCAAACATTATGGTGCCCTGAAATGGGAGGACTATGTATAAACACTGTTGTAATTTCTACATGGTGAAACCAAAATGTATAAAAATGTTCCAGCATCTGCAGTTCCTTCTTTAACAATGTATAAAAATGGCCTTTATTAAAATCTGACAATGTGCACTTTAACCACCTGTGATTTTTTTCTATTACAAATCTCAAATTGTGGAGTACAGAGGCAAATAAATAAATGATGGCAGTTTGTCCCAAACATTATAGAGGGCACTATATATAACAATCAAATTTATTTTTGTGTTCAAATGGTCCAATATATTCAGTAGTACGAATAGTGGACAAACTGAACCAAGGTTCCAGGTAAGATATCAATGTGACATGTGGGTGCTATTTAACATCAATGTCTTTGCTCTGACAGGGATTGATCCGCCTCGTGACTCATTTAATCGCTGGCTTTTGGAGCGCAAGGCGATCGACAAGGGCAATGATCCTTTGCTGCCCAGTGATTGTGATCCTGTTGTATCTCCTTCCATGTTTCGAGAAGTAATGAATGATATTCCTATCAGGTAATGTTATATTTTATTTTGTAATGCAGACTGTAGACTTAGCTTGTGATTCTTATACTGAGACCCTTGTTCCATATAAGACCTTTGCAAGTATTTTTCCATTTACCTATACATTCCCTTTTTCTAAACATCCCATGACAACCCTCCCCCAACCAAGAACAAACTACTCTTCTCAAACTTGACCATATTGTCTCCAAGGGACAGGAAAGTATAAATAGATAACTATTTTTACTTGGGGAATTGATGGCCACCCATTAATGAAGAAAATACTTTGAGATATGACTAACCACATAATTCACAATCTTGAAATTGACACAGTGAAATCAATGTAAATCTTTGATCTTTGCAGATTGTCTCGTATTAAGTACAGGGAAGAAGCCCGAAGATTACTTTTCAAATATGCAGAATCAGCAAAGCGGATGATTGAATCTAGGTTAGTTTATGAGAAAAATATTTAAGTTGCTTCTGCTTGGGTTGTTTCCACCATCAGTATTCATGTATATTTTGAGATCTTCACAGTCCTGCTGATAAGACCTTTTCGATGTTCCAAGAATTAATATAAAGATAGATTTTGAGATTTTAAAATATCAGGAATTGGACTGACTTTTTCTGGGATGCTGTTGAGTTCCTTAATATCAACCCCAAGTTCAAGTCAATGTAATTGGATGACAATGTAGTTAACATTATCAGTAAATTTGCAGATGACACCAACATTGGTGGTATAGTAGACAGTGAGGAAGGAAATCTAAGTTTACAACAGGATCTAGATCAGTTGGAAGTAGGGCTAAGGAATGACAAATGGAATTTAACTCTGAAGATGTGAGGTGTTGCATTTTGGTATGTCAAATTAAGGCGAGAGTTGTAAATGAGTTCAAATCAGTAAATGAAACACTCCTGGGGAGTGTTGCAGAGCAGAAAGATTTGGGAGTGAAGATGCATCGTTCCTTAAATATATGAGGGTGGGGAGAGGGAGGGGGAGATCTGGTTTAGATGGATAGTGTGATGAAGAAGAAATAATGATGGGGAGTTGGGGAGACTACGCTTGGAGTACGATGTGCAATTACAAAAAAAGGGGGCATCAATGCTGACGAATGATGAATTCCAGGATTTTGACTCGCCAATGATGAATAATGTTACCTGGTTTGTATCATTTGTAACTTGGAAGTGAAGGCATTCCTGCACAACTGCTGTCCCTAACTTTTGGTGGGAAGTATCACAAGTTTAGGAAGGGCTGTCAGAGACCTTCATCAGAACTGGAATTTTACAACATATGTTTTAGTTATTATGAAAGATTGTTGAGCTGAAACCATAGCCTAAATTGTAGCCTAAATTGCAAAGTGTAAACTGGAAGTCATTTCAATCTGGGAATTGCAAATGACTGTGGTGCATTTTGTAGATGAAACACATTGTATGCATTGCCCACTAGAAGTGGAGGGAATGAATGATAGGATGGTGAATTGCTTGGTATCTAAGCAGGCTGATTTACCCACGATGGTAGTCTTTTGAAACTTGTTGAAGTTGCATGTGTCCAAGTACCTGAAGGATGCTGCATCCTGGCGGATATTAGAGAATCTTTTGGTGTCACTTACAGCTGGATATCCAGCCTCTTGTAAGGTGGCTGGTCAAGTAACATTTTAGGTTGTTGTGTGTATGTGTTTGTATGTGTGGAGGTGGGGGGGGGGGGGGCGGGTGCAGAATTGGTGCTAATAATACTGGTAATTTCTAGTCTCTGTTGGGGTTGTGGGTTATAGTTAACTCCAGTGAAAGTCTGTGTAGTTGATGAGCTATGAGAAGGAACTTGACTCTTTTTGGCTGATTTGTAACGATGTGAGGATCTATTTTCTCCTGCTCACTGTATGCTGCTTTCCCAGGAATGCTTCACCAGATATCAGGAAAACTGTGAAATGGAACGTTGAAGATACCTTCAATTGGCTACGAAAAGAGCCGTCTGCGACAAAAGAAGACTATATGGTAAGGAAAAACTAAAAGAATAAAGGATGATTACAGAACAATGAAGTAATAGTTGCATTATTACTATGACAATGCAGGTTGGGGGATAATGAGGGTCATGACATAGTGAGCATTAATGAAATAATTAGATTGATAGAGGGTTGCCAGTGAGAAAAAGGGGCCATAAAAGTAGTATTTAAGGGAAAATTCCAGTCATAAAGGGACAGGTTAATGGGGTGATTGGAGAGCACAACTGCACAGTGAGTATAATATGAGATTGTGGATCTAGAGGTGGGAGATAGGAACTTAAAACTCACCATAGCAAAATGGGAATTTAAATGAATTGAATAAAACCTTAAATAGCAATGATAATGAAACTATTGGATTATTGTAAAATCCTCTCTGATTCTCTAAAGCCCAGATATTTTCTTTCCAAAACCAATCAGCAGGAACAGATTCACAATAAATCAATTCATCATTCGAGATCCATCGCAGTGTGGTTGACTGTAAACTAATCTATGAAATCGTCTGGAAAACCATTCAGTGCAATCAAATTTCTGTTCAATAATAAGATAGGGTGGATAATCCGAGATCGATCTAGGCATCAAATATGAGGTGTGCAATGATATATTCCAATCTTTCCTACAAAATGCTCTTCTCCAACATCTCCAGAATTCACTAGAAGTGGGGACACTCGAATATCATCAGGAAAAAATGACCCTGGGAATCCTCAACATTGTGTGCAGTTAATGAAAGTGCCATGAAATCAGGTAATGCAAAGGCATTGAAGATGCTGAGCATTACTTGAAAGAAGCACTAAGTGCAACAAGAGATGCCAAGCCTGAAGAGTAACGTTCCATGCAATACACCATCCTCCAAGCCACAATATTCGAGATTAACATTCAACACCCTCTCCTGTATCCCTCACTGAAAGTCAGTAGCATTTAAACAGCCATTCTGCATTAATTTTGGTAGAACGCCATGGAACCTTAAAGACATGCAGAGGCTCTCACTGAAACAGAATTAATTGAGTTATCTAAGCAGTTTCATGAGATTTCATTGATAATTTTGATTTAACTGTTTACTTTATGATTGCTTTTACACGTGTAAATGTAAAATTGTCCAAGTTGGCGATATGCAGAGTACTGCCCTGCCGACTACAAAATTCAGAAGGTTCAGAAGGTATGATAATCAGTGACTTTGGGAAGGTGAAGCAGGATCACTTGGTGTAATCCCTAGATATGTACTTCATGAACAGCTTTGCCATAAAGGCACATCAACCTCTCGGTCCTCAGATATTTGCTAGGATCTTGGTGGAAAAGTTATTTTTTGCTTTGCGAAGTATTGCAAGGCTTTTCCCGAGTTGTCCATGCATTGGAACCACATTGTCAACCTGTTACTGCTTTGTGACATATTGTATGTAAATTGCTGTTGAGAACATGTGATAAACATGTTCATCATCCAGTTTGTCATTAGACACTCATTCGCAACCAGGTTTAACACTGTGGCTGGTAACCAGGATACTAGTATTGACCTACATGATTCATTGTATTTTATTGCACACCAGTCAGACACTGAAGGATTAGAACATTTCTCCCAAGTGATCTCTGTGCAGTCAATGGCATCCAGTACTATAGGGAAACCTGCCAATTTAGCGGGTCATGAGTTTTCTTCACCTGATGGAGTCTGCCAAGGAGAAGGAAAACTAGTTGTCAAATGTGGGTGCTGTTAATATCTCCAGCTGCAGATGGAAGCAGGAATAATTTTTGCCACGTTCTAGCAATATGCTCCTTGCCCTGCACTGAGATTGTGGTTGCATCTGCAGCAGCTGATAAAGGACACTTCACAATGTCTGTCACATTGCTGCTCAAAAAAGAGATTAGATCCCTGAACAACCTGGGGGGGTATTGCCTCCTGCTGAGGGACTTTGTCCACTGATCCTGTCTTTCAGCTGCTTGATTTGCTCTTTGTTTATTCTACCTGTCAAGCTGCATTTTAAAGAGAACACCGAGTTATTTTCTGAAGTTAGTTTGAACAGAAGCTTTGAAGTCAAAAAACAAATCTTCAGAGCTTGCCACATTACTCCGTTTTCAGCTTAAAAATATATAGACAACAAAAAGTACAGGAACAATTAGAGTGGCAGCTGAAGAAATCAACCAGGATGTTACCATTCATTTTGTGGGTAATTAGCTTAGATGGGGAGGGTGGAAGATTGCAACCTTCACGTGGTCCGCCCTGTTTCGACGAATGCAATCAACCCGGCGGCGTGCACAATCAAATAAGATCAAATACAACAAGTTGTCCTACAACTTTAGGCTGTGCACGCCGTACGCAAAAGAAGAAGAAGCTTAGATGGTGGGGGAATTTAGGAATGCAACATTGAGTTCCAAAATGGCAACACTGGAATCAGACCAACTATGCACATTGATGGACATCATGATCTTCCAACTCTAACTATTTACAATGAATATTCGCATATGCACCACCAATATGCTGCTTGCTGTCATTTCTCCTGAATACAATTTTAGACATCTAACCACACAGGTGATTATGATTCCAGTTTCTTAATGTAACTTGAGGCACAGAAATTAAATGGAAAACATTATTGTATTATTAGAACCTTTTTAATGGAGGAGCTATGACCGTGACGGAATTAATTTTTATCTTGGAATGACGTAGTGGTTTTGGTTTTAGTGAGGGTTGGTCTACTCTAGTGGATTGGGCTTTAAAGTTACAAATGGATACTAGAGGGATTGTTTTCAATGAGGCTGCTGCATTCACTTCTCCTTGTAAAGCCACTCATCTGTCACCAGGCCAGGCAGGATTCAGCCCTGTGCTTTGCTGAAACAACACAAGCTCTCAGGGGAAGCCACTGCATATTGTCTCAGCAGCTCGATCAAGCTGTGCAGCAATAAGATCGGAGAGCTGAGCCCTGAACAAGATTCTTGCCACAGTTACCTCTACAAATGCTTCTGTGTATATTGTAATCTAATCTGTTGCATAAGTCCTGACACTTATTTTTCGCAGGAGAGGCTTGAACATTTGCGGAAGCAATGTGGACCCCATGTAGCAGCAGTGGCTAAAGATTCAGTGGAAGCAATCTGTGGGAAGATCTATTGCATATCTGGTGAATATGTGAAGCGAGTCCGAGAGAAGCATTTAGCAGTACTGTGCGAATGCAATATGTCAGGTGAGCTATGCAGACAATAACAAGTCAATAGCAAGGATTTATTTTTTTTAGTTCATTTGTGGGTATAGCATCGTAGGCTTCCATTGCACATCTCTAGTTAACTTGGTAGCTGTTGGAATACTTCTGCGGGCCATTAATTAGTCAGTGATTTTGCAGTGAAGGAAGGACTGATCCTATATTACTGAACAAGTCGGTTCATCTTTCCCTAAATCAATCTCTTGTTTGTTCACATCTACTACTTGATTCACACTTTTGACACAACTTTACCTAAATCTCTTTCTTATACTTTTATCTCGTGGTTTCATTCTTTGCTATGTTGGCTCATCAGTCTAGCCCCCATGCCTTTCTCTTAAAGGCAACCTTGAGAAAAGTTGGACGGCACAGTGGTAGAGTTGCTGCCTCATCGCGCCATAGACCCGGGTTCAATCCTTACCTGTGTGGTATTTGCACATTCTCACTGTGACTGCATTGGTTTACTCTGAGTACTTCGGATTCTTCCCACCATCCAAAGGCCACCAAGCTTGTAGGTTAACTGGCATTTGTCCTTAATGTACAGCGAGGCGATGGGAAAGTAGGATAAAATAGGGCTAGTGTGAATGGGTCAGTGTGGACTCAGTGGGCCGAATGACAACTTTCTACGCAGTGTCTGTAAAATTAAAACTAAAAGTCCAATGTTGGCATTCACTATCTTCTAAAGGTGTTCTGTACCTTCTATGAAGACAGATACAAAATATCTGATTAATTTCACTGCCATTTCTTATTCACCTTTATAATGTCTCCTGCACATCTATAAAAGATCCACATTAATTTCTACTAATTTATTGGTATAGCTGGACAACTACAACTGCACACCTTGCTCCAAGTATAGCTTTGTTAAAGTCCATATAGACAACGTCCAACGCCCGCCCTCAACGATCCTATTGGTGACCTGACCTCTTCAAAAACTCTATTAGATTTACAAGACACAATTTCCCACATACAAAGCCATGCTGACATTCTCTAATCAGTCACTGCCTATCCAAATACAGGCCAATCCAGTCCCTCGACATCTTTCCTATCACTGAAGTCAAGCTCACCGGCCTGTAGTTCCCTACCTCTTAAATAATAGTACAACATTAGCTACCCTCCAGTCTTCCAAAACTTCACATGTGGCTAAAGATGTTGCAAATATCTCTACAGTCCTCTACAATTTATTCCTCAGTTTCCCACAAGATCCGATGATGCACTTGGCCAGACCCTGGGGATTTATCTACATTAATGCCCTTTAAAACCATCTATACCTCCTCTTTGGTAATTTGTATGTGGTTCAAGACATCACCACTCATTAAAAGCCGACGAGAAATATTAATTTAATATATCCCCCATCTGTTGTGGTTCTGCCCAAAGACAGCCATGCTGATCGTTAAGGGGACCTATTCTTTCCTTAGCCACCATTTCACTCTTAATATACCTATAGAATCTCTTGGGGGTTTTCCTTTACCCTATCTGCTATATCCATTTCATGTCCCATTTTAGCCCCCCTGATTGCCTACTTAAGTATACTCCTACATTATACTCGCTGGGGATGGGGGTGTGGTGGGGGGTTGTTTGATTCTGACTACCAACAATTGGCATATGCCACTTTCTCTTTCTGGACCAGCTCCTCAACATCTCTCATCAATCAGGATTACTTTAACTTGCCAGCCTTTCCCTTCACCCTAACAGGAACATGCTTCCCTGTAAACTTGCTATCTCACTTTTGCCAGCCTTTCCCTTAATAGCAAAAGACTTACCCACTCCACTTGTGCAAGTTTCCACGTAATACCTCCAAAATTGGCCATGACCCAACTTAGGACTTGTGGATCCAGTCTTATTTTTCTCCATAACTACTTTAAAACTTTTGGAATTAAAGTAATTAGTTCAAAAGTGCTCCCCTACTGACAAGCAGTGAGGCCTGCAATCCAATGACTGTGGCAAAACCCACACTCGGCAGGCTATTCCTGAGTGAGGTGAGCAGAATGTACCTGGACAAACTTTTGCATTGTCTGGTATATACCAACAATAATGTAACTACTGGAACAGCTTGGCTAGAGACACAGCCGGTGCTATAGATGGTTGTTTGGTACCACGGCCATTGCTTCAACCATTTCTTCTCAACCATTTCTTGATGTCATTTTGAATGATGGGTCTTTGTCCCAAACATTATGGAGGGCACTGTATCTTAATGCATTTAATAGCATAAATGTTAATAGAAATCTTCTTATTCACCAGGCGATCCATTCTGAAATCCTTCAAGTCACTTACACTTTTTCTTCAAATGTTGAAAACATTCCTTTTTAAATATTTGATTTACAATTTTATTCCCCACAGTACGTCTACTTTATACCATGTACATTATATATTTAACTTCATATTTCAGTTTTCATTCTGATTTAAGTTTATGAATTTTTACTGTTTGCTTTCTCACAGAAGAGTTGGAGAGGCCAGAGGTAATTGACAGATTGGTGTATTGTTATCCGTCAAGGCTTGCATACCCTACGATTCCACTCCCACGCGTTGAAATGCACTTTGAGAATGATATTGCCTGTGTACGATATAAAGGAGAAGCTAGGAAAATCAGCCGGAATTACTTAAGTAAATTGGTGAGTCTTTTACTGTTTTTGTCTGGTCATCTAGGGCAAGTGAATATGAAATGGATTTTGTTTTGAAATGGATTTTGTTTTGAATCATAGATAGACAAAAAGATGGATTAACTCAGCGGGACAGGCAGCATCTCTGGAGAGAAGGAATGGGATGATGTTTTGGGATGATAAAGGAAACAGGCCATTGTTAGCTGTTTGTTGGGTGAAAATGAGAAGCTAATGCGACTTGGGTGGGGGAGGGATAGAGAGAGAGGAAATGCCGGGGTTACCTGAAGTGGTATATTCATACAACTGGGCTGTAAGCTACCCAAACAAAATATGAGATGTTGTTCCTCCAATTTGGGTTTAGCCTCGCACTGACAATGGAGGAGACCTAGGACAGAAAGGTCTGTGTGGGAATGGGAAGGCGAATTAAAGTGTTTAGCAACCAGAAGATCAGTTAAGCCCCTGTCCCACTTACGTGTACTTGGCATACTAATTACGCGACCTTGTGGTCGTGTTGAGCTGTGACGGTCCTGCAAAGATCGCGCACGACTTCATTCGACCACACAGCCGTCTGGAGCGCGTGACGTCATTTGAAGATGGGCACAAAATGCAGGAGTAACTCAGCGGGACCTGCAGCATCTCTGGAGAGAAGGAATGGATGATGTTTCGTGTCGAGACTTTTCTTCAGTCTGAAAGAGGGGTGTTGACCCGAAACCTCACCCATTGCTTCTCTCCAGAGATGCTGCCGGTCCCGCTGAGTTACTCCTGCATTTTGTGTCTATCTTCAATTTTCTTGGCCCCGCTCTGGGAGTAGAAGTGGGGGCGGATCCGGACCACAACGGCCGTGAGCCCCAGGCCGAGTTCGGCGATCGTTTGCCTGCTTCTGCTGCAGTTGGAGGTGAGACGTTGCGCACGCCAGGGTCTTGGGCCTGTCCCACTTTCGCCGTCAGCCCAGCGCAATGTCGCGCATAACTACATACCCCTCCGTGCTTCTCAGTGGGACCGGCTCCGCGCGGCCATACGATGCCCGTGTGCCTCTATGCGACGACGAGGTCGCGTAATTTGCTTGCCAAGGACACGTAAGTGGGACAGGCCCTGTAGGTTCAGGTGGACTGAGCGAAGGTGTTCAGCGAAACAATTGCCCAGTCTACATTTGGTCTCGCTGATGTATAAGAGTCCACACCCTGACCAACGGATACAGTAGATGACGTCGGAAGAGGTACAAGTGAACCTCTGCCTAACCTGAAAAGACTGTCGGGGTCCCTGGTCAGAGTTGAGGGAGGAGGTATAGGGACAGGTGTTGCAACTTCTGCGGTTGCAAGTGAAGGTACCTAGGTGGGAGTGGTTTGGGTGGGAAGGGATGTGTCAACCAGGGAGTTGCGGAGGGAACGATCTCTGCGGAAGGTGGAAAGGGGGGAAAATGTGGCTGGTGGCGGGATCCCGTTGGAGGTGGCGGACATTTCTGAGGATTATGTGCTGCATGCAATGGGTGATGGGGTGGAAGGTAAGGACTAGGGAGACTCTGTCTCTGTTGCGACTAGGAGGAGGAGGAGCAAGGGCGGAGCTGCGGGGTACCGACGAGACACGAGTCAATGATGGGAGAGGGGAATCCCTGTTCCCTAAAGAATGAGGACTTCTTGGATGTCCTGGTATGGAACACCTCACCTTGGGCACAGATGCCACGTAGAGGGTGGGATTGGGAATAGGGGATAGAGTCTTTGCAGGAAGCAGGGTGGGAAGAAGTGTGCTCAAAATAGTTATGTGAGTCAGTGGGTTTGTAATAGACATCAGTCGATAGTCTATTTCCTGTGATGGAGACTGTGTGATCAAGAAAGGGGAGGGAGGTGTCTGAGATGGTCCAAGTAAATTTGAGTGCAGGATGGAAATTGGTGGTGAAGTTGATGAAGTCCATGAGTTCAGCATGGGTGCATTGTTGAGCCTAAACGCAAATTGGAGGAACAGCATTTCATATTTTGCTTGGGGCAGCTTGCAGCCCAGTGATGTGAAATAATTTCTCTCACTTCAGATAGCCCCGGCATTCCCTCCCTCTCTATCTATCCGTCCCTTACCCAAGTCGTACTGGCTTCTCGTTTTCACCCAACAAACAGCTAACAATGACCTGTTTCCTTTGCCATAGTTATTTTTTTTGCATATCTTTTATTCATTGTTCTTTATCTCTCTACATCATCGTCTATATCTCTTGTTTCCCTTATCCCTAACCGGTCTGAAGAAGGGTCTTAACCTGAAACGTCACCCATTCCTTCTCTCCAGAGATGCTGCCTGTCCCGTTGAGTTACTCCAGCTTTTTGTGTCTATCTTAGGTTTAAACCAGCATCTGCAGATCCTTCCAACACACTGTTTTGAATCATAGTGTGAGATGTACTTATTTGCGTAGGTTTAATTTTATTATTGTTACGTGTACTGAGGTACTGTGAAAAGCTTTAAATTGCATACTATCCAATCAAATCATACATATAATAAAGCCAAATCTATCCCTTTGTAGCCTCCTCAACCTATTTTTCTACTTTGTGTCATTGGGGAATTTAGCAGTCCTTCCTTCAATGCGTCTATCTAATTTTTTTAATATAGATTATTATTAATTGAGCTTACCACTCATTAGATTTGTCCGCCACAGATGACCCACTTATTGTAACACCAGGTTTACTGATAGGCAGCCAATCCTATGCTTGTTAATATCTTACCTTCTACCCCATGAGCTTTTATCTTTTACAACAACCTTTCATGCAGCAAAGCATCAAATACATTCTGCAAATCTAAATATAGTACATCCACCAGTTCCCCTTCATCCACTGCACATAAAAAAACTTCAATAAACTGGACACATATGGTTTCTCTTTCACCAAACATTTTGACTCTGCCTGATTACTTTGAATGTTTCTCAGTGCCCTGCTACAAACATCCTTAGTAATAGTCCTTTACCCCCCCCCCCCCAACCCTCATAGCAGATGTTAACCTAACTGGATTTAAATAAAATAATTACCATTGCTATTTCCCCATATAATGGAGCATTCCCTTAACCTGCAAAATTTAACAATGCCACAAAATATATTTATCTTATCCCTCAGATAAAGTCTGTCAGATTAGCGAAGGTCCTTGAAGCCTGCAATTCCAGCCATTATTTCAGGACTACATAGTGATTATAATTTTTCAAATTCTTCCGTCTTCCAAATCCTGAGTTACAGCTGTTTCTGAGATGTTACTTTCATTCTTTATCACATCCAAAGCAAAATACCCGTGAACGCCAAAATCCAATAATGAATCAGCATAGAAGATCAAAAAAACCAATACATAGCTTAAAGAGCCAGACAAGTATGAGATGTCAGGAGGAATCATAAATCAACAATGAGGTAGCATGGAGACTACAAAAATCATTAATAAGATACCATTGAGTCTGAAACAATCAGTAAAGTGTTATTAGGTAGTAGAAAATGTACAGTAAACCCTCGCTATAACGGTCCGTACAGGGGGAGATGGTGCCCGTTATTACTGCTATAGCCAAATAAGGGGGTTTACGTACAGTAGTAATGGAAAAACACCCAATAAACATACACTAAACAATAAACAATAAAGGACACAAAATAAACAATACCTTGCGATGGCACAGTGACGTAACGGCAGAGTTGCTACCTGATACTGCCAGAGACCCGAGTTCGATCCTGACCTCGGGTGTTCCCTGTGGCAGGGTGGGCTTTCTCCTGGTGCTCAGGTTCCCTCCCACATTGCGGAGGCGTATAGGTTTGTGGTGTGGTTGGGCTGTATGGGTCGCTGCTGCCTCGTGACGCCAGTGGCCCATGTTCGATCCAGGCCTCGGGTGCGCCCCGTGGCCGCGTGGGTTTCCTCTGGGGGGGGGGGGGGGGGTCACCCACGCTGTCACAATGCCTTTGCTTTGCAGTATGGGAGGGAAGAACCATTACCATAGTTATGTGGGAGAAAAGATAGAACCACTGTGGTCGCTCTATCCTAAATAAAGTGAATTATCCCTAATGTGCAGCATGCAAGTAGTGAACTTGTGGTCGCTGGTCGGCACAGACTCGATGTTTCCACACTGTATCTCTAAATGAAATAAGCTAAAATGTTCAAAAACACCATTCGCTTCATCCACTTAGTGGTCATTCCATGAATCAACCAACTTGGCCTACAACACACTTGGTCCACTAACCCAAATCTGTTATAAAGAGGTCCAGTAAAATGAGGGTTACTGCATTGAGAGAACACAGGGAGTTTTGGATAAAATCAGCAGTGAGTTGGAGCCAGATACTTCGATTCTTATCTCCATGTCACACATCTGTGCAGAGAAATAAGAAGTCAGGCGATATCTGTGGAAAGAGTTACGGTTTTGGGCCTGCAACCTTGCGTTTTCTTTGTTACTGTGCCAATTTTTATTTAGTAGTTAAATCAACAGTAAAATGACTTGGTTTTTAATAATTTTGTCATTCTTTTTTAGGAACAGTTGTATAGGTACAGTTGTATTGATGATCCACGGTTTGAAAAGTTTCTGGCAAGAGTCTGGTGTTTACTCAGGCGATACCAGGTGAGCTGTAAAGCCATTCAATTCAAGGATACACATTTTTTCCCTCTGATTTCAGACAAGGTTTTACCTCTGCATCCCAAGTGCTTTTCACAGAACATTAATTGAGTTCTAGGGTTGGCTCTTCACGTATTATAAAAAGCTGTTTTTCATCTGTTTGTCCTGTAACAAATATAAATTTAACAATAATCTGCCATCAATGAGAGTTCCAAATGCTGATTAGAAGTTTTGGTATTTGTATTCTTTTGAAAATTCACTCGTGATTTGTTTGTTGCATTTAAAAGGCGTTTTTTTTTGTTGATGGTCCACTCAATTTGAACTATTTCTGGCACAAACTCCTCATTTTGAAATTTGTGTAACTATATCATGGATTATTGGTGCAATTACCTCTCACAATATCAGTCTGGACAAAGTGTGAAAACTAGCTGACTCTGCAAGAGCTGTCAGGCAAACCACACATTGAAACACAACTCTAGCTACCAAATTTTTGAAGTACAATATTGGTTGAGGGTATCATGAGCACACAGATGCCTGCCTGCTAATTGACAGGGTGTTGAGCATTACGAGTGTGTTCCCACATGGATTCAAGGCACTGGTACCAATATCAAATTTGTTTCTATGCCCAAAGTACTTAAAAATACAATTTCCTAGAAATTCATCTCCGATCAACTGCCACCTTAGGTCCCAAACATCTGTTCTCCTCTCGATGAAAACAAAATCTTATTTACGGAGGTTAGAAATTTTTCAGAGATTGAGAGTGACCAAAAATTCTTGAGATGAGAGAAATCGCTTAACAGGAGCAGGTGAGCTGGAATTCAGTCAAGATCCATTTACAACAAAGTGATAGAAACATAGAAACATAGAAAATAGGTGCAGGAAGAGGCCATTCGGCCCTTCGAGCCAGCACCGGCATTCATTGTGATCATGGCTGATCGTCCCAAATCAATAACCCGTGCCTGCCTTCTCCCCATATCCCTTGATTCAACTAGCCCCTAGAATAGAAACACAGAATGTTTGATTTGCTGTGGTGTTTCCCTCCAGCTATACAAGCTGTACTCGTCAAAGCTGCAATTCATCATCATTAAACAAATGTAGGCTCTTGCTGACAATTCAATGTGTAAAGAAAGGATTTGATAGTGGGATTTCTCTTTTTGCAGTCCATGTTTGGTCTTGGAACACATGAAGGCACTGGGCTGCAAGGGGCATTACCAGTATCTGTATTTGAAACATTGAACAAGCAGTTTGGTGTGACGTTCGAGTGCTTTGCATCACCATTGAACTGTTACTTCAGACAGTATTGCTCTGCGTTCCCTGACACTGATGGGTACTTTGGTTCCAGGGGGTAAGTCTGATATCATAATAGATTATAGAGCTGGTCAGTTTGTTAATAAATCTTGAATGAAAATCAGAGTTTAGTTACTTTCTGTAGCTGTTTTGAGATGGTTATGTATCTTTATGGTTTTAGATTTTGACTTTGGTTATTGATTTAAAAAAAAAAGTTTTATTTTGTGTTTTGTCTTTTGGATTCTATCCCATGTGTTTTTTGTTTGTTTCTCATTAATGACTACCCTTTTTTGTACTTTCTAAGCTTGTTTTATGTTTCACTTGAGCCTTTCACTGTAAGACTAATTATAATCTCATCTGTCTGGTGGAAATTGCACAGATTCGAGTCAGGCTCTCATTTTACTCTTGTGCCCCATTTTATTTTTAATTGGCTTCACTGGAGCCACTGGGTGTAAATGTGAATGGTTGAGTCATTCTTCTGCACCAAGAAAGGTTGAAAGGAGGAAAATGGTGTGAAAATTGAGTATAATTAGGGGCAAGAAGGTGCCCATGCAAATTTTGTTCAGGCTCACTGGCCATGAAATTTTATTGCTCATGATGCCCAAGGCATTGTGATTGATAGAATAGATTTTACATACTTAAGCACCAAGTTTATTTCCATGATGGTAAAGAGACAAGATAGGAAGTGGGTTGGTAGAGGATTTACTGGTAAAGATCAGGAGGTAGTTGGAGGAGATGGAGAACGTTGGGGGATTTGAGAAAATGCTCTTGAAGTTGGTACATTTGGGGTTGTAGGTTCAAATACACAATCAGCATGGGGTGTGTTGGTTGCAGAAATTATCCATCATTGTATAGAGAAGGAGCATTAACCAAATAAGGGAACATCACTGTAAAACATCAGCAGTGTTGGGTGGTGGACAGTACCAAGGGAAGTATTTAAAAGAGGACCTACCTGTGAGGTGATAGGCACCTTGAACTCCATAGCATCAAAGCAGGTAAGCTTTCCCCCTGGGTTTAAAGTTAGTTAAATGCTCAAGTTACCACCAGTAAAGGCCTGTTTTAGTGTGGTAAAACGCATGGAAGAATTTTGCAATCCAACTCCAATTTACAGAAATGTACAATGCATAGACAAAGGAGCTGATCACATTTAATGATTGTTCTCGATAACATTTTGATTTTAATTTCATGCCATCAAAGTATCACTCTTTGACCAAAGTTTCCGGCACACTTGTGCCTCATACTGTCCTGTCACTTATCTTTAGCTTAGCTTAGTTTAGTTTAGAGATACAGCACGGAAATAGGCCCTTCGGCCCACCGTCCGCCATGACCAGCGATCCCCACAGTCTGACACTATTCTACACACACTAGGGCCAATTTACATTTATACCAAGCCAATTAGCCTACATACCTGTACGTATTTGGAATGTGGGACCAAAACCGCAGCTTCTCAGAAAAAAAACGATGCCGGTCACGGGGAGAACGTATAAACTCCATACAAACAGCACCGGTAGTTAGGATCAAACCTGGGTCTCTAGCGCTGGAAGGCAGCAACTCTACCGCTGGCTTTTGTGCTTTCTCCATTGCCTTCACTGTGACATTAAAAGAGAGTTAGAAACAACTCTAGGGGCTAGCGGACTCAAGGGATATGGGGAGAAGGCAGGCACAGGTTACTGATTGTGGATGATCAGCCATGATCACAATGAATGGCGATGCTGGCTCGAAGGGCCAAATGGCCTCATCTTGCACCTATTTTCTATGTCTATGTCTATTGATGTCCGTGCCTTGCTTCTCACATGAACCTCTGTCCAATCCTATTACTTCCATCTTATGCATTTCTTTCCCTCTCCTCTCTCACTCCCAACCATGCCACCTTTTGTCCCTATCCATGCCTGTCCTTTTACAATACAATACAATACAATACCATTTATTGTCATTTGAACCTCATTGAGGTTCAAACGAAATTTCGTTTCTGCAGTCATACATACAAGAAAAGAACCAAGACACAACACATTTTACACAAACATCCATCACAGTGAATATCCTCCTCATTGTGATGGAAGGCAAAGTCTTATCTCTCCCCTGCACTCCCCATTCTTCTCCCGGTCAGAGTCAAAGCCCCCGGCGGGTGATAGTATATAAGTCCCGCGGCCATTCATGCCGCGCCGGGCGATGCAAGGCCCCGCTCCGGGTCTTGATGTTGGAGCCCCCGGCGGGCCCTAGCAAGTCCCATGGCCATTAAAGCCGCGTCGGGCGGTGTAAGGCCCCGCTCCAGGTCGTCTTCAACCCTGCAACTCGGGCGGGAGAAGTTGCTGCCGCGGGAGCTCCGAAAAGCGGTCTCCCACCGGGGTCCCGCGAGCTCCTGGTTTTACCGTCCACCGGCCTGCAGCTGGAGCCTCCGAATCTCCGGGGTCGGGCAGTAGCAGCGTGCCACCACTGCTCCTCCCGTTCCGAACTCGGCCAGCCCCACGATGGTAAGTAAGTCCGCAACTCCACGACTGGAGCCCCAGTTGGAGGCCGCTCCACGGTGCTAGGCCCCAACGACAACGGAGACCTGACAGAGAAAAGGTCGGGTCCTCCGTAAAGGGAAAAGATTTAAAAAGTTTCCCCACCCCGCCCCCCACCCCCCACACATATCCAACTAAAAAAAAACACTAACTAACAACACTCAAACGGGACAAAAAAATTTTAAAAAGGCAGACGGACTGCAGAGGCCGCTGCGACGAGAGTCGCGCCGCCCACCGAATCTTTACTGCGTATGGTCTCATTTACATTTCTCTCTTATTCCCTCGTCTCCTTCTTACTATCATGCCTATTTCTCATTCCCACGTCTCTCTTATTTGCACAACCATCTTTCTCACATACATCTCCATTTATGTCTCATTCCTGTTTTTCCATTAATCCCATTTGCCTCTCATTCCCATGTACGTTTTCTCTATCATGTCAAAGTGTCTCTTTTGTGCTTCAGTTATTGTAAATGCGTTCCTCTGTTTCAATCCTCTCTGAATTCAAACCAGGTTTTTCATGATGTTTTGCATCCTCTTCCCTGAAAAAAGCACCTAATAATATTTTTTTTAATTCATATCTTTTGGTGGTCATTTGCTACGGTAAAAGTGTCAGTGACAGAGTACCAATTACTTAGGTTATTTGCACATCAAGAAGGGGTAGCCCTGGAAAATGTAGTGCAAGTTATGTATATAATAAAGCTATTTGAACTGCTTATCAATACTATTTCTTGGATCAATTATTTCTATCCAGATCAAGGAAATTGGAAATTGAAAATTACTAATTGTAGTATTAAAATAGGTGACAGGCCAGGCAGTAAATGTAGAGACCATTAGAACAATAACATTTTAGGTAAAATCCTACATTCCAATGAAATAACATTTGAGTTGATTTGTTTCTCTGTGATACTTTCCAGCTGCTAAATAAATATAACCTCCAATAGAAAAATAATAGATGTGAAGCTTTGATTATTTGATACCTGCCCACTTTTGTCACATTTTGTCAACTCATTTACTTCATCTAAAATCTCGTGCATGGTCTGTGATAAGGCCCATTTCTAGGCATTCATTGTAAGATTTGAATTAACTATAAGATTAGGTTTATTTTTGTGTTTTCACTCATCTTGTAGGATTATCCCATTTAATATTACAGGATGATTCACCTGTTCATCCAGGCAAGCTCGACTTTTCTTTATCTTCACAATTCCCATTTCTCTCCACTAATTTATACAGAAATCAATGTCATCTAACCTTCAGTGCAAAGGCATAAATACCATTATCAGGACCAGCAGCATTGCTGTCAATATCTATTGTAACTATACTAGAAGCCTTAGTACTGATATCAATATCCAGTCAATGACACTTAGCTCTAGTGATATCTAATGCACTGATACCAATACTTCATTAAGCCATGTAATAATGTTTATCAATACGGGAAACAGAAGCAAATGTTACTGGACTTGCATCCAAAGTCCTGGAAAATTGATCTGAAGACGTTGGTTTGAACACATGGTTTTACGAATCTGGCATACAATTAAACTATTATCATTAGCAATGATCACAAAATGATGTTAAAAACCTACTTGATTCATAAATGTATGTTAGGGAAGGAGATGTAGCATCCACACCTGGTTGGGCCTTGTTATTATTCCAGACTCAGGATATTTACCTCTTAACAGCCATCTGAAATAGTCAGGCAAATCACTCTGTTTAAACATATTGAATCAGAGAGGTATGGTCAGATACTGGTACCATTGCCAGTGAAGTCGGAGACAGAAGGACTGGTGGGAGAACTGGGGAGGGGATGGAGGCAAGTCCCGAGAAAACAAACGTGGCTGTGGTAACGGGTCTGGGTTAAGACGTGGTCATAGAGTTGGAGGGAAGGAGGAATCACAGAGGTGGAGCAGTGAGAGAGGATGTTGCTGAACTCATCGGAAAGAGGAGAACTTCTTCAAAGTAGACATACCTTGAGGAGATTTCGCAGTGGAGCGGACAAAATGTGTAGGAAAGAACTGTAGATGCTGGTTTAAATCGAAGGTAGACACAAAATACTGGAGTAACTCAGTGGGACCGGCTGCATCTGGAGAGAAGGAATAGGATATTGTGTAGGTCGAGACTCTTCTTTAGACTGATGTCGGGGGAGTGGGTGGGACGTAATGTTTGGGACAATGACCCATCCATTTATTTGCCTCTGTACCACAATTTGATATTTGTAATAGAAAAAATCACATATGGGCAAAGTGCACATTGTCAGATTTTATTAAAGGCCATTTTTAAACATTTTGGTTTCACCATGTAGAAATTGCAGTAGTGTTTATACATAGTTCCTCCATTTCAGGGCACCATATGTTTGGGACACAGCAATGTCATGTAAATAAAAGTAGTCATGTTTAGTATTTTGTTGCATTTCCTTTGCGTGCAATGACTGCTTGAAGTCTGCGATTCATGGACATCATCAGTTGCTGGGTGTCTTCTCTGGTGAAGTCCTGCCAGGCCTGTATTGCAGCCATCTTTAACTTATGCTTGTTTTGGGGACTAGTCCCCCAACTGTGGTTGCTCTTTTAAGTACTTCTTGGCAAACTGCAACCCGGCCATCCTATTTTTGCGGCTAACCAGTGGTTTACATCTTGCAGTTAAGCTTTTGTATGTCTGTTCATGAAGTCTTCTGCGGATAGTGGTCATTGACAAATCCGCACCTGACTCCTGAAAAGTGTTTCTGATATGTCCGACAGGTATTTGGGGATTTTTCTTTATTATAGAGAGAATTATTCTGTCATCCGCTGTGGAGGTCTTCCTTGGCCTGCCAGTCCCTTTGTGATTAGTAAGCTCACCAGTGCTCTCTTTCTTCTTAATGATGTTCCAAACAGTTGATTTTGGTAAGCCTAAGGTTTGGCTGACGTCTCTAACACTTTTATTCTTGTTTTTCAGTCCCCCCTCCCCCCCTTTCCCTCCTCCCCCTCTCCCCCCTCCCCTGACTCTCCCCCTTCTCTCTCTGCCCTCACTCTCTACCCCCCCCTCACCCCCCCCCCCCCCAGATGCGTCTGCGAGTTGGGGGCTATGCGTCAGTGGATAGGGTGGTTATGGGGTAAAAGGACCAAATGAATAATATTAATATAATATCAAGTTGGATAATTTGCGTGTCTGCGGGGGGTAGTTAGTGTGTGTGTGGGGGTGGTTAGTGTGTGTGATGCCGCATGCCGCCCCCTAAATCCCCCCCCCCCCCCCCGGCAACCGCGCGATGGGGGAACAGACCCAACGGGTCTGCACTTGGTCTAGTTCACTTTAAAATTGGACTCCATCCACACAGCTCCCTTCATCTTAGCTCTTTCCTTGATGACCTGCTGCTACTGGGGTTCCATTGTACATCAAGGTACATACTGCATTCTTCAGGAAATTAATCCAGGGTTATTTATTTTTTCATTCATTTTCTGTCTTGTTTAGACTGGGAGAGAGAGCTTAGATAAAGAGGACTGTAATGATGAACTTTGGGAAAGGGTAGACACCTGGTAGTTGAGGTACATAGGAGAAGGAAACGGTAATCTTGTTAGAAAGAAAAGCAAAATAAAAAGGATTCACTTCTAAAGGTATAGAACAGGGGTTGGCAACCTTGTTCTGCATAGGGGCCAGGACCCATGTCTGTGAGCAGATGGCGGACCATATCTATCACCATAGTGTGACACTTGGTGTTGTTTCTCGCATTAGTTTTCAATCCGTTCTCTGCAGTCCTCGCGTGCCCAGAACTGGCTGTAGTTGCCACGTCGGCTTGCCTGCCCCGGGACCGGCTGTGGTGCCCAGGTCGCCTGCGTGCCCAGGGTCGAGCTACAGTTTCCAGATAAGCTTGCGTCCTCGGGACTGGCTACAGTTCCCAGGTTGCCAAAACAAATTGAATGAAAATACGCTTGCGGGCCAGATGATTGCGGGTTACGGGCCGGATCCGGCCCATGGGACGTAGGTTGCCCACCCCTGGTATAGAAGGACGTGAATGTAATTTCCACAAATCTTAGAATGTGGAAGGAGAAAACAAAAGCATACAGGTTCCTGGACTTCATAAATTAAGCCAGAATATGAAACAAAGAAGATATGTTAACCTATATGAAGAATGATTTAAAATAACTAGCGTATTATATTTAATTCTAGCCGCCACCCTCTACATTTGGATGTCGCAGCTGTACAGGAGGTGCAAGATTTAGTAGGATGACCACGGGGATGAGGGGATGGATTAAAACTGGGATTTTTCTGCTTAAAATAAAGAAAATAGGAGTTGAGTGTTCAAAATCATCTGTTAAAATGAATACGAAAACCAGTTTACTAGGGTGGATTGAGAACTAGAGAGCCAGTACCAGAGAATCTTATTGGTAAAAGAACCAGGGGTGGCATAAGGAAATTTCTCTCTTGCTACATGCAGTAGTCATGATCCGAATGTGTGGTGCAGTAGAGCTTTCAAAAGAGAATTGGATAGGTGAGGGAAGAAAAATTGGCAAGAGATAGAAATTGGACTGACTGTTGCTTTTGCAGAGAGTCAAGTCTACTCAGTGGGTCTCACAGCATAGACTAGAAAACACAGTGAAAGGTTTCCACAGTGACTGAGTATATGATCGCAACAGGTGGCACAGTGGTGCAACAGCAGAGCTGCTGCCTCACAGCAGAGGAGACGTTTGATTCCCTCCTCGGGTGCTGTGTGTATGGTGTTTTCCACATTCTCCCTGTGACCTACTGTGGGTTACTTCCACGTGCTCCGGTTTCCTCCCACATCCCAGAGACGTGCGAGTTTGTAGGTTGATTGATCTCTGTATATTGCCCTTAATGTATAGTGGGATAACTGGTGTGAATGGGTGATCAATGGTCAGCGTGGACCAGGTGAGCTGAAGGACACTGTATTTCCAAACTAAACTAAACATTTTTGCACCTTCACTGTTTGAAAAATATTTCAAGGCCCTTCATAGTTAGATTTGACAGTGAAGCACAAAAAGGGGACAAAAGCAATGTCTTAAAGAGCACATAAAAAATAAAATAAAAGCCAATGTGGCATAATGAAGGACTTAGATAATCTTCATCACAATCAGGTGGAATGGAATGATTAAATTACAAGATATTGAAGGGGACAGCATTTTAGAGGTATGAATACCTCACAGAGTTGTAGAGTTGGAAGTGATTTCAAAGAAGTTTTAGAAAATTGTGAAAAGTGATTCATAAAAGGTTAGCAGTAGGTGTGATATTACTTTGCATGAAAGAGATGGTTGGAGAATGATTAATGATTAAAGTCTTTACTTGAAGAAAGATGTATACACAATAAAGAGGCTTGATCTCCACTTTGCCTCATGCGATCATGAAGTTTTTACAGTAAGTGGACATGATAGACACGTGGCAGTTGTGTTGTAGTTCAGTTTCTCTTAAACAGACAAAAACACAAATAAAATCAGTAATCAAGTAGTACAATCTTTATTTCGCCAGGCGGGTGTGGCCGTAAACTCTTACAGTATGTAATATACAGACTATAGGTTCACTCTATCCACACACAAAGGGGATTTATACCTCAATAATCAGCGATTCATTAATACTTTATCTTACAAACCATGGGTCAGCTTCTTGCTTCTTAAGATTGACAGGTTCTTCCGAGAGAGGAAGGGTTAGCCCATATATGGTTATGATGAGAAGGCTTTTCTGCAGTCAAGCATCTTGTGTTTTTTTTTACTTAAATGACGTACATTATAATCTTATAGAGCAAGGGTAGGAGCAGAGTGTCTGAACATCCTCTTAATGTTTATATTATAGCGGAGACAATCACGAAGTTGTGCTTGTTATCTCGCTTGTTATGGGAAAAAAAGCATAAACATCTTTGATAGCCTTGTTAGTGTAATAAGAGTAAGGGTAAAGCGTTTTCTGCTGGCTTTGCCATTATAATAGGAGAAAGGTAACAGCCTGTCTGTACTTCTAGTTTCAGTTGAATCCATTTTTGTAACTTTATCTTTTAAACTTCCTCTGTTGGAAGGAAAAATAAGATGCACATAGATGTAGGACTATAAACTAGCACCTCTGTTGGAAGAAATTCAATTTTGGATGGTAGCAGACTCCAGATGGAAGAAGCTGTAAGAAAAATAGAATCAGAAAGCATGTGCATAAATTCATAATATGTATTTAAGGTTGGCAAGCTGGAAGCACAAAGAGCTATGTGGGAGTTGTTCGAATGCCAGTCGCTGAGACATGGAATCTCGAACTGAAACGTCACCCATTCCTGCTCTCCAGCGATGCTGCCTGTCCCGCTGAGTTACTCCAGCTTTTTGTGCCTATCTTTGGCTGAAATAATGGTCGGAATTGGGAACGTAATATTCAAGTAACCCTGTGTCCAGGAAAGATAAGCAATGGTAAAATGTGTGGGTGGCAGTACTGATTAAGAAGGACGTATTGCTGAAGAGGCAGGATGCGCTTAAGGGATTCATATTGAAGTAAGGGGGCAATTTCTAAAAGTGTTCAGAACTTACTTGATTGGTTTGTTTTCAGCCTGATGTGGGAGGAGACATTGGTGTATTTAAGATTAGAAAGGTGCTGCATGTGTCAAGGGGAGACCAGGGGCAATAAAGCTCATCTATTTATATTGATACTACTTGATACTGGAGGAGTATAAGGAATAATAGCAGAAAAAATAAATAATGGATCAAAATTAATAAATGAAAAGAATTGGAAGGCGATTGAACGTGGACATGTTTGTGAACGCGGTTTCCCCACTTATCCCTGTCTCCTTTGTGTCCTGTAGTTTTGCTCTTGCTTCAAGAACAAGGATATACTTCTCCTGTTCCACATCTTTGAGCCCACCATCCTCCGCATCCAACACATCATTCTCCAACATTTCCTACACCCCCAACCTGATCCCACGACAAACTGCATCCTACCATCACCGCCCCTTTCCGCTTTCCGAAGAGATCACTCCCTCCGCAAATGCTTGGTTTGCTCATCGCTCCCCACCCAACCCACCCTTCCCCAGGTAATTCCCCTGGAACTGCGGGAGATGTAACACCGTTCCTACAAATCCCATCTCACCTCCATCCTGGAACTCTAACCGCCCTTTGAGGTGAGACAGGAAATTACATGCATCTTTTCAATCTTTGTCTACTGCATTTGGTGCTCCCGATATGTTCTTCTTTTCATCAGCGAGACAAAATAGGCTAGGTGACCATTTCGTTACCATATACATTCTATTGAAGTTTGCTGATCGTCCAGTTGCTAACTATTTTAATTCCCCTTCCCGTACTGAAATCATAATCCTCTTAGGTAGCTTACAGACACAACAATGTAACATTAAATTCTTCAATTTCAAGTATTACCCTCTTACTCCACCCATCTGCCATTCAAACCCCTCTTTACCCATATTGACCTATCACTTGCTATGCTTTATATAACCCCTTACCACTCTTTTTCAGCTTTCTCTCCCTACGCCATTGGTCTGAAGAAGGCTCCAGATCCAAAATGTCACCTTACATTCCGTCCATAACCTGCTCAGTTTCACCACGCTTTGCGTTTTGTTCATATTTTAAATAATTTGTGGCTGTAATTAAAAGAAATAAGTAACTAAACGGGATATTACCTCATTTGATGAGTGAGGTCGGGATGCAAATTGTGGAAGAACTTGCCAGAAACTTTCATGTGTGCCTTGTTAAGAAAACTTTAGACATAATAATCAGGAAAAAACGTTAATAGGAATTTGAAGAATGGGTTATTAAAGGAGCCAACATGGATTTGTTTAAAGTAAATAGTGGTTGAGTTTTTTAACGTAATAGTAAACTTTGATCAAGCAAATGAAAACGATATTATCTATATGAATTTATAGGTACTTGACAACGTCTTCACATAAAAGAGTTATACGTGAAATTGAGGACCATGGAATAAAGATGTCAATAGCAGCATAGAGAAAAAAACATGGCTAAAGGTCAGAAGGCAAAGTCAGTAGACAGTGAGTCAAGAGAGAGGTTTTACATCCAGAAAAGAGTTCCTACTCAGATGAAAGGAAGTGTATGGTCAGAGGGTCTTGAAGGAATGAAGGCCAGAACAGGGCCAGCAACAGATGACCTCAGGAAGGCTGGAGTCCATAATGGCCTATCGTTGGATGGGGAAGATGTCCCTGTAACAGGGATGTGAGGATGCGAACAGTACAACGAGTAGGCCATCTAGGGCTGGGAATGGGGGGGTGGGGGGGGGGGGGGGGGGGGGGTGAATGCAGGAGAGATTCAGTGGTAAATGGATAAATATCAGAAAGGAAAGGATTTGAGGAGTGGTGGGAAGAGGATAAAATAGTAGAATTAGTTGGATTGGTTTTACATTAAAAATAATATGGGCTACAGGCTGGATGCTCCATTTTGCTATAATGATTCTGTGGGAGAGCGAATTTGTTCTTGGAAGAAATGATTTTACACAAACAGAAGCACAAATCTTTAAAGGGTAGGGGATTTATATTCGAACAAAAGACTTTTTTAAAAAGAGGAATGATTTAAGCTCAAGGGACAGGCATTATACACAGACAAATCTGGCCATAGTTACAGTCGTTATACTCAGGAGAGAGTTCCACAGTGCCCTCCATAATGTTTGGGACAAAGACCCATCATTTTATTTATTTGCCTCTACAATTTGAGATTTGTAATAGGAAAAATCACATGTAGTTAAAGCGCACATTGTCAGATTTTAATAAAGGCCATTTTTATACATTTTGCTTTCACCAAGAAAGGTCAAGTCAAGAGAGTTTATTGTCATGTGTCCCAGATAGGACAATTAAATCCTTGCTTGCTGCAGCACGACAGAATATTTTAGGCATAAATACAGATCACATCAGATCAGTGTGACCATATACCATAGAATATGTATATACCAGGCACGTGCCGTGAGTAATTACTCAGGGTAGGCACTCAGTCGGATAAAAATAAAAACCGTAAAAATTAAAAAATAAAATAAAAACAGTAACAAGTCAATTAGCCCAAGGCTTCCTAGTCTCCTTTATTCGGAATTACTGAAGGGGGGGGGGGGGGTGAAGGGTGATGGCAGGTGGAGAGATGGTGGGAAAAACGGGAGCACACAGGGAAAAGTTCAATCAGTTGTCATCTTATTGAATGACAACACTTGCTCAAGGGACCAATTGGGGGGACAGTTCCTTTCACAGTGTATGGGGAGTCTGTGCCAGGGGTAAAGTTTCGGGGAGAGCAGGACTGTTCTCTGTTGATACTGTCTCACCTGGCTGGTGAGACAGTATCTATGGAGCGAATGAAATAGGCATCGTTTAGGGTCGAAACCCTTCTTTCAACCTGAAACGTTGCCTATTTACTTCGCTCCATCGATGCTGCCTCACCTGCTGAATTTCTCCAGCATTTTTGATACCTTTGATTTTCCAGCATCTGCAGTTCCATCGTAATCATGTTTAGTATTTTGTTACATATCTTTTGCATGCAATGACTGCTTGAAGTCTGTGATTGGTGGACATCACCAGTGGTGGGTGTCTTCTCTGATGATGCTCTGCCGGGCCTGTACTGCAGCCATCTTTAGCATATGCTTGTTTTGGGGGCTAGTCCCCTTCAGTTTTCTCTTCAGCATATAAAAGGCATGCTCAATTGGGTTCAGATCGGGTGATTGACTTGGCCACTCTAGAATTGCCGATTTTTTAGCTTTGAAAAACTCCTTTGTTGCGTTAGCAGTACTTGAGCAAATAGGATGTGTCTATACACTTCAGATTTCATTATGCTACTACCATCAGCAGCTGTATCATCAATGAAGATAAGTGAGCCGGTACCTTCAGCAGCCATACGTGCCAAGGCTATAACACCCCCACCACCGTGTTTCACAGATGAGGTGGTATGCTTTGGATCTTGGGCAGTTCCTTCTCTCCTTCATACTTTGCTCTTGCCATCACTCTGATATAAGTTAATCTTCATCTCATCTACTACAACATATTTTACCAGAACTGTGGTTGCCCTTGGCAAACTGTAACCTAGCCATCCTATTTTTGCAGATAACCATTGGTTTGCATCTTACAGTGTAGCCTCAGTATTTCTGTTCATGAAGTCATCTGCGGATAGTGACCATTGACAAATCTACACCTGACTCCTGAAGAGTGTTTCTGATCTGTCAGACAGGTGGTTGGGGATTTTTCTTTATCATAGTAAGAATTCTTCTGTCATCAGCTGTGGAGGTCTTCCTTGGCCTGCCAGCCCCTTTGCGATTAGTAAGCTCACCAGTGCACTCTTTCTTCCCAATGATGTTCCAAACAGTTGATTTTGATAAGCCTAAGGTTTGGCTGATGTCTCGAAAGGTTTTATTCTTGTTTCTCAGCCTCATAATGGCTTCTTTAACTTTCTTTGGCACAACTTTGGCCGTCACGTTGATAAACAGCAATAAAAGTTTCCAAAGATGATGGAAAGACTAGGTGCTGAGAGCTCCCTTATCCCTGCATTGAGGCAATTAAACACACCTGAGCAATTACAAACACCTGTGACGCCATGTGTTCCAAACATTATGATGTCCTGAAATGGGGGGACTATGTATAAACACTACTGTAATTTCTACATGGTGAAACTAAAATGTATAAAAATGGCCTTTAATAAAATCTGTCAATGTGCACTTTAACCACATGTGATTTTTTCTGTTACAAATTGTGGAGTACAGAGGCAATAAATAAATGATGGGTCTTTGTCCCAAACATTATGGAGGGAACTGTTAAAGCGGGTTAATAAATTAGAAGAGAGATAATTGACACTCAGAGAAATAATGTGTCTTGGCAAATGAGGATTAAGAATAAGATAAGATAAGAATAAGATGCATTTATTTGTCACATGTGCCAATTGGCACAGCAAAATTAAATCACCATACAGCCATGCAGTAAAAAATAAAGAACACAACATAGAGTAGATAGAATTCAACATAAAGCATCCCACCACAGCAGGATCAAAATTTCCTACTGTGAGGGACGGCACCAAAGTCAGTCGCTTCCCCTGATGTTCTCCACTGTTCCCCCTTGGTGGGGACCTTCCCGAGCCCCCTGCAGTCGCCGCTACAGGCGGCCCGATGTTCAGGCCCGCTCCCCTGGGTGATGTAAGTCCGACGTCGGGGCGGGGGGACATCCTCAGCGGCCTGGACCCCGAGCCGGCCCCCTCCTACCGGAGTCCGCGGCTCCCAAAGTCCACTGGCCGCGCCGGTGGAGATGCAACGCTGGAGGCCCTCGGCAAAGGGCCCCAAGACTCCACGATGACGGTCAGCGCCGCCCGCGTTGGGAGCTCTCTAAACCAGAGTTCCACGATGTTGGAGCAGCGGCCCGACGCTCCGGAGCTCCAACGGCGACCCAGGTAGGCATCGCCAGCTCCGTGGTGACTCCAGCGTCGCGCCGTCGCTGATGCAGCTCTGGTCCGGTTCCCGGTCCCCGGCAGGAAAGTCCGATCCGGGAGGTAGGCCGCGAGGTGGGGGGCGATGACGCGACTCTGAGAAATAGTCGCGTCCCCGCCAGGAAGCGACTGGGAGTTAGTTTCCCCCTTACCCTGCCCCCCTCCCCCACATAGAAAAGTTAAAGTTTCCCCCAAAAACAAACTTTAAACTGACTAAATTTTTTTTAAAAAGATGGAAAAACAAACGGGCTGCAGGCAGAGGCTGCTGGCCATCCAGCGCCCCTAGCGTCCTTGTAGGGAAGGTTTATATTCAATTAATGGCCTTGTAGGGAAGGTTTATATTCAAATAGAGAGACGGTGATACCCAGACAAGGGTAGGTCTATATGTAGAGGACAGAAGATGTACATATGGAGGAAGGAAGAAAAGTAGAATAATGCTTGGAAGAGAGACTTCACATTCAGAGGAGAAATGAATTATACTCAGGGGAAAGCGTTTATCTTTGGAGGGGAGAGATTTATGGATTAGGCAGGGTTTTTCTCAAAGTAGGGTGAATTTGTACTCTGTAAGTGAGTTTTTAGTCAGGATGCTGCGTTTACACAGAAGAAAGTATATATGCACAGCAGGAAGGATTAGTTCAGAGTGGAATAAGAGTCTATACACAGTAGAGTAGGAGTTCAGATTCAGGAATGAGGTTGTATTTCCTGAGGGAACTAAGTTTATACTCACAATTTATGAGATTAAACACAAGAGAAAGAGGATTTTTACACCAGAGGCCATATTTGTATAGTTACAAGGTTTTTATGTTAATGGAGATTTGTACTCCTGAGAGAATGTGAGATCTCAGGGCCTAATGTGTGTTACAGTCGGATCCCCATGTCTCTACTGTGGGTGGGAGTCAGTTTCCTGTGTTTATGTTTGTAACGATGGCCAGTTCCTTTGGTTTCTGCTTTCTCCCAAGTAGATTGTGCTGTGAGTAAATGATTGCACCACACTGTAAGGAGTCATTCTCTGTGTTGTCCCTATTGTATACACCTGTCTGTAGAGTTGACGCTGAACTGTGTGAAAGTTGCTACTTGTTTTCTCCTTTACAGCTCATTCTTGACTTTCTCACCAGTCAGCGGCTCCTTTGAAGCAAATCCTCCGTTTGGTGAAGAGCTGATGGACAGTATGGTCGCACATATGGAGGTGAGGGTCCAAGGTGTTAGTCTGCATTATCAAAGTAGACCAGGTGTAGGACAAAAGGTTGTATTAACCACAGTTAAAGTATTTTGTTTCGAGGAACAACTTTATTTATGAGATATAAGGCCACAGATCAAATAACATCACTGGGCAAAATTATTAATTTCTATTTTGAGGCCACGTTATGAGGAGATATATCTCTCCTTTTTGTGAAATCATGCACTTGGTCACGTTTTATTATGCAGTACATTGAATTAGAATAGAACATCAGATTCGTTCAATATTGTTGTTCCACTTCCACTCATGGACCAATTATGATTTGAGGAACTTTCTGTCAAAAAATCTCTGTCCCTGTAAGCCTTAAGGAAAGCAGGCAAGCATCAGGACCTCCTGGTCTATTGGTTATTATCTCCAAATGGTCTGCTTATTTATTTTACTTTTAAATTGTTGAGTGCCATTATGAACTAAGTTGATTTTCACTGCCCCTTGACAATGCTGTTCCATGGGGAGATCATTCTCACTCCCCGGTTCCTTATTTAGAGAGAAGTCTGAAGCTCCATGGCATTTTGCAACGTTATTGTGCCATTACTAAGTACTTTAGCGTGATACTGAGCTGCATAAATAAAAATTCAGACAAATGAATGACTGAAAGCTTGGTAAAGATCCAGGTTTTAAGAAACAGCTTAAAATAAGTTACAGAGACAGAGAATTTTAGATAGGAAATTCCACACCTTACCATATTCTAAGCTGAAGGCATACCCAGCATTGGAAGGAAATTGGGGATGTGCAAAATGCCAGTTTTGGGGATTGCAGCAATCTCATAGGTTTATAGCTAGGTGGGAAGTTACAGAGATAAGGCATGTAAGGTATTTTAAAACAGAAATGTTGAGCAACACCTTGGAATCTGGAGCATTTACTGTCTTTTGTGTCACAATGAAATCTGCCCAGCAATGTCATTCTGTTTTTTTCCTCTATATGCGCTGAATAAATAGACCCTTTCCCATTTCACATTTCTCATCATGGCTCATGATTCAGTTCTTAGATTAGTTCTACATTTAAATTAGGTACAACAAGAACTCGGGCTCTGATTACGCACACCTGGTGATATCCTCCTGCCAGAAGTGAGAGTTCGGGTTTTTCTCCATGAATCCTGCAGGACGTGAAAGAAACTAATTGAATGAGATACCTCTTTCATGCCCTTAGAGAAAGGCAAGAAAATTTAAAATATGAGCAATAGAAATGCTAAATAACCAGGCAGGGTAAATGAAAGCTGGTGCAGCCTCATTAAGAGTGTATTTCTGCTACAGTAACTAAACGGGTTAGTATCTATGGTCGGGACCCTGTGCATTTACTACACAGATGCTGCCTGACCTGCTGAGTTCCTCAGTTTGTTTATTGCTCAAACTATGTATTAATTTAGAAAATAACAACCTTTTGGCATTTAAACATGTATTTAAATATTTTCCAGTTCCTTTTATTAGGCAATATTGGACATTTTTGAATAAAACGATTATCTTGTACGGAGATCCTATCAAAAAATAATCCTTTAGAGCAAATGCATGCTAGGCTTGCACTAGGAAAGGATGAATCAATAATTGGTTCACACCCCACTATTGTCAGAACACACCCTTTGAAATGTTCCCATGTTACCAGACCTTAACTCGAAATGCGTCTAAAATTGATGTCAGCACTTAGTTTTACACCAATTACAATGTTTTTCACTGAATTATATCTCAGTACACGTGATAATAATTTAAATCTACTTAGCACCTTCCTGGACGAAAGAAGCGTTCACCTTTTCCATCATATGCTTCTGTTCTTGTTTCAATTATACATTCCAAACATGTACAGGCCTGTAATCCTTCAATTTTAAATCCGGTCGACTTTGCTGATTAACTTCATTGTTATAGAGAAACGACAGTGCCCTCCATAATGTTTGGGACAAAGATCCATCATTTATTTATTTGCCTCCTTACTCTACAATTTGAGATATGTAAGAAAAAATCACATGTGGTTAAAGTGTACAGTCAGTGTTTAATAAAGGCCATTTGTATACATTTTGGTTTCACCATGTAGAAATGACAGCAGTGTTTATACATAGTCCCCCAATTTCAGGGCTCCATAATGTTTGGGACACAGCAATGTCATGTAAATGATAGTAGTCATGTTTAGAATTTGTTGCATATCCTATACATGCAATGACTGCTTGAAGTCTGCGATTCATGGACATCACCAGTTGGTGGGTGTCTTCTCTGGCGATGCTCTGCCAGGCCTGCATTGTTTTGGGGACTAGTCCCCTTTAGTTTTCTCTTCAGCATATAAAAGTAATGCTCAATTGGGTTCAGATCGGGTGATTAACTTGGCCACTCACGAATTGACCATTTTTTAGCTTTGAATAACTCATTTGTTGCTTTAGCGGTATGTTTGGGATCATTGTCTTACTGTAGGATGAACCACCGGCCAATGAGTTTTGAGGCATTTGTTTGAACTTGAGCAGATAGGATGTGTCTATACACTTCAGAATTCATTATGTTACTAACATCAGCAGTTGTATCATCAATGACGATAAGTGAGCCAGTACCTTCAATAGCCATACATGCCCAAACCATAACACCCTCACCACCTTGTTTCACAGATGAGGTGGTATGCTTTGGACCTTGGGCAATTCCTACTCTCCTCCATACTTTGCTCTTGCCATCACTCTGATATAAGTTAATCTTTGTCTCATCTATCCACAAGACATATTATAGAGAGAATTATTCTGTCATCATCTGTGGAGGTCTTCCTTGGCCCGCCAGTCCCTTTGCGATTAGTAAGTTCATCAGTGCTCTCTTTCTTCTTAATGGTGTTCCAAACAGTTGATTTGGGTAAGCCTAATGCTTGGCTGATGTCTTTAACAGTTTTATTCTTGTTTCTCAGTCTCATAATGTCTTCTTTGACTTTCATTGGCATAACGTTGGTCCTCGTGTTAATAGACAGCAATAAAAGTTTCCAAAGGTGATGGAAAGACTGGATGAAAGACTAGGTGCTCTCATACCTGCATTAAGCTCGCATACCTGCATTAAGGATGCAATTAAACACATCTGAGCAATTACAAACGCCTGTGAAGCCATGTGTCCCAAACATTATGGTGCCCTGAAATGGGGGGGATGATGTATAAACACAGCTGTAATTTCTACATGGTAAACCAAAATATATAAAAATGGCCTTTAATAAAATTTGACATAGTGCACTTTTACCACATGTGATTTTTACTGTTACATATCTCAAAATGTGGAGTACAGAGGCAAATAAATAAATGATGGGTCTTTGTCCAAAACATCATGGAGGGCACTGTATGTGAAATGGGCAAAATGAATGATGCCAGAAATACATAGATTGCTATCTGTTTAAACATAGGCAGGCAATATATATGATGATGAAAGAGGACTATCCAATCTTGTTAAAGCTGGGATAAGATTTGCCATCAGTATCCAACTGTTACTGTGAACAAATCAATGAGATATGATCTGATGGCCCTGTTGTATTAATGATTGTGATTGAGTTCCCACAAATAGAATGTACTTCCTAGTAATCATAGAGCATTTCTTAGTTTCTTGTATAAAATTTGGCTTCACTTTCAATCCAGAGAAGGAACTCATAGTAAATATTTTCTTCCATTCAACATTATAGTCTGCAATGGATAAATTCTCCTATTAAGATGATTCAGAAAATTGTTGTTTTTTTTAAGCTAATATAGCCTTTTAGGGAAATATTGGTAATTAAATGATTAAAAGGGGAATTAAATATAATACAACTGGAGGGCCACAAACATTATTTATAAATAAATAAAGTGGAAGGGGGTTGTTTGAAATCAAATTACCTGAAATTGGAGAATTTAATGTTCATACCATTAGGTTGTAAACCAGCAACTACAGTTCCTTGTGTCTCAAGCTTTATTCTTAGCTTGGCATAAGGCAAGGTCAGCCTTGCAAATTGAGACACCAGACTGTTCTCTGAAGATTCATTATTGACCAAAAGCTGATTTAGGCCACTCAGTAGGAACTTGTGTATGATAGCAATATTGCACTGGCAGGATCCCATTAGCAAACTGACTAGAGCCTTCCAATAGGAGCCACAAAGAGGATGGATCTGGAGTGGAGCAAAAATTCTGCCCAATCCAATAACCAGCAAAATAAGCACAGAGCATGCTCAATTACCTCAGCAGCTCAGGGAGCCTCTGTGGAGGGAGACAGAAAATCACAGGGAATAATTTAAAAAAAAACTGCAGGTGCTGTAAATTTGAAATAAACACACATAATGCTGAAAGTACTCAGCGTGGTGAGCAACATCTGTGGAAAGACAAACAGTTAACGTTTTAGGTTGAAGACCTTTTGTCAGATCTAAATTCTAATGAAGGGTATTTAACCTGCAATGTTAACTCTTTTTCTCTTTCCACAGAGAAACAGAGTTAAGCTTGATGACTTTTTGTAAAAATTATTGAAGTTAATGGGTCTGGTGTGAAGGTAGGTTGAAGAGTTTATTGTTTATCATATGAAAAAGGCACTGGCTGGCTTGACCTGTTGCTAAAAGCTGTGAAACTGAGGCACACTATGAAGTATTTCATCTTCACGTCTCTTTCATACAGAACCTTCTGGGCAATTCAAACGAGCCACTCTCCTTCATTGTGTTTGTCCCTGAATGGAGAAACCCTCCAACACCGGCTTTGGTCCGAATGGAGGAGAGCAAGTTTAAGCGGCACCAGGTGCTCATCCCAGCCTATGAGCATGAGTACAGAAGCGGAGCACAGCACATCTGCAAAAAGTAAGTTTCAAATCAACGTGAGCGGCAGGTTGAGCGATGGGTTATCGAATGATTAATCTTCTGCAAGTGGATGGACTGGGAATGAGTGGTATGCATGAGGGTAAGGGTTGGGCAGGTGCCAGTCACAAGATGATGAGGGGTTATTGGGAAGACAAAGCAACCCAGGGCAGTCATAGGACGAGGGATGGTCATAGCTTAGAAGAAAACTGCAGGAGGTGTGGCCGTGAGGCAATTGCGCAGATTGAGGTGGGGGATCTTGAGATTGTAATTATGTGAGGGCATGAAACAGAACAGATGCAGTGTGTACGGGAGGGAGGCTCTTGGATTGAGGCTGTTGGGTATTCCGTTTAGGGTGTTGGGCATTGCGGGAACAGGGCAAACGAGGTGAGTGAGAGGCAGTCGATGTGAGGGTGCAGGACAGTCAAGATGAGGGCGCAGGACAGACAAGATGATGGTGTGGGGTGGTTGAGATGAGGGTGTGGGACAGTCGAGATGAGGATACAGGACAGATGAGATGAGGGTGCAGGGCAGATGAGATGAGGATACGGAGCAGTCAAGCTTTCAATATGATATGAAATGTGATCAAAATGTCTTGTTTGCTTATTTTTTAGGGAAGACATCTATTATAAAGCTGTGCACTCAACAGCTCTCATCTTCCTGCAGAATGATGCTGGGTTTGCAAAATGGGAGCCTGTGCAGGAGCGGGTGCAGGAATTAATGGCAGCTTATAAAATGGCAGGAAAGTCGTCATCTTCTTCGTCCTCCTCTGTGACACCTGGTGATAAAGATCAGGAACAGAATCGGGACCAAAGCAGCAACACCGAGAACCTTTGAACTGTAATTGATAAAGGAACCACAGCACAGCTAATGCTCTGTGTGGTTTTAAACAGACTGATTTGAAACAAGCTGCATAACCATTGTCATCACCAGCAAGAAATGTACATATGTACAGTGTCTTTCTAAACAGAACCACAGTTCTGGATTCTTAATGTTTTTGTTTGTTGCTTTTATTTTTACCAAGGTATGTAGCAGAGAGAAGCAGAATGCGTCTGTGTAATATATTCTATGAAAATATTTCATAACAGAATACAGTGTCTGTTTTATCAGCTTTTTTAATTTTTTTTTTGAGATTATGCAATTCTGCCTAATTTTTGTAAACTTTGCAAATAGTGGCTGTAGACATTCTCCATTTTAATGCCGTGAGTATAGGAATTTCTTTATATTGCTGAGAATTAAGTTTAAGTGTACAAACAGATGGATAGGAATTGATTGGTGTTGCTTCTTGTTGACCTATGTAGACTATCTCTGAATTATTCAGACAGCTTCACGCACTGAGTGTGCAAATGTACATCATCCAATGTGTACTGTGCGGCTTTGCATCTAATTCTTCACTGGCAAGGGAATATAATGAATTCTTGAAAGAAAATCTTGAAAGCTACAGGGAGAACAGAGAGATGGGATGAGAGCACAGGTTGTACAGCATGGGATCCTTTAACTTTTTCGCATAAAACCTGCGGAGATTTGCTTTGTGCACCCAGTCATTATGGTTAGTTTCCCAGTTGTGCAGCATGCTGTGGATTGAGCGATCGTGATTCCAGACGATGGCAGTTTTCTGCTACCTGACAACCAGTCAGTTTCAAGTTAGCAGAACAACTTCATTCTTATCAGGGCCACCCAGTGAAGGGTTAAATGCAGGATTGCTTTGTCTAGAAGTGTTTATCAAGATATTCTGTCACAGAGTAACTGAGATTGTAAGATATTGCGTGCCCATGCATTGTCACAACCACAGCACCCAAGCACCAGCACAGCCAGGCCGCCAGACACCTTTTTCTCTGCTTTTGCCATATCTGCTGGAAGATTCACACAAGCCACAAAGTGGTGGGGAACTGGTGATTACCTCATAACCTTTGGGGTATAACCACTCTTTTGTTTCAATTGCACTGAGAATTTGGTTGGTGCTTCACAGAACTGAAGTCCAGGTTTGAAACTCTTCCGATTGAACTTACAGGTATTCAAGCTTGAAGACCTGGCTGGTCTGGGCAGGGCTATATTTTAAGTATTGTATGACAGTCTTACTGTAACAGTACACAACGTCAGGTTGGATGAGCAGCTTCCTACTACAAAACCTTAAAACAGCAGTGCAAAGTGAAGAGTTGTTATTATTTTTTATCGTGTGTGGCTGAAGAAAGCATGAGGATAGCTGAAACGAAGGTAATTGCAACAAAAAGATTTTAAAAATATAGAAATACCATAAACAAATGGTCAACCCATCAGCCCATAGAGTGAAGGAGGGGCACAAACTTGAAAAAAAAACTTTATTTGCGTGGGCCATGCCTGATCTGCATATTTTGCATATTTCCAGCAGTATTTTGTTCATATCTTAAATTTTCAACATTTACAGTATTGTTTTATTCTCAAGAGCGGGGTGTAGAACATCCCTTGTTGTATCCATTCCAAAAGCAAACTACTGTAGCTGCTGGAAATCTGAATTCAAAACAAATGCTGGAAATACTCAGCAATTCAGGCAATATCCCTAAAGAGAGGACCAGTTGATTGGTTTTCATTGGAACCCATGAAACTTCGATTTTCCAGCATCTGCAGTTCCTTCTTAAACTCACTGACCTAAACCTGTTTTCCTCTGTGCCTGATCTCAATTTCCAGCCCTTTCTGTTTTATTTCCTGCATCCATTCTGCTATCTTAAACTGTGGCTCCTTTTCTGATATTGTATCTGCATCAAGCTATGCAGGCCTGTTTGCTTTACAGTTCTTTGCTGACCCTGTAGTCAAGTCACGTCAAGTCAAGTTTACTGGCCACATACACATACAAGATGTGCAGTGAAATGAAAGTGGCAATGCCTGCAGATTTGCAAAAACAACAGAATAACCGAACAGAATAGAACGGAACTAGTATTTACATTTTAGAAAATAAATTAAAACAGACACAACACAAGAGTAAATTACTAAATTAGTCCCTGGTGAGATAAGAGTTTACAGTCCTGATGGCCTGTGGGAAGAAGCTCTGTCTCATCCTCTCTGTTTTCACAGTGTGACAGCGGAGGCCTGACTGTAGCAGCTGGAACAGTCTGTTGCTGGGGTGGTAGGGGTCCCTCATTATGTTACTGGCTTTGGATCGGCACCTGGTGTGTAGGTCCTGCAGGAGTATGAGTGTTATTCCCATCGGGTGTTCGGCCGAACAAACTACTCTCTGCAGAGCCTTCCTGTCCTGGGCAAAGCTGTTCCCAAATCAGATTGAGATGTTGCCGGACAAGATGCTTTCTACAGCCCCAGAGTAAAAGCACTGAAGGATCCTCAGAGAGACTCTGAATTTCCTCAGCTGCCTGAGATGGTAAAGGCGCTGCCTTGCCTTACTCACCGGTGCGGCAGTGTGTGTTGTCCATGTCAGATCCTCTGTGATTTGGACACCCAGGTATTTAAAGGTCCCAGGTCTCATGTTGTTCTATCACCTTGGCTTTTGCCACAATTTTGGTGTCCTGTGATCCAGTGATTCCATGTTGGCCCATTATCCCATCACCTCACGGTTCTCTGATGCCCTGTGATTCTCTGATTGCTTGTGGTCCCACCAACTTCAATCGCACTTTTCATATGATCTCAACATAACTTTCACACAGAGGAATTTCTTCAGCAGTGTTCCTTCGGAAACTAATAAAGCGCATTGTATAAAAAGAGCTATGTGTGTTATGGAAAAATGCAGTTTAGAAGTTTAATAACAAAGGAGATTTGGTATAACAAATGGAATACATTTAAAACTTTGGCATCCTTGGCAATATTTTGCACCATTGTCTACATGCTTTGTTTTTTTACAGCATGTGCAGTTTCATCAGAGTATCAGTCTTTCCTTACCTCTCCCCATGCATCGTGCAGAGCGAGTCTTCCTCGCCTCTCCCCATACAATGAACACACTTTTTCTTCCCTTACCTCTCTCCATCCACAGTACAGAGACGGCCTCTCGTATATCTGGAATACTTTACTGTTGAGGCACCTCCTTCCCATTGTTTAGCAGCTGTGTAATCTATTTACAACCCTTTCATTCAGCCCAGTTTTAGAAAATATCTTGCCCCCTCCATTTATTTCTTCTATTGTCTCCTTTTTAACATGAACATCTCAATGATAGTGTACCAGGCATCATTTATCAAAACATGACATTACTGACCATCTGATCTGTCCAATCTTTTACAAATGTGTGCACTTTTCTGTTATCCTTTAGATGGCACATGTACTAAGGTCCTATTATCTGAATCGCTCCATCTGGATTATCTGCTTTTAAAGGAATACTGAAATCTATGTTCTCTCTTCATGCTTTCTCGTCTCTTGCACTGGAAGTCTCCACATTATCCATCTATTGACTTCCTAGGATCAAACCTGCCCCTGGATGCCAAACCATCAAATATTCCTCTACGTAAAACTAAAATCTGACCACGACCGAAACTTGCTTCCAAGACGCATGGCTTTTTTAATCTCTTTCAGATTGCTGAA
This sequence comes from Raja brachyura, assembly GCA_963514005.1. Next base: position 35,956,142 of record OY740802.1, on the reverse strand, counting down.
CAGAGTACAGGAACAAATCAGTGTTGCTGTTAGCTTCTTATCTATAAACATAACTTCTTGCATGATATTAGTTATAAGCTTTTCAACGGATAAAGCAATCCTTGCTCATTTACCTCCTCTCACTCAGTGTAATCTGGGATTTAAACTGAGTGTTTCTGTGTTTCCTAATTTCTCACATGCAGAAGACCAGCTAAATGCCCACATGGGGATTTATAAAAATACTGTGCCTGTCCCAGCTCCTATTTCAATAATTATGCTTAATAAACAAGCACAGGCATGATACAGCAGATCCTATTCATGTACATACCTGAACCACAATATATTTACCTCAGCCTTAAGAAGTAGCCCGCTCTTGCTCCTCACTTCTTTGGCTGAAGCCATGTGGGTGAAATTTACAATTGCAGCTACTGTTGCACTTGCTAATTTGTTGCAAACGTTGCTGTCATTTGACATCTCCATATTTTTAAAAAAGGAAACGTATCCATGCAAGATCACATAAAATATCAATATGTCACTGATATAATTCCCCCTCTATTGGTGAATCCAAAGATTGAACTAAGTGTATGTTGAAATGGAGATAGAACAAACCAGAGCCTTAGCTGGCCCAACCTATCAATCCAGGAGTAGGGCAGTGAATAGCATTGCCTTTCTTTGGACTGGGGTGCGTGCTGTTACACAATCCTGGTAATATTGCCCGATAAGTACCCGTCCTTGAGGTCAGACCAGTGCACAATATTCCAGTTACCATCTCTCCAGGTCCATGCATAATTGAAGTAAGATAATCTCAACTCTTGTAATCAACTTCTCTTGCAATAAACACTTGCCTTCCTAACTGCTGTACCTGCATGTTAACTTTTAATCATTCATGTTTGATCTTCTATTTTCCAAAATATATTCCACTTTTCTACCTTCTACCAGATTTTCTACATTATATTCGATTGGCCATGGTTGTGCTAATTATTTGACCTGTCTCCCCCCCCCCCCCCAGAGCTTTTCTGCATCTTCCCTCAGCCCGCACTGGCACTCAGTTTTGCATCATCCAGTATTTGGATTCACAGTTGGGGGGGGGGGGGGGGGAGGCACACCTTGTGCCTTTGGCTAGCAACACACAAGTGTTTGTTCTGATGGTTACACTAAAGTCTACAGGGAGCGAATTTGCATGTGATGACAATCCCAAGACTGCTGGCAGTGCTCAGACATTCGGAGTGCAGGGAACTGAGCAGAGCAACGGTGACTGGGACTCTGGAAGCTGCAGAAATGACATACGCACATGACTGGTGCATAAAAAAAGTTGTAAGAGACGATTGGTGAAGAGGGGACAGTGTGGCCCTAACCAGGAGGTTGTGTGCAGGGTCCTTGGGCATTGGTTGTAAACATCAAATAGGACTGGGACTAAATAGGACTTTTAACAGGGAAGACAGACAATGACTTCATACTCGTGTCCATCTGGGCTATGGACCAATTGTCACCCAATGGGGAACTCAATGCACTGGGACTTTGCGGGGATGATGAATGTGCTCCCGTTTCTTGGATATACAATTGGTGTATTGTCACAGGAACGCTGGCCCAGGTTGTAATCCCTGGGAATGTCAGCATTGCCCTCGGTGATGACAGCTGGTGCAGGCGGAAATTGAATAGAATAGAATGTTGTCACATGTGACAAGTCATAGTGAAATTCTTTACATACCTTGCCACGGTATGCAAACTGTCGACTGTTAAAGTAACTTACAAAGTTACAAATTCCCCTTTTTGAATTGCCAGTTCCCTCTTTGTTCGTCCCCCCTCCCTCACGGCGGTCTCCCCAAGCCAGGTCCGCCTTTGTTTCTTCCCTCGGCAGAGGCGTCCTGGCTCCACGTGTCCTTCCTCGTCCGTCAGTTGGCGCCATCATCGACCGGCGCACCATTCTTCCCACTAACGCTGCCGTGTCCTCTCCGGACGCCTCCGTGGTGCCGACCCAAGCCCCAACCACGGGCTCAGCTGACCCAGGCACTGCTGGCTATGGGCTTTGTCAACCCACGAGGCTCCATGCTGACCCACAAGGCCCACAGGCTCCGACCCATGAGGCTCTACCTCCGACCCGATGGAGATCAATTGGGGATGTGAGTTCATCACAATTGTAGACAGCAGGTTGATGTTGAAGTCATGAGCTCGGTGCGAGTATAACGGAGAGCGTGACAGTGGTGCTGACTGTCAACAGACAATAGGTGCAGAAGTAGGCCATTCGGCCCTTAAAGCCTGCACCGCCATTCAATGTGATCATGGCTGATCATCCACGATCATTACCCTGTTCCTGCCTTCTCCCCATATCCCCTGATATGTCTATGTTCAAGAGCCCTATCTAGCTCTCTCTTGAAAGTGTCCAGAGAACCAGCCTCCACCACCCAGCCCTCTGAGGCAGAGAATTCCACAGACTCACAACTCTGTGAGTGAAAAAGTTTTTCCTCATCTCTGTTCTAAATGGCTTACTCCTTATTCTTAAACTGTGGCCCCTGGTTCTGCTGTCCTACACTCAAGCAGGGGTTTCCACTCACAGAACTTACAGCTGCTGGATATGAGAAGCTGTTCCTCTTGGTCAACATGATGAAGCCTGGATACCCATGACTCCTCAGAGACTGTCTTTGTCCAGAGACTAAGACGGATCAGGAGGTTGGGGGTTAGGCTTCATTCTCCTTCCCTGTTTCTTCACTCCTGTGCAATTCCCTCACCGCCTACAGACCAGCACAATAATGAAAGCCACACGAGGACTGGAATGAATGTGGAGAACTCCAGAAGCATCCCTAATTAGACTCAATTCAGCCGTCCACATCGGACCTGGAGTACTCTCTAGAATACTCGAACCAAGTGCTATATGTTGCAGAATCCAGCAATAATTAGCATCAGCAGCATGTTCTGGATGGAGGAATTCCAAGGTAGATGACCCTCTACGAGCAGAGGGAGGGACACAAGAGGAAGAACCATGGGGGTTAAAGCCCACCACACAAAACAATCCCCATCAACCCAAGACGTCACCTATTCCTTTTCTCCAGAGATGCTGCCCGAGCCGCTGAGTTACTCCAGGGATCACTGGTACATCATGGTTTGTGCTTGAAATCTTGATCTTCAAACAATCTTTTCCTGGCACACTGAAAGTTACGGTGAATTACACCATCAATGTCTGTCTGCTCCAAGAAGCAGCTCCCCAGACATGGGAAATGGTCCATATTTTCCAAGGTGTCACCACGAACCTATCTTGTTGAAGAACGGTGTGGACAGGTTGGTGAAGGACCTTTGAGAGTAAAGCTCTCACCAGCTTTGGTGAATGAGTCGATGGAGTCTTGAGCATGCGTAAAGTGTGTAAAGGCATGCATCACCAACCTGTCCAACAAAGTTGGACCCGTCATAGGGGGACCACCATGAGGAGAGGGAGCGGGGGGGAGAATAAAAGGGTACTTTGTAACTTTGTAAGCACCCTTTATGGGTGACTTTGCATCCTTGGGTATGCAAGCAAAGAATGTCACTGTGACAATAAAGTATTCATTCATTCATTTATACTGCAGATCAATGATTGGAATTGGGGAGACCCTGTTTATAGAGCGCAAGCAATGTAGGTCAAATGGTTTCCCATTCGTTTTGTGGATTGGTTTCACTCCAACAGGAGGCTCATTGGAAATCATTGTGTTGAGTACGATTGAAAAATATGTTGCAACGATAACCTGTACTGAGTCTGGTTTCTATGACAGAGTCATTAGTTGGAATTACAGTTTACGGCTCTTCGTGAGCAGACGTAAAATGGAGATTAATTTTTGTGGCAGTAGAATTTGAGAGTTTGTGACTTAGGTTCCCTCTACCGGCAGGGATACCATCTTCAGTTATGTATGGCCTTGCAAACTTGTGCAGGAAGAAACTGCAGATGCTGGTTTACATCAAAGATAGATGTAAAATGCCGGAGTAACTCAGCGGGACAGGCAGCACCGGGGCAGTGGTGAATTTGGATTAAATGAGTTTCAGGCTGCCGTTCAGTCCTTGATAGTTTCTTTGTCATGCTTAACTCTCAGCAGGATGTGTTCTTCGGTGTTTGGGCCATTGATAATACTCAAGAATCCATCCAAGTCATGGTTATCACCCTATGGCAGGCACAGATGCCCTTGCCTTCTGTCACCTCCTTTGCTCCTGCTCACTTCATTCTCCCCACTCTAAAACCTTTCTCAGCCCCCTCCTATCACCTTCCCTCTTCCATGCAAGTGATCTCCCACAGTGCTGTAAAATCACTTGTTTCCTCCCTTGCTGCTGCCTCCACATCCAACCTTGCTTCCTCTTCCCATTCCCCTATCCCAACCTGCCGTAGTTCACTTTTGCAACACTGTCGAGGAAATTGACAAAGGATTGTAAAGGAAAAACTGAGACTGAGTTTCGCTTCAAGTGGCTTTGTTGCATGATATCATGGAGAGATGGTGGCAATTAACTGTTCACCAGTTCTCTGCCTTTGCAGCAGAATTAGCTGATAGTTATACAGTGCAGTAAACAACTTTTATTTTGGTTAGGTACAATTGTACGAAAATATACTTCGTCCTTGGCTATATGTATTCCTGTTATTATATCTACTACATGTTTTTTAATATTTTCATTGGCGATAATATACTTTTTGTTTATGTTAATCGTATTCAACAATGGATGGTTACAACATGTCAAACATAGGACACACTTACACCACACTCACACTCCACCCCTCAACAGGGCAGACCTCGCCACTGCCCCCTCCGCAAGCCAATCATAAGCCCCCAACGTCTACAACGTTTCGGCGCTACTAGCGGTAGGGGACGCGGGCGGTCTCCCCAACTATTGCTGTTGTGTTTTGTTCACCAACGCTACGCTTTCCCATAGAATGGCCTGAGAAAGGCTGCGTAACCAGACAATAAGTACAGGTGAGAGGTCAATACTGGGAGATAATGTGACTAAAACTTGTTTTGCAAGATTCTCATGATCTTTGCAGCTGGTCAACAAGAATTGCCAATTGCCACATCCGCACACCCTTTCATTACATTATTTGATTCAAACCATAATTAAGTATCTGGAGATTTTAATTTTTCTTCTACAAACACCAAGAGTAGACTGTAGCAATGTTACAAAATTTTGAGATTTTAAAAATCAAGTCTGCAATTTATCCCATCAGATAAAGCATAAAAAGAAGTTTAATTTGACACCTAATTCACTTTCATATCTTCAGTATTAAGAAAGTTATGACCATTTTCAACTCGGAAATTAGCATCTTGTTCCCCATTGCCTTTCAATTGACTTAACTCAAAAGCTGTGATCTAGAACAGTTAAAAGCCCATAACTTTCTTAAAAATTAAGAGAACTCAATGAAATTTTCAGTTATTATAGATTGAAGCATTCTGAAACAAATATGAAACAATCTTACTTGGATGACCTGAAATTAAAGCATATAATTAGTTAGCTATCTAATTGTAGCTAATAACAAAATTCAATGAGTAGATCTAAACATCTATCCATTTCTTAAGAAAATACAAACTTTTTTTTAATTGCCTAAGTGTCCAAATAACATTCACACAATAATCCACAATATAACATAATTTTAAAATCTCATTTTCATGAATTTCTGGGCCAAATGGAAGGAATTTAGTGTTTAATGCCTGTAAATTAATGGCCATTTAAATCAACTAGCGAGTGGGTTTTAGTGGAATGTGGTGGATTAGAACATTGCGGTTTGCAGTGAAGTCAGTATGAAAAATACAGCCGGTTCATACATTTTTTTTGGTCCCCTTTTCGCAACATGAAAATGTGATTAAAGCCTTCCTAAAAACCAAGTTTTTATGTAAAAATAAACTGTGTAGCTTCTTTTATCACCTACCTTAGGTCCGTTCCGCTGTCACCATTCAGAGCTTTAGAAGATGATTTTTAAACGACTCTAGTTAATAAATAATCTAGCGTAGTTTAAAAATACCTTTATGAATGAAATGTCGGAGCGATTTCTCTTTAGCGACGAAATCGCCCGACATGGATCGACTTGGACTGCCTAGAAAAAAATCGGCAGTTTAAACCCACCCCCCTCTGAAAGGCGCCAAAGTCGCGCACACGGGGAGCGGCAGAACTGCAGCGCTGCTAAAGGTAGGTATTGTAACATACCTATAGACTGGGCGACCAATTTGTCGAGCACCAACTCTCTATCAGTGGTGGTAACTTGAACTCCCAATTGGAAGTGATATCAGTTCCTACTAATTGACATTGACTGATCCGTCCTTGGCCTTCTCCAATGACAAGATGAGGTAAAACGCAAAGTAGAGGAACTGTATCTCATATCGCACTTGGCTAGTTTACAACTCAATGGCATGAATATTGAATTCTCCAATTACAGGTAAACCGCACCCCCTCTGTTCCTTTCTTTCTGATCCACTCAGATCTTGTCACATATACCCTTCTTTCTAAACACTCCTCCTTTCCCTTCCTAGTTCCGGCCAAGAAACGACACCAATGCCTATGGCTCCCCAGAAGACTGGAAATTCAAATGCCTCCAATAACTTATCAATAGATACTCCTATCTGGATGCATCACTGCTTGGATTGGCAACGGTCCTGGCCACGATTGGAAGAAATTGCAGAGTTATGAGATGCAACCCAGTCCATCACACAAAACAGCCAAACTGCCATTGACTCCATCTATACACGCTGCCTCAGCAAAGCAGCCAACATAATGAAAAACCCTTACATTTCAGTCATTTCCCTCGGGCGGAAGGTACAAAAGCTTGAAATCACCTATCACCAATTTCAAGAACAGGTTCACGCCCACTGTTATCAGGCGTGTGAACGTCCTCTTGTAAGGTGAGCAATGCATTCCAGGGCTTTCACTTAACTTTTTTTCTCTGTTGCCAGCCGGGCAACTTAGGCAGCTTTTTAGGTTGCCAAAGGACAGTTTACGTCATTAAAGACATTAAGATGGCTTGCATGACATGTGCAATAATGTGCTCGCCCAAAGTGCGTAGTTACCAGTCAGAATTATGCTCGATGAAGCATTCACATATTATTTCTGCTTCAAATAAAGTCACAAACTAAACATATTCACCAATCAAGACATGATATATACCACAATGACATGCAGCAAAGTTTGTCATTGTAGTATCTCAACTCTTTTTACACGTTGCAATGAATGCAATTTCTATTATTTCTTTCCACTTCCAAACAAAAATCTGGTTGGATTATTCAGCATATGATCAACCTGTGTCAATAAATCCTGGACCATGGTAACATATATGCTTAACCATGCACACTACAGATTGACGCAAGCATGTTTTCTATGAAGGACCGAAAATGATCATGACATGGCCATAGCATGGGTCTTTATTTCTATTGGTACATAAACACTCTCACTTCCCACATAATTTATCCACAACAAAATATACAGGTTGCAAGGAAATTTCTAAAGGCATGTTATGATAATAGCTGTTGAAACTGACTATACCCATCTGACAGGTTAAACATTACAATAACTGACAAGAGATGAGCAAAGGACATAACTACAGCAAATGTTCTTTTGGCAATATGTTTAAAGGTGTCAAAACGCCACATTACTGGACATTCAGATTAGATGTACGCATTGTGAACAGCAATGAAGATAACCAGTTTGTACGCACCAGATAAAAAAATTCCCACCAGAATTAACGTTAAAATTTCAACTGAAATATATCCTGACCAAATTTGTGATATATATGACCAACTGCAGAAGTAAAACCTGGATACATTCAATGTATAGTTGCGAGTGTTGCTTATTAAATAACTACAGTATTGATACTCCATATTAAGAGCATTGATTTGCCGTTAAAAGGAATTCTGAAATAACGCATCAACGGCAGCAGTGGCAATCGGACACTGCGGTTTTAATGTTTCACGTGTTCACAATTTAATTAATCCATCTTTATGGATTAGATATAAATAATAACATTGGGAATTAAAGCACATTTGATTGCATTCCGTTATCAAACATAGTCAATGTTCGCTCTGAAGACATTTACAGCACAGTAGGATTGGGAGGGGGGGGGGTGTGAATCAGTGTAGGGTGGATAGAAGGGGGGTGGGGGTTGAGAAGGCAATCGGTGCGGGATGGATGGATGAGGCAGGGGAATTAGTGTGTGTTGGTTGGAGTAGGTAAAATTATGAGGGGAGAGCGCGGCGGTTGTCAGTGGGGATTGAATGGGGGGATCAGTACGGGATGGATGGTGGATCAGTACAGGATGAATGGGTGGATCACTACAGGATGAATGGGAAGATCACTACAGGATAGATGTGAAGGTTCACTACAGGATGTATGGGGATCGGTGCAGGATAAATGGAGGGGGGGGGTCAGTACAGGATGGATCGGGAGATCAGTACAGGATGAATGGGTCGACAGTACAGGATGAATGGGGAGATCAGTACAGGATAAATGGGGGGAGCAATGGAGGATGGATGGGAAGGGGGTCAGTACAGGATGAATTGGGGGACCGTTGCAGGATGGATGGGGGGTGGCAGGAGAATCAATGCAAGGTGAATAGGGTGATCATTGCAGGATGAATAGATTGGGGGGGGGGGGGGAGATGGGGTGGGGAGCACAGGGGATGTCAGTGAGGACTGAATAGAGGTGGTAATGGGGATCAGTGCGGGATAGACAGGAAGGGTCCCAGGATAAGGGGGATGGAGGGGGGCGTACAAGAGAGAGAGAGCGAGAGAGAGAGGGGGGAAGGGGCAGAGGAGGTGGGGAGGAAGGAAGGTCAGCGCTCTTCGGACAACACCGGCATCATCGCCCCACTGCCTTGGCCGTCCCCATCCACCGCCAAAAGGGGAGGCAGGTGGGATCTCCTGCCACCGTCTCCCCTCCTCCGTCAGCTGACAGGAAGATGTGGGGCCGAGCAGTGCAGGTGCTTCAGACAGCGGAAAGGGGCCTCCCCCTTCCTACCTCCCTCCCTCCCTCCCTCCTCCCACCCACGGCGTGCAGGAGGGTTTTTTTGATAGCGGTTATCTCCTTTGGCAGAGTGGCATGTAGCGGCCGCTATGAGGGCGGGTGGGGTGCAGGAGGAGGTGGAGCTGCTGTGCGGAGCCTGTCATTTATTCCGACCCTCTGTCACCCCGCACTACAGGCGTCGCTGCCGCTGACCCGAAAATTCACTTACTCTTTTTCTCCAGAGATGCTGCCTGACCCGCTGAGTTACTCCAGTTTTTTGTGTCTCTATCTTTGGTATAACCCAGTATCCGCAGTGTCAAGCCGGGCAAAATGACCAGGCTTTTAGGTTGCCCGGCAGAACTTTAGGTGGCCATTGGCACCCGGGCAACCATTAATTTAGAGTCCTGCATTCCCAATCTCCCAATTTACCTCGTTATGGACTATACACCTTTTTGTTTGTTTAATCTGCCCTTTCTCTATAGAAATTACATTATATTCTGCACTTTATTTATTTTCCCTTTGCACTACCTGTTGTGCTCATATATAGTTTTTAATTGTAATTGTGTATGAATGTTTTTTTTAAATCTGGATAGCATGCAAAGTAAAGTTTTTCTCTGTATCTTGGTACACATGACAGTAAACCAAACCACGAGTGTCAGCTCTTGGACACTTCCTTATATCTACCCCTTGACCATGAGCCCATAGACACGCCACTCACTCAGTACTAATCCCAATATTGTTAGCTAACCTACTGACATGAGAGGCAGCCTGACCTCTACCATGCTGAGGCCAGGTTTCATCTCTTGGACACCTCTCCATATCTACTCCTTCGGCATAACCCCACTGATGAACACCAAGTTACTATCTTCCAAACAATCATGGATCTGATCACCTCTGACAATCTCTACTCCACAGTCTAATACCTAATAATCATACACAGCTGGTTTCTAAATGTATCCTGCATCATTCCTCCATTCCTTCTCCGCTCCACTGGCAACTGCATTCGAATTGCCTTCTGCACCCAAGCAGAACTCATTGATTTCATCAACTTTATTACTAACTTCCCCCCTGGCCTCAAATTCTAGAGAGTCGAGGAGCAGCGGCCACAGCCTCAGAATAAAAGGATGCACCCTTAGAATGGAAATGGGGAGAAATTACTTTAGCCAGTGGTGAATCTCTGGAATTCAGTATCGTAGATATCTGTGGAGGCCAAGATATTTTTAAAGCAGAGATTGATAGGTTCTTGATTAGAAAGAGTATCAAATGTTATGTGAAGAAACCTCCCCTTAAACCCCCTCCCCCTCCCCCCCTCTTTCCCCCCTCCTCTTTTCAACTCATACATTCATCTTCTGTCCCCGAGACGAATATTCCCCTTTCATCCCCCCACTTTCCCCACTTTCCCCGCACCCCTATCCCCTTCTACTCATGTCCTTCCCTCCAGCTTTACATTTCACTCCTCCTCGTCATTTCTTATCTGATACCCTTTTGGCTCATTTTCATCTCTAGCCTTGGTCATGTTCTCCGCCCATCCTTGAATCAAACCCTCCTCATCTGTTTCCACCCGTACACTTGCTAAGCTCTGCCTCCTCCTCCCCTTCCCTTCTTTCTCCCCTCTACTCAATCTGAAGATGGGTCCTGACTCACAACGTTGTCTATCCATTCCCTCCACCAGCGCTGCCTGACCCGTTGAGCTCCTCCAAGTCCTTGTTGGGTTAGGTAGGTAGTTTGACGCAATGTGACAATTCCACCATTTCAAACAGAACATAGATAATGATACATGTAGGAAGGAAATGCAGATGCTAGTTTAAACCGAAGATAGACAGAAATTGCTGGAATAACTCAGCGGGCCAGGCAGCTTCTCTGGAGAGAGGGAATGGGTGACGTTTCGGGTCGAGACCCTTCTTCAAAAGTCTGAAGGAGGGTCTCGACCAGAAACGCCACCCATTAATTTTCTCCAGTGAAGCTGCCTTTCCCGCTGAGTTACTCCTGCATTTTGTGTCTATTATAGAGTATGGTACAGTACATGATATAGATAGGGTGAGTGTACAGAGTCTTTTATCCAAGGTAAATGACACAAGAATCAGAAGACATAGGTTAAGGTGTAAGGGACAAGATTTAATAGGAACCTGGGGGACAACCTTTTCAATCAGAGGGTGATGGGATTATGGCATGAGCTGCCTGGGAAGGTAGTTGAGGCAGGTACTGTAACAGCATTTAAAAGCTTTAGAGGGATATGGGCCAGCACAGATAAATTAGACTTGCTTAGATGGAACATCCCGATCGGCATGGATGAGTTGTGCCAAAGGGCCTATTTGCATGCTGTATGACTCTTTGAATATAATTGGCCCTTCAGTCCAGAATGTCTGTGCCGAACATTGTACTAGTTAAACTAATGTCCTCTGCCCCCAGTTGATGCATATCTTACACATTCATATTCTTTGCAAATGCTTCTTAAATATCACTCACATATCTGTTTTCATCACCACAATGGCAGCGCATTTATGACACCCATCCCTCTTGGTGTAAACAACCTGTCCCGTATATCTCCTTCAAACTTTCCCCCTCTGCACTGAAAGCCATAACCTCTTGGCTTTGACATTTTCACCCTGGGAAAAAAAAGTTCTGATCTATCTGTGACTCTATCTGTGCCTCTTATAGTTTAATATACTACTATCATGTCTCCCTTCATCCTCTGATGCTTCAGAGAAAACAATCCCGGTTTGTCCAATCTTTTCTTTCAGCCAATCCAGGAATATTGTCTTATTCCGGGCTCCCAACACGTGGACTCCAGGTTATTCTGTGCCCTCTGGATACTCTCTCCATTTCCAGGAGGAATACTGCAAATGGGAGGCTTTGAGAACATCCTCAAATATTTCCTCCTGCCTGTCCTGTTAATCTTTTCCTGTGACAGAGCTTAGAATAGAGTGTCTGCTATGAGAGGCTGTCATTGAGAATGTGAACAACATGGTCTGTCCCACAGAGTCTATTGAGTGTCTGATAAGGACCTCCAAGATGATGATGTTGGACGAGGAAAGAAAGCTAACGTTAGGTGACTTAGGTAACACCTTGCACTGAAGCGTAGCTGGTCATAGTGCGAACTCCATCATCAATTTTGCTGACGACACCACTGTTTTGGGACGTATCACTGATGGGGATGAGTCAGAGTGTAGACGAGAGATCGAGCGACTGTCCATATGGTGCCAGCACAATAACCTGCGCCTCAACACCAGCAAAATCAAGGAACTGATTGTGGACTTTGGAAGGCGTAGGATGTGGACCCACAGTCCCGTTTATATCAACGGGTCGATGGTTGAAAGGGTCAAGAGCTTCAAATTCCTGGGAGTGCATATCTCTGAAGATCTTTTCTGGTCCGCGAACACTGATGCAATTATTAAGAAGGCATATCAGCGCCTCTACTTCCTGAGACGATTACGGAGAGTCGGTTTCTCAAGGAGGACTCTCTCTAATTTCTACAGGTGCACAGCAGAGAGCATGCCGACCGGTTGCATCGTGGCTTGGTTCGGCAACTTGAGCGCCCTGGAGAGGAAAAGACTACAAAAAGTAGTAAACACTGCCCAGTCTATCATTGGCTCTGACCTCCCTTCCATCGAGGGGATCTATCACAGTCACTGCCTCAAAAAGGCTGGCAGTATCATCAAGGACCCACACCATCCTGGCCACACACTCATCTTCCCGCTACCTTCAGGTAGAAGGTACAGGAGCCTGAAGACTGCAACGACCAGGTTCAGGAATAGCTACATCCCCACAGCCATCTGGCTATTAAACTTGGCTCAGACAAAACTCTGAACATTAATAGCCCATTATCTGTTTATTAGCACTTTATCCGTTTATTTATTCATGTGTGTATATATTTATATAATGGTATATGGGCACACTGATTTGTTCTGTAGTCATGCCTACTATGTTTTGTTGTGCTGAAGCAAAGCAAGAATGTCTTTGTCCTAGCAGGGACACATGACAATAAACTCACTTGAATCTTGAATCTTGAAGTGTATCAAATCAAAATGTTAGACAGCATCTCTAGAGTCTGAAGAAGGGTCTCGACACAAAACATCACCTATTCCTTTTCTCCAGGGATGTTGTCTGACCCGCTGAGTTACTCCAGCTTTTTGTGTCTATCTTAGGTTTAAACCAGCATCTGGAGTTCCTTCCTACATAAATCAAAATGCTAAACTCATTCCCCTTTCTTGGTGCTGAGAGAACTGCTCTGTATTTCTAACATTATATTTGCAGCATTGTTTTATCTGTCACAAATATAAGGTAAGAGGAAACCATGCAGTCCTCTTATTAATACCAAGGGCTGATTTGGCAAGAGCATATTGCAGGGAAGAACCTTTCCCATCAATTGCAGGCATCATTAACTTTCCAATGATGGAGAAAGTTTCCAACTGGCAGCAAGACCTCAGGAAATGAGCCCATAAATACGATAGAATTCCAGCACTATCATGTGCTTAATTATTCAAAACCATAATTGAATGCCCAGATAAATAATTAGTTGCCTTTAAACAATCATTAGGGATACGAATAACATGCTATCCATTGGAATAAACAGCATCAATGGTATTGAAGATGTTCTCTCCGGTATCAAAAAGGGATTGTTTTGTAAAAATACATTATGCTGCAACTTCAGACATAAAGTATATCGACCAGACCAACAACAATGCACAGAAGCCTATAAAAAAAATTGAATAATTATGATCTCAAATGGGAAAACCACTATTTATCATTTCATTTTGTAATCAATTATTTCAAAGGATAATGGGCCTGTCCCATTTAGGTGATTTTTTAGGCAACTGTTGGCGACTGTTCAAAGTCTGAAAAACTGGCAACTGGAACGGCGATTGTAAGGCAAGCGGGGGAAGCACTGTCTGAGTGAAATTAACACGTTGCAAAGCCAATGTGATCCAGACACACACTGCGATGAACAGGAAGGTTGGTGCTGTAAAGCACAGTGTACGGTAAGTCCTTTAAAAGAGGAGGGGAGAAGGGGGGGAGAAGGGGGGAGAAGGAGTGGAGACAACTTTTAAGAAGCCAGAGATACACAGCTGTGAAGCTCGGCGGACATTTAACATTACCGGTCGGTTTTCCTTGGTTGTGAAAACTACTGCTTATGTTTTTTTTCCCAATAAGCCAATGAAATTCACCGGTCAGCACCGGCTCCAACCTATGAGAACATTCGACCTCCTGGCAACATGTTGCAAAATTTGCGCGACCATATTGAGGCTGCGACTAATTCCCAGAATGTGGGAACTCCTCACAACCATGAGGGCGACTCTCCGGCAACCGCATGTGGCAACCATGCGGTGACTGCATAGTCTCCTGCAGTTGCCTAAAAATAGACAGGCTTCTACTTCTTGGCTTCGGCTTCTCGTCCTTCGACACCCCGTCCGCGCATACTCCCGGCTTTCAGTGAAACTCTATCAGCCAGCATCCTCTGTGAGAGAGAGAGCACTGAGTTGTACAATGGTGCTGTTCCACTTAAACACCAGCCTAGTTCCTGGAAAAAATGCAATTGGAAAGAAATGTGCAGAGATCCAAACATAGAAAGTTCTGGTCCAGACTGAGGGTTCTTGACCCATTGTGTCCAAGTTGAACCAAAATCTACTTTATTTGAATCCCCTTTCTACTTTAAGCATTTGGCCTGGATTATGACTGCTCCAAACCCCCCCACCACTCCTCACCACCACCCAGTCCCCCTCCTCATCAGAAACCACATCCATTCGAAGCAACGTTTGAAAAGCCATATAACCGAACGGACCCAACGGCATAAAGCCAAATACGCGACGCTGAAAAGCCAAATAACGGACATGACGTCTCCTGGGGCGGGATTTGTCCGAGGCCTTCTCAGCAATTGGTCGATCACATCACTGGCTGGGGGTGACGGGAGGGTGGGGGATCTGTAATATTCCTTTGTCGCTTTTGGACTGCCAACGATCATAGAACAAATTATTTCTCTCTCTTTTTTTTTTTTTTTTTTTTTTTTCATTTCAAAAACTTTATTCAACACAAATCATAAAATACAACACATCAAAACACAATAAAAAATCACACTATAATGAACAGATCATTGTAGTACAACAGTACATTCATTTATAATCGCCTCAACCCCACGCGGCGACCAGCGCTGACGAAAGGCCCCCACAGTCCCCGTGAACACCGCGTGTTCCCTCTCCAGGGACACACGTGCACGGACGTAGGCCCGAAAGAGGGGCAGGCAGCCGACTCTCGCCTGACCGTCGACCGCCCGCTGCCTGGACCCACGAATGGCCATCTTGGCCAGGCCGAGGAGCAAACCGACAGGTAAGTCCCCCCCCCACACTCGGCTCTCCCCACTCCCTGCCTTGTGTCCAAACACCAGGATTGTGGGGCTAAAATGCAGCCAGAACTTGAGGAACAGCCCCTTCAGATATTGGTACAGGGGCAGTAACCTCACACACTCCATATACACATGGAATACGGTCTCCTCCTCTCCGCAGAAAATACATGCGGCCGACGAGCCCGTGAACCGACTCAAAAGTTTATTACAAACCACCGCTCCATGCAGCACTCTCCACCCCAGGTCCCCAATATAAAGGGGTACAACTCCCTTATAGAAGGACCCCCACTGGGGCCCCCCGCCGCCTTCGGATGGTAACACCGTCCTCCATGGTGAGTCAGGACGGGAGACGAAGGCACGGTGGTTCAGAATGTGCAGGAGCATCCTGTACAGTGCGCGTCTCCTTGCATCACAAAATGGCATGCTGGTCATCTCAGAAAGGCAGCTCAGATTATGCGGAGCCGGAGGCCGAGAAATATCCCGAAGCCTAGGCCCGATGAGCAGATCTGACGGAGCGGGGGTAAGCTCTATCTGAACCACTCTAGGCTCGCGCCTCTCCTCGACAACCACCATGACAGGATGAGGACCAGCCACACCCGCAGCCACAACATCCCCCTCTCCTCGTGGAACAACACTCTGGCTGAACACCACCAAATTCCTCACTCTTAACACATCCCTATAGAAAACAGGCAAGCCCCTTAGAGCGGGTCGACTGACACCCGCCACCGGGAGCCGCGAGACCCCCCTTAGGCAACGACCCTGACGAAAAAAATACGTGGCCAGAGCGTGCCATCTGGGAGGGTTCTCTACATACATGTATCTCCGCAGAGTCCTGAGACGGAGAGCCGCCACCTGGGTGCGCACGCACACCAAGGACTGGCCGCCCTCCTCTAACGGAAGACTCAGGACCGCCGCGGAAATCCAATGCTTCCTATTTCCCCAAAAGAAATCCACCAGCTTCTTCTGTATAGCAGTTACAAATATAGAGGGCGGGACAAGAGTAGCCAGCCGGTACCATAACATAGAGGCCACCAGCTGGTTTATGACCAGCACCCTCCCCCGAAAGGAGAGAACTCCAAGCAGGCCTGACCAGCGCCCCAGCCGAGCAACCACCTTCGTCTCCAACTCTTGCCAGTTTGCCGGCCAAACATCCTCAGTGGGACTCAGGTACACCCCCAGATAGAGGAGGTGCGTGGTACTCCACGCATACAATGCCATCTCCTCCGGCAGGGAGTCTACCCGCCACTGACCCACCAAAAGTCCAGAGCACTTACTCCAGTTAATCCTAGCAGAAGATGCAGCCGAGAAAATCTCCTGGCAGTCATGCATCCTCCGCAGGTCACCAGGATCAGTGAACATAAGAAGTACGTCATCGGCATACGCCGATAGAATCACCTCAACCCGCGGGCCAGGTAGGGCCAGGCCTGTCAACCTCCTCCGAAGAAGACACAGGAACGGCTCCACACAGACCGAATACAACTGGCCCGACATAGGGCACCCCTGGCGGACCCCCCTCCCAAAATGAAAAGGAGCTAGCACCGCGCCATTAACCTTTACAAGGCACTCCGCAGCAGCGTACAAAAGCCGGACCCGGGCCACGAAGTGTGGTCCAAACCCAAACGCTTGCAACGTCCCAAATAGGTATTCATGCTCCACCCTATCAAAAGCCTTCTCCTGATCAAGAGACAGAAAAGCAGCTGACTCACCAGTACCCTGGACTAAATGAATCAGGTCCCTAACCAGGTGGATGTTATCCTGGATGGACCGGCCAGGGACTGTATAAGATTGATCAGGATGAATCACTTGATGCAGCACGGAGCCCAGGCGATTTGCCATTGCCCGTGCAAAAATTTTATATTCTGTGCAAAGGAGAGAGACTGGACGCCAGTTCTTCAACAAACGGAGTTCGCCCTTCTTAGGCAGCAAGACAACAACCGTCCTACGCCACGAGAGAGGCATCACTCCAGTCGCCAGGCTCTCCCCCAGAACCAACATATAGTCACCCCCTCGGACGTCCCAGAATGCTCTAACAAACTCCACCGTCAACCCATCCAGCCCGGGGGACTTACCCCTCCTGAGCTGATGCAAGGCGCGAGTCAACTCCTCCAAAGATAAGGGGCCATCAAGAAGATCAGCCTCCCCCCTATCTACGGTCGGTAGACCCTCCCACAGATCTTGCTGAGCCTCCACACTGAATCCTTCCGCAGAGAACAGGGACCCATAAAAGGACCTAACCAAGGCATTAATCCTCTCTGGATCAGTGACAGAGGAGCCGTCATCTGCAAGCAACTCCACGAGCTGTTTTCGAGCTCCCCGCCCCTTCTCCAAAGAGAAAAAGAAAGGCGACGCTCGGTCCAGCTCATGCAGCATCTGGACCCGAGACCTCACATAAGCGCCTCGAGATCGCTCAAGCAGCAGACTCCTCAAAACCTCCTTCTTCCTCTGAAACTCTCCCCATTCGCTGGAGTCTTCACCAAACTGACCAAGGCGAGACTCAGCGTCCTGTAACTCCCTCTCCAGCTTCTCGACCGCTGACTCCCGCCTCCCAGTCGACCCCCATGTATATTCCTTACAAAAGAGACGGATGTGAGCTTTACCCACATCCCACCACTGCCTAAGGGAAGAGAAGCACCTCTGCCTCTCTCTCCACTTCACCCAAAACCGAGTGAATGACTCCCGGAAACACCGAACCTCCAGCAGCCTGTTGTTAAAGTGCCAGTACGCGGACCCAGCCCGAGCGCACGCTGGATTGAAATCCACACGCACCAGACAATGGTCCGAGCACGGCACCAGCCGCATTGAGGCCGCTGAGACATGGGAAACAAACGCTCGGGAAATATAAAACCGATCAATGCGGGAACCACCGCCCTCAGACCTCCGCGAAAAAGCAGTGGAATCAGGGTGAAGGTCCCTCCAAACATCAACCAACTCAAAAGAGTCAATCAAGCCTCTCAGCTTCTTCGCTACAGCAGGCGCACACTGAATACCAGAACGGTCCCGCACCTCAAGTGTGCAATTAAAGTCCCCACCAAGGAAGACACACTCTCCCCTATCAATAGTGCCCAACAGAGCATTCACCTCCCGAAGTAGGCCGGCCTGCATCGTGCCGGAGCTAGGGGCATACACGTTAATGAAATGCAACGGCATGCCATCCAGGCTCACGGCCAGATGGAGCAAACGTCCTGGCACCACTTCCTGCACTTTTAAAATGCTTGGCAGAAAATTTGGGGCCAACAGAAAAGCCACCCCACTCGAATTTGAGCTGAGATGGCTCATATAAACCCTCCCTTCCCACTCCAGATGCCAAGTAGGTTCATCACTAGCAACGGTATGTGTCTCTTGCAGATAACAAACTGCAAATCTCCCCTCCCTTAGGGCCGATAAGAGCTGAAATCTTCGAAAACTCGCTCTACTCCCATTTAAATTTAATGTAGCTACTGTGAATGTGTAGGCACATTAGATTGTGACCCTCACACTCCCTGTAGTCACAGGAGCTCCTTTGCTGAGGACCTTCAAAAAACCCCGAAACTGCCCCAAATCCGAGTCAGAAAGACCACTATCCTTGTTACTAAGGATAGCCTCGAGACTCGCCTGCACATCTAGACAGTCCCCCCACCGCCTTTCAGCAGCAAACCATAATGTTTTGGAAGTGCGGCTCGTTTTTAGGAACTCTCGCACCTCAACAATAAGCTTCGCCTCAGACACGGCCTTGGAGTCTGGGCTCACAGCCAACCCGCTCGCACCTGAATCAACAACCTCAGAAAGACCAGAACTCTCTGACAAATCACTCTCTGTGCCACCCCCACTGGCCGCATCGCTGTCCTCCTCCACAGCCATGACACGACCCCCCGGATCAATGCTGGGGGTGGGTCCCAACACCCCTGCCTGAGACTCGCAGCCCTCTGAATGGCTGGGCTCCTGCACGCTACCATCACCCTCCTCTTCTGGGCCTGGGGAAGCAACAACAAGAGGCATCCCCAGGGCCTGTGGAACTCTGGTACCCTCGGAGTCTGAAAGAGGATCACGACCCATAACAGCCCTGACCTCCACATCATCCAGAGTGCCCTCTCCACAGGCATCACCCAGAGAATCACCACCTGCTATTAACCTCACCCCAGACAGCTCATCCGGTGAGGCATCCCGCCCCCCAGCACCTCCACTGGCACTGATATGGAGCACAGACTTGAACGACAACACCCCCGAAACTCCCCCCTCAGCCTGACTCTGCACATCCCCCGTCACAGAGGGCACACTACCAGAGGAGCCAACCACGTCACCTAACGTGCTAGCACCCTCAGTAGGCCTCTGAAACGAGGGGACCTCATCCGACCCAGAGGGTACACACCCAAGGGAGCTAACCACAGCACCCGCCGAGATAACTCCCTCAGAGGGCCCCTGAGATGAAGGGACAGACTCCCGCCCAGTGGACACAACTCCACCGGAATCAACTTCAGCTCCCAGTCCTGTGACACCCGCTGTAGATCCATGAAGAGAAGGCCCAACCACCGACCCAGAAGACACCGGGCCAAGACCACTTTCAGCCACCTCAGTGGTGGAAAGCCCGGAGAAAGACATCCCCTTCGCTCTGGACCCACGCCCTTCCTCATCTTCACCAGGCAGATGCCTCCTTTTAGTCCCACTCGCATGCGGAGGTGCGGTAACCTCCATAAGGGAAGGGTCATCCGCCTCCACATTACCCCCATCCACTTTGCCACCCACACGTTTAGGCTTCTTTACCCCCTTCCGAGCCACCCCAACTCCCCCCTGGGCCCCAGCAGGTGCAGTCTGCACCACACTGGAGCTAAACTCACCCGATTGCACTTTCTTCGCTCGGGCGGCCCTATCCCTCTCCTTCTTCTTGTTGTGCTTCCCCTGCTTCTCCCAAAACCCCCCCTCAACACTCCCCTCCTCCTGCGCCCCACCTCCATCCGCCGCCACCGGCGCAAGACGTGGGGGACGTGGGGGGCTTGGGCTCTCACCGCCCAGGGTCCCCAAAGCGGAACCTACGGACCCAGAAGGCTTCGCACTGCCGCTCCGGGTCACCAAGGCAGAACTGGCAACCTTAGCCGGGTCAGCAGTACCACCCCGCGCCGCTGAGGTTTGACTAGCCACCCCAGATGGGCCAGCAGCGCTTTCCTGGGTCACTGCACTAGAACCTCTAGCAGTGCCCCCACGAAAAAGACACTCCCTACGGAGATGTCCAAATTCGCCGCACGCATGACACCGTGCCTTTCCCCAACTCCAACGCACGGTTCTGGGGACACCCTTATGCACCACCTCAAAACTCCCCTCGGCACCATCCCCCTCACCCACCTTCATGAACACCCTCCTCTTGAAACTGAAGACCCCTTTTTCCTCCGGGTCCCCCCCGGGATGCAAGAGACGATAACATTTAGACCGCACCTCCCCGAACTTGGACAGGTGTGGAAAAAGCACTGCATCCGAAAAATAAGTGGGGCAGCTCCGCAGGAGAACCGGTCTCACCCTTGATACCCACGGATCCACCTGTATGTGGACCCCCCCCACTGAGATCCCCTCCTCCAACGCTCGGGCCACACACTCCCGGGTCTTAAGTATCATCTCCACCTTTCCCCTTTCGAGCTCAGAAGAGACAATAGCCCCCCTCCCAAGAAGTTCATTCATGGCCTTCGTAATTACCCCCCTCGACATCATAGGCCCAGTTTGAACAGAAATACCAAAGCTGTCCCCATCCAAGTCAACATGAGGCTCAAGCTCAGATGGCCTCGCACCCGCCACTGATGCCATCGCTGCGTAGGTCCGGACCTTCGGCCGCGCCCCTTCCATCGCCATCCTCACCGAGGCACAAACCAGCTCCAAGCACCTCAGCAGCACAGCTCCAAGTTAAGTCCCAGAGACAGTCACAGTCAAAGACAGGCAGCAGAAAACAGAAACCTCCAGCTGAAGCAGGAAAGTCCCCAGGTTCGTCCACAGCCAAGAGCAGCTTTCGGGAAACTCGATCCCAGTCGCGCTGGAAGCAAAAGTACCTTCTTCACATTAAGCCAGGCAGCCGCACTGAGCAAAATGACTTTAGGGCAGAGAAGCGGTGCCAAAAACGACAAAGACACCGCACAACTTCAACCCACTGAGATCACAGGCACTCTTGGCAATCCGCCAACGCCAACCGCACCCTCGACAATGTGGAGAAACTCAGGAATCTTCACACAGATGGAGGCTCCCCAGACCAGAGAAAAGCTTCAACAGCCCAACAATAAGTTGAACTATGAAGCCCCCCTGGGTCTGTGCCCTCTCCAACGGCAAAATCCTTGAAAGGCAGCTTCAATCCTTCTCAACTGCAGAGCTGAGAAGAAAACACGACCTCTCTCTCTCTCTCTCTCTCTCTTTTTTTTTTTTTTTTTTTTTTTTTCATTTCAAAAACTTTATTCAACACAAATCATAAAATACAACACATCAAAACACAATCAAAAATCACACTATAATGAACAGATCATTGTAGTACAGCAGTACATTCATTTATAATTGCCTCAACCCCACGCGGCGACCAGCGCTGACGGAAGGCCTCCAGAGTCCCCGTGAACACCGCGTGTTCCCTCTCCAGGGACACACGTGCACGGACGTAGGCCCGAAAGAGGGGCAGGCAGCCGACTCTCGCCTGACCGTCGACAGCCCGCTGCCTGGACCCACGAATGGCCATCTTGGCCAGGCCAAGGAGCAAACCGACAGGTAAGTCCCCCCCCCACACTCGGCTCTCCCCACTCCCCGCCTTGTGTCCAAACACCAGGATTGTGGGGCTAAAATGCAGCCAGAACTTGAGGAACAGCCCCTTCAGATATTGGTACAGGGGCAGTAACCTCACACACTCCATATACACATGGAATACGGTCTCCTCCTCTCCGCAGAAAATACATGCGGCAGACGAGCCCGTGAACCGACTCAAAAGTTTATTACAAACCACCGCTCCATGCAGCACTCTCCACCCCAGGTCCCCAATATAAAGGGGTACAACTCCCTTATAGAAGGACCCCCACTGGGGCCCCCCGCCGCCTTCGGATGGTAACACCGTCCTCCATGGTGAGTCAGGACGGGAGACGAAGGCACGGTGGTTCAGAATGTGCAGGAGCATCCTGTACAGTGCGCGTCTCCTTGCATCACAAAATGGCATGCTGGTCATCTCAGAAAGGCAGCTCAGATTATGCGGAGCCGGAGGCCGAGAAATATCCCGAAGCCTAGGCCCGATGAGCAGATCTGACGGAGCAGGGGTAAGCTCTATCTGAACCACTCTAGGCTCGCGCCTCTCCTCGACAACCACCATGACAGGATGAGGACCAGCCACACCCGCAGCCACAACATCCCCCTCTCCTCGTGGAACAACACTCTGGCTGAACACCACCAAATTCCTCACTCTTAACACATCCCTATAGAAAACAGGCAAGCCCCTTAGAGCGGGTCGACTGACACCCGCCACCGGGAGCCGCGAGACCCCCCTTAGGCAACGACCCTGACGAAAAAAATACGTGGCCAGAGCGTGCCATCTGGGAGGGTTCTCTACATACATGTATCTCCGCAGAGTCCTGAGACGGAGAGCCGCCACCTGGGTGCGCACGCACACCAAGGACTGGCCGCCCTCCTCTAACGGAAGACTCAGGACCGCCGCGGAAATCCAATGCTTCCTATTTCCCCAAAAGAAATCCACCAGCTTCTTCTGTATAGCAGTTACAAATATAGAGGGCGGGACAAGAGTAGCCAGCCGGTACCATAACATAGAGGCCACCAGCTGGTTTATGACCAGCACCCTCCCCCGAAAGGAGAGAACTCCAAGCAGGCCTGACCAGCGCCCCAGCCGAGCAACCACCTTCGTCTCCAACTCTTGCCAGTTTGCCGGCCAAACATCCTCAGTGGGACTCAGGTACACCCCCAGATAGAGGAGGTGCGTGGTACTCCACGCATACAATGCCATCTCCTCCGGCAGGGAGTCTACCCGCCACTGACCCACCAAAAGTCCAGAGCACTTACTCCAGTTAATCCTAGCAGAAGATGCAGCCGAGAATATCTCCTGGCAGTCACGCATCCTCCGCAGGTCACCAGGATCAGTGAACATAAGAAGTACGTCATCGGCATACGCCGATAGAATCACCTCAACCCGCGGGCCAGGTAGGGCCAGGCCTGTCAACCTCCTCCGAAGAAGACACAGGAACGGCTCCACACAGACCGAATACAACTGGCCCGACATAGTGCACCCCTGGCGGACCCCCCTCCCAAAATGAAAAGGAGATAGCACCGCGCCATTAACCTTTACAAGACACTCCGCAGCAGCGTACAAAAGCCGGACCCGGGCCACGAAGTGTGGTCCAAACCCAAACGCTTGCAACGTCCCAAATTGGTATTCATGCTCTACCCTATCGAAAGCCTTCTCCTGATCAAGAGACAGAAAAGCAGCTGACTCACCAGTACCCTGGACTAAATGAATCAGGTCCCTAACCAGGTGGATGTTATCCTGGATGGACCGGCCAGGGACTGTATAAGATTGATCAGGATGAATCACTTGATGCAGCACGGAGCCCAGGCGATTTGCCATTGCCCGTGCAAAAATTTTATATTCTGTGCAAAGGAGAGAGACTGGACGCCAGTTCTTCAACAAACGGAGTTCGCCCTTCTTAGGCAGCAAGACAACAACCGTCCTACGCCACGAGAGAGGCATCACTCCAGTCGCCAGGCTCTCCCCCAGAACCAACATATAGTCACCCCCTAGGATGTCCCAGAATGCTCTAACAAACTCCACCGTCAACCCATCCAGCCCGGGGGACTTACCCCTCCTGAGCTGATGCAAGGCGCGAGTCAACTCCTCCAAAGATAAGGGGCCATCAAGAAGATCAGCCTCCCCCCTATCTACGGTCGGTAGACCCTCCCACAGATCTTGCTGAGCCTCCACACTGAATCCTTCCGCAGAGAACAGGGACCCATAAAAGGACCTAACCAAGGCATTAATCCTCTCTGGATCAGTGACAGAGGAGCCGTCATCTGCAAGCAACTCCACGAGCTGTTTTCGAGCTCCCCGCCCCTTCTCCAAAGAGAAAAAGAAAGGCGACGCTCGGTCCAGCTCGTGCAGCATCTGGACCCGAGACCTCACATAAGCGCCTCGAGATCGCTCAAGCAGCAGACTCCTCAAAACCTCCTTCTTCCTCTGAAACTCTCCCCATTCGCTGGAGTCTTCACCAAACTGACCCAGGCGAGACTCAGCGTCCTGTATCTCCCTCTCCAGCTTCTCGACCGCTGAGTCCCGCCTCCCAGTCGACCCCCATGTATATTCCTTACAAAAGAGACGGATGTGAGCTTTACCCACATCCCACCACTGCCTAAGGGAAGAGAAGCACCTCTGCCTCCCTCTCCACTTCACCCAAAACCGAGTGAATGACTCCCGGAAACACCGATCCTCCAGCAGCCTGTTGTTAAAGTGCCAGTACGCGGACCCAGCCCGAGCGCACGCTGGATTGAAATCCACACGCACCAGACAATGGTCCGAGCACGGCACCAGCCGCATTGAGGCCGCTGAGACACGGGAAACAAACGCTCGGGAAATATAAAACCGATCAATGCGGGAACCACTGCCCTCAGACCTCCGCGAAAAAGCAGTGGAATCAGGGTGAAGGTCCCTCCAAACATCAACCAACTCAAAGGAGTCAATCAAGCCTCTCAGCTTCTTCGCTACAGCAGGCGCACACTGAGTACCAGAACGGTCCCGCACCTCAAGTGTGCAATTAAAGTCCCCACCAAGGAAGACACACTCTCCCCTATCAATAGTGCCCAACAGAGCATTCACCTCCCGAAGTAGGCCGGCCTGCATCGTGCCGGAGCTAGGGGCATACACGTTAATGAAATGCAACGGCATGCCATCCAGGCTCACGGCCAGATGGAGCAAACGTCCTGGCACCACTTCCTGCACTTTTAAAATGCTTGGCAGAAAATTTGGGGCCAACAGAAAAGCCACCCCACTCGAATTTGAGCTGAGATGGCTCATATAAACCCTCCCTTCCCACTCCAGATGCCAAGTAGGTTCATCACTAGCAACGGTATGTGTCTCTTGCAGATAACAAACTGCAAATCTCCCCTCCCTTAGGGCCGATAAGAGCTGAAATCTTCGAAAACTCGCTCTACTCCCATTTAAATTTAATGTAGCTACTGTGAATGTGTAGGCACATTAGATTGTGACCCTCACACTCCCTGTAGTCACAGGAGCTCCTTTGCTGAGGACCTTCAAAAAACCCCGAAACTGCCCCAAATCCGAGTCAGAAAGACCACTATCCTTGTTACTAAGGATAGCCTCGAGACTCGCCTGCACATCTAGACAGTCCCCCCACCGCCTTTCAGCAGCAAACCATAATGTTTTGGAAGTGCGGCTCGTTTTTAGGAACTCTCGCACCTCAACAATAACCTTCGCCTCAGACACGGCCTTGGAGTCTGGGCTCGCAGCCAACCCGCTCGCACCTGAATCAACAACCTCAGAAAGACCAGAACTGTCTGACAAATCACTCTCTGTGCCCCCCCCACTGGCCGCATCGCTGTCCTCCTCCACAGCCATGACACGACCACCCGGATCAATGCTGGGGGTGGGTCCCAACACCCCTGCCTGAGACTCGCAGCCCTCTGAATGGCTGGGCTCCTGCACGCTACCATCACCCTCCTCCTCTGGGCCTGGGGAAGCAACAACAAGAGGCATCCCCAGGGCCTGTGGAACACTGGCACCCTCGGAGTCTGAAAGAGGATCACGTCCCATAACAGCCCTGACCTCCACATCATCCAGAGTGCCCTCTCCACAGGCATCACCCAGAGAATCACCACCTGCCATTAACCTCACCCCAGACAACTCATCCGGTGAGGCATCCCGCCCCCCAGCACCTCCACTGGCACTGATATGGAGCACAGACTTGAACGACAACACCCCCGAAACTCCCCCCTCAGCCTGACTCTGCGCATCCCCCGTCACAGAGGGCACACTACCAGAGGAGCCAACCACGTCACCTAACGTGCTAGCACCCTCAGTAGGCCTCTGAAACGAGGGGACCTCATCCGACCCAGAGGGTACACCCCCAAGGGAGCTAACCACAGCACCCGCCGCGATAACTCCCTCAGAGGGCCCCTGAGATGAAGGGACAGACTCCCGCCCAGTGGACCTACCTCCACCGGAATCAACTTCAGCACCCAGTCCGGTGACACCCGCTGTAGCTCCATGAAGAGAAGGCCCAACCACCGACCCAGAAGACACCGGGTCAAGACCACTTTCAGCCACCTCAGTGGTGGAAAGCCCGGAGAAAGACATCCCCTTCGCTCTGGACACACGCCCTTCCTCCTCTTCACCAGGCAGATGCCTCCTTTTAGTCCCACTCGCATGCGGAGGTGCGGTAACCTCCATAAGGGAAGGGTCATCCGCCTCCACATTACCCCAACCACTTTGCCACCCACACGTTTAGGCTTCTTTACCCCCTTCCGAGCCACCACAACTCCCCCCTGGGCCCCAGCAGGTGCAGTCTGCACCACACTGGAGCTAAACTCACCCGATTGCACTTTCTTCGCTCGGGCGGCCCTATCCCTCTCCTTCTTCTTATTGTGCTTCCCCTGCTTCTCCCAAAACCCCCCCTCAACACTCCCCTCCTCCTGCGCCCCACCACCATCCACCGCCACAGGCGCAAGACGTAGGGGACGTGGGGGGCTTGGGCTCTCACTACCCAGGGTCCCCAAAGCGGAACCTCTGGACCCAGAAGGCTTAGCACTGCCGCCCCGGGTCACCAAGGCAGAACTGGCAACCTCAGCCGGGTCAGCAGTACCACCCCGCGCCGCTGAGGTTTGACAAGCCACCCCAGATGGGCCAGCAGTGCTTTCCTGGGCCACTGCACTAGAACCTCTAGCAGTGCCCCCGCGAAAAAGACACTCCCTACGGAGATGTCCAAATTCGCCGCACGCATGACACCGTGCCTTTCCCCAACTCCAACGCACGGTTCTGGGTACACCCTTATGCACCACCTCAAAACTCCCCTCGGCACCATCCCCCTCACCCACCTTCATGAACACCCTCCTCTTGAAACTGAAGACCCCTTTTTCCTCCGGGTCCCCCCCGGGATGCAAGAGACGAAAACATTTAGACCGCACCTCCCCGAACTTGGACAGGTGTGGAATAAGCACTGCATCCGAAAAATAAGTGGGGCAGCTCCGCAGGAGAACCGGTCTCACCCTGGATACCCACGGATCCACCTGTACGTGGACCCCCCCCACTGAGATCCCCTCCTCCAACGCTCGGGCCACACACTCCCGGGTCTTAAGTATCATCTCCACCTTTCCCCTTTCGAGCTCAGAAGAGACAATAGCCCCCCTCCCAAGAAGTTCATTCATGGCCTTCGTAATTACCCCCCTCGACATCATAGGCCCAGTTTGAACAGAAATACCAAAACTGTCCCCATCCAAGTCAACATGAGGCTCAAGCTCAGATGGCCTCGCACCCGCCACTGATGCCGTCGCTGCGTAGGTCCGGACCTTCGGCCGCGCCCCTTCCATCGCCATCCTCACAGAGGCACAAACCAGCTCCAAGCCCCTCAGCAGCACAGCTCCAAGTTAAGTCCCAGAGACAGTCACAGTCAAAGACAGGCAGCAGAAAACAGAAACCTCCAGCTGAAGCAGGAAAGTCCCCAGGTTCGTCCACAGCCAAGAGCAGCTTACGGGAAACTCGATCCCAGTCGCGCTGGACGCAAAAGTACCTTCTTCACATTAAGCCAGGCAGCCGCACTGAGCAAAATGACTTTAGGGCAGAGAAGCGGTGCCAAAAACGACAAAGACACCGCACAACTTCAACCCACTGAGATCACAGGCACTCTTGGCAATCCGCCAACGCCAACCGCACCCTCGACAATGTGGAGAAACTCAGGAATCTTCACACAGATGGAGGCTCCCCAGACCAGAGAAAAGCTTCAACAGCCCAACAATAAGTTGAACTATGAAGCCCCCCTGGGTCTGTGCCCTCTCCAACGGCAAAATCCTTGAAAGGCAGCTTCAATCCTTCTCAACTGCAGAGCTGAGAAGAAAACACGACCTCTCTCTCTCTCTCTCTCTCTCTCTCTCTCTCTCTCTCACTCTCTCTCTCACTCTCTCTCTCACTCTCTCTCTCTCTCTCTCTCTCTCTTGTCAATTTCAATGTAAAAAAATTATTGGCATGATAAAGTACATCGTTATATTGCCAAAGTATAAAAAATGACATACATATTTAAAATGCATAAGCATAAATACAAGTGTACAGTGTATGGACAGATATGGTCCCTGTACATAAACTCGCAATAGGCCTATAGCCCTTTATTGATTGCTACACGTTCTTGCAGCTGTGAGCAGTACAACAGAATAGCAAGTTTAGCAATTCAATATTAATTTCTTAGTGTCAGTTAACGTCAGTTAGTGTGTACGTGCATATTGGTCATTCACCGTCTCTCATGGCATGCTGTTACGTATTGTGCACCAAGATGTGCTGTATTTCCTTCACCAAGGATTATTCTTAGTTTTGATGTATCATCTAGTTCTTTAAAATCAGGGGTTGCCAGACTGAGTTTGTCAAAGTAAGTTTTCCCTGTTTTGTCAAATTTTTTGCATTTTAGGAGGAAGTGCACCTCATCTCATCTGTCAAACAGTGGCCGCATATTCTATTTTCTCTTGGTTGCCAGAATCTCTTCTGTCTTCCTTTTTGAACTGCCAAATAGTGGTCACTTAACCTGTATTTGGTGAGGCTCTGCCTCTGCTTTGTGTCTCTAACAGTTGAGAGATAGTCTGCCAATTTATAATCTCTTTTTAGGGCACGGTAACATTCAAATCTGCTTTGACTTTTGGTTTCTTTATCCCAATGTTCCAAATACGTTTCTTTACATTGTTTTATAATTTGGTTCACTCTAACTGGTGATTGGAGATCAGTATTGATCTGAGGATGGTCAGGGTTTAGCTGGGTAGGTTTTAACTGAATAGAGGTAGTTAGGCTCAGTACCAACTGTCACAGGGAACTCTTTTCTGGGCTTGTGTTTGAAGGGCTTTAAACTGGAGGGAATCTGGGGGCAGATTTAAGGTGATTCCAAAAATGTAGTGCTCTTTTCAGGATATTTATTATCAGTGGGTATCGGCCTAATTCCGCCCTACATGCGTTTGTTGGTGTTTTCCTTTGGATACGGAGGATGTTCCGACAAAATTCCGCATGCAGGGCCTCCGTTGTATGTTTTTCCAATTTACTATAACTATGGTGACTGAGTGGACCCCATACTTCACTACCATAAAGGCTGGATTACACTGTCAAATATTTTAAACCAGATTTTAATTGGGATTTGGATGTTGCAGAATCTTCTTTTTATTGCATACAGAGCTCTTCGAGCTTTCTCTTTTAGTGCATTCACTGCCATATTGAAGCTCCCTGATGCTGCAACAGTTAGACCAAGGTAGGTATAGCTGATAGTGTGTTCGATGATAATACTATTGAGAGTAAATTTGTATTTATCTTCCTGACATCTGGGTCTTTTCTGAAAAATCATGATATTGGTTTTCTTTAGATTTACTGCCAGGGCCCAATTTTGGCAGTACTCATCAAGTAGGTCCAACTGTTGCTGCAGTCCCTGTTCTGTGGGGGACAGCAGAACCAAGTCATCCGCATTTTACCTCTCCGTCCAGGAGACTGAGGCCCGGCGCTGTGCTCTGGTCCAACTTTACTGCCAAATTGTTGATATATACATTAAACAGTATCGGGTTCAGATTGCAGCCTTGCCGGACGCCTCTTCTCTGGGCGAAGAGATCAGTGCATTTGTCCCCAATTTTAACGCCACATTTATTATTCAGGTACATTGATTTGATAAGGTCATATGCCTTTCCTCCTATACCACAACAGAGGAGTTTGTAATAGAGCCCTTCATGTCAAATAGAGTCAAATGCTTTCTCAAAGTCAATAAAACAGGCAAATATTTTTTCCTTTTTTGTTTGGTGTACATGTTTTTCAATGAGAGTATAAATGTGGTCAATGGTACGGTGTTTTGGGAGGAAGCCAATTTGGTTTTTACTGAAAATGTTGTATTTGTTAAGGAAATCCTGCATTCTGTTATTTATGATACTGCAGAATAACTTCCCTAGGCAGCTACTGACACAGATGCCACGATAATTATTTGGGTCTAATTTGTTTCCACTCTTATAAATGGGTAAAATAAGCCCTTGACACCAAATATCAGGGAAATAACCCCAAAGCACTATGTCCTGCATCTCCGCAGTGCTGTACTTCAGCATTTTATTTTTAATGCTGTCTGGACCACAGGCTTTCTTTGGGCAAAGAGATTTTATTTTTTTGGTCAATTCTTCCAAAGTAATTGGGGAATCAAGGGGGTTTTGATAATCTTTAATTATTGTTTCTAGTGTTTGGACTTTTTCTTTGATATGAGAATAATTTGAGTTTATTTTATTTATTGGGATGTCTTTATATAGATTTTTGAAATGTGCTCTCCAGATATCACCGTCTTGAATTGGTAATGTTTGTAGTTTTGTTGTGCTCAGGTTATTTCACATATCCCAAAATTGGTTTTGATTTATGGAATTTTCAATTTCTTCAAGTCTTTTATGAGTGTAATTTTGTCTTTTGTTCCTAATAGTGTGTTTATACATTTTAAGAGTTTCGTTATATCTAATACGTAAGTCTGGATTGTTTGGTTGACGGTGTTTTTGGTTCGATATTTTCCTCAGATCTTTGCTGACATTTTTAGACTCATGGTCGAACCATTTTTCATGGTTGTGTTTTTTGATAATTTTTCTCTTCTGTTTCACAAGGTCAGCTTTGATAGCTGCCTTGTGAAAGATCAAATTAATGTTATTTATAGCCATGTTTACGCCATCTCTTGTGGTCTCATATGTGTTTGTCTTGAATTTCAGTATTTTTTTTTCAGATCAGGTGAGTTCAGGGCCATGATGAAATTATCTCCACTATCTGAAGCCCATCTGTAAGTCTGATTTAGTTTATACAGCTTACTGGGATCCTTTTTTACATCTTTAGTTTGAACAGGAAATTTTAGGTACATGCTGATTTGACTATGGTCTGAAAGAGGGGACTGCTGCCTAACAGTGAATGCACTGATAGTGCAGGGGTCTATGTCCGTAATTGCGTAGTCCACCACGCTAGACCCAAGAGCTGAGGAATGTGTAAACCTTCCCAGCAAGTCCCCTCTGAACCTCCGATTAACTATGTACAGGCCCAAGGCTCGACAGAGATGCACTACCTCTCTACCACTTTTATTTATTTCACAGTCAAGGTTGTTCCGCTTAATGATAGTTGGTGTGACATACAAGGGGGTTTGACCCAACACATGGTTGTTGCCCTGTGGGTCTATGGAAACGGGTTCACATCCGGTCCTTGCATTCAGGTCTCCACATAGTAGCACATTTCCTTGGGCCTGGAAATGATTGATTTCCATGTGGAGAGTTTCAAATATATCCTCTTCAAAATATGGCGATTCTATTGGGGGTATGTAGGCGGCACATAGATATATATCTTTTCCAATTATTCCAATGTTTTTATCTAGTTTCAACCATATATGTGATTTCCCCGTTTTATTGATGTAATGTGACTGTCTAGTTCTTCTTTGTACCACACCAAGACCCCCCTGAAGGTTCTGCCCTAATGTATATCAGTAGTTTTTACTAAGGGTACCATGACTTCATGGTACCCTGAGGTGCAGTGAATGAACGTATCCTTTCGGTACCATGTTTCTGTTAATTACATCGGTGTCTTCTATAGACTTTAGGAACTCAGGGTTCCCAGTCTTCATCCCGAAGGTTGAGAGTAGAGACCCTGGATATTCCAGCAGCCGATATGAAATGAACTCATTTATTTTGTTGCTTTAAAAAAAAAAAAAACCTATTTTGTGGGACAGGTGCGAAAACACTAGTTTTTTCTATAATTGGGGAATGTTAGGTAAAGTTTTGTATGCCATGGAAAGGCAGATTAGTACTGCCACCTAGTAATAATAACTATATTAATAATAGCAATATCAACAGTATTAATAGTAATATCAACAATATCAACAGTACTAATTCAGTACAATCATATGCTGTTTTTATCAGTCACTCGGAAGGGAGTGTTTATATATATATATATATATATATATGTATACACATCGTTTGTTACCATAGGAGATGGGAACATAGGGCATGCAGCAGCTGCTTGATCTCTCCCATCTCCGAGGTGGTCCGCGGCTGTGGCTGGAATGATGAGCCGGGGGCAATGGCAGCCCTGGCTGGGCTGTCATGTCTCCTCGCAGTTTGGCGGGTGGTCCTGACATGGTGAGGGGAAGGGAGTCCTCTTGGGTTCCCATTGATCGAGGGGGTGGGAACGTTGCGTCCCAGGGCAGTATCTTTGAGGTTCTTTGCGAAGACCCTCACCCCGTGTCTGTTTAAATGTATTCCGTCATGGATGTCCCATGTACCGATGGTCGGGTGGTGGGCCAATTGGACATTAGGGAGGGCGGCACATCCTCTGCTGATCTCCATGTTGGTGTTGTAAATCACATGGGGTGGGGTATCCATCCTGGGCAGCAGGGTAGAGATCACAATCCTCGATTCAGGGAATTCCTTGCTGGCCTTTTCTGCTATCCTCGTTATTGCCCCAGTAATACGATGACGTAAGGTGCGCAAATCATACGTTCCTGTATGGATCACAAGGTGTTTTTTAAAATTTTTTTAAAGTTACATCTCACTAGAGACATGTACATATCATAGTCCGAACCACTACAAACTTTGTTAAATGGTTACATATTAAATATCCAGGATTCCAGGGACTCCGCTATCAATGTAGCTGGGGTCTTCATTTATCGGTTACATATTAACATTGACTCTAATTATTATTATTTTTTAATAGATCGAAAAAATAAAGAAAAAGAAAAGAAAATTAGAAAAATAGAATAAACTACCCATAATACAACTTAGGAGATAGGTCCGTAGGTAAGAAAACATAACTATTCATCTAGTCCTGGGTTCAAGCTTCCGTCAGGTCTCAGCGCCGGCCCATTCTACCCCTCCAAATAATCTATGAACGGAGACCATATTCTAGTAAATAATTCTGGTTTGTCAATTAAGACAAATCTAATTTTATCCAGATTTAAGGTCTCCGACATCTCCATAATCCACATTTTGATTGTGGGGGATGCGGTGTTTTCCAAAATTTTAATATTAATTTTTTTCCCAGTTATTATACTATAATCAAGGAAATTCCTTTGTTTTATTGTAAGTTTTTAGGTATTGTTCAGATATGCCCAGTATTATTAATTTAGGATCGGGCTCCAGTTGAGTATTAACCACTACGGAAATAATTTAAAAAATATCCACCCAAAATGTTTTAATTTTTATGCCACTTAGAAAGGTATGGATTAAATTAGCCTCAGAATATTGACATTTATTGCAGATAGGAGAAATATTAGGAAAAATTCTATTTAATTTTGTTTTAGAATAATATAATCTATGTAATATTTTAAATTGTATTAAAGAATGTCTGGCGTTTAACGAACATTGATGTATATGTTGTCAACTTTCATCTCAAATATCTTTAGTTAGGGGTTGAACTAATTCATTTTCCCATGCTTGTCTATGTAATTCCGTCAACGGATTCTCACTATCTAAAAGAATATTATAAATGTAAGATATTAATTTGACTGTGTTGGAGTGTTTATTCAAACATTTATCTAGAATCTCTGGCTCTCTGGTTCTGTATTCTTGTCTATGTGATTTAACATAATCTTTCAGTTGTAAATATCTAAAAAAATTATTTGAATGTAATCCATAATTCTGTTGTACCTCCTGAAACAAAAGGAACACACCTTTTCTATAAAGATGTCCCATCTTTTTAATTCCATAATTTTTCCACTGTGCAAAACCTTTATCCAATACTGAAGACTTAAATGAAGGGTTATTTGCAATAGGGAGCGAAAGTGACAAATTATCCAATTTTAATGTCTTTTTTATTTGTTTCCAAATTCGAATACCACTATGTATTATTGGATTTTCACTATAGATTTTTTAATTCAATTTTGAAGGAGTTAACAGAATCGGGCCAATTTCAAAAGGCAGACAATCCTCCTTTTCCATCTTTAACCAGTCTGGTTGTTGATCCATATCTTCCAACCAGAAATTTAAGTTTTTGACATTGACTGCCCAGAAATAAAATAAGAAATTTGGTAAGGCTAATCCTCCATTCGTCTTGGGTTTACATAAGTGTTTTTTACTTATTCTGTGATTCTTATAATCTCAAATAAAACTTGTTACAATAGAGTCGACTTTTTTTAAAGACATTTTTAGGGAGCTATATCGGAATTGATTGAAAGAGGTATAGAAGTTGAGGAAGGAAAATCATTTTAATAGCATTAATTTTACCGAGCATTGAAATGGGAAGTGTTTTCCAATATTGAATATTCTTATGCAATTTATTAAGTAAAGGTACGAAATTTGATTTAAATAAAGAAGTATATTTCTTGGTCACATAAATTCCTAAGTATTTAAATTTTTCATTCACTATTTTAAAAGGTGATTGTTGCAATATATATAAATTAGGTTCCATTATTGGCATAATCTCACTCTTATTCCAATTGATTCTGTATCCCGAGAATAAACCAAATTGAGTTATAAGATTTAACAGGTTAGGGATGCTAATTTCTGGATTTGTAATATATAGTAATACATCATCTGCATATAGAGAAATGTTATTAACTGTATTGTTAGTGTTATACCCATATATTTCTGGATGAGTGCGAACTCTTTCTGCTAGTGGTTTAATTGCAAGGGCGAATAGTAACGGGATAGCAGGCATCCTTGTCTACAACCTTTAGATAAATCAATTTTTTTTTATAACATTTGATTTGTCATTATTCTGGCTGTTGGGTTGGTATATAGAAGCTTAACCCAAGTACAAAACTTCTCACCTAATTGAAATTTTTCCATAACCGAAAATAAATAAGGCCATTCAACTTGATCGAATGCTTTCTCAGCATCTAGCGAAATGACTGCTAAATCTACATTAGCTATTCGATTTGAGTATATAATGTTAAATAATCTTCTCAGATTATAATATGAATAACGTTTTGGAATAAAGCCAGTTTGATCGGGGTGTATTAATTTATGAATCACTAAGCTTAATCTATGTGCTAAAATTTTGGTTAATATTTTCTGATCGGTGTTTAAGAGAGCAATTGCTCTATATGAACCTGGGTCTTCAAGGTCCTTATCGGTTTTTGGTATAAGTATTATTGTTGATTCATTTAAAGTTTCTGGAAGTTTCTGTTGCATGAATGCTTGAGTATATAATGCCTGTAGGCGTGGCAAGATCAAATCATGAATTTTTAAATAAAATTCACTATTTAAACCATCTGGGCCAGTGGCCTTTCCATTTTTTAAAGAACTAATAGATTCTTCAATATCTTTTATTGATATTTCGGCCCCTAATAATTCCCTCTCTTTCAAGTCTAAACCAGTAAGGTTACAATTCTGTAAGAATAATTCCATTCCTGCTGAACCCACTGCCCTTATGGTTGAGTAAAGTGTTTGATAGTAGTGAGAGAATCTATCATTAATATCCTTGGGTAGTGCTAATATTTCTCCCAAGGATCACATGGTGTTGAGGGCTCCTGATGGTGTCTTTGCTCAGGACCCTCATTGCATGGTCTGTGGTGCTGCACGTTTTTACCAATACCTGGCGACCTGGGAACAGCCTTGGGCGGTCCATAAACTTCCCGTTGGAATCAGTCAGTAGGACTACCTTGGGGTTTTGCTCTTCAGACTGAGGGGCAGGAGGTTGGGTGAAGCTAGGGTGAGGGTTGCCTGTTGACTGTGTACCTGGGGCAAGCTGTGTAACAGAAGGGGTGTCCAATAATGGTGTATTGGTGGGCTGAGTGGTCGGAGCAGCCATAAGGAAGTGAGCAGTAGCTGGGCTCTGTGTTTTTTCATGTGGCCTTTTTGGGATTTCTGGGTGATTGTCCCTGACATTCTGGAGCTGCTTGTCAAATTCTTTTCCCTGCTTATTTATGTCCTCCTTCATTTTGGCTACTTGGGCACGGAGTGCACCGTTTTCTTGTTTCAGCTCTTCCAGGGTTCTCTTCATCTCAGATGTGGTAGTCTCATTTTTTGTCGTCATCTGTTTGAAGTCCTCTTTCAGCTGGTAGAGTTGCTTAGCCTGTGCTTGTTTAAGTTCCGTGAACTTGAGTCCCAGCTGGGCCAGATTCTCTCTCAGCTGGCGGCTTAAGTTATGAGGTGTAGGAGGGGTAGAGTGGAGGGAATCTGCAGAGGAAATAGAAACATAGAAACATAGAAATTAGGTGCAGGAGTAGGCCATTCAGCCCTTCGAGCCTGCACCGCCATTCAATATGATCATGGCTGATCATCCAACTCAGTATCCCGTACCTGCCTTCTCTCCATACCCCGTGATCCCCTTAGCCACAAGGGCCACATCTAACTCCCTCTTAAATATAGCCAATGAACTGGCCTCAACTACCCTCTGTGGCAGAGAGTTCCAGAGACCCACCACTCTCTGTGTGAAAAAAGTCCTTCTCATCTCGGTCTTAAAGGATTTCCTCCTTATCCTTAAGCTGTGACCCCTTGTCCTGGACTTCCCCAACATCGGGAACAATCTTCCTGCATCTAGCCTGTCCAACCCCTTAAGAATTTTGTAAGTTTGTATAAGATCCCCTCTCAATCTCCTAAATTCTAGAGAGTATAAACCAAGTCTATCCAGTCTTTCTTCATAAGACAGTCCTGACATCCCAGGAAACAGTCTGGTGAACCTTCTCTGCACTCCCTCTATGGCAATAATGCCCTTCGTCAGATTTGGAGACCAAAACTGTACGCAATACTCCAGGTGTGGTCTCACCAAGACCCTGTACAACTGAAGTAGAACCTCCCTACTCCTATACTCAAATCCTCTTGCTATGAAAGCCAACATACCATTTGCTTTCTTCACTGCCTGCTGCACCTGCATGCCTACTTTCAATGACTGGTGTACCATGACACCCAGGTCTCGCTGCATCTCCCCTTTTCCTAATCGGCCACCATTTAGATAATAGTCTGCTTTCCTGTTTTTGCCACCAAAGTGGATAACCTCACATTTATCCACATTATACTGCATCTGCCAAACATTTGCCCACTCACCCAGCCTATCCAAGTCACGTTGCAGTCTCCTAGCAACCTCCTCACAGCTAACACTGCCCCCCAGGATAGTGTCATCCACAAACTTGGAGATATTGCCTTCAATTCCCTCATCCAGATCATTAATATATATTATAAATAGCTGGGGTCCCAGCACTGAGCCTTGCGGTACCCCACTAGTCACTGCCTGCCATTCTGAAATGGACCCGTTTACTCCTACTCTTTGCCATTCTGTTTGCCAGCCAGTTCTCTATCCACATCAATACTGAACCCCCAATGCCGTATGCTTTAAGTTTCTATACTAATTTCTTATGTGGGACCTTGTCGAAAGCCTTCTGGAAGTCCAGATACACCACATCCACTGGTTCTCCCTTATCCACGCTATTAGTTACATCCTCGAAAAATTCCACAAGATTCGTCAGATATGATTTACCTTTCGTAAATCCATGCTGACTTTGTCCAATGATTTCACCACTTTCCAAATGTGCTGCTATCCCATCTTTAATAACTGACTCTAGCAGTTTCCCCACTACCAATGTTAGACTAACTGGTCTGTAATTCCCCGTTTTCTCTCTCCCTCCCTTCTTAAAAAGAGGGTTTATGTTTGCTACCCGCCAATCCTCAGGAACTACTCCAGAATCTAAAGAGTTTTGAAAGATTATCACTAATGCATCCACTATTTCCGGAGCTACTTCCTTCAGTACTCTGGGATGTAGTCTATCTGGCCCTGGGGATTTATCGGCCTTTAATCCATTCAATTTACCCAACACCATTCCCGACCTACCTGGATTTCACTCAATTCCTCCTTTGACCCGCGGTCCCCTGCTATTTCCGGCAGATTATTGATGTCTTCCTTAGTGAAGACGGAACCAAAGTAGTTATTCAATTGGTCCACCATATCCTTTTTCCCCATGATCAACTCACCTGTTTCTGACTGCAATGGACCTACATTTGTTTTAACTAATCTCTTTCTCTTCACATATCTATAAAAACTTTTGCAGTCAGTTTTTATGTTCCCTGTTTTCCTTTCCTAATTAAGCCCTTTGTCCTCCTCTGCTGGTC
This sequence comes from Raja brachyura, assembly GCA_963514005.1. The sequence continues at coordinate 35,917,690 of OY740802.1, read as the reverse complement.
TCTGAATTTCTCCCAGTCATCTGGTATACTGCTTTTTCTGACTACTTTGTATGCATCATCCTTTGCTTTGATATTAGCCCTGATTTCCCTTGTTATCTACGGATGCATTACCTTCCATGATTTATTCTTTTGCCAAACTGGGATGAACAATTTTTAGTTCATCCATGCAGTCTTTAAATGTCTTCCATTGCATATCCACCATTAACCCTTTTAGAATTAATTGCCAGTCAATCTTGGCCAATTCACGTCTCATACCCTCAAAGTTACCTTTCTTTAAGTTCAGAACCATTGTTTCTGAATTAACGATGTCACTCTCCATCCTAATGAAGAACTCAACCATATTATGGTCACTCTTGCCCAAGGGGCCACACACAACAAGGCTGCTAACTACCCCTTCCTCATTACTCAAAACCCAGTCTAAAATAGCCTGCTCTCTCGTTGGTTCCTCTACATGTTGATTTAGATAACTATCCCGCATACATTCCAAGAAATCCTCTTTCTCAGCGCCCCTGCCAATTTGATTCACCCAATCTATATGTAGATTGAAGTCACCCATTATAACTGTTTTGCCTTTGTCGCACGCATTTCTAATTTCCTGTTTGATACCATCCCCAACTTCACTACTACCGTTAGGTGGCCTGTACACAACACCCACCAGCGTTTTCTGCCCCTTAGTGTTTCGCAGCTCTACCCATACCGATTCCACATCCTCCAAGCTAATGTCCTTCCTTTCCATTGCGTTAATCTCCTCTCTAACCAGCAACGCTACCCCACCTCCTTTTCCTTTCTGTCTATCCCTCCTGAATATTGAATATCCCTGGATGTTCAGCTCCCAGCCTACGTCACCCTGGAGCCATGTCTCCGTGATCCCAACTATATCATAATCATTAATAACTATCTGCACGTTCAACTCATCCACCTTATTACGAATACTCCTTGCATTCAGACACAAAGCCTTTAGGCTTGTTTTTACAACGCTCTTACCCCTTATACAATTATGTTGAAAAGTGGCCCTTTTTGATTTTTGCCCTGGTTTTGTCTGCCTGCCACTTTTACTTTTCACCTTGCCACCTATTGCTTCTACCCTCATTTTACACCCACCTGCCTCTCTGCTCTTGTACCCATCCCCCTGCCACATTAGTTTAAATCCTCCCCGACAGAATGGATTAGGAGTTGTTTCGGGCCAGGGTTCTTCTTCAATAGGAAGGAACTGCAGTTGTCTCCCCGACCAGTGATGTGATGGACGTGGGGATCTGGTCCAATCGCTGACAAAGTCTCGGACAAATCCCGTTCCCGGAGACGTGATGCCCGTTATTTGGGTTTTCGGCGTCGCGTATTTGGCTTTTCGGAGTCGTTTCCGTTTGGTATCTTGGCTTCCACTTCTTCACTTCGGCTTCTCGTCCTTCGACGCCCCGTACGGGTACCACCAGGAGAGCTTCACTACGTCTGCGCTGACAGCATAAAATATTGAAGATAGTTAAATCTAACTAGTATCAGAATGGAGCTGCATTCTTCAGTGTTGATTTTTTTTTGCATCTGTGGGCTCCAAGATGAATACGAAAAGCAAGCTTAATATTAGGAAAGGTTACATTGTGCAACGGCTGCAAGATTATTCGAAAGGTAAAAGAAAACTGGTCAAATTCTTCAAGTTGCTGTTTATCTTCAAAAAATGAAAAGGTAACTTCAATGATTTTAAACTAGTGCAGAAATTAAATATTCTTTGCACTATTAGTTCCATATGATTTAACAAGGTTAGTTAAAATGTTTCATTCAAAATAGTTACTCGCACGATAGCATTAACATTTACCAGCCGTTCTCTTACAACTGCCTTGTAGAATCCATGATTCTATGAGTTCGCACAGACTGGTGATTGGTGGGGCAGATAGTCTAACAAATCATTCACAGGCACAAATCCAATGAGCAGGGTGAGATCATTGAAAGTGACGCAGATTTATCAAAAGCAGAGAATGGTCATTTACATTTCAATTTATAAATCAGGGTGAGGCAGAGAGTTTGTTGTCGAGTAGTTAAGGAATATCACCTTGTTTATGAATACTCCTGTAGTGTTCTGTATGTGACAGTGTAATCAGGTTTGATCATGCCTGGAAATGACAAAAGTGGATGGAATTTCTTTCCGCAAAGGCAGAAATGATGAATATTGATGTCGATATGGCTGCTTGAACACTTGATAAATCGATTCCTTTGCATTCAATTTGGTGTTGCAAAGAACTGTAGTACAATCCCAAATTATGGATTTGACAGACGTCGTTATTACAATCAGAAGGTGAAGGTGAAGCTTCACATCATTACTTGTACTGCAGGCAGATGATTATCCATCCAAGCTGCTCCTTCTAAGATAGATATTAGAGGTTAATAATATTTTCATTTCACATACGAGTCAGCCAAAAAGTGTAGAAATATATGAAATACAGTATATAAATATGCAAATAATTTCAAAATAAGAATGTATTCCTAGAAATAAATGAAAATGACATGATAAAAAATCATAATAAGATGATACTATTTTGATTTTGTGTGAGCAGAATACATGTAAGGAACAGCCAAGCATCAGATTTTTTTTGTTAATTTAACAAAATATCTACCATGCCCAATAGTGCCTTGCTTCTTTGTATTGTCTTTAGAATCTGATCTCAGCGTGATGATTAGGTCAGTGAATGGATTTAAATAACCACTAACATTTGACACTATTTGCATCTCATGCTGCCTTGGGAAAGCAGCTAACGCAATCAATGATTCATACACCATCATTCACTCTTCTCCCCTCTGCCATCGGGCAGAAGGTACAAAGGCTTGAAAGCATGTACTGCCAGATTCAAAACAGCTTCTTCCCTGCTGTTATCAGTCTTTTGAACAAACCTCTCATAAACTATGAATGTAGTCCCAAGCTCCCAATGCCCTCCATAATGTTTGAGACAAAGACCCATAATTTATTTATTTGCCTCTGTACTCTACAATTTCGGTTTGCTTCCAGTTCCTCGTGCTGGCGAGAGCAGGAACAGGGAGATACGGGACCTGAATGTGTGGCTGAGGAACTGGTGCAGGGGGCAGGGATTTAGATTCTTAGATCACTGGGATCTGTTTTGGAGTAAGGGGGAACTGTACAAAAAGGACGGATTGCATCTTAACAGGTGGGGGACCAGCATTCTGGCCGGCAGGTTTGCCACTGCTACACGGATGGTTTTAAACTGAATAAGGGGGGTGGGGTGTCAAATGGGATAGTCGAGGACGGAGTTAAAGGGAAAGAGAGTAAAGGGATGGTTAATGACCCCAGAATTAACGGGAAAGAAAGCTGCGAAACTCTAAGGGGCAGAAAACGCTAGTGGGAGCTGTGTACAGGCCACCTAACAGTAGTATTGGAGTTGGGGATGGCATCAAACAGGAAATTAGAAATGCGTGCAACAAGGGTAACACAGTTATAATGGGTGACTTCAATCTGCATGTAGATTGGGTGAATCAAATTGGCAGGGGTGCTGAGGAAGAGGATTTCTTGGAATGTATGCCGGATAGTTTTCTCAACCAACATGTGGAGGAACCAACGAGAGAGCAGGCTATTCTAGACTGGGTATTGAGTAATGAGGAAGGGTTAGTTAGCAGTCTTGTTGTGCGTGGCCCCTTGGGCAAGAGTGACCATAATATGGTTGAGTTCTTCATTAGGATGGAGAGTGACAAAATTAAGTCAGAAACAAGGGTTCTGAACTTGAACAAAGGTAACTTTGAAGGTATGAGATGTGAATTGGCCAAGATAGACTGGCAGGTGATTCTTAAAGGGTTGACAGTGGATGTGCAATGGAAGGTATTTAAAGACAGCATGGATGAAGTACAAAAATTGTTCATACCAATTTGGCAAAAGAATAAATCGGGGAAGGTGGTGCATCCATGGATAACAAGGGAAATCAGGGATAGTATAAAAACAAAAGATGAGGCATACAAATTTGCCAGAAAAAGCAGCCTACCGGAGGACTGGGAGAAATTCAGAATCCAGCAGAGGAGGACAAAGGGCTTAATTAGAAAAGGGAAAATAGATTATGAAAGGAAACTGGCAGGGAACATAAAAACTGACTGCAAAAGTTTTTATAGATATGTGAAGAGAAAGAGACTAGTTAAAACAAATGTTGGTCCCTTGCAGTCAGAAACAGGTGAATTGATCACGGGGAACAAGGACATGGCAGATCAATTGAATAACTACTTTGGTTCTGTCTTCACTAAGGAAGACATAAATAATCTGCCGGAAATAGCAGTGGAACGGGGGTCAAATAAGATGGAGGAACTGAATGAAATCCAGGTTAGCCGGGAGGTGGTGTTGGGTAAATTGAACGGATTGAAGGCCGATAAATCCCCAGGGCCAGATAGTCTGCATCCCAGAGTACTCAAGGAGGTAGCCACAGAAATAGTGGATGCATTAGTGATAATTTTTCAAAATTCCTTAGATTCTGGAGTAGTTCCTGAGGATTGGAGGGTAGCTAATGTAATCCCACTTTTTAAAAAAGGAGGGAGAGAGAAAGAGGGGAATTACGGATCAGTTAGTCTAACATCGGTAGTGGGGAAACTGCTGGAGTCAGTTATTAAAGATGGGATAGCAGCGCATTTGGAAAGTGGTGAAATCATTGGACAAAGTCAGCATGGATTTACGAAAGGTAAATCATGTCTGACAAATCTGATAGAATTTTTCGAGGATGTAACTAGTAGAGTGGATATGGGAGAACCAGTGGATGTGTTATATCTAGACTTTCAGAAGGCTTTCGACAAGGTCCCGCATAAGAGATTAGCATACAAACTTAAAGCACACGGTATTGGGGGTTCAGTATTGATGTGGATTGAGAACTGGCTAGCAGACAGGAGGCAAAGGGTAGGAGTAAACGGGTCCTTTTCAGAATGGCAGGCAGTGACTAGTGGGGTACCGCAAGGCTCAGTGCTGGGACCCCAGCTATTTACAATATATATTAATGATTTGGACGAGGGAATCCAATGCAACATCTCCAAATTTGCAGATGACTCCAAGCTAGGGGGTATAGTTAGGTGTGAGGAGGATGCTTGGAGGCTGCAGGGTGATTTGGATAGGCTGAGTGAATGGGCAGATGCATGGCAGATGCAGTATAATGTGGATAAATGTGAGGTTATCCACTTTGGTGGCAAAAACATGAGGGTAGACTATTATCTGAATGGTGGCAGATTAGGAAAAGGGGAGATGCAACGAGACCTGGGTGTCATGGTACACCAGTCATTGAAAGTAGGCATGCAGGTGCAGCAGGCAGTGAAGAAAGCAAATGGTATGTTAGCATTCATAGCGAAAGGATTTGAGTATAGGAGCAGGGAGGTTCTACTGCAGTTGTACAGGGTTTTGGTGAGGCCACACCTGGAGTATTGCGTACAGGTTTGGTCTCCAAATCTGAGGAAAGACATCCTTGCCATAGAGGGGGTACAGAGAAGTTTCACCAGACTGATTCCTGGGATGTCAGGACTTTCATATGAGGAAAGATTGGATAGACTCGGCTTGTACTCGCTGGAATTTAGAAGATTCAGGGGGGATCTTATAGAAACTTACAAAATTCTTAAGGGGTTGGACAAGCTAGATGCTGGAAGATTGTTCCCGATGTTGGGGGAGTCCAGAACAAGGGGTCACAGTCTAAGGATAAGGGGGAATTCCTTTAGGACCGAGATGAGGAAAACATTCTTTACACAGAGATTGGTGAGTCTCTGGAATTCTCTGCCACAGAAGGTAGTTGAGGCCAGTTCATTGGCTATATTTAAGAGGGCGTTAGATGTGGCACTTGTGGCTAAAGGGATGAGGGGGTATGGAGAGAAGGCAGGTACGGGATACTGAGTTGGATGATCAGCCATGATCACATTGAATGGCGGTGCAGGCTCGAAGGGCCGAATGCCCTACTCCTGCACCTATTTTTCTATGTTTTCTATGTTTCTAATTTGAGATTTGTAATAGAAAGAATCAGGCACGGAAATCGCTATCAAAATATTGGGGGGACACAATTTCTTGGCGGCCGCATGCGCATGCACACACACGCGCGCATGCACACACCGTGAGGCTTCGGCTGTGGGCCCTTTGGACGGTGACATCAGGAGCTGACCTGGTTGGTGACCGACTCCGAATTCCAGCAACAGCAGCTTCGTCCGCCCCGAATCGTGGGGCTTGAATTGGCTCATTCGCGGGGCCTATCATCGGCCAGCGGGGGCTTCAACATCGGGAGCTTCAATCGCCTCGATGCAGCAGTTTGATTTTAAGCTTTGCCGGGTGCTGAAAGGCCCCGTGAACGGGCCGATTCAGCTCTTAGAAAGCGTCTGATAAAGTTCAGATTACAAAACATGGGGGGCGGGGGGGATTGTCCCCCATCTCTCAAAGCATGGGAGGGGGGGGGGGGACACACGAACCCCCTGTCCCCCCAGGTTTTCCACCCATGGAAAGAATCACATGTGTTTAAAGTGCATATTGTCAGATTTTAATAAAGGCAGTTTTTTTATTACATTTTGGTTTTACCATGTAGAAAATACAACGGTGTTTATACATAGTCCCCCCCATTTCAGGACAACATAATGTTTGGGACAAAGCAATGTCATGTAAATAAGAGTAGTCATGTTAAGTATTTTGTTGCCTATCCCTTGCATGCAATGACTGCTTGAAGTCTGCGATTCATGGACATCACCAGTTGCTGGGTGTCTTCTCTGGTGATGCTCTGCCAGGCCTGTATTGCAGCCATCTTTAGCTTATGCTTGTTTTGGGGGCTAGTCCCCTTCAGTTTTCTCTTCAGTATATAAAAGGCATGGTTCAGATCGGGTGATTGACTTGGCACTCAAGAATTGACCATTTTTTAGCTTTGAATAACTCCTTTGTTGCTTTAGCAGTATGTTTGGGGATCATTGCCTTGTTGTAGAATTAACAGCCGGCCAATGAGTTTTGAGGCATTTGTTTGAACTTGAGCAGATAGGATGTGTCTATACACTTCAGAATTCATTATGCCACTACCATCAGCAGTTGTATCATCAATGAAGCTAACTGAGCCAGTACCTTCAGCAGCCATACATGCCCAGGCCATAACACCCCCAACACTGTGTCTCACAGATGAGGTGGGCATGTCCTTCTCTCCGCCATATTTTACTCTTACCATCACTCTGATATGTTAATCTTCATCTCATTTGTCCACAATACCTTTTTCCAGAAATGTGGTTGCTCTTTTAAGTACTTCTTGGCAAACTGTAACCTGGCCATCCTATTTTTGCGGCTAACCAGTGGTTTGCATCTTGCAGTGTAGTCTCTGTATTTCTGTTTATGAATTCTTCAGCAGACAATGGTCATTGACAAATCCACACCTGATTTCAGTCGAGGGTTTCTGATCTGTCAGGCAGGTGTTTGGGGATTTTTCTGTATTATAGAGGGAATTCTCCTGTCATCAGCTGTGGAGGTCTTCCTTGGCCTGCCAGTCCCTTTGAGATTAGTAAGCTCACCAATGCTCTCTTTCTTCTTAATGATGTTCCAAACTGTTATTTTGGTAAGCCTAATGTTTGGCTGATGTCTCTAACAGTTTTATTCTTGTTTGTCAGTCTCATAATAGCTTCTTTGACTTTCATTGGCATAACTTTGGTCCTCATGTTGATAAACAGCAATGAAAGTTTCCAAATGTGATGGAAAGACTGGAGGAAAGATTAGGTGCTGAGAGCTCTCTTATACATGGATTAAGGAGGCAATTAAATACACCTGAGCAATTACAAATGCTTTTAATGTGTTCCAAACATGTGTCCCAAACGCTTTTCATGTGTCCCAAATAGATGTCCCAACCTCATCTATTGCATCCGCTGCTCTAGATGTCAGCTGCTCTACATCGGTGAGACCAAGCGTAGGCTTGGCGATCGCTTCGCCGAAAACCTTCGTTCGGTTTGCATTAACCAACTTGATCTCCCGGTGGCTCAGCACTTCCACTCCCCCTCCCTTTCCGAATCCGACCTTTCTGTCCTGGGCCCCCTCCATGGCCAAAGTGAGGACCACCGTAAATTGGAGGAGCAGCACCACATCTTTCGCTTGGGCAGTTTGCACCCTAACATTGACTTCTCTAATTTCAGGTAGTCCTTACTTTCTCCTCCCCTTCTCAGCTTTCCCTCAGCCCTCTGGCTCCACCTCTTCCTTTCTTCCTCCCACCCCCCCCCCCCCCCCTCACCTCACCCTCACATCAGTCTGAAGAAGGGTTTCGACCTGAAACGTTGTCTATTTCCTTTGCTCCTTAGATGCTGCCTCACCCGCTGAGTTTCTCCAGCATTTTTGTCTACCTTATATTTTGCTAAAACATCTTTAATAAAATATTGTTTAATCTTTTAAACAACCCCCTAATAGTATCTCCAAACATTAAAGTAAATGTAAGTGTCAGCGATGTTGTTTGGCAAAGTTAATTACAGTGCAATTAAATTATTACATATTTCAATGAACAAATGCCAACATTCCTGGTGAGAGTAGTGAGTGTTTACTATGTACCGAGGCTGATGACAAACTCTGCTGTCAAAGCCTCTTCACTATTATTCAACTTGGTCAAATTACTGTCCATTAGTTCCATTCTTATGTGTCTGGAGATTGCAGTAAAGTTTTCTGCAATTACTTATTTCTCCACTCTTTAAACTACCTCTGGCCATTTCCTATTCCTCATCCAATGTGTACTGCTTCTGAAGTGTACTCCACTAAAGAGACAATGAACCATTACAGCCTATATTTGAATTGTAACATGCGGTATGTGTATTTCTTTGCAAGTGTATTTTACTTCTGAGTCACGTGAGTGATTCCGTGAAGAAGACCCTCCAGGCCGCATGCGCATCAGTACGTCAGCCGCATTGACGCACGGCGGCTGCGAGGAACAGAGCTCCTCCAGCGGTAAGTATTCAGACTGCAGGTAAGTGACAAAACCTTCACTGGAGTTCGAGTCCATGCTGGCCGGCACGCTATCTGCCGATCGTTAGCATGGCAAAAACATGGAAGGGAAAGTGGCGAGTAACAACCAGCCATGGAAGCCCTGTCTTATACTGCTGTACAGTCGCTAGCTACAGAGTTAGCGACTGCAGACTTAGTGCCACTTAGTGCCACACAGAGCCAGGCCCACGGAGTCGGGAGATGATTCCTCACCGGGGCTGGATAGAGTTTGTTTACGCCTATCCCAAGTAGAGGAGCTGTTGCATACACTCCTCCAGAGAACTTCACTCCAAGAGAAGGAGTGTTAGCGCCTCTTAGAGACAGAGGCGCCAGCAGCAACAGTGCTGCCAGATAACCCTTTTACTTTTGAAGGGAGTGCAATGGGTCAGATCAGTCCTGAGCCCGAATCTGATGGGGAAGTTTATCCAGGAGAAACAGTGGAGTTGCCAAATGTTCCACCACTGGCACTACCATTTGCTGTCCCATCAGGAGCAGGGGAGCCGCTAGGTGAAGAGCTGGCTAACACAATAAATTATATGGTTTCTCATCAGCTCCAGGAGCTCACTATGGATGAGACAGCCAAAAAACATGAGCCTGCAAGCAACTGTGAGTTGTTAAAAGTACCAACTGTGAATCAGGTTATATGATGGGACACGGCATGCAAAGTCAAGAGATTAAAATGCAGAGGATCCAAAAATTATTGGCTTCTGGCATTACGGCATTCGCAAGAACAATGAATGGTGGTTATGTGACCAGAACACATCAAGAGGCTCTAGGGTTGCTATGTAACATCCATTTTGAGATCAATTGCCTCAGGAAAAGGGCTATTAGACCCACTATTAATCCTAGATATGCTGCACTTTGTAAGCCAACAAAGATCCAACCACCTGATCTACTGTTTGACGCCGACCTTACCAAGCAGGTCAAAGAAGTAAATGAAGACGCAAAAACAATGAGCCTGATGAGACCACTGAAGAGAAAGTATCCTTACAGAACCACCTCAGTGTCCGGGGCTACACCAGGGACAAACCGGTCCTTAGCGCAGGGGCGCCGATGGTACCCTTCGGCTGGAGCACGAGCAACCATGGGGGCCACTGCCAGAGGCTGTAGTCAGCAGGGTGCACCAGTTACCAGAGAGGTAGGTGGACCTGGTTCTCATAAAAACATATTAAATGTAACACAGAAAATAGTTGGTGGTAGATTACAGCTTTTTTTTATGATGAATGGAAGTAGCTTACTTCAGATCTGTTTATCAGGAGTGTGATTCAAGGGTTTTGGATTGAATTCATTCCAAATGGTGATTTACCTCTCCAACATGTTTCTAGCAGAACACTTTATTTTTCACAATGTTCAAGCGGAACTCAAAAAATTATGTAACAAAGGAGTAATTGAGAAGACGGTTCATCAAGTCCATCAATTTGTGTCAAATATATTTTCCCGTCCCAAAGACGCTTACTACTGTTCATTGCGAGCATAGAAAGTATTTTAAATTCATTAGGATGAATCAATTATGGCAGTTTAAGGCACTACCGAATGGGTTAACCTCAGCTGCTAGAGTATTCACTAAATTGTTAAAACCAATTCTGGGGCTACTTAGAGGTCAGGGCCATGTAATTGTGGCCTATCTGGATGATATTTTAATTATCGGACAAACAAAAGAATTAGCTGAAATATCAGTGGCAGTTGGCAAATTCACACATGAAAAACTGGGGTTTGTCATTCATTTGGAAAAATCTAAATTGACACCAATTACCACAATTGATTATTTTGGGTTCACAATTGACTAATTTAAAATGATAATTACCTTGCGCAGGGAGAAAAGTGTAGAGCTAATTGAGGATTGTATAAAACTTTTAAACAAACATCAACCTTCATAGAAACATAGAAACATAGAAAATAGGTGCAGGAGTAGGCCATTCGGCCCTTCGAGCCTGCACCGCCATTCAATGTGATCATGGCTGATCATCCAACTCAGTATCCCGTACCTGCCTTCTCTCCATACCCCCTGATCCCTTTAGCCACAAGTGCCACATCTAACGCCCTCTTAAATATAGCCAATGAACTGGCCTCAACTACCTTCTGTGGCAGAGAATTCCAAAGACTAACCACTCTCTGTGTAAAGAATGTTTTCCTCATTTCGGTCCTAAAGGAATTCCCCCTTATCCTTAGACTGTGACCCCTTGTTCTGGACTCCCCCAACATCGGGAACAATCTTCCAGCATCTAGCTTGTCCAACCCCTTAAGAATTTTGTAAGTTTCTATAAGATCCCCCCTGAATCTTCTAAATTCCAGCGAGTACAAGCCGAGTCTATCCAATCTTTCCTCATATGAAAGTCCTGACATCCCAGGAATCAGTCTGGTGAATCTTCTCTGTACCCCCTCTATGGCAAGGATGTCTTTCCTCAGATTTGGAGACCAAAACTGTACGCAATACTCCAGGTGTGGCCTCACCAAAACCCTGTACAACTGCAGTAGAACCTCCCTGCTCCTATACTCAAATCCTTTCGCTATGAATGCTAACATACCATTTGCTTTCTTCACTGCCTGCTGCACCTGCATGCCTACTTTCAATGACTGGTGTACCATGACACCCAGGTCTCGTTGCATCTCCCCCTTTCCTAATCTGCCACCATTCAGATAATAGTCTACCCTCATGTTTTTGCCACCAAAGTGGATAACCTCACATTTATCCACATTATACTGCATCTGCCATGCATCTGCCCATTCACTCAGCCTATCCAAATCACCCTGCAGCCTCCAAGCATCCTCCTCACACCTAACTATACCCCCCAGCTTGGTATCATCTGCAAATTTGGAGATGTTGCATTGAATTCCCTCGTCCAAATCATTAATATATATTGTAAATAGCTGGGGTCCCAGCACTGAGCCTTGCGGCACCCCACTAGTCACTGCCTGCCATTCTGAAAAGGACCCGTTTACTCCTACCCTTTGCCTCCTGTCTGCTAGCCAGTTCTCTATCCACATCAATACTGAACCCCCAATACCGTGTGCTTTAAGTTTGTATGCTAATCTCTTATGCGGGACCTTGTCGAAAGCCTTCTGAAAGTCTAGATATAACACATCCACTGGTTCTCCCTTATCCACTCTACTAGTTACATCCTCAAAAAATTCTATCAGATTTGTCAGACATGATTTACCTTTCGTAAATCCATGCTGACTTTGTCCAATGATTTCACCACTTTCCAAATGCGCTGCTATCCCATCTTTAATAACTGACTCTAGCAGTTTCCCCACTACCGATGTTAGACTAACTGGTCTGTAATTCCCCGCTTTCTCTCTCCCTCCTTTTTTAAAAAGTGGGGTTACATTAGCTAGCCTCCAATCCTCAGGAACTGCTCCAGAATCTAAGGAATTTTGACAAATTATCACTAATGCATCCACTATTTCTGTGGCTACCTCCTGGAGTACTCTGGGATGCAGACTATCTGGCCCTGGGGATTTATCGGCCTTCAATCCGTTCAATTTACCCAACACCACCTCCCGGCTAACCTGGATTTCACTCAGTTCCTCCATCTTATTTGACCCCCGTTCCACTGCTATTTCCGGCAGATTCTTTATGTCTTCCTTAGTGAAGACAGAACCAAAGTAGTTATTCAATTGGTCTGCCATGTCCTTGTTCCCCATGATCAATTCACCTGTTTCTGACTGCAAGGGACCAACATTTGTTTTAACTAGTCTCTTTCTCTTCACATATCTATAAAAACCTTTGCAGTCAGTTTTTATGTTCCCTGCCAGTTTCCTTTCATAATCTATTTTCCCTTTCCTAATTAAGCCCTTTGTCCTCCTCTGCTGCAATCTGAATTTCTCCCAGTCCTCCGGTAGGCTGCTTTTTCTGGCAAATTTGTATGCCTCATCTTTTGCTTTTATACTATCCCTGATTTCCCTTGTTATCCATGGATGCACCACCTTCCCCGATTTATTCTTTTGCCAAACTGGTATGAACAACTTTTGTACTTCATCCATGCAGTCTTTAAATACCTTCCATTGCACATCCACTGTCAACCCTTTAAGAATCACCTGCCAGTCTATCTTGGCCAATTCACATCTCATACCTTCAAAGTTACCTTTGTTCAAGTTCAGAACCCTTGTTTCTGACTTAATTTTGTCACTCTCCATCCTAATGAAGAACTCAACCATATTATGGTCACTCTTGCCCAAGGGGCCACGCACAACAAGACTGCTAACTAACCCTTCCTCATTACTCAATACCCAGTCTAGAATAGCCTGCTCTCTCGTTGGTTCCTCCACATGTTGGTTGAGAAAACTATCCCGCATACATTCCAGGAAATCCTCTTCCTCAGCACCCCTGCCAATTTGATTCACCCAATCTACATGCAGATTGAAGTCACCCATTATAACCGTGTTACCCTTGTTGCACGCATTTCTAATTTAATACTACTGTTAGGTGGCCTGTACACAGCTCCCACTAGCGTTTTCTGCCCCTTAGAGTTTCTCAGCTCTACCCATATCGATTCCACATCCTCCACGCTAATGTCCTTCCTTTCTATTGCATTAATCTCCTCTCTCACCAGCAACGCTACCCCACCTCCTTTTCCTTTTCGTCTATCCCTCCTGAATATTGAATATCCCTGGATGTTCAGCTCGCAGCCTTGGTCATCCTGGAGCCATGTCTCCGTGATCCCAACTATAGCATAGTCATTAATCGCTATCTGCACCTTCAACTCATCCGCCTTATTACGAATGCTCCTCGCATTGAGACACAAAGCCTTCAGGCTTGTTTTTACAACACTCTTACTCCTTATACAATTATGTTGACAAGTGGCCCCTTTCACATCGATCCCTATTACACTTGGCCATACTCTCCTATCCCTTTGTGAGCTTTCTTTCCCGTTAATTCTGGGGTCATTAACCATCCCTTTACTCTCTTTCCCTTTAACTCCGTTCTCGATTATCCCATTTGACACCCCACCCCCCTTATTCAGTTTAAAACCATACGTGGCAAACCTGCCGGCCAGAATGCTGGTCCCCCACCTGTTAAGATGCAATCCGTCCCTTTCGTACAGTTCCCCCTTACTCCAAAACAGATCCCAGTGATCTAAGAATCTAAATCCCTGCCCCCTGCACCAGTTCCTCAGCCACACATTCAGGTCCCGTATCTCCCTGTTCCTGCTCTCGCCAGCACGAGGAACTGGGAGCAAACCGGAGATAGCCACCCTGGAAGTCCTGCTTTTCAGCATTTTTCCAAGCTCTCTGAAGTCCCGCTGCAAAATATTCATCCCCTTCTTTCCAACATCATTTGTGCCAACATGCATGACCACTTCCGGCTGTTCACCTTCGCCCTTGAGGATTGTCTGCACTCTGTCCGTAACATCCTGGATCCTGGCACCAGGAAGGCAGCACACCATCCTGGAATCCCGTCTGTTGCCGCAAAAACCCCTGTCCGTACCTCTCACAATGGAGTCTCCAACTACAATAGTGTTGCCCGACTTTGGCCTCTTTGGTTTTGGCTCATCAGCCCTTTTTGTTTGGCAAGCCAGTCCGCCGCTCAGTGAGATACCGTCTTCTGTCCCGGCAGCTTCCACGTGGGTGAACCTGTTCACAAGAGGTACAACACCCGGGGACCTTTGCATTCCATGTTTTCCTCCCTTTCTCACCGTCACCCACCTTCTCTCTTCTAGTGCCTTGGGTGTAACAATCTTACTGAAGGACTTGTCGAGGAACGACTCAGTTTCTCGGATGAACCTGAGGTCATCCACTTGTTTCTCCAGTTCCCCAACACGGTCCTTCAGGAGCTGTACCTGGATGCACTTCTCACATCAATTAGACAAGTGGCAAGGCTGCTTGGGAAATTGGTAGCAGCCTTTCCAGCAGTCCAATTTGGGCCTTTGCATTATCAGCAATTACAAAGAGTAAAGGAACAGGCACTCAGGGTACAATTGGGTCATTATGATAGGCCCATGCAATTATCAGCAGAAGCAATTACTGATCTTTTATGGTGGATCCAACATGTTTCCAGTAGTTTCAGCACAGTGGTGCTAGAACAACCTTCCATGGTCTTCCAGACTGATGTCAGTGCACTTGGGTGGGGTGCCACGGATACAACTTCAGGTTGTGGAGGAAGATGGAGTATGGAAGAAGCTTTGCTTCTGCAGACATGGGGAATAAACCATTTAGAGCTTTTAGGAGTGTTTTACGGGCTCAAGGCTTATTGTTCTAACAAAAGCAGTCTGCATGTTCAGCTCCAAATTGATAACACTACGGCAGTTGCATATGTTAATAGTAAGATTAAATGAGAATTTACCAGTTTGAAGTTTGATCTTGATTTTATGAGGAGTTTCGTTGGTGATTACGTGAAGAAGACCCGCCAGGCCGCATGCGCACCAATCTTCAAAGCAGCGGTATGAAATCACAAATAACAACACCGAAGTGACATAGTAAGATGCGTGTGTCGAGAACTACCATATGATCCTTTATGAGAGAGGGTTGGGCGTGGCGGGCACGTAATCACCAACGTAACACCCCATAAAATCAAGATCAAACTTCAAACTGGTAAGTTCTTGTTTAATCTTACTATTTTACTTCGGAGTCCCGTGAGTGATTCCGTGAAGAGTTCAAAGCTTTGTGATTTCATGCCGCAGATTACAAATCTCGGCATCCCACTGCATTGATTGATTCAAATGGGAAATTAATGCATTAGTAGTAACATTGTATTTAATGCAGTAATAAAGTTTATTAAAAAAATATAAACAAACAACAGTACCCCTCTATCCCAGGGCACTTTAAACCGAACTTAAAATAGCATTGGCAAACAGCCCTGGATCGGCTATCGGCCGATGACAGAAATTCTGAAACATCAGCTCATTTGCCCATCCGGTGGCCGCCAAAATATGGTCGACAGGCATGTCCCTCTCTTTGGCCGCCGACGTAGCTGCTGCCCTAGTGGAATGAGATGTAAACATACTATCTAAATGATACGCTGACGTTGATGCTGACCTGGTGGAATGAGATATACAATTGTCAGTGTTAATACCTGTATAACCCAGAACCTGCTGCAGCCACCTTGAAATAGTCTGAACCGACCTTCCTTTGTGTAGTTGTTTGTTGACTAATAAACAATGCTGATTCCATACTTCTTAGGATTCTGGTGGCCTTGATAACATAGACGTGAGACCGTGGGATATCTGAAAATAATCTTAAAACCACCCCAGTCTACTCTGCTTGTGTGGACCAGAATGTAAAATGTAATGGCATCTGCAGCCAATTCCATCCTATCTAACTACAGCATTTGCATTGTTTGCTGTCGTTGTGGTGATATAAGTGTCATAACTAAGGATGTAGCTGGAACCCCTTGGTGAAGTAATGTTCACACATTTTCAATAACCAACTGCATAATTTTGTAGTGGGAGAACTCGTGTCAAGATCTTTTAACAACTTGATATCCAGGTTGAACCCGACAGCGTAGTTCCCATATATTGCAGCTGTAGTGACTCTATAACTGAATTATTGTCAAATACCATTTTAACTGAATTGGAAAATGTCAGTAATCCATACCGTATTAAATGTAACATTAACATTTAAATGTAACATTAACACTTCTGATCCCCTCAATAGGAATGTACTGCTTTTTTGGGTGCTATCCTGCACACTGCAGTGAGCACCTTCATGACTTGATGTGACAACCTGAGGCATAAGTCAATCCATTCAAAATGTGTAAGTCAATAATTGTTTTACTGTGCAAAGGCCGGTCTCCTGAACCACAGTTTGAAACAGCAAGTTCTTGTTTTTTGGAATAACCGTATACCGTTGTGCCATGATGCCTGATGAAGCAGGCAACATGGACGCTTGGCCAGTCCGACAGTACGAACCCAAGCGAGGTCTTGCTGACTGTTTTAAGACCCGGCTAATGAGGCAAAAATGAGGAAGACATAAAAGACCATTCCTCCTATTGAAGTGAGAATGTATTTCTCCGCACTGTTGTGCCACATATTTTTGCAATCAGTGAATAAACATGCACCAACATGTCAATATTCGATGTAGTATTGAACCATACTTTCATCATACTTTGAAATCCGACACTTATTCTGTGTTATCATCGATCTGAACTGGATGATACACCAGTGGCAAAAGAGATTTAGGTAATTATTACAGGATACTTTTACTTGATTACCATGTGACTAACATACGTCACCATCGTAGAGCAGGAACTTGAATTTGAGCATGTTGAATATGTATATTCGCTCAATAGCCCCTTGCCCATGGGGCGCATCTAGTGTATATATTTAGTTGATACCAACAATTGAAGAATTGGTAACTCATGCAATCTCCAATACCTCCAAGCAGGTGATGGTATTTGGAACTTCTCATCTTAGAGTCCTAGCATCAGTTTGTAATAACTGAATTCGACCGACCACACTACTGTAGCGAGGTTCAAGTTCAATGAGTTATTGTCATGTTCAGCAATGCTGAATACTGTTACTTCATCATTGTGACTGAGGTAGCTTCTGCTGGCAATAGCATAAGGTTGTTAACAATGGTCGAATTACTACTTGCACAATATCAGTTCCTAGATTTGCTCGACTGAAACACAGCTGCTATATTGCCAATTACTCTTGATGAAAATAAAACTCAGTTTTATAACAGATTGCTAAAACTCCAATCTCTTGCCACAAGGCGGAGTCAAAGCTAATAATAATTAAAGGTAAATCCCAATGACCACCAAACAGTTTATCCCATACCCCAAAGCTTTACTGTTATTGTACAGTTATATTGTCTTTGATAACCTCTGTAATGGGATTTGCATAGCATGGATTTCTGATCCTTATGAATCTGTTGTTAGTCAGAAAAAAATAAGTTTTCGTATTCGGAAAGTTCATATGCCCGACACTCTCCATTCTTCATAATAAAATGCTACTCCTGCCTTATTCCATGGGTGGATTGCATGAGAACTTTTTCCCAATTTCCGAACCTTAATTTGTTTTAAAAGAACCTTGGCCATAATCCAAACTTGCTTGGAATGCTCCGACTGTGCCTCAACCAAATATTTTTACCCTTTGTGTGTTGTACAAACAAATGTAAATATTTCAACTTGTGAACGGTGCACTACCCATATTTTGGAAGTGCTAGACCCATTTTGTTGAGTAGGATTGGTAAGGTTCATGGAATTTCTGAGCTATCATGCTGCCCCCAGCTCCAGTGAACCGCTTATTGCCGATGAGCGCCTGGGGTGCATTCTGAAACAATGACTTTTGCCGGCCATTGGCCTAATTGATTCATCTGCCAGGCTTTCTTCCCCTGTTGAATCGACCTACCTGAATAACAGATTCAGCGGCTGGCTCTCACATCCCCCTGTTGGCGCTGTGCACTGCCAGCACATATGTCTGTATTGACTTCTTTAGGTCAGTTATATCTTGACCTTTTGCTCTTCCCTCCTCATAGAGGATGATTCATAGGCACCCTAAACAGGAACTGCCGCAGGCCGCAGGATACCAATACTGATACGAACCCATTGGCCTTAACCCAAATAGAATATTCTGCTGGGATGGCAACTTTGTTGTCAGGAAAAAGGCACCTCTGACACGTGCCCTTCATCCCTTGGGGTATGTCCCATGGCCATACCCTGAGACTCAGTGTCAGCAGGATACTGTCCCGTCTTGGTCTCTGCCTCCAAGAGGGAGACCTCTGTAGCACTGTATGCAACAGTTGCTGTATTTTGGATAGTCGTTTCAAACACACTATCCAACCCCGGTGAGGAATTCATCCTCCGACTCTGTGGGCCTTGCTATCCAGCCCCGGTGGAGAATCATCTCCCGACTCCGTGGGCGTAGCAGATTATGTGTGAACTTGAGCAACCCTATCCCAGGTGTTGCTGGCGCCGCCTTTCATAAAGGCCGGCGCTTTTTGACATGAAACAGCCCTGTACTAGGTGCTGCTAGCACGGCTCTCCCATAGGCCGGCACTCATAGTCTTCAAACAGCCCTGTCAGACGCTGCTGGCGCGGCCTGTCCCATAATTGCGTACAGTTCTGGTCTCCAAATCTGAGGAAGGACATTATTGCCATAGAGGGAGTGCAGAGAAGGTTCACCAGACTGATTCCTGGGATGTCAGGACTGTCTTATGAACAAAGACTGCATAGACTCGGTTTATACTCTCTAGAATTTAGGAGATTGAGAGGCGATCTTATAGAAACTTACAAAATTCTTAAGGGGTTGGACAGGCTAGATGCAGGAAGATTGTTCCCGATGTTGGGGAGGTCCAGGACAAGGGGTCACAGCTTAAGGATAAGGGGGAAATCCTTTAGGACCGAGATGAAAAGTACTTTTTTCACACAGAGAGTGGTGGGTCTCTGGAACTCTCTGCCACAGAGGGTAGTTGAGGCCAGTTCATTGGCTATGTTTAAGAGGGAGTTAGATGTGGCCCTTGTGGCTAAGGGGATCAGAGGGTATGGAGAGAAGGCAGGTACGGGATACTGAGTTGGATGATCAGCCATGATCATATTGAATGGCGGTGCAGGCTCGAAGGGCCGAATGGCCTACTCCTGCACCTAATTTCTATGTTTCTATGTTTCTATAGGCCTGCACTATTATACATGAAGCAGCCCTGTCAGGCGCTGCTGGCGCGGTCTGTCCCATAGGCCCGCACTATTACACATGAAGCAACCCTGTCAGGCGTTGCTGGCGCAGCCTGTCCTATAGGCCCACATTATTACAGTATAAGCTCACTAAATCAACATTTTAATATACATTTTTAGTGTACCTATGAAGGGTTAAAACAATTCACAGCAACTTCTGCTAAACAACAAGGATTACATTGTCAGAGACATATAACAATAACTTTTTATGACTTTAACTTTGCCTTTAGCTTTTAACTTTAAGAAAAACACTATAACATATATACATTTTATTATAAGGAGAAACCCTTTGTAGCCCGACTCACCTGAGTCCAAATAGGACTGAATTAGTCCCATTTAATTTATTGCCTGGGGACCAACGTCTGTGAGCCACTGACCCCACTGACTGACATGGGAAGTTTACTGTGTACAAAATAATATTGACAATTGTACAGCACGTATTTCACATGTTCTGGAGTTTCTGTCAACCCTCTACTATGATGAAGGACTAAGTTATAGTGCAATCAATACAGCAAGAAGTGCTTTATCATCATATTTAGTGATGAAATCAGACAAACATTCGATTGGATCTCACCCTCTCGTTGTTCGATTAATGAAAGGGATTTTCAATTCCAGATCTCCCAAACCTAGATATATGGCTATTTGGGATGTGAGTATGGTCCTCAGAATACTGTGTGAGTGGTTTCCTGTCTCGTCTTTGTCTTTGACCAAAATCACCATGAAGGTGGCCATGCTCATGGCATTGGTTTCAGCACAAAGGGTACAGAAGTTACAAAAATTACAGTTAGATAGAATGGAAACTCCTGCAGACAATGTTACGTTTTACATTTATGACCTCCTCAAACAAAGCAGGCCAGGTGTCACAGGGTTCAAAATAGTATTTTCAGCATATCCCACGGATCCATCCTTATGCGTAAAAACACATCTGATACAATACATTGCAGCTGCAGAGGGTTTACGTAATAAGGATACAGGATTGTTTATCAGTTATAAAAAAACCACATAAGAGAGTGTCAGTTAATACTATTTCGAGATGGCTGAAACAAGTCTTGATTGATGCAGGTATTATTACTGATGTGTTTACATCTCATTCCACTAAGGCAGCAGCTATGTCGGCGGCCAAAGCGAGGGAGGTGCCTGTCGACCATATTTTGGCAGCGCCGGATGGGCAAATGAGCTGATGTTTCAGAATTTCTATCATCGGCTGATTGTCGATCCAGGGCTGATTGCCAATGCTATTTTAAGTTCTGTTTAAGTGCCCTGGGATAAAGGGGTACTCTTGTTTGTTTATATTTTTAAATAATATTTATTACTGCATTAAATGCAATGTTACTACTAATGCATTAATTTCTCATCCATGTCAATCAATGCAGTGGGATTCCGAGATTTGTAATCTGTGGCATGAAATCCCAAAGCTTTGAACTCCTCACGGAATCACTCACTTGACTCCGAAGTAAAATAGTAAGATTAAACGAGAACTTACCAGTTTGAAGTTTGATCTTGATTTTATGCGGTGTTACGTTGGTGATTACGTGCCCGCCACACCCAACCCTCTCTCATAAGGGATCATATGGTAGTTCTTGACACAAGCATCTTACTATGTCACTTTGGTGTTGTTATTTGTGATTTCATACCGCTGCTTTGAAGATTGGTGCGCATGCGGCCTGGCGGGTCTTCTTCACGTAATCACCAACATAACTCCTCATAAAATCAAGATCAAACTTCAAACTGGTAAGTTCTCATTTAATCTTACTATTCTGTGTGAGTACATCCCGATTTTATGCAAGGTTAATATTTGTGGCATTAGGAGTTTAATGATTGGTTAGGATAAGTGGAAGATAGGATGTGAGTGTCTAGCATTTGTTAGAGTGAATTAATCAGTAGTTTCTGCTATTTAGTAGATACTGGTAGCATAGATGGTGAGAGCAGGTATTGAGGGGGGTTGTTCTGGGACACCGGAACCAACTGTTGAGTCTTCCTGAGATGTCATGGGCTGAACTCAACGAAACATCAGTGAAGGGAGGTGTCCACTTAATAACCCCAATGATATACATGCATTTACACAATCAGTTTAAAAGAAAATGTGTTTGTTAACATGTTGCATTTGGGTTAGTTATTGCCCTTAGCATAAGTTGGTGTAATCAGTTTAGATAGTACTTTGACTTCTTAATCCTGTTTTGGGCTTGGTTTCATTGATTGAGCACTTATCCTGGTGTTATAGCACACGTACTTTGTGTTTTAATTGTAATCACTGTTATTACTTTGCTGTTTAAACCTACATCTTTGTTTACAGAATACCTCCAGTTATTATTGGTACATCATAAAATTGATCTCTGAACACAGGAATAACCACCATGTGCCATGAAAATCAATAATACTATGTTGAGCTCCTGTTTTAAGAATGCAGATCACCTCTTGGAATCAATATTCATTATGCTTTTAAAATGTAATTTCCTTTAGATCAGTTAACTGACTTCTTAATCCTGTTTTTATGCATCCTTATGTGTAATCAGTACAACTTCCGTGAACACCGTCTTAAGACTGTTTAATCAAACCATTCAGGCATGATGCATGAATAGAGCTGTGAATACATTTACCCACTGAGCCATATCATCGTCTATCTGGGTATTGTCAAGGTATTCTTCTAAGTAATAGCCATTATCTATTTAATTCCGTCAGATCGTTTCTTCACCTGCTTATATTGGAAAAATATAATTGCTCACCCATTCCGTTATATTGCTGGCCAGCCTGCCTGAGCACTAGAATAACTCTCCAATTAGGACAGGATGAAACCAAACATGTCAATTCACCAATAAACTCAAGAAAAAATATCTCATTAACATTGATGACTGTAATTCTGCTTCAGGCTATTATCTTAAAAGAAACCCGTCCCAGAAACTTGCATTGAACAGTTAATATGAAGCAAAAAGCAAACAGCTGGAGGAACTCATCATGTCAGGCAACAGCTCTGGAGGGAAATGGATAGTTCCTTCTACACTCATTTTTTTTTGCTCAAGATTCCAGATGTCTCTTCTTTCTCCATAATTACTACGGATTTTATTAGCCAATTTAATCAAGGATATTTTTCACCCTGGCATTCCTTCTTCTCCCCTTTCCTGCCGGGTAGAAGATATAAATGCTTGTAAACACGCTGGGCCAGATTCAGGAACAGATTCTCCCCTGCTGTTATCAGAATACTGATTAATGCTCCCATAAACAAGGGCGTAGTCTCAATCTTCCAATCTACCTTATTGCAGATCTTGGACTTTTCTCTGTAACTGTAATGCTATAACAGCGTAACACTATATGATGTACTCTGGTACCTTTCTTTTTGTACTTGTGTTGTCTTGTGTATGATTTGATTCTACTGATGTATATTATGATTTGGCTGAATAGAACACAAAGCTTTGTATTGTATTTCAATACACGTGACATTAATAAACCAATACCAATAACAACCTTGTACTTTACCTTACATAAAATTCTGTGATTGGTTATTACAAATAATTATAATGAACTCCAAAAAAACCCCATTTGATAAATGGCAAAACTAAATGAATATCACAACTCAATGCTTCAAATGTACTTCAAACAGACAATATAAAACTGCTTCTGCACTTTGAGAACACTATCATACATCTATTTTCCTGTCAACTGAGCTCAGACGGACAAGTGAACTGTGTCGTATAATCTAGACAGACAGAAGACTACAGATATTGGAATCTGGAGCAAATGAAAACTGCTGGAGAAACTCAGTGGGTTAAGCAGAATCTGTGGAATGGAAAAGATTTGTCAATATTTCAGTCGAGGCTGTTGCCAGATGGTGATCAGAAACCAGGCACGTGCCGTCAGGGTAGGCAAGGTAGGCACTGCCTACCCTGACAAAACCCTACCCTACCAGTGCCTACCTTGCCTACCCTGACAAAAATTATAAAATGGCAATTACTAAATATAAATAGTAAAGGCATGGGAGAATTATGCCTATCTAGGAGATCAACCTCTTAAGTAGGCATAATTCTCCGTGCCTTTCATCCGCAACCCTTGTAACACGCGAAGGTCTGTGCAGCCAATGCTGCTTCAAGCTGTCAATGACATGCGGGGCTGAAGGCACCTGAAATTCTGCCGCTGCAGTACTGCGCAGGCGCAGCAGCCTACTGCGCATGCGCAGCGCAAGTTTCTTGGCGGGTTTTTTCAAATATGGATTGTCATTATCTTAAGCGTATTTTTAGAAACAAAGAGAAAATAATGGAGTTTGTGTACCGATAATGTGGTAAGTATATTTCTTGGTGCTATATGTTTTCAAATACCATATTTCCCGGGGGTGGGGGGGGGGGGGGGGGAAGAGTTCCTTTCACAGTGTTTGGGGAGTCTGGCCCTGGGTAAAGTTGCGGGGAGGGCAGGGGCGTTGTGAAGGAGGGGGTCGGGATCATGCCAGTAACCCACTTGCACGGAGCCATCACATTGAGGCCGGGGGGGGGGGAGAAATAGCTTGGGGGGCTGTGAGCAGTCGCCGGGCCAGACAGCGGAACTGGCTGCCACCTCAGCTCTTTCTGCCGGCCCCCGCTCACCTCTGGCAGTGCTCTCCGTCGGAGCACCTCTCAAATGTCGCTCGCCAGCTTCGCTCAAGTCAGCCGCTTCCCGCAAATCATGCTGTTGGAATTTAAGGATTTGTGGGAAGCGGCTGACATGAGTGAGGCCAACGAGCGGCAGGAGAGAGGTTTTTAGACGGAGAGCTGCCAGAGGTGAGCGGGTTGGCAGAAGGTGCTGAAGTGGTGGCCAGTTCTGCTGTCGGGTCCCGGTGGCCGCTCGTAGCCACCCGAGCTGCTTCCTTTTGCTGGACACAATGCGGTGACTCCGTGTCCGGAGCGCCGCAGCAGCGGTGAGTGAGTGGCATGATCCCCGGCCACCACGTGCCATCAACCTTCACCCCCCACCCATTCAGTAATTCAGAATAAAGGAGACTTGGAAACCTTGGGCAAATTGAATTGTTACTGTCTTTATTTTAATTTTTATAGTTTTACGGAGAGAAAAATCTGCGCATGCACGGTTTACGTTTTAAAAAAAATGCTGACTGACGGCCTACCCTGAGTAATCACTCATGGCACGTGCCTGCCAGAAACGTTGCAACTCTTTTCCTCTCGATGAACGACCCACTGAGTTCCTCCAGCAGTTTTATTTTTTCCATGCAGTTTTATTTCATGTCAATTGATATACAATTGTATTATGCACAATTTAACGGTATTCTAGTCACTATATGAAACTACCTTGTGGCAATCAGAGTAAAATTGTCACCTGTCGCATGTGGGTAACATCTGAAGTAACTGGAACATATAGGTGACAACCTGGCACTTGGTATTGAAGCCAATTAAAATAAACCTGGGGGGAAGCTAAATTAGTTGCAAAACCACCAGCATTTTACATGTTCACATAGTTAAAACATTAGACTTTAGAAATACAGCATGGAAACAGGCCCTTCGGCCCATCATGTCCACGCTGACCAGCGATCACCACGTACACTCGCACTATCCTACAAATGATGGATAATTTTCATTTAATTTATAAATGTAATAGAGATCATTTTTTTTAATTACATAACCAAATGAAGCTACAAACCTGTCTGTCTTTGGAGTGTGGGAGGAAATCGGAGCACTCAGATGAAAGTCATGTGGTCACAGGGAGAACGTACAAACACCGTTCAGACAGCACCCACAGTGAGGATCGAACTTAGGTCTCTGGCGCTGCAAGGCAGCAACTCTACCATTGTGCCACTGAAGATGAAACTCATAATCCTCCTTGTTGGTGCTCTGTTGCATGCATCTTGGTTGTTAAAAGAATACCAAGATTAAGCAAGATTTATGAAGTAATAATTTGCAAAGCTATCATACGAGAAGGGTGTCTCAATGGGACTTCATGTTCAAGTTCAGGTTCCAAAATTAGCAGCACAATTCTTTGACATATGAATATTGCGACTCGCTCAAAGTGTGGGATCGCAATATTTACCCTATAAATTAAACATAACAGATCCAAACATCGTACCAATGTTCCAGGCAGCCTGAGTCATTCAGTTACCCCTGAGGGATTCTGGCACACAACAGTAAATTTAGTTTGTGATTGTGAGTGTGTATTGATGCTGTATATTGGAGTTAACTTTTATCTTCAAAATGTAAGGAGAGTATTTTTGAGATGTTTAGATTTTAGATATACAGCACAGAAACAGGCCCTACAGCCCACCATGTCCGCGCCGTCCAGTAATCACCCCGTATACTAGCACTAACCTGCATTCTGTAAAATGTGCCCAGGAGCAAAAAATAAAATCATACCATATAAATAAAGGCAACTAAATTGTGGCACATGGCATAGCGGTAGAGCTACTGACTTACAGCGCCAGACACCCGGGTTCGATCCTGACTATGGGTGCTTGTCTGTATGGAGTTTGTACGTTCTCCCCATGACCTGCATGGGTTTTCTCCGAGATCTTCGGTTTCCTCCCGCACTCCAAAGACGTACCGATTTTTAGGTTAATTGGTTTGGTATAAATGTAAATTGTCCCTCGTGTGTGTAGGATAGTGTTAGTGTGCGGGGGTCGCTGGACGGTGTGGATTCGGTGCGTCAAAGGGCCTGTTTCCACGCTGTATCTCTAGACTATACTAAACTAAACTAAACTAAACTAAATTCCTTTTTCATTTGCAAAGGCCACTCTATATAGCCACTCTGGAAAATTGTATTATTCCAATATTCAGGGTGAGTTCACGTTACATATAGAATTCTATACAATCAACAGCAGCCCACAACAGTTATGTCTACTGCATTTCACTGAATTGTATTTGCATATCTCTTCAGGGGACGATCAATTTAATTCCAGATTTGTTAAGTAATTTGTTCACGCCCGCCTAAAATAAATCCAGCTTTCCATATAAACCTGTTGTCTGATCCCACATTCAGCAACATGCCACACAAAATATTTAAAACCTAAACTTGCAACAGCAAAATAAAATGGTGTGAATCTATACTAACCGCATATAACAGCATTTCTTTTGAAAATCATCAGTAATTTAATGAGAAAATTAATTACCTGAGCTGTAATCCAACCTTGGATAAAATTAAATAAAAATCTGGAAATCGGAAACAGAAAATGCTGGAAAACGTCAGCAAGTCAGGCAGCATCCGTGGAAAGAGATGCTGTCAGCGTTCCAGGATAGTGACCCAAAACTCAAACTGAGATGCGTTGAAGGGTCACGAAACCTAAATGACGTCTGCTTCTCTTTTCACAAATGTTACCCTGACCTTCTGAGTTAACCAATATTTTCTTTTTTTGAAACTAATCTTGGTTTAGTTTAGCTTAGAGATACAGCATAGATACAGGCCCTTCAGCCCACTGAGACCGTCGACCATCAACCACCCGTTATACCCAAATTCATACCCTATGGGCAATTTATACAGGCGAATTAACTTACAATCCCACACGTCTTTGGGATGTGGGAGGAAGCCAGGAATACAATTGTTCTCTGATAGCATCTGTTTAGTGGCATATCTGTTTGCCAAACCTTTTGATCGTACTTCCTACAAGTACAAGGCATTCAGGAAGTCCAATGTTTCATCTACTTTAAATAGTAATATTTAAAAGCAAGCTGAATGCTGAAAATGATATACTGTAGCGGCGCCTGCTGGCACACGCAGGTATCGAACCCGGCGTTCGGAAGCCAGGGTCACGTGACTCGGGCGGGGCTGCATGTTCTCGCGCGGTTTCCCTTTCGCGCGGCAGTTGAGTGCTGACCACCGTTGTGGTCAGACGTGTTGTAAGGACCTGCAAGCTGAATACCTGTTTTGTGAATAAAACCAGTTATCAAAACTTAGTTGTCGTTCGTGCGACCGCCAAATTGGTGACCCCGACCTGTCTAGCCGTCGTAAGACAAATAGATCATGCAGGAAGACTACATTCCTGCAGAATCAGCCGGCACGAGGCAGGGCTCACCGGGCTTCAAATTGCCATCGTTTTGGACCGATCAACCTCAGGTGTGGTTCGCCCTCGTCGAGGCACAATTTCATCTGCACCACATAATTGTGGATGATACGATGTATTTCCATGTGGTGGGAGCTTTGTCACAGGACTGTGCCTCGAGGCTGTTGCCTTACATCAGGGACCTGCCGACGATTGCCAAGTACGAGGAGCTGAAAGTCCTCCTGCTCCGCACTTTCGATCTCAGTCGCAGACACAGGGTCACAAAGATATTACACATGGACAGCGCGATGATCGATGGCCATCCACCATCATGGCAAAGATGTTAGTCCTGATGGACGGGCACCACCCATGTCTGCTCTTTGAACAGGCGTTGCTGGAGCAGATGCTCGATGAAGTCCGACTGATGCTCACCAGAGCAGACTTCAGCGACCCCCAGCATCTCGAGGCGAGAGCCGACAAATTGTGGGCACACAGACGGCGGGACATTTGTGCCTTCACCCGCTCCACTATCACGGCACGGGTGTAACCGAGATGACAGCGGGAGGAAGAAGAACCCCAGCCCAGCACCGAAGAGGAATCGCCACTTCCAGTGGTAGAAAGCAGACGTTGTTGGTGCTACTACCATCAGCGCTACGGCCCCGAAGCCCGAAGATGCCGAAGTTTCCGCTTTAAGCCGAGGTGTGGATTATGAGGAGCTGGCCGCTGCCCAACAGGTAGACACTGGCAGGAGGTTTACTGCAATGATGATGCGGGCCTCAAGTTGGCCAAGGTGCGCAGCGGCACCGCCGGCGTGTGGGTTCTTTGCAATGTCTCCACGGGCAAACCCCGCCCCATTGTCCCGATTGCCTGGAGGCGTCGGATTTTCGACACCATCCACAACCTGTCCATTCGCGCCACCTCTGTCCTGGTCGCGGCCAAGTTCAAGTTCGTCTGGCATGGGTTACGGAAGCAGGTCGCAGCGTGGGCCCGCTCCTGTACTCCTTGTCAGACTTCCAAGGTGCAGAGGCATGTGCGTCCGTTCGTTCAGGATTTCGCCGTTCCAGACGGCAGGTTCCTGCACATCCATGTCGTCCTGGTAGGGCTCTTTCTGTGTTCGTGTTGGGCTACTCACTTATCGACTATCATGGACATATTTACCAGGTGGGCGGAGGCAATACCATTCGCTGAGGCTTGTGCACGGGCTATCATCTCTAATTGGATCGCCCATTTTGGGGTTCCTTCCGATATCACTACTGATTGAGGGGCGCAGTTCACGTTCTCCCTGTGGGGTAGTATGGCGCAGCTGTATGGTGCGAAGCTGCACCAGACCACCGCGGATCACCCAGAATCCAGCGGTTTGGTTGAGCGTTTCCACAGGCACCTTAAGTCGGCATTGAAGGCTCGGCTCACCGGTCCGGACTGGGTCGACCAGTTGCCTTGGGTCCTCCTAGGCATCAGAACCATGCCTAAGGAGAACCTCAAAGCCTCCTGAGCTGAGCTGGTTTATGGTTCGGTTTTGCGGGTGCCCGGGGATTTCCTACTCGTCCCCCGGGATCAGGAGGTTCCGGCTTCGGCTTTGTTAGCTGACCTTTGCGAGCGGGCGCACGCTTTGGTCCCGGTTCCCACTTCTCGGCACGGATCGTCTGCAGTGCATGTACCTGCTATGTTACGGGATTGTGCTTATGTTTTCCTTCGTAGGGATGCTCACTGCTCACCATTACAGTGGTGTACGAAGGTCTGTACAGGGTGTTAAGGACTGGTACCTCGACGTTTACGCTGGACAAGGGTGGCAAGGAGGAGTTCGTCTCCGTCGCCGTAAGCCAGCACACGTCGACGAGGATAGCCCGGTGACAGTGGCCACTCCGCGGCGTAGAGGACGTCCACCGGTCGTTTTGTTGCCCTCCGCACCCGTTACCCCGGTTATGTTTCACCGGTCCCATTTGTTACGCCCATCCCTCGTTCCCGTTCATTGCATCCCTCCGCTTCTGTTTTGCCGGCCCCTACTGTTACGCTCGCCCCGCAACCTCGGACTACGCGTTCCAGTCGAACCGTCTGGTTACCTGTGTGTTTCTGTACCACGGATTCTAGGGGGGCCATGTAGCGGCGCCTACTGGCGCACACAGGTATCGAACCAGGCGTTCGGAAGCGTTCATGTGACTCGGGAGGGGCTGCATGTTTTTGCGCGGTTTCGCTTTTGCACGGCAGTTGAGTGCTGACAGACGTGTCTGTCAGACATGCAGTAAGGACCTGCAAGCTAAATAGCTGTTTTGTGAGTAAAATCAGTTATCAAAACTTAGTTATAGTTCTTGCGACTGCCAAAATACTTTTTTTTAAGGGTGGGAAATCACCAACAAAGGAATTTATGATGTTCTTTCCATTCACTGTAGGAGTGGTAATATAAATTGGCGGTTCAACTCCAGTTGTGTTACCTGCTTCAAAAGCACAATGTAACATAGCCAGGAACACAAAATATTCAATTCTGCACCTTAACTCTCTATTTTTCCGTTCAGTGTGATATTTATTGGTCTCCATAAGAGCATCTGATTACATTGCACATGATAAAACTATTAGTAAACTAGACTAAGTGGGACCCGTTGGGTCCCATGTTCACACGGGACGGCTGGTCCCTCGTGTGTAGGATAGTGTTAGTGTGCGGGGATCGCTGGTCGGTGTGCAATATTGGGGGGGGCTTTCTGGAGCACTAGTGTGGGTGTTGTGGGCTGAAGGGACTGGTTTCCAGAAGGCCAGTATGGGTATTGCAGGCCGAATTAATTCTTGGGCTGGCAGCTCAGTCACTCAAGCCTTGTGTGCTGGCAGCTCATGGTTCGTGGGCTGGCAGTTGACTCACGGCTATTCCTTGAAATTCCATTTAAAGCGTGGTGCAAGGCCACCACTTTCAAGTGCAATTTCCTACCACTTCAAGCAGGGTGCAAGGCCACCAAATTAAAATGCAGTTTCATACCACTTCAAGCAGGGTGCAAGGCCACTAAATTCAAGTGCAGTTTCATACCATTTCAAGCAGGGTGCAAGGCCACCACATTCAAGTGCAGTTTCATACCACTTCAAGCAGGGTGCAAGGCCACTAAATTCAAGTGCAGTTTCATACCATTTCAAGCAGGGTGCAAGGCCACCACATTCAAATGCAGTTTCATACCATTTCGAGAGTCATGACCTCTCCCTCCCTCATCTTGCAGTTACTGAGCCACTCTCACACGTCTGGGTTTTATAGTCCCTCCCCCTCCCACCGGAAGGGGCATGGCCTTCATGGATTGATTGATTAGGAAAGAGAATCTCAAAATATTTTAAACACTAATAACTCTTTTCATTTTTCATCGCTGGGAAAAATCCTCTGCACCTGATGAGCGGAGGGTGACTGAGTAAGATGGCCAAAAAAATCACAGCCTTACGTGGAAGCATATTTCTAAAATCAATATACAGTGCAAACAGGAAGTGGTCAAAATTACACTTTTAATTATATAGATTTTCAAACCACATTTTCATTTTCAAACCACATTTTCAAAGCAACCACATTTTCAAAGCAACCACATTTTCAAAGCAACCACATTTTCAAACAACCACATTTTCAAAGCAAGCACATTTTCAAAGCAACCAAGTTTTCAAACCAACCACATTTACAAACCACATTTTCATTTTCAAACCTCATTTTCAAACCACATTAAGGGCACTCACTGGTCAGTAACACCACAGTCAGTTTATTGGACATGTGTTCAGTTTTCAGTGTTATTCACAGCTCAGACTGAGAGTCATGACCTCTCCCTCCCCCATGTTGCAGAGACTAGGCACGGCCACACTTCCGGGTTTTATAGTACCTCCCGCTCATACAGAAAGGGGCGTGGCCTTCAGGGCCTGATTGACAGGAGAAGAATCTCAACATTTTTAAAACAATAATAAGTCTTTTATTTTTAATTGATGGAAAAAATCCTCTGGCCCTGACAGCTGGAGGGGGACTGAGTAAGATGGCCAAAAAATCACAGCTGTAAGTGGTAGCGTTTTTTCTAAAAGCAATATACAGTGCAAACAGTAAGTGGTCACGTTTAGACTTTTAATTATATAGATAACAATTGGGCACAATGTGATTAATCTTGTGAATTGAACCTGTGGTAATAAGAAATGTTTTGAGGTTGCTTAAATTAATTACAGGTACTCATATTGCAACAGTGGTTGACGTGTTCACCACTAATTTTCCAATGCATTACATTCTTAATGTCAGATTTTAAAAGATTGGGGATTAGTCATTGTTTTTTGCACATTTGCCTCTCATCACATTTTGAACATTAGAATGTCTTTGTTACTTCCACAATAAGAAATACCATTTTGTTTTCATGCCTCATCTATTTACCTCAATGGGTGCAAAAATAGCCGTGTTTGTTCAACACAGGGATTTGTCCTTTCATTATTTAACAGCAGCATTGAAAGGCTCCTTGACCATGAGAGCTCTATTCACTCAATTTCATGCTTAATTAAAGCATTTAATGATTATACACATGTCTACAGTCTCAGGTCTATGATTCAGTGAATATTCTTCCTGCTGCTTTGTTCCTTTTGATCTCATTCCAGCTAATGGTACAGCCCTCTTACCATTCAAGCAGTGGTGAGTACAGTTGGCATTCAATTGAAAATAATCATTCCAAACAAAAACAAAAACAAATGCAATGTTTAGATAGATATTCTGACAGCTTTATTTTCAACAACCTACTAATGTTGTCCGGAAGACCCTTTATAGAGTCATACAGCATGGAATCAAGCCTCCAGTCCAACTTGCCAATGCCGATCAAGATGCCACTTTTACGCTGGTCCCACCTGCTTGCATATGGCCCACATCGTAAAAAAACTTTCCTATCCATGTACCGGTCCAAATGTCTTTTAAACATTGTTATAGTACTTGCCTCAACTACCTCCTCTAGCAGCTGGTTCCATATACCCACTATCCTCTGTATTTTACCAGCCTCTCCCTAGAGCTCAGGCCCACGTCCTGGCAACATCCTTTATCTTGGGTTTTCCTTGAAACTTTGCCCCTTTTAGTTATCTGAAAACAAATTGTTTGGTTTGGATGATGGCATGAACCATGCTATATGTTGAATTTGGTTCATTTCTCCTGCCTTTCGCTTTCAAATGTCAATAGGAATGAAATTGTGGAGAGGCATAGAAAGGCTAGCTGATCTGATATGGCACATTTGATATTATCATCCAATGTTGTAATTACATCTACTAGACTCTGTCTTTCCATCCTCATGGCTCCAATGGTAAATATTACTGAAAAGAAAAAATACATTATTTATTATGCATGATCCAAAAAAGTTAATAATTATAGAATTATACTGCATGAAAACAGACTCTTTGGCCCAACTTGCCCACGTCAGTCAACATACCCCATCTACTGCTCTAGTCCCACCTGCCTGCATTTGGCTCATATCCTTCCAGGTATCTGTCCAAATATTTTTAAACTTTGTGATCGTACTTGCCACAAGTACGTCCTCTGGCAGCTTACCTACCAATTTTGTGTAAAAAAAGTTGCCCCTCAGGTTCCTATGAAATCTTTCCCCCTCATCTTAAACTTATGTCTTCTGGTTCTTGATTCCAATACTCCGCGTAAAATACATTTACCCTATCATTTCTCCAGTGATCTTATTTACCCTATCTGTTTCTCCAGTGATCTTATATGCCTCTCTAAGATCACACCTTTTCCTTCTGCACTCCAAGGAATATAATCCTGGCCTGCTCAACCTCTCCTTCTAGCTCAGGCACTCGAGTCCTGGTAACATCCTCATAAATCTTAGCATGCTAGCATGCTTGCTAACAATCCTATCCAATTGACTAGTTAACATTACATTTCTTAGTAGTTTTAAATTTTGAATTGGCTTTGCTAATCCAACAATAACTAACCTTCATCTGAAAAAAAAATTCAAAATGTTGCTGATATACCTTTAGCAACATTAATGTTGCAATAATGTTGACCATTGCTTTTTAAGATGTATAAAAAAGGAAATGTAGATGCTGGTTTATAAAAAAGATACAAAGTGCTGGAGTAACTCGGCAGGTCAGGCAGCATTTCTGAAGAGACGTTTCAGCTTGAGACCCTTCGTCAGACTCCTTTTAAAACTATGAGACTCAATTATGTGGCAAGTTTCCCAGACCAAATTAGTCATATTTAAAGTTAGAAAATCAGACATAAGTCTTATACTTACTCAAGTTACTCATTAACTTACAAATACAATTTGTGCAGAGAGTTTTATGTGTGTTTTTTTTACACAAAGTGAAGTTACTTTCTTAGGAACATATAAACTTCACATTGGTCTTTTACTGACATTCATGTTCCCATCAAACTAACTGATCACAGCAAACAATTGTACCTGTTCTGGTTTTTGTTGTCTGTTACTCAAATCTTTAAAAGTCATTCTGGCATCAAAGGGAATAATAACAGCAAAAAAATGATGAGAGCAATCAGTTTATTCCACAAACAAATGCACATTCACCAATTCATGTAATTTTATAATTTTACTCATAATTTAATGCAAACAATAAAAAATTCTCCTTTCAAAGTAATATTTTCAAAGCTAATGTTATATTTCAGTACCCAAAGAATGAATACCTAGACCAGAACAAAATACTCAAGGACAGATACTAATACACATATAAGCAACAATTACATTGACTATGTATGATGTGAACTCTTTAAGCTCCAAAGATCACAATATTGGACTGGAAATAAATAGCTGCCATCTTTGGCCCTTGAATAAAACCAAACGGCTTTCTGAGTTTGTTCCTTTAAATCCCTTCTTTAGAATTTACAGCAGACTTTAAACTCACACTACAGACAGTTGAAATTACAAATAAGCAAGTTATCATTTAGGATTTTCTACAGTTTAGTTCTCAAAACCAGATCAGGAAGAGCTGCGTATACAAAGGTTAAAAATGCAAAGTGCAAATGTTCACACATAGCAGAAATTCATCATACAATAAAACTGGCATTAGAAATCTTTGCATTGTAGAACATTGCCTGCTATTATATGTTTACACCCAAATTAGATATTGTCAGTCAAAATCAAATTCAAACAAGGAACTTTTTAGATTA
The DNA here is from genome assembly GCA_963514005.1 of Raja brachyura. The sequence goes on along the minus strand of OY740802.1, from coordinate 35,883,129 downwards.
AGAACAACACCCAAATAATGAAACATTCAGTGTATTGGGCAGAGCGGAAATAAATATATTCTCTATTATACTGCACTAAAACATGAATGCCATTGAAACCTGTTTCATATGAACCTCTGCATTGGAAACCTAATGCTTGAACTTACAAATCTAAATCCGAGAGTCACTTTGTACAATATACGTTCATGGTGAATTTGTGGAGAGGATCTATCACACATTCAATAGGTAGCTCTAACATTATTTCTCATCAACACTGAATTATCAGGAGAGATTAGAGAGGGTTGATCTGGTTTCCCTACAGCGAAAGAGGTTGAGAGGTGACTTGATAGAGAATAGAATTACGAGGGGCACAGATAGGGTAGATAGCCAGAGTCTGTTTCTCAAGGTGTGTCTGAGACTAGAGGGCATAGATTTAAAGGAGGTCTGAGGATAAATATTACACACATAGATTTCTTGGTATGTGAAATGAGCTGCCAGAGGAGGTGGTGGAAGCAGGAAATGTAACAACATTTGAGAGATTTCTTGACAGGTGGCACAGAAGGATATGGATTAATGCAAGCAAGTGGGATTAGTAAAGATAGACATGGTGGCCGTCATAGTCACTGTTGGCCAACAGGCCTGTTTCTATGCTGTATAAATTTATAGCTCTATTCCATTTCAGATGCACTTCCCCATGCAGTAAAATTACTCGACAACCTTTGCATTAACGTTCTAAATCAATGGGATGATAATACTTGCAATTTGTGAAGTTTGTTTGTTGTCATTACCTGGCTGAGGAACCTTACTGCATCATTTGTACAAATTATTCTAAAATGTGCAATGTAATGTTCCATGTTATACAATCTTTAAACTGACAGAATGTATGAGGGTAACGTTCTATAAGTTTCAGACTCTTTGTTGGGGCCAAAAAGGGTGGCATGGTGGTGCAGCGCTAGAGTTGCTGCCTTAAAGCACTGGAGACCCGGGTTCAATCCTGACTACGTGTGCTGTCTGTACGGAGTTTTTATGTACTCCCCATGACCTGCTTGGGTTTTCTCTGGGATCTCCGGGTTCCTCCCATCCTCCAAAGACGTGGAGGTTTGAAGGTGAATTGGCTTGGTATAATTGTAAGTTGTCCTTAGTGATGTACGATAGTTTAAGTGAGCAGGGTTTACCGCTTGGCACAGACTCAGTGGGCTGAAGGGCGTTTCCATGCTTTATCTCTAAACTAAATTAAAGTATGGTGTACCAGACTATGGTTAAATATTAAAAATGATATCAGAATTGACAAAGTTTCCCATTATAGAAACATTGACAGCTGCGTTTAAAAAATAGTTGCATGATGTTACATATATTTGATCCTGTCTTGCATGTTAGAAAATGGAAGAGTTGAATATTAGCACAGGCCTCCAATACAGGATGTAACAATTATCAGGAAAAACAACAGATACTGGAATCTAGGGGCTATAGTGGCATCAAGGGATATGGGGATAAGGCAGGCACAATGAATGGTGGGGCTCGCTCGAAGGGCCAAATGGCCTCCTCCTGCACCTATTTTTTATGTTTTTCTGGAATCGTGAGCATAAAAAGAACTGCTGGAGGAACTCAGCCTTTGATTCAGATTCAATGGAGGGAATTGGACAGATGAGGTTTTGTTTTGGAACCTCCCTGATCTGAATCATGATCTGTCCATGTCATTCCACAGATGAGTTCCTCCAGCAGTTTGTTCCTGTAACAATTACAACTGTTATTAAAATAAATTTAACCCTGATTGATAGTACTATATCTGTTATTTTGAGCACATTGTAAACTAACTCAGAATTTCATTTTTATTAGTGGAAAGAATTGGATGTGCTCTGGAGGAACACTCATACTGGAGGCACTAGAGTCAGGCAGTTGGGTGATTGAAAGCTTGAGGCCAGAGTCTCCAGTCAAGAGGAACAATGGAGGATGGTAGAGTGTTGCCTTTTTGTGTTGAAATGCAGGAAGATGGAAGGTAAGTGAGGCATTTATCTTATAATGGTTCTAAAAGGTGGCACAGAGGCATAACGTCATATTCATTCATGTGTGTATTTACGTATATAATTGTAGTCAATGCCTACTATGTTCTGTTGTGCTATGCAAAGAAAGAATTTCATTGTCCTGTCAGGGACACATGACTTTTTTTTTGATAACTGTCGGGCTGTTGCCAGAGGCCGTGTTTGATCCTGACTACGTGTGCTGTCTGTACTGAGTTTGTATGTTTGCCCTGTGATTGCGTGGGTTTTCTCTCGGTGCCCCAGTTTTCTCCCACATCCAAAGACGTGCAAGTTTATAGATTAATTGGCTTCTGCAAATTGTCCAGAGTGAGTAGGATCCAAGCTGTTCAGGAGATGCACAATGATGGTCATTCTCAGGACAAATTACTCTTAAAATCCCCTGCAATACTTCAATAAGATTGTCTCCTCATGAGCGTGACTGATGTGGAAATCTCAAAAATCATGCAAGAAAACTTCACGCTGGGAATTACCCAGAGAATTTCAGCAGCATTTCATTCGTGAAAAAAGATTTGCAATTGCATAAGGTTGTACAAACATGACCAACGGGGAATAAATATGATTTGATTACATTAAGTTTGCTGCATTAAGCCTGCTTGCCCTTATATTACAGATGTTTAAATATTCTTGCAAAATCTGGGAAATAAGTTGAAAAGCGTTAACCATGGAGATATAATAACCAGAGCTTTAAAAACTGCAAATAGAGAGGTTATGTGTTTCATTCCAGAATGATACTCATGGCAGCAATTATACTGTAACTCTTTCACTTTATGGGGAAAATATGCACATTTACGATTTATTCCAAGTAGCATTTCACAAAATTGTTATTCTCCACTTAGGATCTGGTCATGCACCAGGCCACACAGATGTTAAACACACAAATGACTGCAGGATTAATATCTGCTTCTCTAATATAGCCAAGGAAGTGTTGCTTAGCAACTAAACATGCCTGGAACAGGTGTCACTGGAAGTGTGGTGTGACTGCCGGTTTTCAGTTATCAAAGTTGACAAAATCACTCAATCAAATCATTTACCCAGTTGCCACTTTGACGTACAGAAGCATTATAAGAAATAGGATTTCTAAGACGAGAAAGTAAAATACACTATGGTCTATTAAGAGAAGCATATTTTTTTGAACACTACGTCTTTTATCTCTATATACAATTCATGACACATTACATTCACTTGTGTTTAAAAAGTACAACATTCATTTTGTTTTGTTTTCCAGAAGTGCAAATAAAACTGTAAATGCTGGAACTGAAATAGGGGCTAGCGGAATCAGGGGATACGTGGAGAAGGCAGGCACGGGTTACTGATTGTGGATGATCAGCCATGATCACAATATATGGCGGTGCTGACTCGAAGGGCCAAATGGCCTCCTCCTGCACCTATTTTCTATCTTTCTAAAACAGAAAACACTGGAAATACTCAGCAGGCCAGGCAGCATCTGTGGAGAGAGAGATGGTTTATGTTGACGATCTTTCATCAGAATATACATTATTTGAATCTTCTGGTTAAAAAACATTGTGGACATTTCACACTGCTGGGAGGTCTTTTACCTGAAACTTCACTCTGCTGTTCTCTCCACAGATCTACACGGCCTGCTGAATATCTCCAGCATTTTCAGTTTTTTTTAAAAATTAACCTTCTCGGGCAAACTGCATTCTACACACAATAGCATTGGTCATGATTCAGATGGTAATTTATTCAGTAGAAGAAGATAACTGTGAAGGTAAACATGAAAAACATGGGTATAAATACATTTGTCTGAATACAGACTTGATGAATCAAAGAACATCCTTTGGAGCCATAACAATTCTATAATTTTATGGCAATATTAATATGATGTGGGACACAGTTTCTACTTTGACTGCAATTAGTAATTCAAGTCATATGAGGAAAGATTGAAAAGACTAGGCTTGTATTCACTAGAATTTAGAAGGATGAGGGAGGGATCTTATAGAAACATATAAAATTATAAAAGGACTGGATAAGCTAGATGCAGGAAAAATGTTCACAATGTTGGGCGAGTCCAGAACCGGGGC